>CM053270.1:3064500-3667983 GCA_028583415.1 Protea cynaroides | reverse complement strand
AGGTAAATTTGTCGGTACTTTCGGGACCTGTTCCTCCTCCACATCAGGACTAGGTTCTCTAACCTGGTCTTGTTCAGCTTGTTCTTCTTCTAGGCGCATCCTGGCCTGATAACGCCTTCGCCCCCTTCGACCGTTCCCGCCTGCCATCTCAGATTATTTTTATTTGGATCCTAGAAGAAAACATAACACGTGAGAACATCAATAATAGTAGTGTTAGTCTTGAATAATGTAAGGGGAAAATAGTCGAGAAGTAACATTTCAATTTACACAATTTTAGAAATTTTAAATTAAATTTTTCTGGCTCTTTGGTGCATACCGGTCGCAACATACCGGTCGCACCTGCGGGAATATCTTTGCGGCCGGTATAGTCGACCGGTCAGAATCAAAATTCTGACCGAGACATAGCGGTTGCAACATACCGGTCGACACCCTGTATACAGTGTTGCGACCGGTATAGTCGACCGGCCAGAATTGAAATTCTGACTGAGACATAGCGGTCGCATACCTGGGGATGATACCGGTCGACCGGTATAGGCAAAACCGTCGACCGGTATGCCCAAATTGGCTTTAAAATCGCGAAAAAGTGAGATTTTTCTCACTTTTCCAATTCTTTCTTCTCCGGTGGCGATTTTCCTCTGGGTTCCAAGTTGCTACAGTCCGACCAGTACCATTTGAAGCCGATTCCTTCCATTCCAAGCGTAGAACATCGTCTCCAGGTAGGTCTCTTCCCTCTCTCTCATATTTTTACAAGTTTCCCATATCGTCTATATGTAGAAATTTAGGTTTTTCTTTGTTCGAGATGTTTTAACCGTAGGAATTCTTTTCCTTCGGCTTGGAAAGGGTTTAGGGACCCCCAAGAGCAAAAGCCCTCAACTAATTTGGGGTTCCACCGGAAGGTTTACATAAAAATTGAATTTTTCATATTTTGACCTAGGTTTTCAAAAAATTTCGAAATTTCTAATTTTTTCTTAAATTCTTGAAATTTCATGTTGTAAATGCTTGTAATTGGTTTCTTGAAGAGTGTGGGGGTTACGTAAGTCCTCCTCCCCATGATTTTGGGTGAGTTCGAGGCCTTTTCCCAAATTACTGTCGTTATGCTACCAAAATTTCGACAAAATCTAACATTTTTCTTCTTATTTTCTTTTGTTTTGCAGTTTAAATGGCTCCACGACGCGCTCTCGGGAAACGCCCTCATGGCTCGAGTTCGCGTGCTCCCCCGCCACCAGTTTCTCAGCTTGACGAGCACTGGTTTCGTTCTGTTGAAGCACAAGCTCGATTCCTGTGGTTTGATAATAAAAGCATAGAATCCGGGCGTCGTGTTAACTTGGAGCAGTTAGACCGGTTCGACGTGCGAGCGGCATTTGACAGGCTTGGTTGGTTGCCCGTCATTTCATACACCGACACCACCCGTCCAAACCTGGTTAAGCATTTCTTTGCTAACCTAGAGCTGCACGGAGATGTGAACGATCCCAACCAAGGTAGGGATTTACGTATCTCCAGTTATGTCCGGGGTGTTCCCATTTCCTTTAACACCCATCAGCTGGCCGACCTTCTAGGGGTTCCAAATGATGGAGACCTAGTATATTGCCCTCCCAAAGCGAAGGGTTATCTGACTGAGGACCTGCGTCGAGAGATAGTTCATCAGATCCTCAACCCTGGGGCTCCTATGATGGCAGCTAGCTTGAGACCTAAACCCCGGGTCTACAGTCGCATTATCCAGCACAACATCGTCTCCCAGAGCGGCCATTATAGTGAGTTATCCCAGCTCACTCAGTACATCACTTACTGTGTCTGCACTGGGGAGCGGGTCTCTCTCCCATACCTCATCATTTGGACCATGCATCAGGCGACCCTGGTCGATCAGGCCAGTAACCTTCCATATGGTCGTCTCATCACCTTCCTGTTACGTCGTCTGGGCGTGAGCATGAGAGGCGAGGTGACCGTTGAGGACACTATGACGTCTGATATAGACTGAGACGCCATTCAGAAGATGCAGAAGGTTGATCTGTCGGTCAGCGATGACGAGTTGGAGGCTCGCCCTCGCCCTCTTGGGAGGGTAGCAGCCACGGCGGCAGCAGCAGCAGCAGCCAATGCGGCCTATGCAGCCGAGCTCGAGCGGGATGATGACGAGGATAGAGCCGAGGATGTACCAGTGCCAGCTCCACAGCCTACACCAGCAGCACCTCCGTCTACCTCTACCGTTGGACCATCTCAGCCTTCCTCCGACACCATGATGAGTATGATGATGGAGATCAGGGACACTCAGCGCGAGATGAGCCACGACTTGGCGCAGTTGGCTCGCAGTCTCAGGGTCACACAAGATCAGGTGCACTGGCTCAGGGTTGCTTACGAGCGAAACTATGACATAGCAGACCCTATTCCTCCCAGGCCCCCTACCCCATGATTATCCCCTTTATTTCTTTCACTTATGACTGTTTATAATACAGGGTAACTGTCCGGTTTGTGGACTGTACCCTATAGCACTATATCATTTGCTACAATTTTCTTAATTAATGGAAATTTTCATGGTTTTTTCCTAACTAGTGCATGTGTAAATGTTAAGTTCCACATTTAATATAGTACATTATTCTCTTTCTTAGTCCGTCTCAGGTATCAAACAATGCTTAAGGTGCATTTGTATTAAGATTTTTAATTTTCTCCTAACTCAGTTCATCAACTCAGTTAAGTGCAATATAGTCTGTAGACAGAGCCCGAGGGCTCTGATACCAAGTTGTCACACCCCAATTCTGATCCAACCAGAATGGTGTGAGTGAACCGCCATTGAACCAACGGTTCACACCAGGATCTCGAATAGGCCGTGTCCACCCATACAAACCATTACACATAACCACAATCAGAATATAAATATACAGCGGAAGACTTTAAGTAGAATGAACTGAGTATCTATTGATAATTTAAATAAATATCCCATTATCCAAATTCAAACACATAAAATAAATATCTTTTACATCTCTTAATATCAAACAAAAATAACTGAAACAACTAAATAAAAATCCCATCAAAGGTACACGCAGAAAGGGCACTCGCATGAAGCGTCATGCTCGTCCTCTCCTACCAGTACGTCCAACGCCGCAACACCACCATACACAGGAGCATGCATGTAATCATCCATAGTGTAACCTGCATCAACATCTAAAACAATGTACGTACAAAGGGTGAGCTCACAACACAGCTCAGTAAGACAATCAGACAGTTTCACAATATTATGCATGAGTAACAATCAATTTTATGCTGTGGTCTGGTTTTAAGTTTGCAATGTGCTATAGAAAGGTTTGGTGGCCCCCGCACCTCTATACACGAGTGTGTGGCACCTCATGGATCACACCCCCATTGGCCCACATGCACCCATCATGGAATAGAGATAGAGCTAAGATACCCACGTACCTTCCCTGATACTCTACCAATACCAGCACCTAAGCCCCTACTGGCCAGGGCTCGCAAACTGGGCTCGCAACTAACCAATCCTATATGTCATCAATGTATGCTCTATCCCAGCACAGCTGTCTACGGCATAGAGATAGAGCTAAGGCATTCCCACACCTCCCCTGATGCCCTATCCGCAACTAACCTACTAGGATAGAAACAATACGCAGGTAGATCTTATCCCAACATAACTCCCTACGGCATAGAGATAGAGCTAAAGCATCGTGGACAAGCCAGCGTCGACTCGGAATTCTCAGTACCACATAACAATGGCCGGGACAACATCAATATCAGAGACCACCGTACCACGACCTTCCCCTGATACCCCACCCGTACCAAGCATGTTAAGACAGAATACTGCAAAAGGTGCTAATGTGAAGAGCGATCCTAGGCCCATGCCCCACTCCACACACCAACGAAAACAATCACATGCCTAACAATCACATCCTATCAATGCATGAACAGTAATAATAACTGAAAGTAAAGGATGGCATGTGAATATGCACAAACATTACATCATAGATATTCAATGATTAACAACGATTTACTATCCATTAATTATTAGGTTTAGGTCAGATTCCCTTACCTGATGCTCGTTTGTTAGCTTGCTCCATGTCAGATCCAAACGGCAAGTCACAAACTCCTACAATATTATTAGAGTTTCATTAAAATAACATTCTTAGAGTCTCATGTTGATCGGAAACCAACAGGGTTACAAAATACCCTCACAAAGCTGACCGGTGGCAGATACCGGTCGCAGCTCTGTGGGAAAGACTGGCGACCGGTATGGTCAGCCGGTCCCCATAGATAACCTCCCGAGAGATAGCGGTCGCACATACCGGTCGCACTATGTGCACCCGGTATAGTCGACCGGTATGTCTCCAGAAGACCACACTTGGGTTTTTCGACTGCCGTCGATTATCCTCCATGGATTTTTAGGGTTTCTCCTATCCATTCCAAGTCTAGGCTTTGAGTTAGAGTTATCCCCAACACATTCAAGTCTCGTTTCGATGAATATCATCTCGAAACTCGAATCTAGGGTTTGACGGCAACTTAGGGTTTATTGGCCAATTTAGGGTTTTAGATCAATACCTACTTTGCATGGTATTGATCCACCCACACAAGTAACATAGGATAAGAAGATTGATTCGAACACTTACCGTTGACAGGCGTAATGAGAGCGTCGTCGAACGGTAATTGCGGCACCTCCTAGCTCCTTCTCCTTTTCCACCTCTTTCTCTTCTCTAGGGTTTGCGAGAGACAATGGAATGGATTTGAGGAGGCTTAAGGGTGTATTTATAGGCTTGAAATACGGTTTAGTAACCCTACTAGGATTAGGAAACTTCTAGGATTCGAAATCAGGAAAGCAGGACCCACAAAGACCAATTTTCAGATTCCCACACATAGCTGTGCAGGCCATACCGGTCGACCGGTACCAAGACCGGTACCATCGATCGGTATACCTAAAATCAGATATAATTGGTCGACTTCGGTCCGATTTTGTACCTGTTTGCTATCCGCTTGCCCCGTCTGGCCCGGTGGTGATCGGAAGACCTGTCATGACACAAAACCAAGGTTTAGACCGGGTTTTCAGAGTGCGGGTCTTACAGTACGCTCCGAATGTCCGTCTGTCTAAGGATGGAATGCAGTACTAAACTTCAACGTTGTACCCATAGCCTTCAGTAATCCTTCCCAAAACTTTGAGGTAAAGCGTAGGTCTTTATCGGACACAATGCTTTCAGGTACACCATGTAATCTGACAATATTATCCACATATAGCTTGGCTAAACTCTCCAGGGTATACTGTGGTCGTATAGCTATAAAGCGAGCTATTTTAGTCAGACGATCTACAATCACCCAGACTGCGTCAACTACTCGGGTAGTCAATGGTAACCCGATGAAGAAATCCATAGTGATGCTGTCCCATTTCCACGCTGGTTCTGGTAGTGGCTGTAACAATCCTACAGGTCTTTGCCTTTCAGCCTTTACCGTTTGACAATTTAGGCATTGAGACACAAATTTAGCTACATTTGCATTCATCCCTCTCCACCAATATAATTTCTTCAAATCATGATACTTCTTTGTACTTTCAGGATCTACTGAATAAGCGGTGGAGTGAGCTTCCTTCATTAGTCTGTGTCTAATGTCCAAGTTTTCCGTTTCAGGAATACATACTCTTCCATTGTACTTCAGTACCTTTTCAATGTCCAAGGTAAACTCAGGAATAGTCCTACCTTTTTCGATGTCTTCTTGTACCGTTCTCAGATAAGGGTCTGATCTAAGAGCGGCTTTCACTTCATCTATTATATCAGGTACAATCTTCAATGTTGCGAACATATTTAAAAATCGATGAATAAATCCTTGGTTGGTTGATCCGCCCAGTGCATCTATCACGAACTGCTCTTTACCATGATGGAATACTTTTTCTGTAACACACATTGCCGTAGTGTTAACCTCTCCTTGGGATTTTATCATTGCTTTTCTGCTTAGCGCATCAATAACTACATTAGCTTTCCCTGGATGATACTGAATATCGCAATCATAATCCTTTAATAATTCCAGCCATCTTCTTTGTCTCATGTTTAACTTCTTTTGATTAAAAAGATAAGTGAGACTCTTATGATCTGATTTAATCTAAAATTTCTCTCCATACAAATAATGTCTCCATATCTTGACAGCATGTACTATTGCTGCTAATTCCAAGTCATGAGTGGGATAGTTCTTCTCATGTGTCTTCAGTTGTCTTGAGGCATACACAACTGCTTGTTCTTCTTGTATAAGTATACATCCTAAACCCACCCTAGACGCATCAGTGTACAAGGTAAACGGTTGTCCTGGAATAGGAATTGTCAAGATGGGAGTAGATATCAATCTAGCTTTCAATGTTTGAAAACCTTCTTCACATTTATCGGTCCAAACAAACTTTTCTCATTTCTTAGTCAAACTGGTGAGAGGTACGGCAATTCTGGAGTAATCTTCCACGAATCGTCGGTAATACCCAGCTAGACCTAGGAAACTTTAGATTTCTGCAACACTCTTAGGTGCTTCCCATTTCACAATGGCTTCATTCTTGCTAGGATCCACTTTAATTCCTTCAGTGGATACAACATGGCCTAAGAAAGCGACTTCATTTAGCCAAAACTCACACTTTGTAAATTTGGCATAAAGCATCTCTTTTCTTAGTCGCTGCAGAGCGGCTCTTAGATTTATGACATGAGTTTCCTTGTCTTTGGAGTTGACCAACATATCATCAATAAACACAATGACTTCCGTATCCAACATATCATGGAATATCCGATTCATGAGTTCCATAAAAGTTGTGAGTGCGTTAGTTAATCCAAAAGACATGGCTACAAATTCATATTGTCCATATCTTGTTCTGAATGCTGTCTTTAGAATATCACCTTCCTTAATCTTCAACTGATGGTATCTTGATCGAAGATTAATTTTGGAGAACCCCTTGGCACCTTGCAACTGATCGAACAAGTCATCGATCCGAGGCAACGGGTATCGATTCTTGATTGTAAGCTTATTCAATTCTCGATAATCTATACACAGTCAAACGCTACCGTCCTTCTTCTTTACAAACAATACTGGCGCTCCCCATGGTGATATGCTGGTCTGATATAACCCTTGTCCAGTAATTTTTGTAACTGTACCTTTAGTTCCTTCAGTTCAGTAGGAGCTATTCGATAGGGTGCTTTAGATACTGGTGCGGCTCCGGGTATAAGATCTATAACAAACTCTGTAGCTCGGTCGGGTGGTAGTCCTGATAGTTCCTCAGAAAATACATCTGAAAAGTCACGCACAACATCAATATCCTCCATTCGTGGTACTTCCTTGGTGAGGTCGACCACGAATACTAGATACCCAACCCCTCTTTTCTCGAGGCATTTTCTAGCCTTTAATGCAGAGAGGATGAGTTTTTGTTTACGGAATAGTCTGGTTCCCGTAAAATTAAACTCTGCTCCTTCCTTGTCTTTAAATGTCAGTTTTTTTTTGCACATAATAGGTTTGCAGAATGCCGAGCTAACCAATCCATTCCCAAGATAACGTTAAAATCTGCCATCTCGAGTTGAATCAAGGTTGCATCCAAAATCCTCTCGCCGATAAAAACTGGACATGGTCCATAACCTTTTTCTAATTCCACTTCTAATCCCATAGGTGATCGTACAAGCAATTTGTAGTCTAAAGGCCTGAGGGGTAGATTTAGCTTTTTTCCAAATGTCACAGATATAAAAGAATGAGTAGCTCCAGAATCAAAGAGTACTCTGGCGGGTATTCCATTAATAGGTACAATACCTGTGATTTGTTTAAATTAAGTCTACATGCTCACACAAGGTAATACAAAATGAAAGGTTTAGGTCAACCTGTGACCACATCAGGCGATGCAATAGCATCTTCGGATGTAACTGCATAAACCTTTCCTTGTTGTAGCTGCTTCCTGGGCTTAGGATACTCCCTTGAATAATGTCCCATTTGATTGCAGTTATTGCATTTTACTCCATTATTTTGCTTTTGTTGAGGTTGGGTTGTTGGAGTAGGCTTGACTGTAGCATTAAAGCCTTGAGTACGGAAGAGTTTAAATGTCTTTGTGTTTCCTCTGTTGTATGAATTTCCATTTGGCATTTTGATACATCTATTCTGAGCAAAGTAGCTCTCCTTCTGGCTCGATTCTAGCACTCGAGCAATCTGTACGGCTTCATTATAAACTTTCTTTTCTAGCCCCAAGACATGCTCCCGAATGCTTACCCTAAGTCCCATGATGAACCTTCGGGTTTTAGTATTTTCTTCCTGCATGCTAGAGGGAGCAAAGAAAAACAGCTCTTCATAATGCTGTTGATATGCATCCACAGTCATTTATCCCGGATACAAACTCAGGAACTCTCTTTCCATAGCGTCTCTGAAACTTCTGGGAAAATATTTCTCAAAGAATGCTTCTTTATAAATAGCCCAGGTCAATTGGGCATGCTTGGTTAATAAATAACTCCGAGTAGACTTCCACCAATGGTATGCATCGCCCTTCAACATAAATGTGGCACACAGTACTTTTTCCTCCTCATTAACAGTCATCATCACAAAATTCCTTTCCGTTTCATCGATCCAGTGAACTGGCCACAAAGGATCTGCTGGCTTGCCATTATATTCCTTAGGCTTCATTTTCAGAAAGTGCTCAATCAGTCGAGAATGGTCCAACTGATACTGAGCATAGGCCCCATACATAGGTGGTTGATACTGGTAATTACCTTGGGCTACCTCAGGGTTCTGTACTGGAGCTTGTACAATTGGCGTTTGAGGTGCTTGGGGTACCGTATTGCTATCCCCCAGTACTGTGCTAGCTTGTCTGGCTGGCATAGGTGTTGTATGTACAGTTGAAAAAAACATTCCCTTAGCAGCTTGCATATTGGCTTGTACTTGCTGTATTTGCTGCAGCTGTTGTGCTAGGTTCATAACTGCTGTAGCCAAATCTGTAGGTGGGGCTGGCAAGTTTGTAGGATTTTCCTGACCATTAGCTCCTGGTGGTGCCATATTCTGATTCCCTTGTCCTTCAGGATTTTCATGGCTATCTTCCTCCACAGGTGGTGGTGGTGGAATTGGGTTACGTCCTCGCCTGATTACTCTTCGCCCAGCCATTTCCTGTTTCGGTGGTGGTAGTGTCTGAAAAATCATAGAACATGTAAGACAATCATAATATACATCATTCCCATGTCAAAATCCAATTAATCAATGTAAAATTCCAATTTTCCATGTCATTCAGTCAAAATACTGTATTTTCCATCGTGTGGTCGATGGTGGGGTCGCAATATGTCCGACCACAGGGTATGCAACCTCACAAAACCCTGTCAGCTCACCGAGAGCCTGTGGTCAATCGTGGGATCGCAATATGTCCGACCACAGGGTCCGACCACACGAGGTCTGTCAGCTCACCGAGAGCCTGTGGTTGATCGTGGGATCGCAATATGTCCGACCACAGGGTCCGACCACACGAGGTCTGTCAGCTCACCGAGAGCCTGTGGTCGATCGTGGGGTCGGAATATGTCCAACCACAGGGTCCGACCACACGAGGTTTGTCAGCTCACCAAGAGCCTATGGTCGATCGTGGGGTCGGTTGTGTGGTCACAAATTTGGTCGAATTTTGTGACCACACGAATCCAAATTAGGTTTTTAAACCAGATTTTTGGAGTCATTTCCCACTTTCCCTTTTTCTCTCAACTCAACTCGCTTCCACTAAGTTGCTACAGTGTCGACCACTCATGCTTGGTGATTCTTTCTTCCATTCACGACCTCCGCTCCATTCCTTCAGGTATGTTGTCTACTGGTGCTCATTTTTAAGCTTTCAAAACTAGGTTTTTCTCCATTTATAGTGTTTTCTTCAAATTAAAATTTTTCTAATCGTAAAAATTTGATTTTTATTGAGGGCTTTTGCTATTGGCCACCCAATTGATGAAATCCCTCAAGAAAATTTGAGTTTCATCGGTTATTTTTGAGAAACTTGAAATTTTCCATTTTTGACCTAATTTCGAGATTTTTCCAAATTATCAAAATTTCTTCAAATTTGATCTTCCTAGTTTAAATTTCCAACTGTATGAGGATTGAAGGATGGTTTGGGACATATGTAAGTCCTCCTGCCCAACTGGTTGGGTGAAAAGTGAGGCTTTTGGCCAAATCATGCCATTATAATGCCAAAATTTTGAGTTTTGCTCTTTAATTCATATCTTGTCTGTTTGTCTGTGTCTTTGCAGATAACATGGCTCGCACCAAAGTTCCCAGAGTTCATAATCCTATCCGATTCTAGTCTAATGAAGCAGAGGCTTAGTATGCTTGTTATGAGAGTAAAAAGGTAGAAGGGGGTCGTTGTGTAAACTTGGCTAATCTAGCCTTGTTTAATGTAGAGGGTGCTTTTGGTGACATGGGTTGGCTCCCCGTGATGTTATATAAGGCTTGCACATGTCTTGCCCTGGTGAAGTAGTTTTATTGCAACCTTTAGATAGTGGGTGATCCAAATGATACAGACAGGGGTAGAGAGCTCAGGATCACCAGTTATGTTAAAGGGGTGGAGATCTCCTTTAACTATCAGGAGTTGGCTGATCTCCTAGGTATTTCAAACGACGGCCCCTTGGTATACTGTGCACCCAAGGAACCCCAGTTCCTATCTTTGATGATGCGTGCAGAGATTGATCGCCAACTTCTTAGAAATGATCGCTGGGAGATAAAGGCAATCAACCTACGGCTGGAACCTCGGGTGTACTGCAAGATTATTCAGCACAAGCTGATTCCATAGAGTGGCATTATGAGAAGATTTCCCAGTTGACCCAGTATCTCTTGTACTGCATCTGCACTAGGTAGCCCGTCTGCCTCCCATATATTATCATCAGGATGATGAGCCGGGCTGTGATTCCTGGTCAGATAGGCAACCTGCGCTATGGGCATTTGATCACTACTCTGCTCACTCACCTACATGTCAACTTGGTTGATGAGAGGTTTCATGAGTACACCTTCTCGTCAGACCTTGACTGGGAGGCCATCTGCAAGATGGGGATGCGAGATGCGCAGGTCAATGAGGAGGAAAGGAACGCTATGGTGCGTCCCCGCACTCGGGTCGAGATAGCAGACGCTGAGGCGGCAGCAGCAGCAGCAGCAGTAGGAGTCCATGGGGGTGATGCTGAAGATGATGATCATATGTAAATGGATGTGGACGTCATACCTCCTCCATCACCATTGCATTCTACTAGAGCTAGCCCTTCTCAGGTTCCTTCTCACTCAGCTGGTCCTTCGCACCCACCACTAGATGACATGATGGGGTTCCTATGTGAGATTAGGGAGGCCCAGCGTGCGTTTGATCAGTAGATGGCCAATTTGGCAATTAGTCTCCAGGTGACCTAGACTCAGGTAGCCTGGCTGACTAGAGTGTATGCTGAGGACTATGACCGAGATCGTGAGGCACCTCCTCCTCTAGCACCTTCGGCTGCATGATGCATTCTTTTTACTTTTTCCTTGTACTATAGAATAACTGTCCGGATTGTGGACTGTACTCTGATTTTTCTATATATATATATATATATATATATATATATATATTGTTTTTATTCGATGTGTATATGAAAATTGTTTCTCATCTTATATATGCATTATTCTCTTTCTTAATTTTTGTCTCATACAACATAGGTGCTTATAGTGTGTTCTTATTACAACTTTTAAATTTTTATCCTAACTCAATTCACGAACTTTTGTGGAAGTATACTGGTTTAATAGACAGGACCCGAGAGCTCTGCTACCAAGTTGTCACACCCCAAATTGTGAACCAACCAGAATGGTGTGATGAACCCTCTATGATCCAACGGTTCAACTAGGATCTCGAATAGGTTGTGTCCTTTTGCTTAAACCATACACATCCACAACCATAATAAGAGTAAATAAACAATAGCAAAAGTCTTTAATACTAATGAACTGAGTATCTAACAGTGATAACATAAATAAAGTATCAAATTATCTCCAAAAGATTAAGACATAAAATAAAATAAATTAATCAATTACATCTTCTGAATAATCCAACTAATAAATCTAATCAAAGACGCATTAGTTGCACTCGCACGACGAATCATGCGACTCCATCATAGCTTCTCTATCCATCACCGCAACATGCCCGTACATTGGAGCATTCATGTAATCTTCTACAGTAGGACCTGCATCATCAACTAAAAATATTCGACGTTAAAAGGGTGAGTACAAATCATGGCTCAATGAGCAAACAAAACAATGTAATAAACATATGCATGCATTTAATTCATATCTTTGGTCTGGTTCATAAGTTTGCAATGTGCAATAGAAAGGATAGGTGGCCACCGCACCTCTATACACGAGTGTGTGAAGCTGCCCAATGGATCAAACACCATTGTCATCCCACATGCACCTACCATGGAATAGAGATAGAGCTAAAGTGCCTGGATCAAACACCGCATGATACTTCCCCTGATGCCCTACCCATACCAATACGTAAGCCCCTATTGGCGAGGGCTTGCAAACTGGGCTTGCAACTAACTAATCCTAATGTCAAACAGTGTATCCAAGGCCTCACCCCAGCATCCCTCAATAAGTCCACAGAGATAGAGATAAGGCCCCCTGGCAGAGTCAGAGACTACACGGTCTGAGACCACCTCCCCTGATGCCTTACAACCTAGGTCTGAGACCACCTCCCCTGATGCCTTACGACATAATAGTTCTGCTAAGGTAATGGAGATACGATGATGCAGTGGACAAGACTTGAGTAGAGATAGAGCTAGAGTCTGGTGACCAGGATGAACCACAATGTCATGTCCTCCCCCTAATGCCCCACTCGCATCAAGTACACTAACCACACATGTCACACCCTAATTCTGCACGGTTCAGAATGGTGTGATGAACCGCTAGCAAACCAACGGTTCAACCAGGATCTCGAATAGGCTATATCCGTGTTATCTAAACTCCATACATCCACATTCGTAATCAGAGTAAATACACAATAGCGGAAGTTTTATAATAAAATGAACTGAGAATCTATGTGATATTAAAATTTAAATAACAAATTATTCTTTATCAACTGAGACATAATTAATTAAATACCAAATACATGTCTTTAATAAATCCAAATAAATAAACCAAAAATCTAATTGAATACACATGAGTTGCACTCGCAAGAGACGTCAAGTGTATCCACTTCATCTTCAGCTACCATCGCTGCAACGTTCCCGTACTCTGGAGCATTTACATAGTCTTCAACTGTAAAACCTGCATCATCAACTAAAAATATTCGACGTCGAGGGGTGAGCACACATCATGGCTCAGTGAGCAAACAAAACAATGCAACAATACATATGCATGCAATAAATTCATATCTTTGGTTTGGTTTATAGTTTGCACTGTGCTATAGAAAGGATAGGTGGCCGCCGCACCTCTATACACAAGTGTGGATACGCCCAATGACTCCTGTACTGTCGCCCACAGCACCCAAAATGGCACAATATACACCCCATGAAAACGGCATGGCTGTACCAGTTGATACCATACCAACAAATAAACCCCTGCTGGCTAGGGTTGCAAACTAGGCTCGCAACTAACCAATCCTAATGCCAAACAGTGTATCCAAGGCCTCACCCCAGCAACCCTCAGAGCACCAGTAGAGATAGAGCTAAGGCCCCTCGATAGAGTATAGGACTCAAGGACTGAGACCCTCCTTGATGCCCTACGTTGCAATAGTTCTGCTAAGATAATGGCGATACGACGACATCAGTGGACATGACTTGAGTAGACCATAGCACAATATACACCCCATGAAGAACGGTCATGGTTGTACCGGTTGATACCATTCCTACCCTCACCATATACACTGGCCAAACACAAACATTCACATGCCTATTCCTATCATCATCATCATCATCATGTTATAAACAATAAAGTAAATATGCATGAACAAATAATAAAAATATTGGATGACATGTTAAATGCACATACAAGCATACACGCATAGAATCAATATAGCATTGGACTCAAGAAGTAAAATAATTTATTATTAACCAATTAGTTTAGGTCTTATTCCCTCACCTTATCTTGCTAATAGATACTTTTCCAAGCTTTAGAATCACCTTTATAATGTTATTATATTTCTAGAAGACCTAACAAAGCCGATAAAATTTAATTAGAATTTATTTAGAATTTAAAACCAGTCTGTTAACTGAGGGTCAGAGGTAGGGTCGGAGTCCTGATCGACCCTGGGTGCGACCCTCCCCAATCTGGACTTCCCGAACACTAAGGGTCGATAGTTAGGATTACCTAGGGTCAGATGGTCATCGACCCTCTGTGCGACCCTCGGTGTACTTTGGTCAATTTCCCTCTTTTTAGTCCATTCTTCGTGTTTGGGGTCCTATGGCTTGCTCCTACATTCCATTCAACATGGTCTGGAACCATGAATCAATCACCTAATAGCTTTCATGTATTCTCCCTAGGTTTTCCATGAAAACCTAACCATAAATTGATGGTTTGGGTTTCTCCGAGATCATACTCTCATCATTATCTAACCTAAGGTTTATAGAAACTCATGGAGTTAGTATCCATACCTGAGAAGATTACTCCTTCTCTGCAACTCTTCTCATTTTGGCTAAATTCTCTTCCTTGCTTCTCTTCTTCTTCTTTTTTTCCTTCTCTTCTCTTCCTCTCAATTCAATTAGGGTTGTAAAAGGAGTGAAAGAGGCTTAGGGATGTCCTTTAAATAGAGTAGGAACGTCCTAAATTAAGTCCCTTTGAGATTAGGAAAGAATCCAAATCAAAATTTAGGAAATTTCCTAATTTTAGTTTCGGCGGCAACTGAGGGTCGATGGGAGGGTCGATGATCCCGTCGACCCTAGGTTTCTAAGTTGTCCGACCCTTCCTTCAAAACTGAGGGTCTGACTTTCTGTTTTGGCGGGTCCGACCCTCTTTGGCTAGGTATGCGATCCTCCCCTTAAATTAAGTGTTTTAGGGTCGATTTGATACCTGGAATCTTGATCTCCTTTACGCCCTTGGTCCATTTGACTCGACCATGATGGGTCAACTTGGTTCAAGGTGATAAGACCGGGTTAGATTGACACGGGTCTTACAACACACATACATTCACATGCCTATTCCTAGCATCATCATCATCATCATGTTATAAATAAACTGAATTAAATATCCATGAACAGTAATAACAGGAATATTGGATGACATGTGATATGCACAATACACACATACAAGCATAGAATCATTCATGGCATTGGACTCAATAAATAAAAATAGTTTATTATTAGTTAATTAGTTTAGGTCGTGTTCCCTCACCTTTGATTGATAGTAGATCCTCGTTCTAGTTTTGTAATTCACTTTTAAACCACTTGGAAACCTAACAAATTTGTAGATTTTAAATTAAAATTAATTTCCATGAGTTTAGACTAATAGAAACTGAGGGGTCCCAGGTGTGGCAGCACCTGTGGTCTCAGTTTCTGCGACCACAGGGCATGGGATCACAGAGTGTGGTCAGACATACTTCGACTACACGTGCGACCACACCCTACATGGAACTTCCCAAGGGCATGTGGTCGGACATGTGTGTCTCGTGTGGTCACACATCATGCGACCATACGTGTGACCACATGTGTAATGGTCGACCTTTCACTCTCAATTCCAATCCTCAATGTTTGGACTCCTTGGCCTATCAACATGGTCCTTCCTACATCTGTTCTATGGCTCAAAACTATTATTTTATATATACCATCCATTGTCCACATAATTTCATCCATGGATTTTCTTGGAATTTATCCATAGACGAATGGTTTGGGTTTCTCCTAAATTCTATCTTCTTCATAAACTATTATAGGCTCTCAATTTATCATGGAAAATATGTTCATACCTTAGGCTTGTTGAAGATTCAGAGTATTCTCTGAATTTTCTTCCTCCTTAGTCTTCCTCTTCAATTTTCCTTCTCTTCCTTCTCTTCTCTTTCTCTCACTTTCAATTAGATTCTAAAGGAGTGAAAGAGGCTAAGGGACGTCCTATTTATAAATGAAAATCCTCCATAATATGCCCTAATTAGTTTAGGAAAGACCCCCCTTCGAATTAGGAAGGTTTCCTAATTTTTGGTTCTGACTGGGTTCCTTGTGGTCGGAGGTGGGGTCACAGAATCCGTCGACCATACCTTCTAAAATGTCTAACCACATGACCTAAATTCATGTGGTTGGACTCTTTTGAGGTGTGGTCGGTCACACCTGTTTAGGTATGTGACCACACGTTCATAATTGACTGTTTTTGGGTTGATTTCATACATGGTCTTATGGTTTCTTCATGCACTTGGTCCACTTGGCTCGACCATGATAGGTAGACCTGATACAAGGTGGTAAGATTGGTTAGTTCGACACGGGTCTTACACCCATACCATCACATAAGCCCCTATTGGCGAGGGCTTGCAAACTGGGCTCGCAACTAACCAATCCAAATGCCAAACAGTGTATCCAAAGCCTCACCCTAGCATCCCTCAATACATCCATAGAGATAGAGCTAAGGCCCTCCGACAGAGTCAAAAACTATATGGTCCGAAACCACCACCCCTAATGCCCTACGACATAATAGTTTTGCTAAGGTAATGACGATACGACTATGTTAGTGGGCAAGACTTGAGTAGAGATAAAGCTAGAGTCTAGTGACCAGGATGAACCACAATGTCACGTCCTCCTCCTGATGCTCCACTCGCATCAAGCACACTAACCACATGCATACATTCACATGCCTATTCCTAACATCATCATCATTATGTTATAAATAAATAGAATTAAATATGCATGAGTAGTAATAGCAGGAATATTGGATGACATGTGAAATGTACATTACAAGCATACAAGCATAGAATCATTCATGGCATTGGACTCAATAAGTAAAACAGCTTATTTTAGCCAATTAGTTTAGGTCTTGTTCCCTCACCTTTGGTCGATGATTGTTCCTCGTCTAAGCTTTGTAAATCACTTTTAGACCACTTGGAAACCTAATAAATTTATAGATTCTAAATTAGAGTTTATTTCCATCAATCATAGTGTTTAAATGTCCCACCTGGAATCATTCAGACCTCCAAAAGTTGAGTGGTCGCAGGTGTGGCTACACCTGTGGTCTCAGTTTTTACGACCACAGGGTGTGGGGTAGATTTGTGTGGTCACATATCATGCAACCACACCCTCCCTGAAACTTTTTCGAGGGTGCGTGGTCGATCATATGTGCCTCGTGTGGTCGATCAAACTGTGACCACACGAGTGATGGTCGACTTTTCCACTTTCAACACAATTCCTTCGTGTTTTGATTATTTAGCTTATCATCATGATCCTTCCTATGACTACTCTATGGCTTAAAATTCATATTTTTATAAAATCCATCATCCTAATAGATTCCCTCCATGGATATCTTAGAATTTGTCCATGGTTTTATGATTGTGATCTCACTTTGAATCACTATCTCCTTCATGATCTATTCTAGGCATTCAACTATTGTGGGGGATGTTTTCATACCTTAAACTTGTTGAAGAATCAGAGTTCTCTCTGAAATTCCTTCTCTTAGTCTTCCTCTTCAATTCTCCTTTTCTTCCTCCTCCTCTCTTTCTCTCTCTTTTAGTTTGAGTTTTAAAAGAATGAAAGAGGCTAAAGGACGTCCTTCATATAGAGAAAAACCTCCATATAGAGTCCTACTTTGATTAGGAAAGAACCCCCCAGATTAGGAAGGTTTCCTAATCACAAAATCAGTTTGACATCGTGTGGTCGCACGTGGGGTCGCAGAACCCGTCGACCACACTTCCAAAAACTGCGACCACAAGTCCCAGACTCCAATGGTCTCATTATTTTGAGGTGTGGTCGACCCCACCTGTTTAGGTATGCGACCACATGCTCCTAATTAGATGATTTTGGGTTTAATTTCATACCTAGCCTTGTGGTTTCTTCACGCACTTGGTCCGCTTGGCCCGACCATGATGGGAAGACCTGATACAAGGTGGTGAGACTGGTTAGTATGATACGGGTCTTACAACTCCCCCCCTCTTATTATAAATTTGGTCCTCAAAATTTGCACATACCTTTCGAGTCGAAAAGGTGAGAATATTGCTTTCACATAGCATTTTCTTCTTCCCATGTGATCTCTTCTACATTTTGGCTTTTCCAAGTAACCTTAACGTAGTAAATGTCACGGTTGCGAATACGTTGCACCTTTCGACTAGTGATCTCAAAAGTTACTACTTCGAAGGTCAAATCTTCAGTCAAATCCGGTGGATCCCTTGTTAACACGTGTGTTGGATCTCTGATGTACTTTTTCAGTAATGAGATATGATACATCATGTACACTTGACAAGGACGGTGGTAGTGCTAAATGATATGCTACTTTTTTACGTCTACCCCGAACTTCATAAGGTCCAATATATCTGGGACACAGCTTTCTCTTCTGTCCAAAGCTTTTCAAACCACGCATAGGAGATATTTTCAGAAATACCTTATCACCTATGGTGAATTCGAGATCTTTACGTCGATTATCTGCATATTGCTTTTGACAATTCTGAGCTATTCAGACTCTTTCCTTGATAATGTCAACTACTCGACAAGTCTCTTCAACAAACTCTGGTCCAATAATACTCTGTTCTCCAACTTCATTCCAAAACAAAGGAGTACGACATTTCCTACTATACAGTGCTTCATAGGGTGGCATCTGTATAGTCGCTTGATAGCTGTTGTTATAAGTGAACTCAATCAATGGTAATTTCTCATCCCATGATCCTTTGAATTCAATAAGACAGGCTCAAAGCATGTCTTCTAAAATTTGAATAGTACACTCTGACTATCCATCTGTCTGAGGATGGAATGCAGTACTAAACTTCAATGTTGTACCGATTAACCTTCTGTAATCCTTCCCAAAACTTTGAGGTAAAGCGTGGGTCTCTGTCGGACACAATGCTTTTAGGTACACCATGTAATCGGATAATATTATCTACATAAAGCTTAGCTAACCTCTCTAGGGTATACTGAGGTCGTATAGCTATGAAACGAGCTGTCTTAGTCAAACGATCCACAATCACCCAGACTGCGTTAACTACTCGGGGAGTCAATGGTAATCCGGTGACAAAGTCTATAGTGATACAGTCCCATTTCCATGTTGGTTCTGGCAGTGGCTGCAGCAATCTTGCAGGCCTTTTCCTTTCAGCCTTTATCCTCTGACAATTTAGGCATTGAGACACAAATTTAGCTACATCCACTTTCATTCCCCTCCACCAACAGAGTTTCTTTAAATCATAGTACATCTTCGTACTTCCAGGGTGTACCGAATACATAGTGGTGTGGGCTTCTTTCATAAGTCTTTGCCTGATATCCAAGTCTTCACTTTCAGGAACACATACTCTCCCTCTTAACACCTTTTCAATGTCCAAAGTGAAATCAGGAGTAGTCCTACCTTTTTCATGATCTTCTTGCACTATCCTCAGATAGGGGTCTAATTGAATAGCTATTTTTACTTCGTCTATCAGATCAGGTATAATCTTCAACGTGGCAAACATATTTGAAAACCGATGAATAAACCCTTGGTTGGTTGATCCATCTGGTGTGTCTATCACAAACTGTTCATTACCATAATTAAATACTTTTCCTATAACACACATTGCCGTAGTCATGTTAACTTCTCCCTGGGATTTTATCATTGCTTTTCTGCTTAGTGCATCAGCAACTACATTAGCCTTCTCTAGATGATACTGGATATCGCAATCATAATCTTTTAGCAACTCCAGTCATCTCCTCTGTCACATGTTCAATTCCTTTTGATTGAAAAGATAAGTAAGACTCTTATGATCTAATTTAATCTAAAATTTCTCACCATACAAATAATGTCTCTATATCTTGACAGCATGTACTACTGCTGCTAATTCCAAGTCATGAGTGGGATAGTTCTTCTCATGTGTCTTCAATTGTCTTGAGGCATACGTAACTACTTGTTCACCTTGCATAAGTACACATCCTAAACCTAACCCAGACGCATCAGTGTATAAGGTAAATGGTTGTCCTGGGATAGGAATAGTCAAGATGGGAGCTGATATCAATCTAGCCTTCAATGTTTGAAAACACTCTTCACATTTATCGGTCCAAATAAACTTCTCTCCTTTCTTTGTTAGACTGGTGAGAGGTACAGCGATTCTAGAGTAATCTTCCACGAATCATTGGTAATACCCTACTAAACTTAGGAAACTTTTAATATCTGCAACATTCTTAGGTGCTCCCCATTTCACAATGGCTTCAATCTTGCTAGGATCCACTTTAATTTCTTCAGTGGATACAACAAGGCCTAAGAAAGCGACTTCATTTAGCCAAAACTCACACTTTGTAAATTTGGCGTAAAGCTACTCTTTTCTTGGTCGCGGTAGAGCGACTCTTTGATTTATGACATGAGTTTCTTTGTCCTTGGAGTAGACTAATATGTTGTCAATAAACACAATGACTGATGTATCCAACATATCATGGAATACCCGATTCATGAGTTCCATAAAAGTTGATAGAGTCTGGTGACAAGGATGAACCACAGTGTCACGTCCTCCCCCTGATGCTTCACCCGCATCAAGCACACTAACCACACACATACATTCACATGCCTATTCCTAACATCATCATCATCATCATATTATAAATAATAGAATTAAATATGCATGACCAGTAATAGCAGGAATATTGGATGACATGTGAAATACACATTACAAGCATACAAGCATAGAATCATTCATGGCATTGGACTCAAATAGTAAAATAGTTTATTATTGCCCAATTAATTTAGGTCTTGTTCCCTCACCATTGGTCGATGGTTGTTCCTCCTCAAGCTTTGTAAATCACTTTTAGACCACTTGGAAACCTAACAAATTTATAGATTTTAATTTAAAGTTTATTTCTAGCAATTCAGACTTTCAGAAACTGAGTGGGCGCAGGTATGGCTGTACCTATGGTCTCAATTTCTGTGACCACAGGGTGTGTGGTCGCAAGGTGTGGTCGCATATCATGCGACCATACATGCGACCACACCCTCCCTAAATTTTCCGGAGGGAGTGTGGTCGCTAAGTGTGGTCGCATATCATGCGACTACACCCTCCCTGAAACTTTCCCGAGGGTAAGTGGTCGCTCTGTGTGGTCACATACCATGCAACCACACATGCGGCCATACCCTCCGTGGAACTTTCTTAAGGATGTGTTGTCAGTTATGTGGGTCTTGTGTGGTCGCATATCCTGCGACCATACATGCGACCACACCCTCCCTAGAAATTTCTGAGGGTGTGCGGTCGGTTATGTGTGTCTCATGTGGTCGACCACACATGTGACCACACATGTGATGGTCGACTTTTCCACTCTCAACTCAATTCCTTCATGTTTTGATTCCTTGGCTCATCATCATGATCCTTCCTACGATTGTTATATGGCTTAAAATTCACATTTTACACAATCCATCATCCTAATAGATTCCCTCCATGGATCTCTTAGAATTTGTCCATGGTTTGATGATTGGGGTTTTACTTTGAATCACTATCTCCTCCATGATCTATTCTAGGTATTCAACTGATGTGGGGGATGGTTTCATACCTTATACTTGTTGAAGATTCAGAGTTCTCTCTGAATTTCCTTCTCTTAGTCTTCCTCTTCAATTCTCCTTGTCTTCCTCCTCTTCTCTTTCTCTCTCTTTCAGTTTGACTTCTAAAAGGATGAAAGAGGCTATGGGACGTCCTATATATAGAGGAAAACCCTCCATATAGAGTCATACTTAGATTAGGAAAGAACTCCCTTCGGATTAGGAAGGTTTCCTAATCACAGAGTCTGTCTGAATTCGTGTGGTCACAGGTATGGTCGCAGATCCTGTCAACCACACAGCCAAAAACTATGACCACACATCCCAGACTTCTGTGGTCACTTTATTCTGAGGTGTGGTCGACCACACCTGTTTAGGTATGCGGCCACATGCTCTTAATTAGCTAATTTTGGATTTAATTTCATACCTAGCCTTGTGGTTTCTTCACGCACTTGGCCCGCTTGGCCCGACCATGATAGGGAGACCTGATACAAGGTGCTAAGACCGGTTAGTACGATAGGTGTCTTATAACTCCCCCCTCTAATTATAAATTTCATCTTTGAAATTTGCACATACCTTTCGAGTCGAAAAGCTAAGGATATTGCTTTCGCATAGCATTCTCTTCTTCCTATGTGATCTCTTATACATCTTGGCTTCTCCAAGTAACCTTAACATAATAAATGTCACAGTTGCTTAGACATTGAACCTTCCGACTGGTAATTTCAGTTGGTGCTACTTCGAATGTCAAATCATCAGCTAGACCTAATGGATCCGCTGTTATCACGTGTATTGGATCTCTGATGTACTTCTTCAGTAATGAGATATGAAATACATCATGCACACTTGATATAGATGGGGTTAGTGCTAACTGATATGTCACTTTCCCACATTTAGCTAGAATTTCATATGGCCCGACATATCTCGGACTTAGCTTCCCTTTCTGTTCGAATCATCTTAAGCCTCGCATAGGTGATATTTTCAGGAATACCTTATCACCTATGATGAATTCAAGGTCTCGACATCGGTTATCTGCATATATTTCTGACGGTTCTGAGCTGTTCTAACTCTTTCCTTGATAATGTCGACTACTCGACAAGTCTCTTCAACAAACTTTGGTCCAACAATACTCCATTCTCCAACTTCATTCCAAAACAAAGGAGTTCAACACTTCCTACCATATAGTGCTTTATAGGGTGACATCTGTATAGTAGCCGGATAGCTGTTGTTATAGGCGAACTCGATCAACGGTAGTTTCTCATCCCATGATCCTTTGAAATCAAGAACACAGGCTCGAAGCATGTCTTCAAAATCTGAATGGTACGCTCTGATTGTCTGTTTGTCTGAGGATGGAACGCAGTACTGAACTTCAAAGTTGTACCCAGAGCCTCCTGTAATCATTTTCAAAACTTTTGAGGTAAAGTGTGGGTCTCTGTTGGACACAATGCTTTCAGGTACACCATGCAATCTGACAATATTATCCACATATTAGCTTGGCCAACCTCTCTAGGGTATACTGAGGTCGTATTGCTATGAAACGAGCTGTCTTAGTCAAATGATCCACAATCACCCAGACCGCGTCAACTACTCAGGGAGTAAATGGTAATCCGGCAACGAAATCTATAGTGATGCAATCCCATTTCCATGCTAGTTCTGGCAGTGGCTGTAACAATCCTGCAGGTCTTTGCCTTTAAGCCTTTACCGTTTGACAATTTAGGCTCTGAGACACAAATTTCGCTACATCCGCCTTCATTCCTCTCCACCAATATAGATTCTTCAGATCATGATACATCTTCGTACTTCCAGGATGTACCAAATAAGCGGTGGTGTGAGCTTCCTTCATTAGTCTGTGCCTAGTGTCCAGGTCTTCATTTTCAGGAATGCATACTCTTTCTTTGTATTTTAGTACCTTTTCAACGTCCAAGGTGAACTCAGGAGTAGTCCTACCTTTTTTGATGTCTTCTTGCACCGTTCTCAGATAAGGGTCTAATTTAATAGTGGCTTTTACTTCGTCTAATATATCAGGTATAATCTTCAATGTGGCAAACATATTTGAAAACTGATGAATAAACCCTTGGTTGGTTGATCCATCCAGTGTATCTATCTTGAACTGCTCATTACCATAATTGAATACTTTTCCTCTAACACACATTTCTGCATTCGTGTTAACTTCTCCCTGGGATTTGATCATTGCTTTTCTGCTTAGCGCATCAGCAACTACATTAGCCTTTCCTGGATGATACTGGATATCGCAATCATAATCCTTCAATAATTCTAGCCATCTTCTTTGTCTCATGTTCAACTCCTTCTAATTAAAAAGATAAGTGAGACTCTTATGATCTGATTTAATTTGAAATTTCTCTCCATATAAATAATGTCTCCATATCTTGACAGCATGTACTACTGCTGCTAATTCCAAGTCATGAGTGGGATAGTTCTTCTCATTTGTCTTCAGTTGTCTTGAGGTATACGCAACTACTTGTTCTCCTTGCATAAGTACACATCCTAAACCTAACCCAAACGCATCAGTGTACAAGATAAATGATTGTCCTGGGATCAGAATAGTCAAGATGGGAGCTGATACCAATATAGCTTTCAATGTTTGAAAACACTCTTCACATTTATCGGTCAAAATAAACTTTTCTCCTCTCTTTGTCAGACTGATGAGAGGTACGGCGATTCCAGAGTAATCTTCCATGAATCGTCAATAATAACCAGCTAAACCTAAGAAACTTCTTATTTTTGTAACATTCTTAGGTGCTTCCCATTTCACAATGGCTTCAATTTTGTTAGGATCCACTTTAATTCCTTCAGCAAATACAACATGGCTTAAGAAAGCGACTTCATTTAGCCAAAACTCACACTTTGTAAATTTGGCATAAAGCTTCTCTTTTCTTAGTCGCTGTAGAGCGGCTCTTAGATTTGTGACATGAGTTTCTTTGTCCTTGGAGTGGACTAATATGTCGTCAATAAACCCAATGACTAACGTACCCAACATGTAATGGAATACTCCGATTCATGAGTTCCATAAAAGTTACGGGTGCGTTTGTCACACCCCAATTCTAGACTAATCAAAATGGTGTGATGAACCATCAATAAACCAACGGTTCAACCAGGATCTCGAATAGGCTATGCCCACGTTGTTAAACCAAAACACATTCCACATTAATCAGAGGAAATAAAGTAAATAGCAGAAGTCTTACAGATAATGAACTGAGGTCTAGTCATGATAAGTAATTAATATTCCATTTATTTCCAAGTAACCAAAACATAATTTAATATATATTACAATATCCAAATACAGAAATTAAACACTAAGCGTATCCATAGTTAAAATGCTAGCTTGATGAATCACAATAGTCCTTTATAGCTCGCTCATCATAGCCGCCACATGTTCATACGTTGACGTGTTGACATAATCTTCAATCGTAATACCTGCAACATCAGAAACTAGAAGAATTGCACGCGCGAGGGTCAGCTCTCCAACTTGAGCTCAGTGAGTAAACAAAACAATGCAACAAACATATGCATGCATTCATTCATATCATTGGTCTGGTATATAAGTTTGCAATGTGCTATAGAAAGGATAGGTGGCCGTCGCACCTCTATAGACGAGTGTGTGGAACCGCTCAACAGATCAAACACCATCGCCGCCCCCACATGCACCCACCATGGGATAGAGATAGAGCTAAAGTGCTTAGGACCGCACCACATCACACTTCCCCTGATGCTCTACCCATACCAACACGTAAGCCCCTATTGGCGAGGGCTTACAAATTGGGCTCGAAACTAACCAATCCTAATGTCAAACAGTGTATCCAAGGCCTCACCCCAGCATCCCTCAATACGTCCATAGAGATAGAGCTAAGGCCCCCCGACAGAGTCGAAGACTACACAGTCCAAGACCACCTCCCCTGATGCCCTACGACGTAATAGTTCTACTAAGGTAATGGCGATACGACGATGTCAGTGGACAAGACTTGAGTAGAGATAGGGCTAAAGTGCTTAGGACCGCACCACATCACACTTCCCCTGATGCCCCACTCCCATCAAGTACACTAACCACACACAAACATTCACATGTCTATTCCTAGCATCATCATCATTATCATGTTGTAAATAAACTAAATTAAATATGCATGAACAGTAATAACAGGAATAGTAGATGACATGTGATATGTACATTACAATCATACAATCATAGAATCATACATGGAATTTGACTCAATAAATAAAAATGATTTATTATTAGCCAATTAGTTTAGGTCTTGTTCCCTCACCTTTGCTTGAGTGTAAATCCTCTTTCAAGCTTTAAGAATCACCTTTATATCAATAGGAAAATCTAAGAAGTCGATAGATTTTAATTAGAATTTATTCCGACAATTTTAAGCTTGTTGTAAAGCTAGGGTCGCAGGATGGGTCGCAGGATGGGTCGCAGGTAGGGTCGCAGGTTTCTGCGACCCCAGGGTATAGGGTCGATCCTAGGGTCGGTTGTCCCATCGACCCTAGGCGTGACCGCAGCTTCCCTGGACTTCCCCGGAGCTAGGGGTCGATCCTGTGGTCTGGTAGGGTCGATTCCCAATCAACCCTACGTGCAACCGCACATGGTTTGAGTCTACTTTTTCATTCTACAGTTTATTCTTTCATGTTTGGGTCCTTTGGCTTACTTTTATAGTCCATTCTATGATTGTTCTATGGCTCAAAACTCCAAGTTACTCACTTTTCATAGTTTTCAATGATTTCCTCCATGATTTCCATTGGAATTTATCCATGGATCGATGGTATTAGGGTTTCTCCTAACCTAACTTCATCATAATCTATTTTAAGATTTCAATTTAGATAGGGATTGAGGTTCATACCTTCTGTAGTCTGAGTTTCAAAGATTTCTCTGAACTTCTTCTTCTTCCTTAGCCTTTTCTTCAAGTTTCCTTCTCTTCTTCTCTTCCTTCTCTTCTCTTTCTCTCACTTTCAATTAGGGTTCTAAAAGGAGTGAAAGAGGCTTAGGGACGTCTTATTTATAGAGGAAAACCTCCCAAAATAAGTCCCATTGAGTTTAGGAAAGGTCCTAATTGAAATTAGGAAAGTTTCCTATTTTTTGGTTCGTGCTGTTTTTGCTGTTTTCCTAGGGTCGATGCTAGGGTCAGATAATCCGAGACCCATGCGACCCTACGACCAAAAAGTCATGGGTTGGACTTCTGTTGAGGTGGGGTCGACCCTACCTGTTTAGGCATGCGACCCTACCCTCATTTTGACTGTTTTTGAGTTAAATTTCATATCGGGTCTTGGGTTTCTTCACACACTTGGTCCACTTGGCTCAACCATGATATGTAGACTGGTCACGACACAAAATGTAAGGTTAGATCGGGTTCGTGGTGTGCGGGTCTTACAACTCCACCACCCTTAAAAGAAATTTTGTCCTCGAAATTTGAATGTACAGATCTTACAACTCCCCCCTCCTTAAAATAAATTTTGTCCTCAAAATTTGAATTTACTTCGGAGTCAATAGGTGGGAATTCTGTTTCCGCATTGCATCATCTTCCTCCCATGTAATCTTCTCCACGTCTTGTCTTCGCCAGATTATCTTTATATAATAATTATCCCAGTTTTTTAGATGTTGTACCTTTCAACTAGTGAACTAGGCTGGTACCACTTCAATAGTTAAATCTTCTATCTAATCCAGTGGATCAGTGGTCAATACCTTTGATATGGATCTCCAACATACTTCTTCAATAGAGACACGTGAAATACATCATCCACACTAGACATGGACAGCGGTAACGCTAGTTGATATACAACTTTTCCACGTCTCTCCAAATTTTATGAGGTCCAAAACATATATCGGATACAACTTTCCCTTCTCGTTGAATTGTTTTTAATCCATGCATAAGTGATATCTTCAAGAAAACTTTATCACTTATAGTGAACTCGAGGTCGTGGTGTCTCTTCTGAGAAACTTGAGCTATCTTGGCCCTTTTCTTTGATCTTGTTTGCTACTCAACAGGTTTCTTCAATAGACTCATGTCTTACCATTCCTTATTCACCAACTTTATTCCAAAACAAAAGAATTTGACATTTCTACCGTACCATGCTTTATAGGTGACATCTACATAGTAGCTTGGTAGCAAATTCAATCCACATATAGCTTAGTTATCCGTTCCAAAGCATATCGAGGTCGTATAGCAATGGAATGAGCTATCTTCCTAAGGCGATCAACAATCACCCAAACTGCATCAATCGATCTGGGAGTTAGTGGTAGATCATTGACATAGTTCATTGTACTGCAGTTCCACTTTCAGACTGGCTTCGATAGTGGTTATGGTAAGCCATGTTGGTCTTTGTCTTTCAGCCTTTACTTGCTGATAATTCAGACACTGAAACATGCATCTAGCCACAACTATTTCCTTTCCCTTTTACCAAAATAATCTCTTCATGTTTTGGTATATATTATACTTCTAGAATGCATCTAATACGAAATAGAATGGGCTTTTAACATTATCTTATATCTTATGATCAGCGTTTTTCACTTCAGGTATACATAATCATCCTCTGTATCATAGGACCTTCTTCGCATCTGGAGTAAGTCAGGGTTTGGTTTTCCTTTCTCTAAATCTGCTTACACCGTTCTTATATACAGATCTAACAAAATTGCTACTTTCACTTCATCCCTCAATTCAGAGATGATCTTTAATGCCACAAGCGCAGCCGACGAACTATTGCTCCATAAGTTCATCCATAAATTCTCGCTCAATTGGATCATCACGAGTTTCTATTATATGTTACTCTCCCTTCAATCTGAATTTGTTGCTGTTAAACATAAGACAGCATCTATACTAGTTCCTTCCTCACACTTCATAATTCCCTTTTTGCTTAAGGCCTTAGCTACTACATTAGCCTGGCTTGAGCGACACTGTGTATCACAGTCTAAATCCTTGGGCAATTCCAGCCATTTTCTTATCCTTATGTTCAACTCTTCCTGATGAAGAGATAAATAAAACTCTTGTATTCCCATTTAATCTAAATTCTTCTCCGTATAGATAATGTCTCCAAGTCTTGATTGCATAATTCATCACCGGTAATTCCAAGTCATGAGTAGTGTAATTCTTTTAATGCTCCTTCAGTTTCCTTGAAGCATATGCAATCACTTATTTACCTTGCATCAACCCGCATCCTAGATCCAATCCAAAAGTTTCAATGTATAGGGTAAAAGGTTTCCCTAGTACCGGAACGATCAAGATGGAAGCTGATATCAACCTTGTTTTTAGAGTTTGGAAACATTCTTCACACTTGTCGGTCCAATTAAACTCCTCTCCCTTCCGGGTTAGCTTGGTGAGAGGTATTGCGATCTTAGAGGGGTCCTCTACAAATCGTCTGTAGTAACCAGCTAAACCCAAGAAATTTCTAATCTTCGTAATATTCTTTAGGTGTTTCTCACCATATGATTACTTATAACTTAATAGGATCCACTTTAATCCCTTTTTATGATGCTACGTGATCTAAGAAGATCACTTTGTTTAATTAGGTCTCATAATTCTTGGACTTGGCATAAAGCTTTTCCCTTCTCAGTTGTTGTGAAGCTGTTCCAAGATTCATTGTATGAGTTGCTTCATTCTTGGAATAAATCAAACTATCATCTATGAAAACTATGACCGACGTGTCCAACATGTCATGACACACCCAGTTCATCAGTTCCATAAAAGATGTAAGGGCATTGGTTAATCCAAACGTCATAATCAGGAACTCACAATGTCTAATCCCGATTCTAAAGGTATCTTTGAAATATCGCTGTCCAAATTATTCAGCTGATGATATCTTGACTGAAGATCAATCTTATAAAATACCTTTGCTCCTTGCAACTGTTTAAACAAGTCATCGATCTGAAGTAGTAGATATCGATTCTTGATCGTGAGCTTGTTTAGTTCCCGATAATCTATACATAATCTGACACTACCGTCCTTCTTCTTTAAGGATTGCATTGGTGCTCCCCGTGACACAATACTTAGCCGATTAGAACCCTTGTTTAATAACTCCCGTAGTTGAGTCTCAATCCCTTCAACTACATAGGAACTACTCTATAGATGCCTTTGACAAAAGTATCATCCTTGGTAACAAGTCGATGACAAACTCGGTCATATGATCAGATGGTAACCCAGATAAGTCTCCTGGAAATACATCAGAAATTTATGCATCACATCAATATCTTCCATCTGTGGTGCTTCTTTGGTAACGTATACCATAGATACCATATATCCAACTTCTTTCTCTTTAAAGCATCTCTTCGCCTTTAGCATAGAGCGGATCAGCTTTCACTTCTTAGGCAACATGCTTCCAATAAAACTAATTTATATGCCATCTTTACTCTTGAATGATAACCTCTTCTGTGTACATAACACTTGTAGAGTGTTGAGACAACCAGTCTATTCCCAAGATGACGTCAAAGTCTGTCATCTCAAGTCGATTTAGGTTGCATCCAACTTTCATCCATCCATATGCTTCGAACATTGTTAATAACACTCATCCAATACAACATCTAGTCCAAAAGGGCTTGAACTAGAAAAATCTGGTATAAGGTCTTAAGAGCTTGTGTAGTTCCTTCATCTCTTAGTTTTTCAAAGACTATTGCTTAAAATCTCATATATCCCAAAAAGCTCATTAGCTTACACCTTCTTTTATCATTCTATCATATATCTCGAAAAACATATTCTGATTATTTACTTATTACATATCCCAAGTCTAAGCATTAGGGTATATGCTCAAAATTTCATTAATTCTGCTAAATTGTTTTGGTCTTTCTTAATCACCTCACTCAACATTAGGCATAACTCAGTGTTACTTGTACTAATCTGAATACTATCAATGCCACCATTGTCAATTTCATCCTTGTATCCACTCTTAGATATGCTTTTAGAAACCTTCTTCCTTGTCAAACTCTATATCGATATAACCATCTTTAACTTTACTTGAGTGCTATCTACTCTTTCCTAATTACTCTTGATAGTTTTCACTTTTGCTCATGCACTCTTTTATGACCATATCCATCTATTCAGCAATCTCGAAACACATCCTCCATTTCTTCATCTGAGGTTCCTTGGCTATAGAATCTAATCTGAATTTAATCATCTTACTTCCCATAATTTCATTATCACTAAACATCTTTTCAATGGATGTCGAGAAATGTATCAGAATGTTTATCCAAAAATAATTCATTTCCTTCTTTCAATTTAGTATAATGACGAACACTTGCTTTATCTAGTGAACTTAGGTTTAAAAGATCAGGAATAAATCTGTGGTAATCCAACCGGCATCAAAAGGTCGTTAAGTTGCACGGTGGTCCAAATACATGGAAATAGAGGTTTTAAAGTTATTAACCTCCTGGTTATAGGTTGTATCGGGTATATAATGCCATTGGCCAAGGCACTATAAGAATAAATCTGGAGAAAGTTTTCGTACATCAGTAAATCAGGTAATAATCAACAGATGTACGCTCAACATGATGAAACATTTCACTGTTCATTCAGTTCATATCTTTGTTCACGTTGTCGATCATGAGAATGGCTTAGGTTGGTATAATCAGGACTAATACTAAAGAAACAAGATCTATACTCCAATTGACAGGTTAAATTAAGAAGGTATCCTGTCAAGACACGAAAAATTAAAATCAGGTATGTGCATCCTCTATAATCATAAGAGTAAGTCAATAATGCACTGCATCCTATATAAACCTATCTATATATAAGGCCACAATAGATTTGATCCTTTTCTAAAAACGTTTGAGGCTTCATCTTCAGGAAATATTCCTCAATCCTTGGTCGGATCATTTTGTCATGATGTAGCTATCCCATACATTGATGGCTGATAAGGGTAACCACCTTGATACACTGCTTGTTATGCACCAAGCTTCTACACTGGGGTGTGCGTTACTGGACTTGCTGTATGGTAGGCACTGTGTTATAGGTCACATGTGCTGAGGTACAGTGTTGATACCAATTAGTATTGTATATGGCCTGACTCAGAGGTGTTGATGTAACATTGGCAACTTGGGTAGTCCAGGTGATTGGCTGGAGTGGTCTGGTTGTTCACCTCCTTTGATTTGCTCCAATCAGATTATCATTATTTAGCATTTTCTCAAATGAGTTTTTACTACCCGTTCTCAACCCAGATAGTAGTGGGGTCGAGTTGCAACATCTTCTTAATGCTCAGCGGGCAATGGATCACCTTGTGGTGGAGCTCACTCTAAGTCTCCACGTCACCTAGGAGTATAGCTTTATCTTCTTTTAGTTACTCTCATTTTTGGTGTATAGCTATTGTTCTCCTATCTCTGTCGCATTCAGCATGAGATCTTTCCCTTTTCCTCTATAGGGATTTAAGCGTTACTAGCCATTTTTCTCCATTCTCTATCATACATCGAGTTTCACATCTTGTGAGTACCAACTTGGTATTCCAACTTTTCTGCTTTACAGATGCTTCCTTCTTCTTACTGTACTATATCCTTTGTATACTTAGGTAACTGGCCGACTTATAGATAGTACCTTATATTATTTTTTTATCAGGATAAATTCCGGTCTTCTCTTTCTGTTTGATTGTATATATATGGTTTCACCTTTTATATGTACATTATTGTCTTGCTTAAGTTCGGTCTCAACCAACACAGGTGCTTATGTGGGTTCGTATTAAAGCTTTTAATTATCCTAACTCAGTTCATGGACTCCAGTGGAAGTATTCAGGTTTCATGGGAAGGCCTGAGAGCTCTGATACCAAGTTGTTACACCCCAATTCTGGACTAACCAAAATGGTGTGATGAACCGTCAATAAATCAACGGTTCAACCAGGATTTCGAATAGGCTATGCCCACGTTGTTAAACCAAAACACATTCCAGATTAATTAGAGGTAATAAAATAAATATTGGAAGTCTTATAGATAATGAACTGAGGTCTAGTCATGATAAATAATTAATATTTCATTTATCTCCAAGTAACCAAAACATAATTTAATACATATTAGAATATCCAAATACGGAAATTAAACACTAAGCGTATCCATAGTTGAAACGCTAGCTTGACGAATCATAATAGTCCTCTATAGCTCGCTCATCATAGCGGCCACATATTCATACGTTGGCGTGTTGACATAATCTTCAATCGCAATACTTGCAATCAGAAACTAAAAGAATTACGCACGCGAGGGTCAGCTCTCCAACTTGAGCTCAGTGAGTAAACAAAACAATGCAACAAACATATGCATGCATTCATTCATATCTTTGGTCTGGTATATAAGTTTGCAATGTGCTATAGAAAGGATAGGTAGCCGCCGCACCTCTATCCACGAGTGTGTGGAACCGCTCAATAGATCAAACACCATCGCCGCCCCTACATGCATCCACCATGGGATATAGATAGAGCTAAAGTTCTTAGGACTGCATCGCATCACACTTCTCCTGATGCTCTATCCATACCAACACGTAAGCCCCTATTGGCGAGGGCTTGCAAACTGGGCTTGCAATTAACCAATCCTAATGTCAAACAGTGTATCCAAGGCCTCACCCCAGCATCCCTCAATACGTCCATAGAGATAGAGCTAAGGCCCCCCGGCAGAGTCGAAGACTACACGGTCCGAGACCACCTCCCCTGATGCCCTACGACGTAATAGTTCTGCTAAGGCAATGGCGATACGACGATGTCAGTGGACAAGACTTGAGTAGAGATAGGGCTAAACTGCTTAGGACTGCACTGCATCAAACTTCCCTGATGCCCCACTCGCATCAAGTACACTAACCACACACAAACATTCACAAGCCTATTCCTAGCATCATCATCATCATCATGTTGTAAATAAACAGAATTAATTATGCATGGATAGTAATAACAGGAATAGTAGATGACATATGATATGCACATTATAATCATACAATCATAGAATCATACATGGAATTGGACTCAATAAACAAAAATAGTTTATTATTAGCCAATTAGTTTAGGTCTTGTTCCCTCACCTTTGCTTGAGTGTAAATCCTCTTTCAAGTTTTAAGAATCACCTTTATATCAATAGAAAAACCTAACAAGTTGATCGAGCGACAAAGTTCGTTATAGACCTCATATTCGGAACAGCACCTGTATCTAAGGCACCCTATCAAATGGCTCATACTGAATTAAAGGAACTGAAGGTTTAATTACAGGAGTTGCTGGACAAGGGTTATATCTGACCCAATATATCACCATGAGTAGCGCCAGCGTTCTTCGTGAAAAAGAAGGACAGTAGCGTTCGACTCTGTATAGATTATCAAGAATTGCGATCAAGAATCGATATCCGTTGCCTCGGATCGATGACATATTCGACCAGTTACAATGTCACACCCCAATTCCACACTATTCAGAATGGTGTGATGAATCGCTAATAAACCAACGGTTCAACCAGGATCTCGAGTAGGCTATACCCGTGTTATCTAAACTTCATACATCCATAATCATAATCAGAGTAAATACACAATAGTGAAAGTCTTATAATAAAATGAACTGAGAATCTACTGTGATATTAATATTTAAATAAAAAATTATTATGTATCAACTGAGACATAAATAGATATCAAATACATGTCTTTAATAAATCCAAATAAGGAAAACTAGAAAAAACATCTAATCGAATACACATGAGTTGCACTTGCAAGAGGAGTCATGCGTATCCACTTCAGCTTCAAACTCCATCGTTGCTACGTTCTCGTAAGCTGGAGCATTTATATATTCTTCAACTATGAGACCTGCATCATCAACTAAAAATATTCGACGTCGAGGGGTTAGCACACATCATGGCTCAGTGAGCAAACGAAACAATGCAACAGTACATATGCATGTAATCAATTCATATCTTTGGTCTGGTTTATAGTTTGCAATATGCAATAGAAAGGTTTAGGTTGTCAAAGGTAACATTTATTGATCCTGCCTCTATACACAAGTGTGTGACGCCACCCGAAGGTAATGTTTATCGTCGACTCACAAGCACCCAATCATGAACATTATATAACAAAGGTTAACGTTTATTGCTATATAGTGTCATACCAACACGTAAGCCCCTGTTGGCGAGGGCTGCAAACTGGGCTCGCAACTAACCAATCCTAATGCCAAAAAGTGTATCCAAGGCCTCACCCCAACATCCCTCAGAATGTCCATAGAGATAGAGCTAAGGCCCCCCGGTAGAGTCAGAGACTACAAGGACCGAGACCACCTTCCCTGATACTCTACGACATAATAGTTCTGCTAAAGTAATGGCGATACGACGAAGCTAATGCACAAGACTTGAGTTAGAGATAGAGCTAAAGTGCTGAAACCCGTCAAAGGTTAACGTTTATTGACGTTCTCATCACACCTCCCCTGATACTCGCTCGCATCAAGTACACCAACCACACACATACAATCACATGCCTATTCCTTCGGATAGAAAGGGAAACTAAGTCCAAGATATGTTGGGCCGTATGAAATTCTAGCTAAACGTGGAAAAGTGTCTTATTAGTTAGCACTACCACCATCTATGTCAAGTGTGCATAACGTATTTCACATTTCCCTATTGAAGAAGTATGTCAAGGATCCAACGCATGTTTTGACAGTGGATTTACCAGAATTGACTGATGATTTGACATTTGAAGTAACACTAACAAAAATCACCAGTCGAAAAGTTCAACGTCTACGCAACCGAGATATCTATTATGTTAAGGTCACATGGAAAAGTAGAGACATGGAAGAAATTACATGGGAAGAAGAAAATGCTATGCGAAAGCAATACCCTCACTTATTTGATTCAGAAGGTACATACAATTTTGAGGACGAAATTTTTATAAGTAGGGGGAGTTGTAAGATCCGTGTCAATCTTACCCGGTCTTATCACCTTGAACCAGGTTTACCCATCATGGTCGAGTCAAATGGATCAAGGGTGTGAAGGAGATCGAGATCCCAGGTATCAAATCGACCCTAAAACACTTAATATAAGGGGAGGGTCGCATACCCAACCAAGGAGGGTCGGACCCCCAAGATAGGAAGTCAGACCCTCAGTTTTGAAGGGAGGGTCGGAAAACTTAGAAAACCTAGGGTCGACGGGATCATCGACCCTCCAATCGACCCTCAGTTTCCGTCGAAACTAAAATTAGGAAATTTCCTAATTTTCGATTGGGATTCTTTCCTAATCTCAAAGAGACTTATTTTAGGATGTTCCTACTCTATTTAAAGGACGTCCCTAAGCCTCTTTCACTCCTTTTACAACCCTAATTGAATTGAGAGAAAGAGAAGAGAAGGAAAAGGAGAAGAAGAGAAGCAAGGAAGAGAAGAAAGCCAAAACAAGAAGAGTTGCAGAGAAGGAGTAATCTTCTCAGGTATGAATAATAATTCCATGAGTTTCTACAGACTCTAGATTAGATAATGAAGAGAGCGTGATCTCGACGAAACCCAAACCATCAATCCATGGTTAGGTTTTCATGGAAAAACAAGGGAGAATATACGAAAGCTATATAGGTGGATGCTTCATGATTCTAGACATGGGGTGAATGTTGAATGGACTGTAGGAGCAAGCCATAGGACCCCAAACACGAAGAATGGACTAAAAAGAGGGAAATTAACCAAAATACACCGAGGGTCGTACAGAGGGTCGATGACCATCCGACCCTAGGTGATCCTGAGTATCGACCCTCAGTGTTCGAGAAGTCCAGATTGGGGAGGGTCGCACCCAGGGTCGATCAGGACTCCGACCCTACCTCCGACCCTCGGTTAATAGAATGGTTTCAAAAATTAGAATAAATTCTAATTAAATTTTATCGACTTTGTTAGGTCTTCTAGCAATATAATAGCAATATAAAGGTAATTCTAAAGCTTGGAAAAGTATCTATTAGCAAGCTAAGGTGAGGAAACAGAACTCTAAACTAATTGGTTAATAACAAACTGTTTTTTATTTTCTTGAGTCCAATGCCATGCTTGATTCTATGCGACTATGTTTGTAATGTGCATACAACATGTCATCCAATATTTCTATTACTTGTTCATGCATATTTACTTTATGGTTTATAACATGATGATGATGATGATGCATAGGCGATACTTTCAAAAATACTTTATCACCTATAGCGAACTCCAGATCTCTGCGTCGAGTATCTGCATATTTCTTCTGCCGGTTCTGAGCTATTCTCACTCTTTCCTTGATAATGTCGACCACTCGGCAAGTCTCTTCAACGAATTCTGATCCAACAATACTACGTTCTCCAACTTCATTCCAAAACAAAGGAGTTCGACACTTCCTGCCATACAGTGCTTCATAAGGTGACATATGTATAGTAGCTTGATAGCCATTGTTATAAGCGAACTCGATCAGTGGTAATCTTTCATCCCATGATCCCTTGAAGTCAATTACACATGCTCGTAGCATATCTTCTAAAATCTGGATTGTACGCTTTGACTGTCCATCTGTCTGTGGGTGGAATGCAGTACTGAACTTCAATGTTGTACCCATAGCCTTTTGCAATCCTTCCCAAAACTTGGAAGTAAATCGTGGATCTCTATCGGATACAATGCTCTTTGGTACACCGTGTAATCGAACGATATTATCCACATACAGCATTGCTAACCTTTCTAGAGTATACTGAGGTCGTATAGGTATGATGTTTTAGTCAGACGGTCCACAATCACCCAAACTGCGTCAACTACTCGAGGAGTCAGTGGTTATCCCGTAACGAAGTCCATAGTGATGCAGTCCCATTTCCATGCTGGTTCCGATAATGGCTGTAACACTCCTGCGGGTCTTTGTCATTCAGCCTTTACTTTCTGAAAATTTAGGCATTGAGACACGAACTTAGCTACATCTGCTTTCATTCCTCTCCACCAATATATTTTCTTTAGATCATGATACATTTTTGTACTCCCAGGATGTATCGAATAGATGGTGGTATGGGCTTCTTTCATCAGTCGGTGTCTAATGTCTGCACATTCTGTTTCGGGTACACATATTCTTCCTTTGTATTCAGTACTTTCTCTTCGTCCAAGGTGAACTCAGGGTTAGTCCTACCTTTCTCGATATCTTCTTGTACTGTTCTCAGATAAGGTTCTGATTTGATAGCTGTCTTCACTTCATCCATTATATCCGGTATAATCTTCAATGCTGCGAACATATTTGAAAATCGATGAATAAACCCTTGGTTGGCTGATCCATCCATTGTATCTATCACATACTGCTCATTGCCGTGATTGAATACCATTCCGGTAGTACACATTGTTGTAGTCGTGCTAACCTCTCCTTGCGATTTTATCATTGCCTTTCTGCTCAACGCATCCGCTACTACATTCGCTTTCCCCGGATGATACTGGATATCACAATCATAGGCTTTCAATAGTTCCAGTCATCTTCTTTGTCTCATATTCAACTCCTTCTGATTAAATAAATAAGTAAGACATTTATGGTCCAACTTAACCTAAAATCTCTCTATATAGGTAATGTCTCCATATCTTGACAGCATGTACTACTGTCGCTAACTCCAAATCATGAGTGGGGTAATTTTTCTCATGTGTCTTCAACTGTCTCGAGGCATAAGCAATTACTTGCTCTCCTTGCATAAGCACACATCCTAATCCCAGTCCCAACGTATTAGTGTATAAGGTAATTGTCTGTCCTGGAACAGGAATAGTCAAAATCGGAGCGGATATCAATCTGGTCTTCAATGTTTGGAAGCTCTTCTCACATTTATCTGTCCACACAAACTTTTCACCTTTCTTAGTCAGCCTGGTGAGAGGTACAGCAATCCGGGAATAGTCTTCTACAAATCTTCGATAATAACCGGCGAGACCCAGAAAACTTCTAATTTCTGCAACGCTCTTTGGTGCTTCCCACTTTACAATAGCCTCGATCTTGCTGGGGTCCACTTTGATTCCTTCAGCGGATACTACATGGCCCAAGAAGGCAACTTCACTTAGCCAAAACTCACACTTTGAAAATTTGGCATATAACTTCTCTTTCCTTAAACACTATAGGGCGGCGTTTAGGTTCTTGATATGGGTTTCTTTGTCCTTGGAGTATACTAATATATCATCAATAAATACTATAACCGACGTATCCAACATATCGTGGAAAACCCGGTTCATAAGTTCCATGAAAGTTGCTGGTGCGTTTGTTAATCCAAAAGACATGACCAAGAACTCATAATGTCCGTATCTGGTCCTAAAAGTTGTCTTAGGAATATCACCTTCTTTAATCTTCAACTGATGATAGCCTGATCGAAGATTGATCTTAGAAAATACCTTTGCTCCTTGCAACTGATCGAACAAATCATTGATCCGAGGTAGTGGATATCGATTCTTGATTGTCAGTTTATTCAACTCCCGATAGTCGATACATAATCGAACGCTACCGTCCTTCTTCTTTATGAATAATACCAGTGCTCCCCATGGTGATATACTAGGTCGAATATAACCCTTGTCCAGCAGTTCCTGTAGTTACACTTTCAATTCCTTCAGTTCTGTAGGAGCCATTCTGTAAGGTGCTTTTGATACTGGTGCGGCTCCAGGTATAAGGTCTATCACAAACTCTGTGGCTCGATCGGGTGGTAATCCTGGTAGTTCCTCCAAAAATACGTCGGGATAGTCCCACACGACATCAATGTCTTCCATTCATGGTGCTTCCTTGGTTAGGTCGACCACTGATACTAGATACCCGACTACCCCCTTCTCAAGGCACTTCTTAGCCTTTAGTGCTGAGAGTATGAGCTTGCGTCTACGGGGAAGTTTGGTTCCCACAAAAGTGAATTCTGCTCCTTCTTTGTCTTTAAATGTTAGCTTCTTTTCGACACATAATAGGTTTGCATAATGCCGAGCTAACCAGTCCATTCCCAAGATGACGTCAAAGTCTGCCATCTCCAGTTGTATCAAGGTTGCATCTAAGGTTTTTTCGCCAATGAGAACTAGACATGGTCTATATCCTTTCTCTAATTCCACTTCTAACCCCATTAGTGACCGTACAAGTAAATTGTAGTCTAATGTTTTGATAGGTAAATTTAGCTTCTTTCTGAATGACACCGATGTAAAGGAATGAGTAGCTCCTGAATCAAAGAGTACTCTGGTGGGTACGCCATTTATAGGTACGATACCTGTGATTTATTTTACTTAATCCATATGCTCATATAATGTAATTACAACTTTAAAAGGTTTCAGTCATACCTGTGACCACATCGGGCGATGCGGCAGCATCCTCTGATGTCACAGCATATACTCGTCCTTGATGTAACTGCTTCTTAGGCTTAGGGCACTCCCTTGCCATATGTCCCATTTGGTTGCAGTTAAAACACTTTGGGCCTTCAAAATTTGGCTTTGGCTGATGTTGAGCTACTGGAGTAGTCCTGGGTGCAGCAGTAAAGCCCTGAGCACAGAAGGGTTTCAATGTCTTGTTGTTCCCTCCGTTGTAAGTATTTCCAGCTGGCCTTTTCATACCTCTGTTTTGTGTAAAATAACTCTCCTTCTGGCTCGATTCTATAACTCGAGAAATTTGGACAGCTTCATTATATACCTTCTTTTCCAAGCCCAGAACGTATTCTTTGATGCTTCCTCTTAATCTCGTGACAAACCTACGGGTTTTTGTGTCTTCTTCCTGCATACTAAGTGGTGCAAAGAAAAACAGCTCCTCATAACGCTGTTGATATGCATCCACTGACATCTGTCCCTGATATAAACTCAGGAACTCCTTCTCCATAGAATCCCTGAAGCTTCGTGGAAAATACTTCTCAAAGAAAGCTTCTTTATAAATAGCCCAAGTCAATAGGGCGTGCTTGGTCAATAGATAGGCCCGGGTAGATTTCCACTAATGATGTGCATCGCCTTTGACAATGAAGGTGGCACATAATACCTTTTCTTCTTCTGTAATAGTCATCATAAGAAAGTTTCTCTCCATCTCGTCGATCCAGTGTGCTGGCCATAACGGATCAGACGGTTTGCCTTTAAATTCCCTGGGCTTCATCTTCAAAAATCTCTCAACCAGTCGAGAATGATCCATCTGATTTTGGGGGTATGCCCCAAACATAGGTGGTGGATACTGATAGTTAACCTGAGCTACTTCCGGACCTGGTACTAGAATCTGTGCAGCTGGTGGTTGAGGTGTATGAGGTGTTGGGTGGTTACCCACCGGTGTTGCACTGGTTTGTCCGGTCTGCATGGGTGTAGCATGTACGGCTTGGAACATAATTCACATTGCAACTTACATTTGAGCATGTGCATGTTGCATCTGTTGCAGCTGCTGGGCTAAATTCATTACCACAGTTGCTAACTCCGGTGGTGGAGGTGGCAAGTTGGTAGGATTTGCCTGATCTGGATTTCCTAGTACATATATATTTTCCTGACTGATCTCCTCTATAGGTGGTGGTGGTGGAACTGCATTCCGACTCTGCCTGGTCACTCTACGTCCAGACATGTTTTCCTTCTGAGATTGGTGGTGCCTGAAAATCATCAAAATAGGTGAGCCAATCATTTATACTTCATGTAGGCACGCTAACCGATGTAAAATTTTAAAATTTTCAAATCGTTCTGTGAAAAATACTATCTTTTCTATGCAGGGTCGATGGTAGGGGTCGATGGTATGTCCGACCCTCAGTATCCAACCCTGGGAATGACCTGTTCTTCCCGAGAGCTGAGGGTCGATGTGAGGGTCGATGGGTATCCGACCCTCAGTATCCGACCCTTAGTTTTTTGTCAGATTCCCGAGAGCCGAGGGTCAATGGGAGGGTCGATCCGAGGGTCGATGGTTCTGGTCGAATTGTCCGACCCTCAGACCAAAAATCAGACTTTTAAGATCCGATTCTGGGTTCATTCTTTGTTATTTACCTCCTGTTTCGAATCGTCTCTCCCCTCTGAGTTGCTACAGTGCCACTCCACTATTTTGGTCAGTTTGGATCCGGGTTTCGACGTCCACATCATCCCTACAGGTAAGTTTTCTCATTTTCCCCTGTTTTTAGGTTTTTTTTCTAGGTTTTTGTCCATTTAACTTGTATCTTTCAAATTAAACTTTTTCCAACCGTAAAAATTTGATTTTTATTGGGGGCTTTTGTTATTGGTGTCTCGAGGAATGAAAGCCCTCAAAAAATTTTTGAGTTTCATCGGTTGGTTATCGAGAAACTTGGATTTTTGCTCTTTTGCCCTAATTTGTCGAATTTTTTTGATTTCTTGAAATTCCTTCAAATTGGACTTCATTAGTTCCAATTTCCTACTGTGTGAGTGTTGTAGGATATGTTGGAACCTACGTAAGTCCTCCTGCCCACATGTATGGGTGAAAAGTGAGGCTTTTGGCCAACTTACGTTGTTATAATGTCAAATTTTGGATTTTTATCCTATTAACTCCTTGTCTCCCTGTTTCTTTCTTTGCAGATACCATGGCTCGTACCAAGGTACCCCGAGTTCGTGATCCGCTTCGCTTTCGCTCCAATGAAGCTGAGGCACAGTATGCCCACTATGTCCGTAAGAAGGTAGAGGGTGGTCGTATGGTGAACTTGGCTGAGCTAGCCCTGTTCAATGTAGAGAGGGCGTTTGGTGATATGGGATGGCTCCCTGTCATCACTTACGACGCTTGCACTTGCCCGGATTCGGTGTGACAGTTTTATTGTAACCTCCAGGTGGTGGGGAATTACAATGATGTCAAGAGGGGTCACGAGTTGCGCATCACCAGCTACGTCAAAGGGGTGAATATCTCATTTGACTTTCGGCAACTGGCCGACCTATTGGGCATTCCTTATGATGGCCCCATAGTGTACTGTGCGCCTGGAGAGCCCCAGTTTGTTTCTATTGAAATGAGGGCAGAGATCGACAATCAGTTGTTACGACCTGATCGCTGGCAGATGAGAGCTTGTTATATGCGTCCGGCTCCACGGGTCTTCTGCAAGATTATCCAGCATAATCTGATTCCGCAGAGTGGCCATTATGAGAGGGTTTCTCAGCTGACCCAGTATCTTCTGTACAGCATTTGCACTAGGCAGCCCGTCTGCCTTCCTTACATCATCATGCGGACCATGATTAGTGCTACATTGTCCGATCATAGGGGTAATCTTCCCTATGGACGTATGATTACTATTCTGCTGACCCACCTGGGGTTGACTTAGTGGATGAGAAGATTCAGGAGAAGACCTTCTCGTCGCTTCTAGATTCGGAGGCCATCTGCAAAATGGGCATGCGGGATGCCCAAGTTAGTGACGAGGGGAGGAACGAGATGGTGCGCCCTCATACTCGCATCGAGATGGCTGACGCTGAGGCCGCTGCTGCCGCTGCTAGAGCTCATGCGGATCCTGCCGATGATGATGACCGCATGTACATGGATGTCGACTCGATACCACCGCCTTCACCTACGCATGCGGCTGGAGTTGGTACTTCTTCTGCGGCGGATCCTGCACCTGAGACTGGTCCTTCTCATGCGGCTGGTCCTTCACACCCACCTCCTGATATGATGGAGATGTTGCATGAGATCAGGGAGACTCAGCACAGATCTGATCTGAGGATGGAGGAGTTACTAGACGCTCAGCGTGTGAGAGTGGATGAGCTGTTAGCCACCCCAGCACATATCAGACATGCGGATGGGAGAGCTCATAGAGGTTCAGCGTGTTACTGATCGGAGGGTAGCCGATCTCACAGCTAGTCTACAGACGACCCAGACTCAGATAGCCTGGTTGACTAGAGTCTATGCTGAGGACTATGACAGAGATCGTGAGGCACCGCCTCCTCCTTCACCTCCAGCTTCTTGATTGTATTTGTTTTCTTTGTACTACAGAGTAACTGTCCGGGTTGTGGACTGTACTCTGCTTTAGTTTTTATATACGTTTGTTTCTCTCTCATTATATGTAAACTTGTTTTCCCTTTAATAGATGCATTATTTTCTTTTTAAATTCGGTCTCAACCATCACTTGTGCTTATAATGTGTTAATATTATTGTTTTTACTTTTATCTTATCTCAGTTCACAATTGTCTTGAATATATGCTAGTTCAGCGGACAAGGCCTGAGATGCTCTGATACCAAGTTGTCACACCCCAATTCTGCACTATTCAGAATGGTGTGATGAACCGCTAATAAACCAACGGTTCAACCAGGATCTCGAGTAGGCTATATCCGTGTTATCTAAACTCCATACATCCATAATCATAATCAGAGTAAATACACAATAGCGGAAGTCTTATAATAAAATCAACTGAGAATCTACTGTGATATTAATATTTAAATAGTAAATTATTCTGTATCAACTGAGACATAAATAGATATCAAATACATGTCTTTAATAAATCTAAATAAGGAAAACTAGAAAAAACATCTAATCGAATACACATGAGTTGCACTCGCAAGAGGAGTCATGTGTATCCACTTCAGCTTCAACCTCCATCGCTGCTACGTTCCCGTACGCTGAAGCATTTATATATTCTTCAACTGTGAGACCTGCATCATCAACTAAAAATATTCGACGTCGAGGGGTGAGCACACATCACGGCTCACTGACAAAACAAAACAATGCAACAGTACATATGCATGCAATTAATTCATATCTTTGGTCTGGTTTATAGTTTGCAATATGCAATAGAAAGGTTTAGGTAGTCAAAGGTAACGTTTATTTACCCCGCCTCTATACATAAGTGTGTGACGCCACCCGAAGGTAACGTTTATCGTCGACTCACAAGCACCCAATCATGAACATTATATAACAAAGGTTAACGTTTATTGCTATATAGTGTCATACCAACACATAAGCCCCTATTGGCGAGGGCTGAAAACTGGGCTCACAACTAACCAATCCTAATGCCAAAAAGTGTATCCAAGGCCTCACCCCAGCATCCCTCAGAATGTCCATAGAGATAGAGCTAAGGCCCCCCGGTAGAGTCAGAGACTATAAGGACCGACACCACCTTCCCTGATACTCTACGAAATAATAGTTCTGCTAAAGTAATGGCGATACGACGATGCTAATGCACAAGACAAGAGTTAGAGATAGAGCTAAAGTGCTGAGACCCGCCAAAGGTTAACGTTTATTGATGTTCTCATCACACCTCCCCTGATACTCGCTCGCATCAAGTACACCAACCACATACATACAATCATATGCCTATTCCTATCATCATCATCATCATCATGTTATAAACCATAAAGTAAATATGCATGAACAAGTAATAGAAATATTGGATGACATGTTGTATGCACATTACAAACATAGTCGCATAGAATCAAGCATGGCATTGGACTCAAGAAAATAGAAAACAGTTTGTTATTAACCAATTAGTTTAGAGTTCTGTTTCCTCACCTTAGCTTGCTAATAGATACCTTTCCAAGCTTTAGATTCACCTTTATATTGCTATTATATTGCTAGAAGACCTAACAAAGTCGAATAAAATTTAATTAGAATTTATTCTAATTTTTAAAACCATTCTTTTAACTGAGGGTCGGAGGTAGGGTCGGAGTCCTGATCGACCCTGGGTGCAACCCTCCCCAATCTGGACTTCCCGAACACTGAGGGTCGATACTCAGGACCACCTAGGGTCGGATGGTCATTGACCCTCTGTGCGACCCTCGGTGTATTTTGGTCAATTTCCCTCTTTTTAGTCCATTCTTCGTGTTTGGGGTCCTATGGCTTGCTCCTACAGTCCATTCAACATTCACTCCATGTCTAGAATCATAAAGCATCCACCTATATAGCTTTCGTATATTCTCCCATGTTTTTCCATGAAAACCTAACCATGGATTGATGGTTTGGGTTTCGTCGAGATCACGCTCTCTTCATTATCTAATCTAGAGTCTGTAGAAACTCATGGAATTATTATTCATACCTGAGAAGATTACTCCTTCTCTGCAACTCTTCTTGTTTTGGCTTTCTTCTCTTCCTTGCTTCTCTTCTCTTTCTCTCAATTCAATTATGGTTGTAAAAGGAGTGAAAGAGGCTTAGGGACGTCCTTTAAATAGAGTAGGAACATCCTAAAATAAGTCTTTTTGAGATTAGGAAAGAATCCCAATCGAAAATTAGAAAATTTCCTAATTTCAGTTTCGGCGGCAACTGAGGGTCGATTGGAGGGTCGATGATCCCGTCGACCCTAGGTTTTCTAAGTTGTCCGACCCTCCCTTCAAAACTGAGGGTCTGACTTCCTGTCTTGGGGGTCCGACCCTCCTTGGCTGGGTATGCGACCCTCCCCTTAAATTAAGTGTTTTAGGGTCGATTTGATACCTGGGATCTCGATCTCCTTCACGCCCTCGATCCATTTGACTCGACCATGATGGGTAAACCTGGTTCAAGGTGATAAAACCGGTTTAGATTGACACGGGTCTTACATGCAAGGTGCCAAAGTGTTCTCCAAGATTGATCTTTGGTCAAGATACCATCAATTGAAGATCAAGGAAGGTAATATTCCAAAGACAACATTTAGAACCAGATATGGACATTATGAATTTCTAGTTATGTCTTTTGGATAGACTAATGCCCTTGCAACGTTTATGGAGCTCATGAATCGAGTATTCCATGATATGCTGGATACATCGGTCATTGTGTTTATAGACGACATACTAGTCTACTGCAAGGACAAAGAGACTCATATAACAAATCTTAGAGTCGCTCTTTAGTGACTAAGAAAAGAAAAGTTTTACGCCAAATTTACTAAGTGTGAGTTCTAGCTAAATGAAGTTTCTTTCCTAGGCCATGTTGTATCAGCTGAAGGAATTAAAGTGGATCCCAGCAAGATCGAAGCTATTGTAAAATGAAAGCACCTAAGAACGTTGTAAAAATTAGAAGCTTCTTGGGTTTAGCTGGGTATTATCGATGATTCATGGAAGATTACTCTAGATCATCGTACCTCTCACTAGTCTGACTAAGAAAGGAGAAAAGTTTGTTTGTCAGGTTGCATGGTGTACCTGAAAGCATCATGTCGGACAGGGCCCATGCTTTACCTCAATGTTCTGGGAAGGATTACAGAAGGCTATGGGTACAACGCTAAGATTTAGTACCGCATTTCACCCTCAAACCGATGGACAGTCGGAGCGTACTATCCAGATTCTAGAAGACATGCTTCGTGCTTGTGTGATTGATTTCAAAGGATAATGGGATGAGAAGTTACCATTGATCGAGTTCGCTTATAACAATAGCTATCAAGCTATGATACAGATGTCGCCTTATGAAGCACTGTATGGTAGGAAGTGTCGAACTCCTTTATTTTCGAAAGAGGTTGGAACAAAAAATTATTGGACTAGAGTTTATCGAAGAGACTTGTCGAGTAGTCAACATAATCAAGGAAAGAGTTTGAATAGCTTAGTACCGTCAGAAGCAGTATGCAGACAATCGATGCCGAGGCCTTGAATTTACCATAGGTGATAAGGTATTTCTGAAAATATCCCCTATGTGCAATTTAAAACGGTTCGAACATAAAGGAAAGCTATGTCCCAGATACATTGGACCTTATGAGATTCTGGCAAGGCATAGAAAGGTAGTGTAAGACCCGGGTCAAACTAATCTGGTCCTGCCACCTTGAACCAGGTTTACCCATCATGGTCGAGTCAAATGGACCAAGGGCATGAAGGAGATCGAGATCCCAGGTATAAAATCGACCCAAAAACACTTAATTTTAGGGGAGGGTCGCACACCCAACTAAGCAGGGTCGGACCTCCCAAAACAAAAAGTCAGACCCTCAGTTTTGAAGGGAGGGTTGGACAGCTTAAGACCCTAGGGTCGACGGGATCATCGCCGTGGATCTCGACCCTCCCATCGACCCTCGGTTTCGACGAAACCGAAATTAGGAAATTTCCTAATTTTCGGTTGGGATTCCTTCCAAATCTCAATGGGATTATTATAGGACATTCCTAGTCTATTTAAAGGACGTCCCTAAGCCACATTCACTCCTTTCACAACCCTAATTGAATTGAGAGAAAGAGAGAAGAAGGAAAAGAGGAGGAAAGGAGGCTAGGAAGAAGGCTTAGCAAAAAGGAGAAGAATTTGCAGAGAAAAGTAATCTTCTCAGGTATGGATACTAATTCCATGAGTTTCTACATACCTTAGGTTAGATATGGTTGAGTGTAGGATTTCGGAGAAACCCAAACCATCCATCCATGGTTAGGTTTTCATGGAAAAATATAGGAGGATGCACGAAAACTATCTAGATGGATTATACATGGTTCTAGACCATGGAATGACTGTTGAATGAATGTAGGAAGCAAGCCATAGGACCCCAAACACGAAGAATGGGTTAAAAGTGGAAATTGGACCAGAGTGCACCAAGGGTCGCACCGAGGGTCGATAGACCATCCGACCCTAGGTGTTTCGACCATCGACCCTCGGCATTCGGGAAGTTCGGGAATGGAGGGAGGGTCGATAGACCCATCGACCCTAGCATCGACCCTCGGGTGACGTAATGGTTTTTAAATTCTGAATTAATTCTAATTAAATTCTATCGACTTTGTTAGGTTTGCTAGTAATATAATAACATTATAAAGGTGATTCTAAAGCTTGGAAAAGTATCTTTTAGCAAGCTAAGGTGAGGAACCTTAACCCCAAACTAAATTGGTTAATAATAAACTGTTTTCTATTTCTTGAGTCCTATGCCATGTTTGATTCTATGCGAATATGTTTGTAATGTGCATACAGCATGCCATCCAATATTTCTATTACTTGTTCATGCATATTTACTTTATTGTTTATAACATGATGATGATGATGATGATAGGAAAAGGCATGTGCTTGTATGTGTGTGGTTGATGTGCTTGATGCGAGCGAGTATCAGTGGAGGTGTGATGAGAACGTCAATAAACGTTAACCTTTGGCGGGTCTCAGCACTTTAGCTCTATCTCTAACTCAAGTCTTGTGCATTGGCATCGTCGTATCGCCATTACCTTAGCAGAACTATTATGTCGTAGAGTATCAGGGGAGGTGGTCTCGGTCCTTGTAGTCTCTGACTCTACCGGGGGGCCTTAGCTCTATCTCTATGGATGTTCTGAGGGATGCTGGGGTGAGGCCTTGGATACACTGTTTGGCATTAGGATTGGTTAGCAGCGAGCCCAGTTTGCAAGCCCTCGCTAACAGGGGCTTACGTGTTGGTATAGCATTATATAGCAATAAACGTTAACCTTTGTTGTATAATGTTTTGGTAGGGTGGATGGGGACGACGATAAACGTTAACCTTCGGGCAGGATTCCACACCCTGTGTATAGAGGCGGTGTCAATAAACGTTAACCTTTGACCACCCAACCTTTCTATTGCACATTGCAAACTATAAACCAAGACCAAAGATATAAATTGATTTTTGCATGCATATGTAATGTTGCATTGTTTTGGCTACTCACTAAGCCGTGTTGTGTGCTCACCCCTCGACGTCGAATATTTTAGTTGATGATGCAGGTTATACAGTCGAAGATTATATGAACGCGTCAGCATATGGAAATGTAGCAGCTATGGAAGTTGGAGCTGAAGACGATACACACGACTCCTCTTGCGAGTGCAACTCGTGTGTATTCAATTAAATATTTTTATAGGTTTCTTTATTGGATTTATAGACATGTATTTGATACATAATTATTTATGTCTCAGTTTGAACACAGAATAATTTGCTATTATTTATGAATACCATTTTAGTTCTCAGTTCATTTATTTATAAGACTTCCGCTATTGTGTATTTACTCTGATTATGATGGTGAGTATATGAAGGTTCAGGAAACGCGGGGATAGCCTATTTGAGATCCTGGTTGAACCGTTGGTTATTTATTTAGCGGTTCATCACACCATTCTGAAATGTGCGGAATTGGGGTGTGACAGGTAGTGTATCAGTTAGCACTACCACCATCGATGTTTAGTATACATGATGTATTCCATGTCTCATAACTGAAGAAGTATGTCAGAAATGCAACACACGTGTTGACAACGGATCCACTAGATTTGACGTTCAAAGTGGTACCTTTTGAAATCACTAGTCGGAAGGTTCAACGTCTTCAAAATCGTAATATTTACTATATTAAGGTTACCTAGAGAAGCCAAGATGTGGAAGAAATCACATGAAAAGAAGATAATGCTATGTGGAAGCAATATCCTCATCTATTCGACTCAGAAGGTATGTACAAATTTCAAGGATGAAATTTATGTAAAGGGGGAGTTGTAAGACCCGTACTCTACTAACCTGGTCTAATCATGTCATGCTAGGTCTTCCCATCATTGCTGAATTGAGTAGACCAACCGTGTGAAGAAAACCACGAGACCAGGAAAGAAAATCGACTTAAAAACACTTAAAATTAAGTGTATGGTCAACTACCTGAGTAGGTATGGTCGACCATACAATGAGGAAATAAGACCAGTCAATATGGGATGTGTGGGCAATACTTTTAAAACGTGTGGTCAACGGATTTTACGATCGTACATCCAACCGCACACACCCAAAATAGACTTCGGAGTTTGGAAACTTTTCAAATTAAAATGAGATCTCTCTTCAATTGTTGGAGAGCTTTATATGGAAATTTTTCTCTATATAAAGGACGTTCCTTAACTTTTTTTCACTCTTTTGGAACATTATCAAACCCTAAAAATTAAGGGAGAAAGGAAGAAGAAGAAAAGGAAAAGAAGATTTGGAGAAGAAGGCTGAGAGAAGGAGTATAGACTCTCTGCAACAAGTAAGGTGTGAACCTTGTCTCTGTAACCCTAGAACACCAAGAGTAGGAGTTTCTAACTTAAATTGTGATATCAAACCCAATGTAAGGATTCAAATATGGGATTTTCTAAGAAAATCTCAAAAGAGGATCATGGAGAATGGGTTAAGGTAATTATCTTGGTAAAACTATGAATTTTGGCCTTAGAATAATCATTAAGGAGAACCCCGTTGATGAGCCAAGAGGAGGAATTCGTATTGGAAGTAAGAAGTCACATTAAACTCGTATGGTCAAAGCTATGGTCGACCATAGGGTGATGATAGAGTTAACCACAGCCATTCGAGAAGAATCCAGGAAACATATGGTCATAGGTGTGGTCGCATATAGTGCGACCGTAGGGGGTCAACCGTACATGGTATGGTCGACACAGGCATGTAACCATAAGACCAATCAGTCACCTATAAGTGATCTATTTAGATTTTTGACTGCGGTAAACTTGTTATACATGAATCCTAATTTAAATTCATATAATTCCTAAGTTGCTAAGCTGATTCAAAGTGATTTGCAAGGCTTGGAAGGAGATCGAATATATTATCGAATATCGTTAATAGGTGAGGGGACAAGACCTAAACTAACTGGGTAATAACAAACTATTTTATTTTTATTTATCTAATGCAATGAATGACTCTATGCTTGTATGCTTGTAATGTGCATCTTACATGTCATCTGATATTACTGTTATCCTGTTCATGCATATTTATTTTTATTGTTTTATATTTTACTGTGGATGATGATAGGAATATGCATGTGTTTGTGAGTGTGGTTGGTGTGCTGTGTAGGGAAGGGTGTTTGATCCCTAAACCATGCTTCACATTGACATCGTTATATTGTCATTACCTTAGCAGAACTATTACGTCATAGGGTATCAAAGGAGGTGGTCTTGGACCATGTGGTCTTTGACTCTGCCAAGGGTCCTTAGCTTTATTTCTATGGACGTATTAAGGGATACTGGGGTGAGGCCTTGGATATATTTGGATGGCATTAGGATTGATTAGTTGCTAGCCCAGTTTGCAAGCCCTCGCCAGCAGGGGCTTATGTGTTGGTATGGGTAGGGCATCAGGGGAAATGTTGGCGGTGTGTTATCTGGACACTTTAGCTCTATCTCTATTCTGTGGTGGGGTGGATGTGGACGACAATGGTGTTTAATCCATTGGGTGGGCTTACACACCCGTGTATAGAGGTGCGGTGGCCGCCAATCCTTTCTATAGCATAGTTGCAAACTTAAAACCAGACCAAAGATATGAATTGAATGCATGCATATGTTTGCAGATTGTTTTGTTTGCTCACTAAGTCGTGATGTGTGCTCACCCTTTCGACGTCAAATATTTTTTTTTAGTTGATGCAGGTCCTATTGTAGGAGACTATGTGAATGCTCCGTCGTATGGACACATGGCGACTATGAACGTGGAAGTTATGGAGGATGCGCATGATCCGTCATGCGAGTGCAACCAATGTATTTTTTATTAGTTTAGTTATATTGAGTACTGGAACATGTAATGGATTATTTTACTCTATGTCTTGAGTCATTTGAAGATAATTAGATTTAAAAAGCTTATTTATCATTGTTAAACCTCAGTTCATTATTTATGAAGACTTTCGCTATTTAATAATTATCTCTAATTATTACCGTGGAATGTGTTTGGTTTAATATGGTGGGTACGGCCTATACGAGATCCTGGTTGAACCGTTGGTTTGTGGATGGTTCATCACACCACTGGTTAGTCCAGAATTGGAGTATAACAGCCTTTTTTGTCTTCCTATTCATAAGAGTCACTAGCTCAAATATGAGTCTATTATTATCATGTATGACTCCACCTTTGACAAAAGCTCCTTGAGCAGGGGATATAAATTTAGCCACAAATGATCCAAGTCTGTTGGCTAGAATTTTAGGAACAATTTTATAAAGAAAATTGCCCACACATATTGGACGATATTCAGACAATTTTATGGCACCATCCTTCTTCGGGATCAAGGTGATATTATTATTGTTGACCCATCTAGGCATTCCACCTAAAAGAAAAAAGGATTTGAGAGCCCTACATACCTCCTTCCCTACAATATCCCAACAAGAGCTCAAGAACTTTCCAGAGAACCCCTCTAGTCCTGGAGAGCTATCCCCATTCATTCCAAGCACTGCAAATTTAATTTCATCATCAGAAGGAATTCCATCCCATAACTTGTCCTCCGCCATTGCCAGACATGGAATAACATCCAAACACTCTGGATGAGAGATAGACCCAGTGCTCTTGTGGAATGACTCATAACACCTCAGAATATAGACTCTGATATCATCTTGAGAATCCAAATTAACCCCCTCTTCTGTCTGGAGAACACGAATTAAGTTTATGTTTCTTCTAGCTCTAGCCTTCTCATGAAAAACCTTGGTGTTTTGATCCCTGTAATTAAGCCACTTAATTCGGCCTTTCTCAAACCAGAGGGCTTCTTGCATCTCACACGCAACATCATATTTTTTTATAGCAATATCCTCACGGTCTTTTAACTCATGGTTACAACCCACCAATTGAATAGTTTCCTGGATGTCATCAAGCTTAAGTCTGGTCAGACGTACCTCTTTGTCAATATGTGGGAATGTTTCTCTTGACCATGCCCTCAAATGACTCTTAAGATGTTTTAGTTTCTGCATTAGAACATAATAAGGAGTGCCTCTCACAGATAATTGCCACACCTTTCTATAACTTCTCAAAAATTTTCATGGTCCATCCAGAAGCGTTGTACTCTGAAAGGAATGTTCTTAGGCCTAGGAATGGAGGAACAGCCCACAAGTAAAGGAGCATGATCCAAACCTACCCTCGAAAGAACACGCTGAAAGCACTGATCGTAGGTATGAAACCACAAATCATTTCCCAAACTCTTGTCTAACACCGATTGCACACGACCAACCACTCTGTTGTTCGACCATGTGTATTTCAATCCAGTAGATGACACCCCCCTCATATGTACAGTGCCCAAGAAAGCGTCAAACTCTTCAGCAGAGGCCACATCAAATCTACCTGGGCCGGATTTCTCATTTGCATATAGACAACAATTAAATTCCCCTAGTAAGAGCCAAGGCATTCCTGGAGACCCCAACAAGAACAGATCCATCCATAACTCTCGTCAGTGAGCTCTCCTGTTATTAGCATATGCAAATGAAATATTTTGAACCACCCCATCTATTACAATCTGAATTGTGATACATTGATCCGAGTTTTGAAGCAGAATTGGCTTTAAAATACCTTTTCTCCATACTATCCATATAGTAGGCACCCTTCTAGCCTTGTCATTGTGAATTACATCGGTCTCAAACCCAATACTATCTAACATCAGTTTAGGTAACTTTGAGGGACTTAACATCGGCTCCGCTACGCCCATAATGTCAGGCCTTTGTGTTAGGAAAGAGTGTGATAAATTCTTTCCTCTCTTGAGTGAACCTAACAGGAAGCAATCAAATAGAAGACAATATTTCAAGCACAATAAAATCCACACGCATAACACAAGAATTTTTACATGGAAAACCTCCCCAATGTGAGGAGTAAAAACCACGGGACCATAGTCTACTCAAATCTCTTCACTATCAACAAAATATGAGAATACAAGAGTCTTCTCCAGTTAGAACTAGAGACATACAATAACATCATTCCTCAAGAACACAATATTCTTGGCATATATCATCCAAAACATCTAGAACAACATATTCTAGGAATACATCATCAACAATCCAAATACCAAGATAAAGATTGAAAGAGATCTTACCTGAATAAGTGAAAACATTGATTATCGAATTGATCTAGAAGACTCCAATAGTCAATCGCACCGTTCAGAATAAAGAACTCTCAGTTACGAATCTTCTGTCCAAATTTCAGCTCAATCGGACCACAAATGACCTTTCGATCCTCACCTTGATTGAAACCACGCAGCTTTCTTCTCTTCTATGTTTTGGGCGGACAGCAACTCACTTAACCTCTCTTTCCCTCCTTGTTTCATTCTAATAGGGTTAAAAAGATAAAACCCTAATTCAACTATACTTGGGAAAGTTACTTAAGCGCCCTTACTCCTTATGGGCTTATAAATAATGGGTCATCTTCTACATAAGAGGGAAACCCAACCCAACAAATCTCTCCCTCCCGACTATGTGGAGGAATCCATCACACCAGCGATCAAACGATAAACCTTAAGTTTTTCTCTTGGTAAAGCCTTTGTCAACATATCTGATCCATTATGGTCGGTATGAATTTTCTCAATCTCTAGCAACTTAGAATTCAAAACATCTCTAATCCAATGATATTTCACATCAATATTTTTTTATCTAGAGTGAAAAGTAGAATTCTTACCAAGGTGGATAACACTCTGACTATCACAGAACAACACATACTTTTCTTGCTTAAAGCCAAGCTCCTGCACAAACTTCTTCATCCATAGCAACTCTTTGCAAGCTTCCGTTGCTGCAATATACTCTGCCTTGGTAGTAGAAAGAGCAACACATTTCTGTAATCTTGATTGCCAAGCCACAACTTCTTCTGAGAAAGTTATCAAATAACCCAAAGTAAACTTACGAGTATCAACATCTCCAGCCATATTTGAATCTGTGTAGCCAACTAATAAAGGTTTCCCACTTCCAAAACATAATTTCAAATCAGACATTCCCCGAAGATACCTCATAATCCACTTAACTGCATTCCAATGCTCTCTTCCTGGATTTGAGAGGAAACGACTAATGGTGCTAACTGCATGCGCTATGTTTGGCCTTGTGTAAACCATTGTGTACATCAGACTTCCCACTGCTGAAGAATATGGAACTCTTTTCATGTTTTCTTTCTCTTCATCAGTAGACGGACTCTGCTTGGTACTTAATCTAAAGTGAGTAGCAAGAGGAGAGCTAACCACTTTAGCTTTGTCCATCATAAATCTTCGAAGTACTTTTTCTGTGTACTTCTCTTAAGACAACCATAATTTCTTGGCATTCCTGTCTCGAATGATTCTGATGCCAAGAATTTGTTTTGCTTTTCCCAAGTCTTTCATGGCAAAATACTTGCTCAACTGTTTCTTTAACCTGTCAATCCTTGAATTATTCTTGCCAACAATTAACATTTCATCTATATAAAGCAAAAAGATAACAAAATCATCTTTAGAGAATTTTCGAACAAAAACACAATGGTCAGAAGTAGTTTTTCTGTAGCCTTGCTCCCCCATAATTGAGTCTAACTTCTTATACCATTCTCTCGATGCTTGTTTCAAGCCATAAAGACTTTTCTTCAGTTTGCATACATGCTCCTCTTTTCCTTTTACCTCAAAACCATCTGGCTGTTCCATATAGATCTATTCCTCCAATTCACCATGAAGGAAAGTCACTTTCACACCTCTAAGTCAAGACTAGCTGCTAAACCAAGAACCACCCGAATGGATGACATCTTTACAACTGGAGCGAAGATCTCATCAAAGTCAATGCCTTTTCTTTGATGGAATCCCTTGACCACCAATGTAGCTTTGTACCTTGGATGTGGAGTATGTTCTTCATGCTTCACTCTATACACCCACTTGTTTTTCAAAGCTCTCTTACCCTTAGACAATTTCACTAACTCAAAAGTGTGATTCTCATGCAATGACTTCATCTCATCTTGCATTGCTTCAACCCACTTATCTTTGTGTCCATCTTCCATGGCTTCTTCAAAGCACTCGGGTTCTCCCCCATCAGTCAATAATACATATTCATCTGTAGAATACCATGTGGAAAGCTGTCTATCTCTGGTAGACCTTCTGATTGGAACATATGGTGAAAATTATGGTACTGGAAACTGCTCATAAGAATCATGATCTGTCTCAACCTGTGTGGGAATATCAGTATCACCTGTATCATGCTGATCATTCTGATCCTCATCTCCAACTTGTTCAGGCACCAATTTTAGAGGGACTGGATTCAAGTCAATCAAATTATCACTATGTTGAGACATTGTCTTTTCTGCCTTATCAATATCTTGTATGGTCTGGTCTTCCATAAACACAACATCTCGACTTCTGATAATTTTCTTTACAGTCGGATCATAAAACCTGTAACCAAACTCATCTTAACCATAACCCACAAATACATACTGTCGTGTCTTGACATCAAGTTTAGACCTCTCATCTTTGGGAATATGCACAAATGCCTTGCATCCAAAAACACACAAATGATCATAAGAAATATCCTTACCTGTCCAAACTTTATTTGGCACATCATATTGTAGCGGAACACAGGGTGACATATTCAATAAGTGTACAACTGTACTCAAAGCCTCACCTCAAAAGTATCTTGGCAGCCCTGCATGTGAAAGTAAACATCTGACTCTCTCTACCAGTGTCCTATTCATTCTCTCAACTAAACCATTCAACTGAGGAGTCTTTGGAGGTGTCGTTTGATGTCGAATACCCTGTTCTTTGTAGTAGTCATCAAATGGTCCTGTATATTCTCCCCCATTATCTATGCGAATGCATTTCAATTTCTTACCAGTCTGTCTCTCAACTGAAACCTGAAATTGCTTAAATACATTTAGCACTTGATCCTTTGTCTTCAAGGTATAAATCTATAAATTCCTTGAGTGATCATCAATGAATGTTACAAAATAGAGAGAACCACCAAGTGTTCTCGTCTTCATAGGACCACACACATCGGAATGCACCAAATCAAGTACATTTGATTTTCTTGAAGAAGGGGGATTCTTGAAGGAGACTATGTTCTGCTTCCCTGCCAAGCAATGGGCACAATTTTTCAAATGTATATTCTTCATTCCAAATAAGAGTTTATTCTTGGACAACAACATCATTCCCTTCTCACTCATGTGATCAAGTCTCTTGTGCCACAACTCAGTTGTACTTTCATTATCAACTGTATTTACAATGCCCTTAGAGAGCTTTGCTTGCAATAAGTATAATGTTGAACACTTTTTACCTCTTGCTACAACCATAACACCCTTGGTGAGCATCCATTGACCTTCACAGAAGGTATTACAAAAACCTTCATCATCAAGTCTTCCTATAGAAATTAAATTCAAACGGATGTCAGGAATATGTTTCACATCCTTAAGAATTAATCTTGTACCTATATAGGTTTTCAAATAAACATCTCCAATGCCAATAACTTTAATCAAACCATCATTGCCCATCCTTATAACACCAAAGTCACCAGGCATGTAAGATGTAAAGTAGTCTCTTCGAGATGTAGCATGAATGGAAGCACCGTTGTCAATCACCCAACTTGTCTCATGGCTTGTAAGATTGATTACATCACCATCATAAACAGTAAGAAATTCCTCAAAAGTGGTGGCAACTCGTTCATCATTACTTTCATCATCTTTCTTTTCTTTACCTTTTTCCTTTTTATTGTCCCTCTTCAACTTTCGACAATACTTCTTGGTGTGGCCCTTTAGACCATAGTAATGACACTCAACAATTACAAATTTGTTAGATTTACTTCTGCTCTTGTCTCTATTTTTTGGACCAGGACTCTTACTCCTCCCCCTGTTTTCAGTGACCAAAGCATCTGACTGTGAAGAGGAACCTTGTAACTTTCTTCTCATCTCTTCATTTAAAACACTGCTCTTAGTCAAATCTATTGAGATTACACCATTTTGAGCTGAATTTGATAATGACGTTCTAAACGTTTCCCATGAGTCTGATAAAGTACCAAGAAGTCATAATCCCTGTATCTCTTCATCAAACTTGATACCCATCGAGGACAACTGACTGATGATTCCCTGAAATGAGTTTAAGTGATCTGTCATCGGAGTTCCATCTTAATACCTTAAGGTCATCATTTGTTTAATCAAAAAAATTTATTATTCCCTGTCTTCCTAGCATACAATTGCTCAAGCTTGCTCCAAAGAGAGCGTGCATGTGTCTCTCTACTTATATGGTTCAACATATTATCATCCACCTACTGTCTAATGTATCCACACACTTGTTGATGAAAAAAATTTCATTCATCATCGGTCTATTTTCAGGTTTCTCACTAGCAAACACGGGTAGATAATAATCTTTTACATAAAGGAGATCTTCCATTTTTCCTTTCCAAACATGATAATTTGAACCGTTCAGAGTAATCATTTTACTTGTATCAGTTTTCATTGTTCAACCCAAGAAAAACTTCAAATAACAACCTGGCTCTGATAGCACTTGATAGGAAAGAGAGTGATAAATTCTTTTCTCTCTTGAGTGAACCTAACAGGAAGCAATCAAATAGAAAACAATATTCCAAGCACAATAAAATCCACACACATAACACAAGGAATTTTTACTTGGAAAACCTCCCTAATGTGAGGAGTAAAAACCACGAGACCGTAATCCACTCTAATCTCTTCACCATCACCAAAATATGGGAATACAAGTCTTTTCTAATTAGAAATAGAGGCATACAATAACATCATTCCTCAATAACACAATATTCTTATTATATATCATCTAAAACATCTAGAACAACATATTCTAGGAATACACCATCAACAACCCAAATACCAAGATGAAGATTGAAAGAGATCTCACCCGAATAGGTGAAAACGTTGATTATCAGATTGATCTAGAAGACTCCAATCGTCAATCGCACTGTTCAGAATGAAGAAATTTCAGTTATGAATCTGCTGTCCAAATTTTAGCTCAATCAGACCATGGATGACCTTTCGATCCTCACCTTGATTGAAACCACGCAGTTTTCTTCTCTTCTCTATTATGGGCGACAGCAACTCACTTAACATCTCTTTTCCTCCTTGTTTCATTCTAATAGAGTTAAAGACATAAAACCCTAATTCAACTATATTTGAGAAAGTTACTTAACGACCCTTACTCCTTATGAGTTTATAAGTAATGAGTCATCCTCTATATAAAAAATAAAAAAGAAACCCAACCCAACACTATGTTCCTTCAATTAATTCTTTCACAGCTGTCTCCTCCTGGGGTTTGAAACTCCCCTCATATTCCAAAAGATTACTTTCATTATTAACCCTTTTTACGTAGGGTTTCTAGCCGTGCCAGACGAGCATCTTGTGCATTCATCTGATCCACCTCTTGTTCCCCCGGCCAGCAGTGTCCTGAACACTCAACTTGTCTGACTTCTTATTACCACGGCCACGACCTGGATGTCGTTTCTCAACTGTTGTGAAATTCGCACCCGTGTCCATCAACATGGCATCAACTGCAGATACATCATCAAACTCTACTTCCACTCGTCCACTGCTGGCAATCAAAGCAGCACCACCTGACGAAGCAGTTACAGTTCTAGAGCTGCTATCTTTTCCTGAACTTGTGCCAGCAGGCAATACTGATGGACAATGCAGCCCAATTGTGACACCAAAACCATCAACATTTCCACGGTCAACACCAATGGAAGTTGGAACCACCCCAGCAGCCAAAATGAATCGGAGTGGTAACCAATTCACCCTCTTCATGGTCAGAACCAATCCCATCCTCCAAACCATCCCCATCATCCAACTCCACGCGCTCCTATACATCGGCCCATCGCCCTAAAGGTTTAACCGTATCAGAACCCGAATTACAATTATCGGGATTAGGATCTTATGGGCCGGCTGATCCTCCACATTACCCTCGCGTTTTGCAGGACAATTTTCAGCTTTGTGGAAAGAGCGGCACTCCCCACAACGTACCGGCCTTTCCTCATATTCTATTTTAAACAGGCACCGTTGACCTCTAAACTGATGTTCCACCAACACCTCTTCTGGTCTAGCCCCTCCGTTCACCATATCCACCTGCAACCGAGCTAATCGTCCAATCGCTCTATTCCTAGTGTTCTTATCAACATCCACAGGGCGGCCCAACGCCTTCCCTATTGAGAACAGCAGGTCCTCCGTCCAGTACTGCACCCCTAACCCAGGAAGCCGCACCCATTGGAAGTGGCGACCCACCTGTGCAGTCTCCACATCAAACCCTGGATCCCAAAGTTGGAGGCGCAGCAATTGCCCATGCACCTAAGTGTTTCCCCTCCTCCATACTGCCATTAGAGCCTCTTTTGAAAAGAACATGAATATAACTTATCCCCTCCCCATCACCGTCATTTCAAATTTAGAGGAAGGACCCCATTGTTCAGGATTCGATGCAGGTCCTTGAGCAGAACACCTCTGGTGAGGACTCTTCCAATGAGTCCTAATTGGTACATCGCGAACTGCCGGTCCACTACATCTTGTGGTAGAACCACTCTTGTCATTCCCCCTGACACTACAGGATCTGGTAAAGCATTCAGATCAGGCAATCTGCCCGTGACCTGAGCATAAGAACGAGCCCCTACCATCGGTTGCTTCATTGGAATTTGATTTTCCACTCCACGATCAACTACAGACATGGCCGGATTCTTCCCCTTCTCTCTAGCCGTCCACTGAGTACGCTTTCTGCGATGAAGTCGCGGCTGGTCGACCCTATCTTCCAAGATCTCAACATCATCATTTTTGGAAACATGGTCGTCTAAATTAGGAAATCCAAGAAACTTTCCCAGATCAACCCTTTCCATAGGAGGAGTTATATTCCGACGAACTCCAACACCAGCTGCGGCACAACGACTAGTTTCCGCTGGCTGTGATCCATCACCCACCATCTGCAAGACGTCCGTGACATTATCCGAACCATAATTCATTACTTCTAGTGAGAAAACTCCGCCCTGAACCGTCTGATTCACCGCCAGATTTTGGTTCAATGGTCCCGTCGGCCTCGTCATCACGGATCGCCATGGACCATCCACATGATTCCCCGCAGAAGAACCTACCACGATCGGCCCAGGGTTAACAGATGCCATCCCCAGAAAAGGATTCACTGTAGGAACTCTAATAGTTGACTCCAGATTCACGGGGAACCGTAGAAGCATTATTATGATTCAGAATTCCCAATGAAATTCCTCCCCCATCGGACTGCTCCATCCGTCTTCCCTCCACCTGAGCCACCATAAAGGCAGAGCCAAAGATTCTCGGTGCTGTAAACAAGCAGCCACAACCCCAGCATTCGATCTCGCTGAAAAAATTTTCCCAGCCGCAAACGGATAAGCGCCCTGCAGATTTCCCTCCAGCAAATACCCCAATGATCTCCTGGTGCCTCCTCCAGCACCCCTACCATAGCCCTTTCCACTGCCACCTTCAGCCGACGGCTGATCGCAGCTGACATAACTCATACTACACTCACTATTCCGAAAACCTAATCAGAAACTCCTTTGTGGGATCTCTTTAAGTAATAAGTAGCAACTTAATTTGTCCCTTAATGTCCTTTACTTAGTAGCGAGCTGGAGTAACGAGGTCCCTACTTTACTTAACATGAGACACTTTTTCAATAGAGCTACACAATGAGAAGCATCAAATAATGCGGAAAATGCAACCCATGGCCAGAAGCAATGCCTCCAATCCCATATGCAGCAATAGTTTGATGGCCGCTTGAATACCCCGCAACTCGCCCTCTAGAGAGACAAAGTACGAATATCCTGGTCCGAGCCAAGCTTTATGTTTTGATTCACATGGAATCAGTATAATGGCACACCAAGCGGAACTTACCTTACCCCCAGTTTTCAAGTATAGTTCAGACTCTCTTACACTCGTAGTGTCTAGTAGTTTCATGGCCCTAGATAACTTGTTTTGTGAAAATCTTTAGTTCTGTGGACTTCACCATGTCAGTTGGATCATCCAAACCAAGAGACGAAGCAAATTGTTAAGATCCCATCATGGTTTGGTATGAGAGACTGGCAAGTCAAACAACTCTTGATCGTTCAAATCATGAGCATTTCGATTTGGCTAGAAGAACTAGATTCCCCTAATAGATATTATTAATTGAATTTTCCATCCACGCTCGTTTCCACCCATCCTATGCAAGGCATAACTAGGCCAGCTTATATAGCAAAAATATCAGGACGCTTTAAAAAGACGCCTAGTTTGTGTGAGCATGAGTATGCAAATGTGGCCACAGGTTCTGCCATCTTCCAGAGGAGAATATTTAAATAGTACATAATCTCTTGGTTTAAGGAACAATGTATCTCTAAGCATCAATTCCATTTACTAAAAACCTAGAGGCAAACGTAATTTTAGCCCCTTTAAGAGAGCTTGGATGAAAGAGGGTTAGGCACCGATACAAGCATTGGCATTCCATATTGCATGTTGATATTTAGCCCATTATGTAAGCTTCGATTGCAGAGCATTAGGCGTCAGCACACGCATGGGCATTCCGGATGGCACGTTGAAGATCTGCTAAAAAATCCACCTGCCAATGAAAATAATAAGTAACAGGGACAACAACCCCGAACCCCCCCCCCCAAACACAAAAAAAAATACAGAGAGAGAGAGAGAACCTGAGGAGGAAGCCTAGGGTGTCCCCATGCTGATGCTCCACTTCCAGCGTACATAACTGGTCTTTCTGTTAAATTGTCGATGTAAATGATTAAACCCAGTCAGGAATTTACCATAGGCAGAAGTTGATGATATTGCATCTCTAAGCATCAGGTAGACTCAAAGCCATTCTACACTTAGAAATGTTATCCTTCTGTTTCCTTGTAGATGTACAAAAGTTTGTAAATAAGTGTATATGTTGTAACAACACTCCCAATAACTCCCCCACCAAAAAAAAAATGTATTATCACAGGGCTCGAGATACATCTTTTAATGGTACTTGTATCTCTATCAAACAACATGCTAATTAGGATATTTTTTTTCTTCAATTAAATTTAATAGAAAACGTGTCTTACCAGCAAACTGCTGAGGGAAGAAGAAGAAGCAATGGCAATGTGTGATAATGACCAAAATACCTGTCACACATTTTTGTTCCTACCACTATTATAAAATGAGCAAAGTGCCCATTGATGTTCTTGGACCTAGTATTATATCATCTGGCACCCTCTAGTCTGATAACTTAGGGTGCGTCTTAGGACAATAACTTCCCAGATATCTCAAACTTGGAGGATTCGGACCCGCAACTAGATGTGTATTACTTCTCAAGGAATAAAGTCTTTTTCCTCATGGTCCTTTAGATATCTTATGTTAAACACAGACATGAGCGCGCACACAAAAAATAAGGGCACTAGGAGATGGTTTACTTGGGTAGGGGAGAGGCATCTTGGTTGTTGCCTTTTTTGTCGACAAGGAGGCTGAAATGGGATGTGGAGGGCGATTATCAGCAAGGGTTGAGGGATTGGATTGGTCTGACTAATCCCAATCTGGACCAACCAATCCTTGTCCTGATCAGATGAGACTGATCTTGATCCCAACCCAATGTGGTTAACCCTTACAACATTGAATCTCATTACTGACCTGTTGGTTCAGGCTTACTTTATTGTCCTGAATTTAATGCTTTCATTTTCCTAGTCTAAAACTTTATTGAGAGATCAGGATCATGGATTGCATAGGTTCAGATCAACTGATCCAAAGAATGGATAGGTGGGTACCCAAGATCAGCCGATCCTGACCCCAATCCAGCCAAAACCTTTTTTCTAAGTGTGAGTGAGTGAACTGTGCACACACATGTGTGTGCATGTGTGCATGTGTGCATGCTTGTATTTACGTATCTATGTGACTTACTGTGATTCACATGGCCAATATGGCACACATATTGTTCTCAAATGAAATCACAATACAGGAACTGCCATAGCCATTATAGTCATAATGAAAGAAAAACTTCAAATGTGATTCCACTTACCAGATAGATCTATTGTTGGATCATTATAGGAGTAGATAGCAGCTGCCCAGCCTGCATTAAAAGGTAAAAGAGACTGTTGACATATTCTATCCATGATTACACCATTTTGCTTGTCATGATCACAGTTACTATAAAGTATCGGTTAGATATCTTACTAGAACAAGTTCAAACACAAAAATGTGGGTATTTAGGTTACTGTTTTCCTTTATGAATATTGTATAGTTTAGTTTAGTTTTCAATTTACCTCAAATGATACTATATAGAAATTAATAGGGATATACTTAATTCCAAAGTTAAAAAGAAGAGGATCTACTGGAGCCACCGTTAAACAGTGACAGGTAGTCAGGTATGGGTCTTCCAATGAAGATGCAAAAGAAATTCCTATAGATTAAGGTACCATATTTGATGCAGGAAGATCACAAAAAATTAGGCAGCTTTCAATCCTCCTATAATGCCTGTCAGAACTGAGGCAGGAATTGTGCTCCCAGTTGAAGTCACCCAGTCTGAGGATGTGGAATCTCTGCAGTTAAATAGGATGAGATATCCAGCTATAGGTTGGTCCTCACTAGGAAATAACAGAGAGAAATACATTCATTTATTTACATTGGAGTACAGGATAAGTGCAGCCTATTAGATTGGAGATTCTTATCCTTATGATAAAACCAATAAAGCGTATTTGTCTGTACAAATTTCATGTATCAGGATGATGTGAAGTAATTGATATATCTGAGTGGGTAACTACATCTCCATGGATTTTCAAGCAATTAAATGAGCGAAGGCCTCCCATTAATGATCGAAAAGTGACGACAATATGCTCAGGAGGACATGTTTTCTCACTTTTCTGGAGTTAGGGCATTGATTGTTCTTCATTTTGGGCTTTTCTTAACCTTCATTATTTCCCTTCTTTTTTGTATATTTTATAAACCCATTTCTTGGGCCATGGCAGTGCCAAACTCAGCCATAAGCCTACCTCATCACTATAGAGCCTGCTTTTGGGAAAAGAATTTATGGACGCGGTATGCCATTATGGCCTGGGAGAATTTCAGAAATTAGTTCTGGTCATTTTTCCATGTCAACGCTTATAAGCCTTACCACCCATGAATGTTTTGGAGTATAAGTTCACGGATGCAGAAAGGGTTAAAGTTTATGAAGCTACTGAACTGAATCATTGGCCTCCCAAGGTTCAGATGGTCAAAGCCAGTGTTTCAACACCCAGTCAGAAAGTGGAAACTGATTATCTTGATTGATAGTAAATTTGGGCCTTTGGGTTGTCAGATTTACAGTGTGAAGCTTTTTTGTCTTTTTTTGGGTGTGTCCCTGTGTAGGAACCCTGTACCACAACCCACTATAACTGCCAATAACTGCGATGTGACAGCTTGAAAAAGTGCCCAAATTAGCACACATGTTTCCCTCATCATCACCTAATCATGTTTAAAACTTCAGACAAATCTGATACCTCGACATGCCACAAAAATGGTATCTAAATTATTTGAAATTTCTTAGTGGAACTGTTTAAAAAGTAGAAAATGGTTTGAAAAACAAAGGGAAAGCCCTATACATAATGTATCATTTGGTTGAAAAGGAAAACCTGACGTAGCATTTCCACGGAGGGTACCCATCAATCCAACCACAAAAATGTGAAATGATCTAGTGCATGTGGCAAAACAGTAATCGATGTAGGAATGGGTTCCTACAATAGGCATGTAGGAACCTGCTTTCCTTTTCTTTTTCATTTTTTTCAAATAGGCAAGGCAAAAAGGATTTACTAAGAAAGAATGATGGAGAATAAAAGGGTATAACTAGTCGAAGAGAAGAACAAAGTGCTTGAATTTTGGCAGCATATGAAATATTGGTGCTTAGAGGGAGAATAATTTGAGCCTGCCAACAAAAGAAGAAGAAAGCGTTTGTATTCCTAGATGTTCTTAAAGTTGAAAAGTGATTTGGAAGTTCATGGATGGTATCTTCTTTTTCTTTTCTAACAGATCTCAAAGGGTTTTTTTGAAGGTTTTTTCAGTGAAGGTGCTGTTGGGGTTTTTCACTGCTCATGGGAAAAGAGGGCTGGGCAAGTATCTTTTGTGTAAGGCAGTAATTTCTTGTTATGTGGGTTCATCTCTTGTTTCTTCTGTTTTCATTTTCTCCCTTCTTTTCATTTGTCAGGGTGTTTTTTATTCTTCATAGACAATATTTTTTTTCCCTCCCTTGAACATCTTAGGGGCCACATGCTTTTATCAAAAGAGATGCTAGGGTAATGTAAAGAAAGCAAATTACGAATACCATCCTCAGAAGGAATCAGTTTTGCTCCATCAGCTTATGCAAGGTACATTGAAATAACTCCAGCTAAACACAATAGCAAAATTGGAAAAATAAACCACAACCAAAGTAAAATAATTTAATAGAAAAGTAAGAGCATGCATACGGTCATTCAAAAGCTGAGCAGCCTCACTGCTGCAACACCCATTTAATGCTATCAGCCTTGAAGGAGAATTCTCGTTCAAATGGTTGCTGGTAACTGCTTCAGTGTGATCTAAAGTAGGAGTATTTCTTGAAGAAGTTTGATTCTTTTCTCCATCATTCGAATGAGAGCTGCTTGTTCTTTCAAATCGGTCTGCTCAATTTAAACGTAACCAATTGAAAACCATTAGAGCTTGGGATAGTAGACTGTGATGTAGGAGAAGTATAATAATCCCAATTGTACTAAGGTTTAGGAATCCTAGCTACATCAGGAATTAAGAATCAATTCCTAGCTCCACCAAGATTGAGAAATTGTAGTTCTAATCCAACAAGGAGTTGAAGGAAGAAGATGAACTCTCCACATGCCACCCCTGCTGTGATATAAAACTGCACCAATATGTTGCTTCTTATTGACAGTTTTTACATGCTCAGCCAAGAAGCCTAAAGCACTGGGATTGTCAGATAGGCATCTACCTGTTTTAACTATTCTTAGTAAAATGATCCATTTTGGGCTGTAGAAAACGCACTAGGCTGGGACATTAACTATTTCAGGGTCTTAATATGATCACTGAAAGGAAATAACGTTTCCATTCCTCTTTTCTTGCTTTTCTTTTTATTAAGTGAACAAAAATTCAAATTGAAAAAGAAAGCAAGCTATGGAAACCCTATCGAACCCTATCCACTTAATATCCGGTGTATTGGAATTAGCCTCAGCTAAAATGTTTCAATCAAAGTAGAGAACGATGAAATCGTTTTGAAAAGAAGGTTCAAACTCAGATATTCGTACCTCCAGATTTACGCCGGTTATGAACTCGGTTCCTGCAAGCATTTAAGACCGTTAGCAGGAAGAAAATTTTAACTTCCGACGGATCAATCACCCGTCATTTGCCTCGATTTTCCAACAAATTGCAATGAATACAAAACTAAATCAAATCAAACCATCTGAGCCTTTTTTTGCCCTTCTTTTTTTTTTTTGTTTTTTGGGGGTTGAGGGAAGAGAGAGAGAGAGAGAGAGTGAGTGCCTTTGATTAGGAGGAGCGTATCGCTTCACGGTAGTAGGGGGGATGGATAAATCGGTAGGGTTTTCGAGCATCTCTACAGTAGGGAAAATAGGAGAAGCCAAGAAGAAGCCTAGACGAGGATTTGTAGGCCTTGAAACCTGCTCAAGCCGTCTCTTGTTCTTGCGGCAGCCCAATAAGGCAATAAGCATGCTTTTGGTTGCTTTTTTGAGACGTGATGACTAGCCGAGAGAGAGAGAGAGAGAGAGAGAGAGAGTGAGAGGTCCCTCAGGCTCTGGGTTAGCTCTGTGAACAGTGTTATAGGATTTGGAATCGGAACTGGAAACAAAATTGGAATCGGCTAGAATCGTCCAGACTGCGAATCCCCTTCAAATCGGTTTAATCTGCCTGAATCGGTCTCCTAAACATGGATCCATTTGATAGGATTGGATAGTGTTAATAGTACATTCTACGCACCAATTAAAAGGTGGCACGATGTCCTAACACATGTCTTGCTCTCGACGGTCCTATTCCTCCAAGGAGTCTACACTCTCACTCCACATGTTGGAACCGTAGTACTTAGGGTCTGTTTAATAAAACTTTTGCTTTAGATTCTAGATTTCGGTTCATAATTTGGATTCTACTTCAGGCTATTCCAAGATTATTTGGGAGTAAAAGCATGTTTGATAACGTATTTCAAAAATAGATTTCAGAGCATCTTTGGAACAGAAACATGTTTGATAAATACTATCCCCCAATCGAAGTCTGGAAAAATAGTAGTGGTAGTAGTGGATGGTGGTGGTGGGTGGTGGATGATGGCAGTGGTGGGCGGTGGTCGTGGTTGGTGGGTGGTGGTGGCAGGTGGTGGTGGTTGTGGTGGTGGTAGTTGTCACACTCCAATTCTGGTCTAACTAAAATGGTGTGATGAACCGTCAATAAATCAACGGTTCACCCAGTATCTCGTATAAGTCGTACCCACCATATTAAACCACATACACATTCCACATTAATAATCAGAGGTAATAAACAAATAAGCGAAAGTTTTACAGATAATGAACTGAGAGTCTAACAGTGATAAATAAGTATTTAATCCAATTATCTTCAAACCACAAGACATAAAAATAAATAATCAATTACATATCTGATGTTCAAATTATAACTAAACTTAAGCAAAAACACATTAGTTGCTTTCGCATGATGAATCATGCGCATATTCTTCAGCTTCTACGTCCATCGCAGCAACGTGTCCATACGTCGGACCTGCATCATCAACTAAAAATATTCGACATCGAAAGGGTGAGCACACATCACAGCTCAGTGAGCAAACAAAACAATGCAACAAACATATGCATGCATTCAATTCATATCTTTGGTCTGGTTTATAAGTTTACAATATGCTATAGAAAGGTTTGGTGATCGTCGCACCTCTATACACGAGTGTGTGAATCCTCCCAGTGAATCAAACACCATTGTCGTCCCACATACACCCACCATGGAATAGAGATAGAGCTAAAGTGTTCGAATCAAACACCGCCAACACTTCCCCTGATGCCTTACCCATACCAACACGTAAGCCCCTATTGGCGAGGACTTGCAAACTGGGCTCGCAACTAACCAATCCTAATGCCAAACAGTGTATCCAAGGCCTCACCCAGCATCCCTTAATACGTCCATAGAGATAGAACTAAGGCCCCCCGATAGAGTCAGAGACCACACGGTCCGAGACCACCTCCCCTGATGCCCTACGACGTAATAGTTCTGCTAAGGTAATAACGATACGACGTTGTTAGTGAGCAAGACTTGAGTAGAGATAGAGCTAGAGTTTGGTGACAAGGTCGAAGACCACCATGCCACGTCCTTCCCCTGATGCTCCACTCGCATCCAACACACCAACCACACACATACATTCACATGCTTATTCCTAGCATCATCATCATCATCATGTTATAAATAAACAGAATTAAATATGCATGAACAGTAATAGTAGGAATATTGGATGACATGTGAGATGTACATTACAAGTGGCATTAGACTCAATAAAAATAAACAGTTTGTTATTACTCAATTAGTTTAGGTCTTGTTCCCTCACTTGTTAGCAATACTCGATCTCCTTCCAAGCCTTGCAATTCTCTTTCAATCAATTTACAACCTAAAAGTCATATGAATTTAAGTTAGGGTTCATATGTAACATGTTACAGTAGTCGAAAATCAAAACAGAACACTGATAGGTGTCTGACTGGCCATATGGTCTCATACTGTATCGATCTTACTGCCTATGGTCGATACCCTACGGTCACATATGGTACGACTATAGCTACGACCATATGGTTTCTGAAATCTTTTCGAATGCTCATGGTCGATCCTCTAGTCATGCTGGTCATACTATGGTCGACCGTAGCTGCGACCTTGAGATTTTTGGTCACAGACTACTTGCAATTCGAGTTCTTCCTGGGTCAATTCTTCTGATCTTCAATGGGGTTTATTCTGAAGTTATCCTATGGCCATCATTAGTAGTTTCTTATCAATCCTAATCATCAAACTCATCCCCCATGGTTATCCTTGGAAATTACTCAAGGAATCACATGGATCATGATAGTTTAAAATTTGTTTATCTTCCATAGAAGTCTTATTCCTTAGAGTTTACATCTTCAGAGATTTGTTTCATACCTTTGCCTGTGATAGAGAGTCAATCTCTTCTCAACAAATTCATCTCCTTAGCTTTTTCTTCTTCTCTTTCTCTTCCTTCTCTTCCTTCTCTTTCTCTAGGAATTACTAATGTTCTAAAAGAGTGAAAAAGGGCTGAGGGACGTCCTTTATATAGAGGAAAACCCTCCATATAGAGTCCTCTTTCAATTAGGAAAGCAATCCCTTAGTTTTAGGAAAGTTTCCAAAACTCAGAGTCTGATCTGGGGTCTCACGGTCGATCATACGGTCGCATAAACCATCGACCGTAGGGTCGAAATCATCAACTGTGGGGTTCTGGATTTTAGATTCTTGTTCCTTTCCTTATGGTCAACCATACCTGCCTAGGTATTCGACCTTAGGTATGTTTTCAGTGTTTTTAACTCGATTCTCATACTTGGTTTATGATCTATCTTCACACGTTCGGTCCACTTGGTCCAAGAATGATGGGAAGACCTAGCACGACACTGTTAGACCAAGTTAGTGGAGTGCGGGTCTTACCACTCCCCCCTCTTATATAAATTTTATCCTCAAAATTTGCACATACCTTCCGAGTCGAATAGGTGAGGATATTGCTTCCGCATAGCGTTCTCTTCTTCCCATGTAATTTCTTCTTCATTTTGATTTTTCCAAGTAACATTAACGTAGCAAATGTCACGATTGAGAAGACATTGTACCTTTCGGATAGTGATCTCAAAAGGTACTACTTCGAACGTTAAATCTTCAGTCAAATCCGATGGATCCATTGTTAACACGTGTGTTGGATCTCTGACGTACTTCTTCAATTGTGAGACATGGAATACATCATGTACACTAGACATTGATGGTGGTAGTGCTAACTGATAAGCTACTTTTCTATGTCTATCTAGAACTTCATAAGGTCCAATATATCTGGGACACAGTTTTCCCTTCTGTCCAAACCTTTTCAAACCACGCATAGGAGATATTTTCAGAAATACCTTATCACCTATGGTGAATTCGAGATCTCTGCGTCGATTATCTACATTGCTTCTGACGATTCTGAGCTATTCGGACTCTTTCCTTGATAATATCGACTACTTGACAAGTTTCTTCAACAAACTCTGGTCCAACAATACTCCGTTCTCCAACTTCATTCCAAAACAAAGGAGTTCGACATTTTCTACCATACAGTGCTTCATAGGGTGACATCTGTATAGTTGCTTGATAACTGTTGTTATAAGCGAACTCAATCATTGGTAATTTCTTATCCCATGATCCTTTGAAACCAATGACACAAGATCGAAGCATGTCTTCTAAAATCTGAATAGTACGCTCCGACTGTCCGTCTGTCTGAAGATGAAATGCAGTACTAAACTTCAATGTTGTACCCATAGCCTTCTGTAATCCTTCCCAAAACTTTATGGTAAAGCGTGGGTCTCTGTCGGACATAATGCTTTCAAGTATACCATGTAATCGGATAATATTATCTACATAAAGCTTAGCTAACCTCTCTAGGGTATACTGAGGTCGTATAGCTATGAAACGAACTATCTTGGTCAAACGATCCACAATCACCCAGACCGCGTCAACTCTCGGGGAGTCAATGGTAACCCGGTGACGAAGTCCATAGTGATGCAGTCCCATTTCCATGCTAGTTCTGGCAGTGGCTGCAATAATCCTGCAGGTCTTTGTCTTTCAACCTTTACCTACTGACAATTCAAGCATTGAGACACAAATTTAGCTACATTCGCTTTCATTCCTCTCCACCAATATAGTTTCTTCAGATCATAATACATCTTTGTACTTCTAGGATGTATGTACCAAATAAGCGGTGGTGTGAGCTTCCTTCATTAGTCTGTGTCTAACATCCAAGTCTTCATTTTCAGGAATACATACCCTTCCTTTGTATCTTAGTAACTTTTCAACGTCCAAAGTGAACTGAGTAGTAGTCCTACCTTTTTCGAGGTCTTCTTGTACCATTATCAGATAAGGGTCTGATTTAATAGCTGGTTTCACTTCGTCTAATAGATCAGATACAATCTTTAATGTAGCAAACATGTTTGAAAATAGATGAATAAACCCTTGGTCAGTTGATTCATCTGGAATATCATTTACGAACTGCTCTTTACCGTAATTAAATACTCTCCCTGTGACACATGCCACAACATTTGCACTAACTTCTTATTGGATTCTGTCATTGCTTTCCTACTTAGTACGTTAGCAACTACATTAGCTTTTCTTGGATGATACTGTATATCGCAATCATAATCCTTCAATAATTCCAGCCATCTTCTTTGTCTCATGTTCAACTCCTTCTGATTAAAAAGATGAGTGAGACTCTTATGATCTGATTTAATTTAAAAATTTTCTCCATACAAATAATGTCTCCATATCTTAACAACATGTTCTACTATTGCTATTTCCAAGTCATGAGTGGGATAGTTCTTCTCATGTGTCTTTAGTTGTCTTGAGGCATACGCAATTACTTATTCTCCTTGCATAAGCACACATCCTAAACCTAACCCAGACGCATCGGTGTACAAGGTAAATGGTTGTCCTGGGATCGAAATAGTCAAGATGGGTGTTAATATCAATCTAGCCTTCAATGTTTGGAAACACTCTTCACATTTATCAATCCAAACAAACTTTTCTCCTTTCTTTGTCAGACTGGTGAGAGGTACGACGATTCTAGAGTAATCTTCCACGAATCATCGATAATAACCAACTAAACCTAAGAAACTTCTAATTTCTGCAATATGGTGCTTCCCATTTCACAATGGCTTCAATCTTTCTAGGATCTACTTTAATTCCTTCAGTCGATACAACATGGCCTAAGAAAGAGACTTCATTCAGCCAGAATTCACACTTCGTAAGTTTTACATAAAGCTTTTCTTTTCTTAGTCACTACAAAGCGGCTCTTAGATTTGTGACATGAGTTTCTTTGTCCTTGGAGTAGACTAATATATCATCAATAAATACAATGACTGACGTATCCAACATATCATGGAATACCCGATTCATGAGTTCCATAAAAGTTGCAGGTGCATTAGTCAATCCAAAAGACATAACTAAAAATTCATAATGTCCATATCTAGTTTTGAATGCTGTCTTCGGAATATCACCTTCCTTAATCTTCAACTGATGGTCTCCTGACCGAAGATCAATTTTGGAGAACACTTTGGCACCTTGCAACTGATTGAATAAGTCATCGATCTGAGGCAATGAGTATCGATTCTAGATTGTAAGCTTATTCAATTCTCGATAATCTATACACAGTCCAACGCTACCGTCCTTCTTTTTCACAAAAAATACTGGCGCTCTCCATGGTAATATGCTAGGTTTGATATAACCCTTGTCCAGTAATTCCTGTAATTGTACCTTCAGTTACTTCAGTTTAGTAGGAGCCATTCGATAAGGTGCTTTCGATACTGGTGCAGCTCCGGGCATAAGATTTATAACGAACTCGGTTGCTCGGTCAGGTGGTAGTCCTGGTAGTTCCTTAGGAATGCTTGACATGGATGGTGGTAGAGCCAGTTGATATGCTACATTGCCACATCTGGTCAAAATCTCGTATGGTCCCACATACTTGGGGCATAGCTTTCCCTTCTTACCAAACCATTTCAGACCTCGCACAGGTGATATCTTCAAGAACACTTTATCACCCACTGCCGACTTCAGATCTCATTGTTGGTTATCTGCATAGTGCTTTTGTCGAACTTGAGCTGTCTTCACTCTTTCTTAAATTTGATCAATCGCTCGACAAATTTTTTCGACGAACTCTGATCCGACAATCCTTCTCTCTCCCATCTCATTCCATAACAGAGGTATATGACATTTCTTCCCATAGAGTGCCACATATGGAGCCATTTGTATCGTAACCTGGTAACTATTGTTATACACAAACTCGATGAGCGATAGCTTCTCGTCCCAAGCTCCTTTGAAATCTAGGGCACACGCTCGGAGCATATCCTCCAAGATTTGAATAGTTCTTTCTGACTGTCCATCTGTCTGATGATGAAAAGTTGTACTAAACTTCAACTTGGTTCCCATGGCTTTCTGTAATCCTTTCCAGAACTTTGATGTAAAACGGGGATCTCTATCAGATACTATACTTTATGGGACGCCATGAAATCTGACTATATTATCCACATATAGCTTGGCCAGTTTGTCCATGGTATACTGAGGTCTGACAATGATGAAGCGAGTTGTCTTGGTAAGTCGATCGACTATAACCCACACGGCATCCACTGACCTTGGTGTCAAGGGTAAGCCAATGACGAAATCTATTGTGATACAATCCCACTTCCATACTGGCTCTGATAGTGGTTGTAGCAAACATGTGGGTCTCTGCCTTTCTGCTTTAACTTGTTGGTAATTCAGACATTGGAACACGAATCGAGCTACATCCACTTTCATACCCCTCCACCAATATAGTCTTCTTAAATCGTGATACATCTTGGTGCTTCCTGGATGTACCGAATATGGGGTATAATGAGCTTCTGTCATAATTCTATCTTTGATATTTGAGTTCTCACTCTTAGGTATACATAATCGTCCACGATACCTGAGTACCTTGTCTGAATCCAAGGTAAAATCAGGATTGCTTTTAGCCTTCTCTAGATCTTCTTACACAGTCTTGAGGTATGAATCCTGTAGGATTGCTACTTTGACCTCATCTATTAGATCCGATGAGATCTTCAAAGCTACGAACATCAATGTGAACTTATGAATTAAATCTAGTTCCACTGGATCTCCTGCAGTCTCTAATATATGCTCTTTATCATTCTCTATTGAGCCTGAGGCTGCAGCACACAGTGCAGCGTTTGTATTAGGTCATGTCTCTGGTTTCAATGCCCACTTTCTACTTAAGACATCAGCCACAACGTTTGCCTTACCCGGATGGTATTGGATGTCACAATCATAATCTTTTAATAGCTCCAGCCATCTCCTCAGTCTCATATTTAGGTCCTTCTGAGTAAAAAGGTAAGTTAAACTCTTGTGATCCGACTTAATTTGAAACTTTTCACCATAAAGGTATTGCCTCCAAGTCTTGATTGCGTAAATGACCGCTGCTAACTCCAGATCATGCATAGGATAGTTCTTCTCATGCTCTTTCAACTGTCTTGATGCGTAAGCAATCACCTGTTCTCCTTGCATCAACACACATCCAAGACCCAACCCTGAGGCATCCGTATATAGGGTAAACGAAAAGCCTGGTGCTGGGATGGTCAAGATAGGTGCAGAGACTAGTCTTGATTTCAAAGTCTGAAAGCACTTCTCACACTCATCTGTCCATATGAACTTTTCTCCTTTCTTGGTTAGTCTGGTGAGTGGAACGACGATTCTTGAGTAGTCTTCCACAAACCTTCTATAGTAACCAGCCAATCCAAGGAAACTACGAATCTTTGCAACTGATTTCGGTGCATCCCATCCTACTATAGCTACGTTCTTGCTTGGATCTACCTTGATACCATCTGTAGATACTACGTGACCCAAGAAGGCCACTTCCTTCAGCCAAAATTTACACTTCTTGAACTTGGCGTAAACTTCTCCCTTCTCAACTGTTGTAGGACTGCTCTCAAATGTGTTTCATGAGTCGCCTTGTCCTTTGAGTAAACCAAGATGTCGTTAATGAATACGATGATCAAAGTGTCCAACATATCACGAAACACTTGGTTCATCAGCTCCATGAATGACGCTGGAGCATTAGTCAACCCGAATGACATTACCAGGTACTCATAATGCCCATACCTTGTTCGGAAAGCAGTCTTCGAAATATCTGCTGCCTTGATCTTCAATTGGTGATACCCTGATCTAAGATCAATCTTCGAGAAAACCTTTGCACCCTATAACTGATCGAATAGATCATCGATCCTAGGCAAAGGATATCGGTTCTTGATGGTTAACTTGTTCAACTCTCGGTAGTCAATACATAATCGTACACTACCGTCCTTCTTCTTTACAAACAATACAGGTGCTCCCCATGGCGATATGTTTGGACACATGAAACCCTTATCTAGTAGCACTTGTAACTGGGTCTTCAACTCTTTTAATTCTCTAGGGGCCATCCTGTTCGGTGCCTTAGACACCGGCACCGACCCTGGCATGAGGTCTCTCACGAACTCTATAACCCTGTCTGGAGGTAAACCTGGTAGATCCTCTGGAAATACATCTGAAAACTCTCGTACCACATCTAGATCTTCCATCTTTGGCACCTCTGCAGTGAGGTCAACCACAGACACTAAGTACCCCACTCCTCCCTTCTTTAAGCATCTCTTAGCTTTTAGGGCAGAGAGGATCAGCTTCCGCTTCCTAGGTAATTTGGTTCCAATGAAGCTAAACACCTTTCCCTTATCATCTTTAAAAAAAAGTTTTCATTCGCCACATAATAAGCTAGTTGAATGATGGCCTAGCCAATCCATTCACAAAATGACATCAAAGTCTGCCATCTCGAGTTGAACCAGACTTGCTTCTAGGTTTCGCCCCTCAATACCAACTGAACACGGCCCATAGCATTTATCCAATGCCACTTCTACTCCCAATGGAGAGCAAACTATCAAGCTTAGGGTTAAGGACTTGACAGGTAATTCCATTCGCTTCAGAAAAGACATAGAAACAAAGGAGTGTGTAGCCCCAGAGTTGAAGAGTACTCTAGCGGGCACACCAGCTATATCTACAGTTCCTGAAATTTACTTCTCCCTTAGTTCTACATCCTCATACATAACAAAACAGTAAGCAAAATAGTAAGGGACAGAATCATACCAGTAACCACATCAGGTGATGCGGCTACCTCTTCAGTGGTGACTGCAAATATCTTCCCTTGCTGTGGCAGTTGCTTTCTAAGTAGAGTACATGTCTTTGCATAATGGCCCAATTGCTAGCAGTTGAAACATTTGATATTTGGATTTTTTCCAGCTACCTATGATTGTGGTGGTGCAGTAGTATTCCTTGCTGGCACCATAGCAGACTGAGCCCTGTATGGGCGGAATGGTCTAGTGTTCCCTCCACCCGAAGTCTCAGTAGCAGGCCTCTTTAGTCCCCTGTTTTTAGCAAAGAAGTTGTCTCTTTGGCTTGATTCAATCACCCTAGCAATCTGTACAGCCTTGTTATACACCTTCTTCCCCAAACCCAAGACGTGCTCTCGGATACTTCCTTGCAATCCCATAGTGAACCTACGGGTCTTGGTTTCCTCCTCTTGCATGCTTGCTGGAGTGAAGAAAAACAGCTCTTCATACCTTTGCTGGTACGCATCAACAGTCAACTGGGATTGTTGCAAGTTAAGAAATTCCTTCTCCATTTGATCACGAAAGCTCTTAGGAAAGTACTTATCAAAGAAGGCTCCCTTGAATATTTCCCTGGTGATCTGGGTGTGCTTCTTCTCCAAGTATGTCCAGGTAGAATTCCACTAGGCATTAGCATCTTCCTTGAGCATATGCGTAGCAAATAGCACCTCCCATCCTCTGTGCCAGTCATCAGATGGAAGTTCTTCTCCATCTCAGCAACCCACTGTGCAGGCCATAGTGGTTTTCCTAGTTTTCCTGTGAAGGCAGGGGGTTTCAATTTCAAAAACCTATTCACCGCTCGGCTTAGGTCATTCTACCCATGTGCATTTGTTCCATACCATGGTGGTGGGTACGGATAGATCCCTTGATAGGCCAACGACGTTGAAAATTGATGTGGTGGATGTAGATTCTGTCCTTGGCCCATTGGCCCAGTACTACCATCCATTGGCAGTGTGGTGTTATTTCCCCCAGACTCAGGAGTACCTTCTGTAGGGATATATCCCGGTGGCCTGAACATCTTTAGCATCTCGTTCAAGAACACCTTCTGCTGAGCTTCCATCTGATAAACCAGATTCATCACAATAGTCTCAGAGTTAGTGTGAGGAGATCCTGGAAAATTTATTGGTGCTCTGGGACTCTGCCCTTCTCCACTTTTTGGGTTCAGGTTTTGCTCCTCAACAGTTCATGTTTCCACATCGTCCTCTGCTTGATGCCCCCTTGAATGGTGACGCTTTCGTGAGCCTCTACAACCATTTCCACCTACCATCTTAAATTACTCTTTCCTGTTTGGATCTGGGAAAAAGACATAACACATGAGGTACATTCGAATATTCATAATAGTGTTAGTCTTTAATAGGTGCAAGGCGAAAATCGTAAAGGATGCTTTAAATCAAAAAAAAATTTAAAATTTCCTCTTCTTTTTTTTTGTCCAGTCACAACACTGTAGAGTGTGGTGCGACCAGTATGGTCGACCAGTCAACACCATGCTTGTGGCCGAGAGGTACCGGTCGCTAGTACCAAGGGGTACCGGTTGACTGGTATAGAGCAAACCGTCGACCGGTATGCCCAAAAAGGCTTTAAAATCGCAAAAAGTGAGTCTTTTCTCACTTTTCTTCTTTCCATTCTCTCCGATGGCGATTCCTCTCTGACTTGGTGAGTTGCTACAGTCCGACCGGTGACCTTAGGAGCGATTCTCTTCCAATCAAGACCTTGAACATCATCTCCAAGTAAGGTTCTTCCTTCCTCTCTCCCTTTTACATCATTTTCATGGTTTCTTGCCCAAAAACTAGGTTTTTCTTGGTTTAGAGGATTCTAACCGTAGGAACTCTTTTCCTTCGGCTTAGAAATAGTTTCGGGACCTCTATGAACAAAAGCCCTCAACTTATTTGAGGTTCCACCGTATGGTTTTTCTCAAAATCAAATTTTTGGGTTTTTTGACCTAGGTTTTGGTCAAAATCGATTTTTTTTCTAGTAATTGTTAAATCTCTTGTTTGTTTGATGATTGTTTGGTTTCCATATGATGTTAGATTGTTACGTAAGTCATCCTCCCCAGATTTTGAGTGAGTTTGAGGCTTTTGCTTCAATTACTGTCGTTATGCTGCCAAAATTTTGAAAATTCTAACCAAATTCTCATTGTTTTGTTTTTGTTTTGTAGTTCACAATGTCTCAACGTCGGGGTGCTGGTAAACATGCATATGCTCCTGGCATGAACAGTCCGCACCCACCGGTTCCGCAGTTTGATGAGCGGTGGTTTCATTCTACGGCAGCACAAACCCGTTTTCCCTGGTTTGAAGAGGAAAACATAGAATCTAGGCTATGTGTAAACCTGGAGCAGCTACAACATTTGATGTTGAAGCAGCCTTTGGTGCACTTGGGTGGTTACCCGTTATTACTTACACAGTGACTACCCATCCCAACCTAGTCAAGCACTTTAACGCTAACCTCGAGGTCGAGGGTAATGTTAACGACTTCAGCCATGGTAGGGACCTCCGCCTAACATGAAGAGGTGGAAGAGCTGTTTTTCTTCGCTCCAGCAAGCATGCAAGAGGAGAAAACCAAGACCCATAGGTTCACCATGGGATTGCGAGGAAGTATCCGATAGTACGTCTTGGGTTTGGAGAAGAAGGTGTATAACGAGGCTGCATAGATTGCTAGGGTGATTGAATCAAGCCAGAGAGACAGCTTCTTTGCTCAAAACAGGGGACTGAAGAGGCCTACTACTTAGACTTTGGGTAGAGGGAACACTAGACCATTCCGCCCATACAAGGCTCAGTCTGCTATGGTGCCAGCAAGGAATACTACTGCACCACCACAATCACAAGTAGCTGGACAATACCCAAACGTCAAATGTTTCAACTGCCAGCTATTAGGCCATTATGCAAAGACCTATACTCTACCTAGAAAGCAACTGCCACAGCAAGGGAAGATATTTGGAGTCACCACTGAAGAGGCAGCCGCATCACCTGATGTAGTTACTGGTATGATTCCGTCCCTTACTATTTTGCTTACTGTTTTGTAATGTATGAGCATGTAGAACTAAGGGAGAAATAAATTTCAGGAATTGTAGATATAGCTGGTGTACTCGCCAGAGTATTCTTCGACTCTGGGACTACACACTCCTTTGTTTCTATGTCTTTTGGGAAGTGAATGGAATTACCTGTCAAGTCGTTAACCCCAAGCTTGATAGTTCGCTCTCCGTTGGGAGTAGAAGTGGTGTTGGATGAATGCTATGGGCCGTATTCAGTTAGTATTGAGGGGCGAAACCTAAAAGCAAATCTGGTTTAACTCGAGATGGCAGACTTTGATGTCATTTTAGGAATGGATTGGCTAGACCATTATTCAGCTAGCTTATGATGTGGCGAAAGAAAACTTGTTTTTAAAGATGATAATGGAAAGGAGTTTAGCTTCACTAGAACCAAATTACCTAGGAAGCGGAAGCTGATCCTCTTTACCCTAAAAACTAAGAGATGCTTAGAGAAGGGAGGAGTGGGGTACTTAGTGTCTGTGGTCGACATCACTGCAGAGGTGCCAAAAATGGAAGATCTTGATGTGGTACGAGATTTTTCAGATGTATTTCTAGAGGATCTACTAGGTCTACCTCCAGACAGGCTACAGAGTTCGTGATAGACCTCATCCCAAGGTCAACGCCGGTGTCTAAGGCACCATACAGGATGGACCCTATAGAATTAAAAGAGTTGAAGAACCAGTTACAAGTGCTACTAGATAAAGGTTTCATACGACCAAACATATCTCCATGGGGAGCACCTGTATTGTTTGTAAGGAAGAAGGACGGTAGCGTACGACTATGTATCGACTACTGAGAGTTAAACAAGTTAACCATTAAGAACCGATATCCTTTGCCTAGGATCGATGATCTGTTCAATCAGTTACAAGGTGCAAAGGTTTTCTCGAAGATTGATCTTAGATCAGGGTATCACCAATTGAAGATCAAGGCAGCAAATATTTTGAAGACTGCATTCCAAACAAGGTATGGGCATTATGAGTTCCTGGTAATGTCATTTGGGTTGACTAATGCTCCAGCATCGTTCATGGAGCTGATGAACCGAGTGTTTCATGACATGTTGGACACTTCGATCATCGTATTTATTGACGACATCTTGGTCTACTCAAAGGATAAGGAGACTCATGCAACACATTTGAGAGCAACCCTACAATGGTTGAGAAGGGAGAAGCGTTACGCCAAGTTCAACAAGTGTGAATTTTGGCTGAAGAAAGTTGCCTTCTTGGGTCACATAGTATCTGTAGACGGTATCGAGGTATATCCAAGCAAGATCGCAGCTATTGTAGGATGGGATGCACCAAAATCAGTCGCAGAGATTCGTAGTTTCCTTGGATTGGCTGGTTACTATAGAAGATTCGTGGAAGACTACTCAAGAATGGAGAAAAGTTCATACGTACAGATGAGTGTGAGAAGTGCTTTTAGACTCTGAAGTCAAGACTAGTCTCTGCACCTATCTTGACCATCCCAGCACCAGGCTTGCCGTTTACCCTATATACGGATGCCTCAGGGTTGGGTCTTGGATGTGTGTTGAAAGGAGAACAGGTGATTGCCTATACATCAAGACAGTTGAAAGAACATGAAAAGAACTATCCTACGCATGATCTGGAGTTAGCAGCGGTCATTCACACAATCAAGACTTGAAGGCACTACCTTTATGGTGAATAGTTTCAGATTAAGTCGGATCACAAGAGTTTAACTTACCTTTTTACCCAGAAGGACCTGAATATGAGACAGAGGAGATGGCTGGAGCTATTAAAAGATTATGATTGTGACATCTACTACCATCCGAGTAAGGCAAATGTTGTGGCTGATGCCTTAAGTAGAAAGTGGGCATTGAAACCAGAGGCAGGACCTAGTACAAATGCTGCACTGTGTGCTGCAGCCTCATGCTCAATAGAGAATGATAAAGAGCATATATTAGAGACTGCAAGAGATCCAGTGGAACAGAGCTTAATTCATAAGTTCACATTGATGTTCGCAGCTTTGAAGATCTCATCGAATCTAATAGATGAGGTCAAAGTAGCAATCCTACAGGACCCACTCCTCAAGACTGTGCAAGAAGATCTAGAGAAGGGTAAAAGCAACCCTGATTTTACCTTTGATTCAGACAAGGTACTCAGGTATCGTAGACTATTATGTATACCTGAGAGTGAGAACTCAAATATCAGAGATAGAATTATGATAGAAGCTCATTATACCCCATATTCGGTACATCCAGGAAGCACCAAGATGTACCACAATTTAAGAAGACTATATTGGTGGAGAGGTATGAAAGCGGATATAGCTTGATTCGTGTTCCAATGTCTGAATTGCCAGCAAGTTAAAGCATAAAGACAAAGACCCGCAAGATTGTTACAACCACTATCGGAGGCAGCATGGATGTGGGATTGTATCACAATGGATTTCGCCACTGACCTACCCTTGACACCAATGTCAGTGGATGCCGTGTGGGTTATAGTCGATCGATTTACCAAGACAGCTCACTTCATCACTGTCAGACCTCAGTATACCATGGACAAGCTAGCAAAGCTACATGTGGATAATATAGTCAGACTTCATGGCATCCCAGAAAGTATAGTATCGAACAAAGATCCTCGTTTTACATCAAAGTTCTGGAAAGGATTCCAGAAAGCCATGGAAATCAAGTTGAAGTTTAGCATAGCTTTTCGTCCTCAGACAGACAGGCAGTCAGAAAGAACTATTCAAATCTTGGAGGATATGCTCCGAGCGTGTGCCTTATATTTCAAAGGAGCTTGGGCGATAAGCTATCGCTTATTGAGTTTGCGTATAACAATAGTTACCAAGCTACGATCCAAATGGCTCCATATGAGGCTCTATGGGAAGAAATGTCGTATACCTCTGTTATGGAATGAGGTGGGAGAGAGAAGGATTGTAAGACCAGAGTTTGACGAAGAAACTTGTCGAGTGATTGATCAAATCAAGGAAAGAGTGAAGACAGCTCAAGTTCGACAAAAGCACTATGCAGATAACCGACGTCGAGATCTGGAGTTTGCAGTGGGTGATAAGGTGTTCTTGAAGATATCACCTGTGTGAGGTCTGAAATGGTTTGGTAAGGAGGGAAAGCTATGCTCCAGGTATGTGGGACCATACGAGATTTTGACCAGACGTGGTAATGTGGCATATCAACTGGCTCTACCACCACCCATGTCAAGCGTTCATGATGTGTTCCATGTTTCTTTATTAAAGAAGTATGTCAGGGATCCATCGCACATCTTGACAGCAGACCCACTAGACTTGACAGAGGACTTGACATTTGAAGTAGTACCTATGATGCTCACAAGTCGAAAAGTACAACATCCTTGAAGCAAGGATATCCATTATTTCAAAGTACATTGGAAGCCAAGATGTAGAAGAAATCACTTGGGAGGAAGAGAACGCGATGCGAAAGGAATACCCTAACCTTTTCGACGAAAAAGGTACGAACAAATTTTGAGGCCGAAATTTATTTTAATGGTGGGGGAGTTGTGAAACCTACATGTAAATTTCGGGGACAAAATTTTTTTAAAGGGTGGGGAAGTTGTAAGACCCGCACTCTATGAACCCGATCTAAACCTTTAATTTATGTCGTAACAGGTCTTCCAATAATCACCGGGCCAGACGGGATGAACGGATGACAACCAAGTATGAAACGAACCCATGTATGATAATTATTTCATACCGATCAATGGTACCAGTCGATGGTACCGGTCGACCAGTATGTATGCGCAAGCAGTCTACTTAGATCCGAAAATGGATCTCTGCGGGTTCCACTTTCCAAATATCAAACCCTACGACCTTCCTAATGTAAGGGGACTTCCTAAACTCAATCCTAATCTATTTGAGGACCCCTAAACCTCCTTAAATCTCTTTCATTGACCCTCACATACCCTAGAAAGGAGAAGAGATCGAAGGAGGAGAAAGAGCTAGGGAAGGAGGGAGAGGAGCCGCCGTTGCCGTTAGACGAAGAACACCCTACTGCGAACCAACGGTAAGTGCTTGAACCTTCCTCTAAGTTAAGCGTTATAGAAGATTAATCATGAATGGATCAATACCATGCAAGGCAAGGTATTGATCTAAACCTCTAAATTTTCCGTCAAACCCTAATATAGTCAATAACCCTAGATTCAAGTTCTAGGCTGAGGATCATCGGAACTAGGACTTGAATGGAGTATGAAACAACTCTAACTCATTGCTCAGACCTAGAATGTATAGGAGAGACCTTAGAATCAATATGGGGAGACCGATGGAAGGCAAGAACAAAGCTTATGGTCTTCCGGAGGCATACCGGTCGACCATATCGGTCGCACCGTATGCGACCGGTACTGCCACCTGTACCTCTCGGGGACCGGTCTGTGGGGACCGATCGACCACACCGGTTGCACCTTTCCCCATAGTGTCGCGACCGGTAGTGCGACCGGTATGCTCTGTGGGAGTGTTTTTTACCCAGTTGGTTTTCCAACAAACGTAAACCCTAAGAAAAACTAATTTAATTCAACCCTAGCATCGTGTAGGACCTTGTGATAGCGAGTTTGGATTCTGTGACGCGGAGCAAGCTATCAATCAAGCGTTAGGTAAGGGAATCGGACCTAAACCCTAATAATTTAATAACAGTAAAACGTTGCTAATAATTATGATTCTATGGAATGGTGTTTGTGCATACTCGCATGTCATCTTTACTTTCAGTTATTATATTGTTCATCCATACTCGCTATGCTAGGATGTGACTGTTAAGCATGTGATTGTTTTCATTGGTGTGTGGAATGGAAATGGCCTAGGGTCTGGGATCATTCCTCACACTAGCACCTTTTCGTATCGCTTCTATCTTAGCATGCTTGGTGCTGGTAGGGTATCAGGGGGAGGAAGTGGTACTATGGTCTCCGCCCTAGCCACTAGACTCTAGCTCTATCTCTATGCCAGGGAGCTGTGCTGGGATAGGGCCTACTGTGATGACATATAGGATTGGTTAGTTGCGAGCCCAGTTTGCAAGCCATCGCCAATAGGGGCTTACGTATTGGTATGGGTAGGGCATCAGGGGAAGTGTTGGGGGTGTTTGATCCGGACGCTTTAGCTTTATCTTTATTCCATGGTGGGTGCATGTGGGACGACAATGGTGTTTAATCCATTGGGCGGATTCACACACTCTTGTATAAAGGTACGGTGGTCGCCAATCCTTTCTATAGCACATTACAAACTTAAAACCAGACCATAATGTGAACGTTACTCATGCATGATGTGTGTTGCATTGTCTGATTTTCTTACTGAGCTAAGTTGTGAGCTCACCCTTGTGTACACATAATTTTTAGATGTTGATGCAGGTTACACTGTGGAGCACTATATGGACGCTCCAGTATATTGAGGTGCTGCTGCCTTCCAAGTGCAAGCAGGGGAGGAAGAGCATGACACTTCATGCGAATGCCCTTTCTGTGTGTACTTCTAGGATTTTGGATTTTTTTATTTTATTTATTTTCAGTTGGATTTACAAATGATGTAAGGATAATTATTTACATTTTGGTGTTTTGAATAATTAGATATTTTATTTAAATTATCAATAGATAACTCAGTTCATTTAATTTAGAACTTCCATTGTATTTAATTATATTCTAATTATGGTTATGTGCAATGGTTTGTATGAGTGGACACAGTCTTATTGAGATCCTGGTGTGAACCGTTGGTTCAGTGACGATTCACTCACACTTCTGGTTCAGCCAAAATTGAGGTGTGACAACTTGGTATCAGAGCTCCAGGTTAGCATAGAACCAGAAGTGTAAGTAAACAGTCACTGAACCAACGGTTTATACCAGGATCTCAATAAGACCGTGTCCACTCATACAAACCATTGCACATAACCATAATCAGAATACAATTAAATACAGTGGAAGTCTTAAATTAAATGAATTGAGTTCTCTATTAATAATTTAAATAAAATATCCAATTATTTAAAACACCAGAACGTAAATAATTATCCTTACATCATTTGTAAATCCAACTAAAAATAAATAAAATAAATAAATCCAAAATCCTAGAAGTACACACAGAAAGGGCATTCGCATGAAGTGTCATGCTCTTCCTCCCCTGCTTGCACTTGGAAGGCAGCAGCACCTCAATATACTGGAGCGTCCATATAGTGCTCCACAGTGTAACCTGCATCAACATCTAAAAATTATGTGTACACAAGGGTGAGCTCACAACTTAGCTCAGTAAGAAAATCAGACAATGCAACACACATCATGCATGAGTAACGTTCATATTATGGTCTGGTTTTAAGTTTGTAATGTGCTATAGAAAGGATTGGCGACCACCGTACCTTTATACAATAGTGTGTGAATCCGCCCAATAGATTAAACACCATTGTCGTCCCACATGCACCCACCATGGAATAAAGATAAAGCTAAAGCGTCCGGATCAAACACCCCCAACACTTCCCCTGATGCCCTACCCATACCAATACGTAAGCCCCTATTGGCGATGGCTTGCAAACTGGGCTCGCAACTAACCAATCCTATATGTCATCACAGTAGGCCCTATCCCAGCACAGCTCCCTGGCATAGAGATAGAGCTAGAGTCTAGTGGCTAGGGCGGAGACCACAGTACCACTTCCTCCCCCTGATACCCTACCAGCACCAAGCATGCTAAGATAGAAGCAATACGAAAAGGTGCTAGTGTGAGGAATGATCCCAGACCCCAGGCCCTTTCCATTCCACACACCAACGAAAACAATCACATGCTTAACAGTCACATCCTAGCATAGTGAGTATGCATGAACAATATAATAACTAAAAGTAAAGATGACATGCGAGTATGCACAAACACCATTCCATAGAATCATAATTATTAACAACATTTTACTGTTATTAAATTATTAGGATTTAGGTCCGATTCCCTTACCTAACGCTTGATTGATAGCTTGCTCCGTGTCACAGAATCCAAACTCGCTATCACAAGGTCCTACACGATGTTAATGTTGAATTAGAATAGTTTTTCATAGGGTTTACGTAGGTTGGAAAACCAACTGGGTCAAAAACACTCCCACAGAGCATACCTGTAAGACCCGTATCGAACTAACCAGTATTACCACCTTATACCAGGTCTACCTATCATGGTCGAGCCAAAGGGACCAAGTGCGTTAAGGAAATAGCGAAACCAGGTATTAAACTGACCCAAAAATAGTATAATAGAGGGCAGGGTCGCATACCCAGATAGGCAGGGTTGGACCCCCCTCATTAGGAAGTCAGACCCTTGATATTTTAACTGGGGGTCGGACAATTTAGACCTGAGGGCCGACGGGATCATCGACCCCCTCTTTGCCGACAGAAACCGTAAATAGGAAACTTTTCAAATTTCAAGGGGATTCTTTCCTAATCTCAATGGAACATATTTTGGGAGGTTCTCCTCTATAAATAGGACATCCCTAAGCCTCTTTTTCTTCTTTTGAAACCCTAATTGAAAGTGAGAGAAAGAAAAGAGAAGGTAAAGAGAAGAAAAGTTGGAGAAGAAAACTAAAGTGAAGAATTCAGATAAACCTCTGAATCTCAGCAAACCTAAGGTATGGGTATGTTTCCATTAGTGACTTAAGACTTTAGAATAGTTCATGAAGAGGGTATGACTTAGGGGAAACCCAAATCATCCATCCATGGGAGGATTTCAATAAAATCCATAGAGGAAATCATGGTAGGCAAGGTAAGGAAGAAACCTAGAGTTTTAAGCCATAGAACAAGCATAGAATGGATTGTGGAAGTAAGTCATAGGACCCAAACATGAAAGAATGGACTGTAGAATGAAATTCTCGACTCAAACCACGGGGGGTCGCACGTGGGGTCGATTGGGAATCGACCCTACCAGACCACAGGATCGACCCCCAGCTTTCGAGAAGTCCAGGGATGGGGTGGTTGCACCCAGGGTCGATGGAACATCCGACCCTGGCATCGACCCTACCCTGGGGGTCGCAATAAACTGCTACCCTACCTGCGACCCGCCCTGCGACCCTCGCTTAACAGCAAGTCTAAAATTGTCGGAATGAATTATTATTAATATCTATCGACTTATTAGGTTTTCCTATTGATATAAAAGTGATTTTTAAAGCTTGAAAGAGGATCTACACTCAAGCAAAGGTGAGGGAACAAGACCTAAACTAATTGGCTAATAATAAACTGTTTTTATTTTCTTGAGTCCAATGCCATGACTGATTCTATGCGTGTATGCTTGTAATGTGCATTCAACATGTCATCAAATATTCTTGCTATTAATGTTCATGCATATTTAATTCTATTTTATTTATAACATGATGGTGATGATGATGCTAGGAATAGACATGTGAATGTTTGTGTATGGTTGGTGTACTTGATGCGAGTGGGGCATCAGGGGAGGTGTTATGCGGTGTTTGATCCAGGCACTTTAGCTCTATCTCTACTCAAGTCTTGTCCACTGACATTGTCGTATCGCCATTACCTTAGCAGAACTATTACTTCATAGGGCGTTAGGGGAGGTGGTCTCGGACCGTGTAGTCTTCGACTCTGGCGAGGGGCCTTAGCTCTATCTCTATGGACGTATTGAGGGATGCTGGGGTGAGGCCTTGGATACACTGTTGGACATTAGGATTGGTTAGTTGTGAGCCCAGTTTGCAAGCCCTCACCAACTGGGGCTTACGTGTTGGTATAGATAGGGCATCAGGGGAGGTGTTATGCGGTGTTTGATCCAGACACTTTAGCTCTATCTCTATTCCATGTTGGGGTGGATGTGGACGACAATGGTGTTTGATCCATTGGGTGGGCTTACACACCCTGTGTATAGAAGTGAGGAGGCCACCGAACCTTTCTATAGCACATTGCAAACTTATATACCAGACCACAGATATGAATTGAATGCATTTATATGTTTGTTGCATTGTTTTGTTTGCTCATTGAGTCGTGATGTGTGCTCACCCTTTTGACGTCGAATATTTTTAGTTGATGATGCAGGTACCACTTTGGAAGACTATATGACTGCTTCTGTGTATGGGCACGTTGCTGTGATGGAGGCTGAAGACATAGTGGAGACGCATGACTCATCATGCGAGTGCAACTCATGCGTTTTCGATTAGATTTTTATTTGAATAATTGAGGGAATGTAATTGATATTTTATTTACTTATGTCTTGGTTGATACAACATAATTTGATATTTTATTTATGATTATCACAGTTAGATTCCTCAGTTCATTTAATATTAAGACTTTCGCTGTTGTGTATTTATTCTGATTATGGCTGTGGAGGTGTATGGTTTAGTCTACCAGAACACAGCCTATTAGAGATCCTGATTGAACCATTGGTTTATTAGCGGTTCATCACACCATTCTGAATAGTGCAGAATTGGAGTGTGACAACTTGGTATCAGAGCTCTCAGGCCCTGTCTTGTAAACCAGTATACTACCACAAAAGTTTGTGAACTAAGATAGGATAAAAATTTAAAAGCTGTAATAATAACACACCATAAGCATCTGTGTTGTTTAAGACAAAATTGAAAGAGAATAATGTATCTATTAAATGAGAAATAAATTTATATACATTCAAAGGAAGAACAAACGTATATATATACAAGTCTAAAGCAGAGTACAATCCACAACCCAGACAATTTCTCTGAAGTACAAAAAGAAAAATAAAAAGAAAAATACATCAGGAAGCTGGAGGTGATGGAGGGGGCGGTGCCTCGCGGTCTCTGTCATAATCCTCAGCATAGACTTTAGTCAACCAAGCTATCTGAGTCTGGGTCGTCTGGAGACTAGCTGTGAGATCAGCCACCCGCTGGTCAGTCACACGCTGAGCATCCAGAAGCTCTCCTACCCGCTGATCCGACATGCGCTGAGCATCTAGAAGCTCTCCCATCCTCAGATCCGACATGCGTTGAGCATCTAGAAGCTCTCTCATCCTCAGATCAGACATGTGCTGAGCCTCTCTGATCTCATGCAAAATCCCCATCATGTCATCAGAAGGTGGGTGTGAAGGACCAGCTGCATGTGAAGGACCAGCTGCATAAGAAGGACCAGCTCTCGTAGCATGAGTAGGTGATGGAGGAGGTATGGAATCCACATCCATGTACAAACGATCATCATCACCCCCATGAACCCCTGCTCCAGCGGCTGCTGCTGTTGCCTCAGTGTCAGCCATCTTCACTCGAGTACGTGGATGCACCAGGGCATTCCTCTCATCATCGCTGACCTGGGCATCCCGCATGCCCATCTTATAGATGGCCTCCCAATCCAGAGGTTATGAGAAAAATTTCACCTGAATCCTCTCATCCACCATGTCAACACCTAGGCGGGTAAGCAGCATAGAGATCATGCGTCCATAAGGCAGGTTACCAGTATGACCGGGCAATGTGGCACTGATCATCATCCGCATAATGATGTAAGGGAGGCAGACAGGCTGCCTAGTGCAGATACAATACAGAAAAAATTGGGTCAACTGGGAGATCCTCTCGTAGTGCCGACTTTGAGGTATCAGGTTATGCTGAATAATCTTACAGTACACCCGAGGCTCTAGACGTAGGTAGATCACTTTCATCTCCCAGCGATCCTCTCTGATGATCTGACGGTCAATCTCAGCCCTCATCTCCAATGAAAAGAACTGGGGCTCTGCAGGAGCACAAAACACCAAGGGGCCGTCGTATGAAATGCCCAACAAGTTGGCTAGCTACCGATAATCAAAAGAAACCTCGACTCCCTTGACGTAGCTAGTGATCCAGAGCTCTCTACCCCTCTCAATATCGTTATAATCCCCCACCACTTGGAGATTACAGTAAAACTGTCTCACCAAATCTGGCCGAGTGCAGGCGTCATAGGTGATCACAGGAAGGCCAGCCCATGTCACCAAAAGCTCTCTCCACATCGAACAAGGCCAGGCTAGCCAAGTCCACCCGGCGACCTCCCTCTACCTTCTTACAAGAGTAGCGGGTATACTGTGCCTCAGCCTCATTAGAACGGAAGCGGACTGGGTCATGAACCCTAAGTACTTTGGTACGAGCCATACTATCTGCAAAAACAAAGAAAAACAGATACTGGCTTAGTAAAGATGAAAAACCCAAAAATTTCGACATTATAACGACATAAATTGGTCAAAAGCCTCACTTTTCACCCATACACATGGGCAGGAGGACTTATATAGATTCTAAACGATCCTGCAAGACTCAAGCAGTTGGAAATTTCATCTAAAGAGATTAAATTTGAAGAAATTTCAAGAAATTCAAAAATCTCGACAAATTAGGGCAAAAATGAGAAATTTCAAGTTTCTCAATAACCAACCGATGAAACTGAAATATTTTTGACGACTTTCGTTTATTGAGTCACCAACAACAAAAGCCCCCAATAAAAATCGAATTTTTACGATTGGAAAAAGTTTAATTTGAAGAAAACGATATAAATGAGCAAAAACCTAGTTAAGAAACCCTAAAAACATGAAACCGTAGAGAACATACCTGTAAAAGGGGAGTAGACGTCGAAATGAGAAGCAAATATCACCAATGGATCGGAGTTGTCACTGTAGCAACTCAGAGGGACGAGCCGAATCGGAAAGGAGGAGGAAGAATGAGAAATGGATTTAAAATCGGGATTAAAAACCTGATTTTTAGTCCAAGGGTCGGAGAATTCGACCAAAACATCCGACCCCCTCATCAACCCTCAGCTCTCGGTGATCTGACAGAGAACCAGGGGTCGATCCCAGGGTCGGACATGCATCGACCCCCGGCTCTCGGTAAGAATCAGTGATTCTCAGGGTCGCATACCTGAGGGTCGGACATCCATCGACCCCCACCATCGACCCTGCAATGAAAAATACAGTATTTTTGACAGAATGATCTGAAAATTTTGAAAATATCATTGGTTAGTGGATTTAAATATGAAAATGAAGTATATAATGATTGTCTCATGTATTCTATGATTTTTAGGCATTCCCACTACCAGAACTGATAATGGCTGGACGCAGAGTGACCAGACAAAGCCGTAACTCTATCCCACCAACACCACCTGTGGGGAAGACAGTCAGATACACCCAGAAACACAGGAGAATCCAAACACGGCACCGTCTGTAATTAATGGGCAGACAAATCCTACAAATCTGCTAGCTCCACCTACAGACCTAGCTACAGTCGTAATGAATTTGGCCCAACAGCTGTAGCAAATACAACAGGCACAAGCTACTATGCAAGTTGCCATAGGCATAACTTTTCAAGCTGCACAGACGACACCGATGCCAGCAGGACAGGCAAGCACAGTACCAGGAGGAAGTAACACAGTACCCCACGCACCTCAGACTCCCATTATGCAGGCTCAAGTACAAAACCCTGAAGTAGCCCCAGGTGGATATCAATACCAACCACCTATGTATGGGGCTTATGTCCCGCATCAACTAGACCACTCCAGACTGGTGGAGCATTTTCTGAAGATGAAGCCCAAGGAGTATAGTGGTAAGCCAGCTGATCTGTTATGGCCTGTACACTGGATCGATGAGAATGAGAGAAACTTCATGATGATGACAGTGAATGAAGAAGAGAAGGTATTGTGTGCAACATTCATGCTGAAAGGCGATGCACACCACTGGTGAAAGTCCACACGGACGTATCTGATGACAAAGCACACCCAATTGACTTGGGATATATACAAGGAAGCATTCTTTGAGAAGTATTTTCCTAGGAGTTTCAGAGATTTTATGGAGAAGGAGTTCCTGAGTTTATATCAGGGACAGATGACTGTCGATGCATATCAACAACGTTATGAGGAGCTGTTTTTCTTTGCACCAGTCAGTATGCAAGTGGAAGATACAAAGACCCGAAGGTTCGTCATGGGACTTAGGGGAAGCATACATGAACATGTTCTGGGACTTGAAAAGAAAATCTACAATGAAGCTGTACAAATTGCTCGAGTAATAGAGTCGAGCCAGAAAGAGAGCTACTTTGCTCAAAATAGAGGAATCAAAAGGCCAAATGGAAATTCTTACAACGGAGGGAACACCAAGGTATTCAAACCCTTCCGTCCCCAAGGTTTCAATGCTGCAGCCAAGACTACTTCAGCAGCTCAACAGCAACAAAAGCCAAATAATGAAGGGTTAAAATGCTATAACTGCAATCAAGTGGGACATAATTTTCGAGAATATCCTAAGCCCAAGAAGCAACTACAACAAGGCAGAGTTTATGCAGTTACATCTGAGGATGCTGCCGCATCGCCTGATGTGGTCACAGGTATAACCTGAATCTTATCATTTTGTGTTACATTATGTGAGCATGTAGACTAAATCAAAACAAATCACAGGTATCGTACCTATTAATGGCATTCCCGCCAGAGTACTCTTTGATTCAGGAGCTACTCATTCTTTTATATCTGTGTCATTTGGAAAGAAGCTAAATCTACCCCTTAAATCCTTAGACTACAAACTTCTTGTACGATCGCCTATGGGATTAAAAGTGGAATTAGAAAAAGGTTATGGACCATGTCCAGTTCTTATTGACTAGAAAACTTTGGATGCAACCTTGATCTAACTTGAGATGTCAGACTTTGACGTCATCTTGGGAATGGACTGGTTAGCTCGGCATTCTGCAAACCTATTATGTGCCGAAAAGAAGCTGACATTTAAAGACAAGGAAGGAGCAGAGTTCAGTTTTGCGGGAACCAAACTTCCCCGTAAACAAAAGCTCATACTCTCTGCATTAAAGGCTAGGAAGTGCCTTGAGAAAGGAGCAGTTGGGTATCTAGTATCTGTGGTTGATCTTACCAAAGAAGCACCACGAATAGAGGATATTGATGTCGTGCTATCCAGATGTATTTTCTGAAGAATTACCAGGACTACCACCCAACCGCGCTACAGAGTTTGTTATAGATCTGATATCCGGAGCCGTACTAGTATCTAAAGCACCTTATCGAATGGCTCCTACTGAACTGAAGGAATTAAAAGTATAACTACAAGAACTGTTGGACAAGGGCTACATCCAACCTAGCATATCACCATGGGGAGCGCCAGTATTATTCGTGAAGAAGAAGGACAGTAGTGTTCGATTGTGTATAGACTACCGAGAACTGAATAAACTAACAATCAAGAATCGGTACCCATTGCCTCGGATCGATGACTTGTTCGATCAGTTGCAAGGTGCCAAAGTGTTCTCCAAGATCGATCTTCGATCAGGCTACCATCAATTGAAGATTAAGGACGATGATATTCCCAAGACAGCATTCAGGGCCAGATATGGACATTATGAATTTTTGGTCATGTCTTTCGGATTGTCGAACGCACTAGCAACCTTTATGGAACTTATGAATCGGGTATTCCACGATATGTTGGATACGTCAGTTATTGTATTCATCGATGATATATTGGTCTACTCCAAGGACAAGAAAACTCATATAAAGAATCTAAACGTCGCTCTGCAGCGATTACGAAAGGAGAAGCTCTTGCCAAATTTACAAAGTGTGAGTTTTGCTAAAGGAAGTCGCTTTTCTAGGCCATGTTGTATCCACTGAAGGAATTAAAGTGGACCCTAGCAAGATCGAAGCTATTGTGAAGTGGGAAGCACCGAAGAGCATTGCAGAAATTAGAAGTTTCTTAGGTCTAGCTGGGTATTATCGACGATTTGTGGAGGACTATTCCCGAATTGTCGTACCTCTCACCAGTTTGACTAAGAAGGGCAAAAAGTTTGTTGGGACTGATAAATGCGAGAAGAGTTTCCAAACATTGAAGGCTAGATTGATGTCAGCTCCAATCTTGACCATTCCGATTCCAGGACAGTCATTTATTTTGTACACTGACGCGTCAGGATTGGGATTAGGATGTGTACTTATGCAAGGAGAACATGTAATTTCTTATGCCTCAAGACAATTGAAGACACATGAGAAGAACTATCCCACTCATGATTTGGAATTAGTGGCAGTAGTACATGCTGTCAAAATATGGAGACATTACTTGTACGGAGAGAAATTTCAGATTAAATCAGATCATAAGAGTCTTACTTATCTCTTTAATCAGAAGGAGTTGAATATGAGACAAAGAAGATGGCTGAAACTATTGAAAGACTATGATTGTGATATCCAGTATCATCCGGGGAAAGTTAATGTGGTTGCTGACGCACTGAGTAGAAAGGCAATGATGAAATCTCAAGGGGAGGTTAGCACCACTGCTACACTGTGTACTATCGGAAAAGTATTCAATTATGGTAATGAACAGTTTGTGATAGATGCACCGGGTGAATCAACCAACCAAGGGTTTATCCATCGGTTTGCAAATATGTTCGCCACGTTGAAGATTGTACCCGATATACTTGATGAAGTGAAAACAGCAATTAAATCAGACCCTTATCTAAGAACGGTACAAGAAGACATCGAAAAAGGTAGGACTGTTCCTGAGTTCACCTTAGATGATGAAAAGGTACTGAAGTACAAAGGAAGAATATATGTACCTGAAACAGAAAGTTTGGACATTAGACACCGACTAATGAAGGAAGCCCATACCACCGCCTATTCGATACACCCTGGAAGTACAAAAATATATCATGACCTAAAGAAATTATATTGGTGGAGAGGAATGAAAGCAGATATAGCCAAGTTCGTATCTCAATGCCTAAATTGTCAGAAGGTGAAAGCTGAATGACAAAGACCAGCAGGACTGTTACAGCCATTACCAGAACCAGCATGGAAATGGGACTGCATCACTATGGACTTCGTCACAGGGTTACCATTGACTCCCCGAGTAGTTGACGCAGTTTGGGTGATTGTAGACCGATTGACTAAAATGGCTCGATTTATAGCTATATGACCTCAGTATACATTGGAGAGGTTAGCTAAGTTGTATGTGGATAATATTGTTAGATTACACGGTGTACCTGAAAGCATTGTGTCCGACAGAGATCCACGATTTACTTCAAAGTTTTGGGAAGGATTGCAGAAGGCTATGGGTACAACATTGAAGTTCAGTACTGCATTCCATCCTCAGACAGATGGACAATTGGAGCGCACTATTCAGATTCTAGAAGACATGCTCCGAGCCTGTGTAATTGATTTTAAAGGATCATGGGATGAAAAGTTACCACTGATTGAGTTCGCTTATAACAATAGCTATCAGGCTACTATACAGATGTCACCCTATGAAGCACTGTATGGCAAGAAGTGTCGAACTCCTTTGTTTTAGAATAAAGTTGGAGAACGTAGTATTGTTAAACCAGAATTTGTTGAAGAGACATGTCGAGTAGTCGACATTATCAAAGAAAGAGTAAGAATGGCTCAGAATCGTCAGAAGCAATATGCAGATACTAGACGCCGAGACCTTGAATTCGCCGTAGGTGATAAGGTATTCCTCAAAGTGTCACCTATGCGAGGTTTGAAACGGTTCGAACAGAAAAGGAAACTAAGTCTGAGATATGTCGGACCATATGAGATTTTAGCTAAACGAAAGTGGCTTACCAGTTAGCCCTACCACCATCTATGTCAAGCGTGCATGATGTATTTCATATCTCCTTATTGAAGAAGTATGTCAGAGATCCAACGCACGTTTTGACAGTAGATCTACCTGATTTGACTGAGGATTTGACATTTGAAGTAGCACCAACTGAAATCACCAGTCCAAAGGTGCAACGACTACGCAACCATGACATTTATTATGTTAAAGTCACCTGGAGAAGCAAAGATATAGAAGAAATCACATGGGAAGAAGAGAATGCTATGCGAAAGCAATACCCTCATCTATTCGACTCGGAAGGTATGTACAATTTTGAGGATGAAATTTTTATAAGCAGGGGGGAGTTGTAAGACCCGTATCGAACTAACCGGTCTTACCACCTTGTACCAGGTCTACCTATCATGGTCAAGCCAAAGGGACCAAGTGCGTTAAGGAAATAGCAAAACCAGGTATTAAACTGACCTAAAAATAGTAAAATAGAGGGCAGGGTCGCATACCTAGATAGGCAGGGTCGGACCCCACTCATTAGGAAGTCAGACCCTTGATATTTTAACTGGGGGTCGGACAATTTAAACCTGAGGGTCGACGGGATCATCGACCCCCTCTTTGCCGACAGAAATCGTAAATAGGAAACTTTCCAAATTTCAAGGGGATTCTTTCCTAATCTCAATGGGACTTATTTTAGGAGGTTCTCCTCTATAAATAGGACGTCCCTAAGCCTCTTTCACTCCTTTTGAACCCTAATTGAAAGTGAGAAAAAGAGAAGAGAAGGAGAAGAGAAGGAAAGTTGGAGAAGAAGACTAAAGTGAAGAATTCAGAGAAACCTCTGAATCTCAGCAAACCTAAGGCATGGGTATGTTTCCATTAATGACGTAAGACCTTAGAATAGTTCATGAAGAGGGTATGACTTAGGGGAAACCCAAATCATCCATCCATGGGAGGATTTCAATGAAATCCATGGAGGAAATCATGGTAGGCAAGGTAAGGAAGAAACCTAGAGTTTTAAACCATAGAACAAGCATAGAATGGATTGTGAAAGTAAGCCGTAGGACCCAAACATGAAAGAATGGACTGTAGGATGAAATTCTCGACTCAAACCACGGGGGGTCGCACGTGGGGTCGATTGGGAATCGACCTTACCAACCACAGGATCGACCCCCAGCATTTGGGAAGTCCAGGGATGGGGTGGTCGCACCCAGGGTCGATGGAACATCCGACCCTGGCATCGACCCTACCCTGGGGGTTGCAGTAAACTACTACCCTACCTGCGACCCACCCTACGACCCTCGCTTAACAACAAGTCTAAAATTATCGGAATGAATTCTAATTAATATCTATCGACTTGTTAGGTTTTCCTATTGATATAAAAGTGATTCTTAAAGCTTGAAAGATGATCTACACTCAAGCAAAGGTGAGGGAACAAGACCTAAACTAATTGGCTAATAATAAACTATTTTTATTTTCTTGAGTCCAATGCCATGACTGATTCTATGCGTGTATGCTTGTAATGTGCATTCAACATGTCATCAAATATTCTTGCTATTAATGTTCATGCATATTTAATTCTATTTTATTTATAACATGATGGTGATGATGATGCTAGGAATAGACATGTGAATGTTTATGTGTGGTTAGTGTACTTGATGCGAGTGGGGCATCAGGGGAGGTGTTATGCGGTGTTTGATCCAGGCACTTTAGCTCTATCTCTACTCAAGTCTTGTCCACTGACATCGTCGTATCGCCATTACCTTAGCAGAACTATTACGTCGTAGGGCGTTAGGGGAGGTGGTCTCGGACCGTGTAGTCTTCGACTCTGTCGGGGGGCCTTAGCTCTATCTCTATGGACGTATTGAGGGATGCTGGGCTGAGGCCTTGGATACACTGTTTGACATTAGGATTGGTTAGTTGCGAGCCCAATTTGCAAGCCCTCACCAACAGTACGTGTTGGTATGGATAGGGCATCAGGGGAGGTGTTATGCGGTGTTTGATCCGGACACTTTAGCTCTATCTCTATTCCATGTTGGGGTGGATGTGGACGACAATGGTGTTTGATCCGTTGGGTGGGCTTACACACCCTGTGTATAGAGGTGAGGCGGCCACCGAACCTTTCTATAGCACATTGCAAACTTATATACCAGACCACAGATATGAATTGAATGCATGCATATGTTTGTTGCATTGTTTTGTTTGCTCACTGAGCCGTGATGTGTGTTCACCCTTTTGACATCGAATATTTTTAGTTGATGATGCAGGTACCACTGTGGAAGACTATATGAATGCTTCTGTGTACGGGCACATTGCTGCAAATGAGGCTGAATACATAGTGGAGACGCATGACTCCTCATGCAAGTGCAACTCATGCCTTTTCGATTAGATTTTTATTTGAATTATTAAGGGAATGTAATTGATATTTTATTTACTTATGTCTCGGTTGATACAATATAATTTGATATTTTATTTATGATTATCACAGTTAGATTCCTCAGTTCATTTAATATTAAGACTTCAGCTATTGTGTATTTATTCTGATTATGGTTGTGGAGGTGTATGATTTAGTCTACCAGGACACAGCCTATTAGAGATCCTGGTTGAACCGTTGATTTATTAGCGGTTCATCACACCATTCTGAATAGTGAGGAATTGGGGTGTGACAATACCGGTCGTACTACCGATCGCGGTACTGTGGGGAAAGGTGCAACCGGTATGGTCGATCGATATGCCTCCGAAAGACCATAAGCTCGGTTATCACCTTTCATCGGTCACCCCCTATTGATTCTAGGGTTTCTCCTATACATTCTAGGTCTGAGCAACGAGTTAGAGTTGTTTCATACTCCATTCAAGTCCTAGTTCCGATGATCCTCAGCCTAGAACTTGAATCTAGGGTTATCGACTGTATTAGGGTTTGACGGCAAATTTAAAGATTTAGATCAATACCTCGCCTTGCATGGTATTGATCCATTCATGACTGACCTTTTATAACGCTTAACTTAGAGGAAGGTTCAAGCACTTACCGTTGGTTCGCAGTAGGGTGTTCTTCGTCCAACGGCAACGGAGGCTCCTCTCCCTCCTTCCTTAGCTCTTTCTCCTTCTTCGATCTCTTTCTCCTCTCTAGGGTTTGTGAGGATCAATGAAAGAGATTTAAGGTGGTTTAAGGGTCATTAAATAGATTAATATTGAGTTTAGGATGTCCCCTTACGTTAGGAAAGTCCTAGGGTTCGATATTTGAAAAGTGGGACCCACCGAGATCCGGTTCCGGATCTAAGTAATTTACCTACGCAGACATACCGGTTGACCGGTATCATCGATCGGTATGAAATAATTATTATACATGGGTCCGTTTCATACCTGGTTGTCATTCGTTCGTCCTGTCTGGCCCGATGATGATTGGAAGACCTGTTACGACATAAATTAAAGGTTTAGATCGAGTTCATAGAGTGCGGGTCTTACAGATACCACTTGTTATAAATGGAGAGTGCAAACAAGAAGAAGACACGGAGAATTAATGTGGTTCAACAGCCCATCGTGGGATACCTACATCCACCTAAAGAAAAGATAGATTTTTTTATTCCCAAGAAAAGTCTACAGATCTCCACTTGACAGAGTATTCTCCCTTGTCAACCTTTTTTAGGTTTTCCCACATAGAGACAATATATATATATATATATATATATATATATATATATATATATATATATATATATATATGCAAACCTAGAAACCCCATGTCACACCCCAATTCTGGACTAACCAGAGTAGTGTGATGAATCGTCAATAAATCAATGGTTCAATCAGGATCTCGTATAGGTCGTACCCACCATATCAAACCACACACACATTCCACGGTAATAATTAGATATAATAAACAAATAAGCGGAAGTCTTTATAAATAATGAACTGAGTATCTAACAGTAATAAATAAATATTTAATCCAGTTATCTTCAAATAACTCAAGACATAAAATAAAATAAACAATTACATGTTTGGTAGTCAAAATAACTAAACTAATCAAAAACGCATTGATTGCACTCGCATGAAGGATCATGCGCATCTTCTACAGCTTCTACGTCGATAGTCGTCAAGTGTCCATACGACGACTTATTTGTGTAATCTTCCACAGTAGTACCTGCATCATCAACTAAAAATATTCGACGTCGAAAATGTGAGCACACATCACAGCTCAGTGAGCAAACAAAACAATGCGCAAACATATGTATGCATTCAATTCAATATCTTTTGTAGGGTTTTTAAGTTTGCAATGTGCTATAGAAAGGTTTGGTGGCCCATGCACCTCTATACACGAGTGTATGAATCCGCCCAATGGATCAAACACCATTGTCATCCCACATGCACCCACCATGGAATAGAGATAGAGCTAAAGTGTCCTGATCACACATCGCCAATACTTCCCCTGATGCCCAACCCATACCAACACGTAAGCCCATATTGGCGAGGGCTTGTAAGCTAGGCTCGCAACTAACCAATCCTAATGCCATCCAGTGTATCCAAGGCCTTATCCCAACATCCCTTAGTATGTCCATAGAGATAAAGTTAGGGCCCTCCGACAGAGTCAAAGACCACACGGTCCGAGACCACCTCCCCTGATGCCTTGCGATGTAATAGTTCTGCTAAGGTAATGGCGATACGACGATGTCAGTAGGCAAGACTTGAGTAGAGATAGAGCTAAAGTCTGGTGACCAGGATGAACCACAATGTCACGTCCTCCCCTTGATGCTCCACTCGCATCCAACATACTAACCACACACACACAATCACATGCTTATTCCTAGCATCATCATCATCATCATCATCATGTTATAAATAGACAGAAATAAATATGCATGAGCAGTAATAACAGGAATATTGGATGACATGTGAGATGCACATTACAAGCATACAAGCATAGAATCAATCATGGCATTGGACTCAATAAAATAATTTATTATTATCCAATTAGTTTAGGTCTCGTTCTCTCACCTGTTAACAATACTCGATCTCCTTCCAAGCCTTGTAACTCTCTTTGAATCAATTTAGTAACCTAGAAATTATATGAATTTAAGTTAGGATTCATGTGTAATATGTTACAGTAGTCAGAATTCGAACAGATCATAGATAGTGTTTGATAAATCCTATGGTCTCATGCTATGTCGACCATACCACGTATGGTCAATACCCTACGATTGCACTATATGCGACCACACCTGCGACCATACGCTTTCTGGATTCTTCCTGAATGGCTATGGTCAATACTCTGATCATCCTATGGTCGATCGTAGTTGCGACCATACGAGTTTAATGTGATTTCTTACTTCCAATACAGATTCCTCCTCTTGGGTCATCAACAGGGTCTTCCCTAATGATCATTCTAAGGCCAACATTCTTAGTTTTACAGAGTTAATTACTCTAACTCATTCTCCATGATCCACTTGAGGTTTGCTCAGAAAATCCCATAGATGAATCCTTACATTGGGTTTGGTATTACAATTTACGTTAGAAACTCCTACTCTTGGTGTTCTAAGGCTACAGAAACAAGATTCATACCTTACTGGTTGTAGAGAGTTTGTAAAACTCTTTCTCTTAGCCTTCTTCTCTTCTCCTCCTTCTCTTCCTTCTCTTCCTCTAGGGTTTGATAATGTTCTCAAAGAGTGAAAAAGGATTGAGGAACGTCATTTATATAGAGAGAAACTCTCCATATAGAGTTCTCCAGAAAAAGGAAAAAGATCCCCCTTCTATTTGGAAAGTTTCTAAACTCAAAGTTTGATTTGGGGTCGTACGGTCGCAAAATCCGTCGACCATACGCTTGAAAACATCGACTGTACGGTTATTGGTCAGTGATTTTTATTTCCTATCGTATGATCGACCATACCCACCCAGATAGTCGATCATACCCTTGGTTTTAATTGTTTTTAAGTCGATTTTCATACCTGGTCTCATGGTCCTTCTTCACATGGTCGGTTCACTTGATCCAGCAATGATGGGAAGACCTGGCACGACACGGTTAGACCGAGTTAATAGAGTGCAAGTCTTACATCCTAATCCCCACACAATTATCGATTTACCCTCATACATGTAGTAAACCCAAACCCTAATACAAGTACAATCCCAGTAATCATGTGGATCCCACAGAATACATGACACCAAATCCAACAGATGGAACATTAGGATAACATAAGAAACCAAAAACATTAACTTACTATAAATAAAACTATGAAAGAGAAGGTGAAGGGGATAATTCTGTTCAAAAACAAAAGTAACAAGGGCAGGGGAGAAGTTGTTCAGAAAACCAAGGGAAGGGGAAAGCCACTACAGCCGTGATAAAGGGTAAGAAAGAGAAAGAAAAGAGGGAAGGAGGGGAGGGGGGGTTTATCGTCTATGGGAGAGAGAAGAGAAGGAGAAGAACCTGTCGAAACAGATTCAGAATAGGGGAGGGGGAGGTAGCGTACTTGGAGGAGAGAAGAGGAGCCGATGTTGAGAGTCGTCCCTGCAGAATATAGAGAGAGGCGATAGAGAAAAAAAGCCAAGAGATAGAAGAAAACCAGAACTCAATTCATTTAATATTCATTCATCATCCCTTTGAAATTAGGGTTATGTGTTGGTTTTATAGGCTACAATCTAATAATAGTAATCCAATAAAAGACTGGGCCACTCTAAACGCCCACAACTAAAAATAAATACCACTATAAATAATTGGTCCACGATAAGACAAGCTCAAAAAAAAAAAAAACATAATTAATCCATAATAAGACAAGCTCATAAAAAAAATAAAAAAAATAAAAAAAAAATCCTCAAAAGCAACTAAGAAACTAAAGGCCCATAATCAACTAATAAAAGCCTATTGGATCCAATCTGATGTCCTCATCAGACAGTTTTCCATGCAAACTTCAGAAAACCAGTGCAATTAAAAGGGGTAGCTTTGGTTTTTTCTTTAAGAGAAATGATCTGTCAGATCCAATGGTTACAAAGCCGGTGACAAAGTCCAAATGTAATCCAATCAGTTACAAACAGAGACCTTTTCCATAAACTCAGCAGACCCTTCATTTCTCCAAGGGCTCTACCCATAGGTTAGAAGGTAAAGATTTTGAATGTTTTGGACTGGGCAAGATTAGTGGGAGAAAGGAACATATGTACTAAACTTCACCTCCTGAAATAAGAACTCAAAAATCTGGAGAGAACATGCTTTGGAAGAAGAAAGATGGAAAACTAAGTTGGGTAAACATATTAAGTTTGATGATATATCCTTAAAAACAAAAAGAGTTTCCAACGGAAGTCCAGAGTCCATTTCTCAACAATTGCAAAACAGAAAGTAAAATCGATTAGACATATTAAGTTAGATATTGGTTCCTGGATCTATAACAGTCCAACCTCCGACTGCTCTATGAAATAGACATATTCAGGGCAACAACCATGTGAATGAGGTGCCGAACCTCACCCTATCTGTGAACTACTTACTAGGAATTAATACATCCTATGGACCATAAATATAACAGACCATTGATTAGAGAAATAGTAAAAGTTTTGGGGCTGCCTGGGCAAATGCCCGGCTTCTAGCATTGACGGTGACCACCTTACGCTAAAAAGCCAAAGGTTATTCCAAGACCCCACATAGGCAGGACTGGCCCTGGGTAATGGCCTTTTGTGGACCTCAAATATAACACTTTATAATTAGATTCAAGTTATTTCTCAATATAAACATAAAAACAAATTAATTTGATGGACACATTATTTCCAACAAACAGATGGAAAAGAGAAGTGAACAATGAAAATATGAAGAAATATTTGCATTAGTTATTTGGGTATTAGAAAATAATTAATATACAAAATTTCTTGTGATGATACATTTCTGTCTAGCAGTGGAATTTGATCACAATGGTAGGACCTTCTCTCACTATCTTAATTTCACCAACTCAAACCAAGACTCCATAACCGCCTCCATTTCTATTTCCTTACAGGCCGTTGTTGCCACATTCGCTGATTGCATCTTCAAGAATTTTTCGTAGATAATCTAGCTGCTGAAAGCTACCTTGAAGTTCCTCCCACTGTAAGAATAATAGCAAAAGGAATAATATTGCATCAACCAGGATTGAGACAATAGAAGAGAACTTACATGGAAGGAAAAATTATTTCAAATGTTCATTGATTTTTGGGGCACAGGTTTGCAGCCCATCAAAGAAGTGGCTTGCTGATTAAAAATGGTACATGCTTGTACACACTTGGGCCAACAAATCTCATACTGGGAAAGGAAAAGCAAAATTCTTTGGATAAAATAATTGCTATTTTTTAAGATAGCATCTTGCCAGTACTTAATGATCAAAAGGAAGTGAGTCCAAAGTTTAGAAATATGTAGTGTGGATAGTCACGTACAATATTTATGCTAAAATATTGTAACATACGTCCACACCTTAACTCGGGGGTTGGCGTGGAAGGTTAAGGGGATATCAACTATATAATTATCTATAAAAAATAAATAAATAAATTATATATATATATATATATATATATATATATATATATATATATATATATATATATATATATATATATATATATATATATATATATGAAGCCTAGTATTAGGAAAAGAGTAATAAATAATGTCAGCAGGAGACATCAAAATAAACTGCGACTTGACATGCTAAAATACAGTCTCAATGGTCCTTACAAAATTTGAGTACAGCAAAGTGATGAAATAGCAATGGTCAAACTTCAACACAAAGTTCAAAAATAAGCCACATTAGAGTTAGGGCACGCAGCTGTCCTCTCTTTTTATCTGCATCTTTTAAAATATGCCAACAGGTGCTAAGACATAAATGACCTGTTCAGCAATTAAAGCTAAAAGTTGAAGCAGTCCAGAAATGTCATTAATACTCCAGAGAATCTAGGATAACAAAAATTTGAAGAGGGCACAAGATGCATGGTCGCCAAAAACTGGTGGAATGCTCTCAAAACTGGAATTGGATTAGAAATTATTATTATGAAAACACGTCAATATGTCAGAAGTGAAAGAAAAAGTAGTTATATATTAAAAAATGTTAAGATCTACCCATGGATGTTTAAGGCACAGACTCCATGGCCATATTCTCTCAACAAGCCATAAAAAATATGCCTGTGTTGGGAACTCATTATACACACTTCCTATCTTATAGGCACAAAACAATCTCTCCGTTTGACTGAAAGCCCCATCCATGTTTTTTCAGAAGACTACAGCCATTTCTTGGATGCATTGGGTTGAAATTTTAATTTCAACTAGCCAACTGCAGGGTATATGGTTCCAAGTCCAGTTGAGGGTGGAAAGGATACCATCTACCTATAGGTTTCAATATTATACTATTCAGAATAACACCCTTTTTCCCTTCTTGTACAAATTGAACAACAAGAACCACCACAGATATAATGTATCAATTTCCTAGCAAAAAGAAGAAAATGAAGGAAAGCAACAAATAAACAAACACCAAGCATTCAAATTTCAATGCCAACATTACGTGGAAAGCCCCCTAAATAAATGAAGAAGAAACATGACACAACTCCCAAGAGAAACCTCTAAATCATGTAGAGATAGTCAAGTGTTTGCCTAAAACTTGCAGTACTGCAACAAATTGAAATATCCCCCCCCCCCCCTTTTTTTTTAGGTAACAAATTTTATTGCCACGGAAAGAAATGATATTGATGCGGGCTAGGATCCGTTGGATTGGAATCCCTAGAGGATGTTCTTTTGATTGGGATATATTTGTAATCTTTTTATTTCGGGAATTTTGATTAGATTAATTAGGATTTTAATGTTATATTTGGTCTTAGAGTTTTTTAGGAGTCTTCATATTGTTTGTTTTTATTTTATTTTAGATGTGGGTCCTCCCTTTTTAGACGTGATTAGTTCCTATTTTGTTTATTAGTTTCTATTATTGTGGACCCCATTCCCCCTTTAGAGTTAGTAGTTGAGTCTAGTTAGGACTCTTATTTATCCTATTAGAGTAGTTGAGTTCTAATTGTTTTAGAGTTACAGTCCAATTAAAATTAAACATGTAAGCCTATTTATAGGCAAATATTCTTATTGAATTATTATGCAATGATTTAAAGAAAAAGAAAAGAAGAGCTCTCTCGGGTCTCCCTCTCTCTTGGCGGTAAGTGCCCCCTATCTATCGGTTTCTCTCCCGCCTCTCTCTTGGTTCTTTTGGTTTCTCTCCCTCCCCCTCTTGTTTCTCTCTTTTCCCCTTCTACGGTATCCCCTCCTTCCCTTTTGGTGGTTTCTCCCAATAACTCGCTATCAGCTATCTTCTTTATGTTAATATGTTATCTCCCTTTCTTGGCTAGCATTATTCCCATCCCCTCCCTTGTGGTTCCCATCCCTTTCCCCTTTTAGTGGTTTTATCAATTCCTTTTTCCCTCTATAACTTGTTATCAGCTATCCCATCCCATTCCCTTAGTTTACTTGTTTCAATCTTTTCTCTTCTGAAATTACGTCCGCATTAGATATAGTACGACAACAACAACAACAAAGCTAGCAAAAGCCAGCCAAGAGAGAACAAGAAAGAAGTCCACTTCCAAACCAAATCCCAACAAAACCTGTAAAAGAAAATGGAAAAACACAGAGAAAAACATACTAGAGACTCATAAAAGTACTCTCTCCCCAAAACACAGCAAAGGACGGAAAATGCATTGTTCAGCAAAGCCAAATCGGCTAATTCATTGCCACCTCTAGGCTTCCAGTGAAAAGATATGTCAACAGGTGGAGAACTTCCATGGCCAAGGAAGGGACCCAGCTCATGGGCTGGACACCTAAGAGTAGCAGTACCTGATAGTAGCTGCCAACCAAAAATGACCACACAAACTGTTAAATTCCTGTTCAGGTTGGGTACTTTTGAGTCCAAACGAAATAGGCATGAAGTAACTAGGTCATTTTTGTGTTTGACCACGAAAACGGAAACAGCTTCTCCATGTTGTGGGGGTAAGATTGCGTATATTCTATCCTCCCCAAACCCTGCAGTAGTGGGAGCCTCGTGCATTGGGACACCTTTGTGTTGACCATCAAAACTGCAAGCTATACAACCCATATATCCCTTTTTATAACTAACTGGGATTTTCCTCCTCATTCGATCAATTTTGTGTCATCTCATGTTGTTTCAGATTGTTTCATGTCAATTCGAATCTTGTCATTTTACACCGGCTAAACTCTAAAAGAGAACTTGGTTGTAGGTTTGTAGCTAAACATTGCTTATCCTTTTCTACGTGACTCAGATAGTCCTAATTTTCCTCTGTTTTTCAGTTGTTGAAGAGATTTTAACTGAAATCTAAAAAATTCTACTATTATTGACATTTTGTAGTTGAGAGAAGGCATAATGTAGAACAAACTCCGAACCACTGAAATCCAGTGGGAGATCAGCAAGAAACAAGATTGCAGGAAAAAGGAACCAAACGAGAAGAGAATATTATAACAGAATGAAGACTGATTAGGCCAAATTTTGGTCGAAGATCTTTCAGATAGGTGCATGATCCTGCAAAGTTGGATCAGAATCTGATGGCCAGATTATCATTTATAAAGACATCTTGATGTAAATAGGGTTCCAGCACTGATATTCATGCCGGAACAAGCCCAAATCATAGTCTAATGGTTAAATAAGTAGCCTAATGGGTTATATGGGTCATGGGCTGGGACTTTTATGTTTTCTATTATAATGGGCCTATTTTAAAAGCTCATATGTGAGGGATAAATGACCCATACGAATTTAACTAGTTAGTTAGAAGTCTTGGGGATGCCAACAGGTTAGTGGAGTCGGTTCCATTATTATAAGAGTTAGTTTCATTGTTAGTGGAGATAGACCTTGAAAATGTAGAGTTCATTGAATATCTTGAAAACAGTCCCAATGAAGGTCTCGAACGCTCTCAGTCTCTCTATAAAAGAAGCTGCCGGTAAGCATTTGAAATGAGAAGCTGAGGTCATTAATTAGATGCTAGCCTAAGCTTGAAGTGAGACTAGTCATATCTTATTCTTCAATCAAGTAGGTCATATTTTTCAGGTCTGGGATGATTCTTTACTCAAATCATGCTTAATTGATGGGGAGTGTATTACATATATAAAGACCTTTAAAATTTTTTATACAGACTCATAAAAGAGCACCTGATCACTCTATTCTATTGACTTGAAGCTAAGATATTTTCTGATCTTAGCTTCAGTTTTGATTCAGTTTGTCAACCAAAATATTGGCCTCATCCATAGTTGTCAAGGGCGCAGCCTAGGTGCCTAGGTGCCCTTGTGACGCCTTGGAAAATCGGGAGCCTTGGTTGCCTAGGCGGGCTCCTTGATTGCCTAGGCTAGTGCCTTGGTCGCCTAGGCACCCCATTAGGCCTCCAACGCCTTGGTTCGCCTTGGCACCTTGACAACTATAGCCTCATCTGATCCTTGATTTGCTGAAAATCTATTTTTATCTCAATTCTGGTTTCTAAACCTTTACTATGATTCTGATTTTTATCCTGGAATTCCAATCCCTATCCTTAGGTGATTTGGATCGACATTACATCCCAGACATTACATCCCGTTGGTACTAGGACTCGAGTTCAGAAAACCAGAGTAGCAAAATTCAATAAGAGGGTTTAAAGAGAATAAATATAATTCAGTTATGGCTGTAATCAATGAATAACTAGTATTCAGGAAATCAGAAATCAGAACTAGAAAGTTAGATTTAGTAAACTAGAATTAGAAGAAGTATAGTTGTAGTAGGATTTCAAGTTTCAATTGAAAAGAACATATTTTTAAACCAGAACAGTAACTAGAACTTGAAACAGAAATTCAAAATGGCAAATAGAAGAAGAATACAGCAGAAGTTCAAAAACTAATCTTGTAATCAATGTAAAAGAAGAAGAAAAGAGAAGAAATCAGGTCTGGGATGATTCTTTACTCAAATCATGCTTAATTGATGGGGAGTGTATTACATATATAAAGACCTTTAAAATTCCTATACAGACTCATAAAAGAGCACCTGATCACTCTATTCTATTGACTTGAAAGAAAATAGACTCAAAACAGAACTCTTTAAATCCATTAAGTATCCTAATCTAACTGAGACAACTAACTACTAATTCCGTGTATAACTTCAACCCCCACTTCAAGGTCTGCTGCAGATTCAGCTCTGATACCAATTAATGTAGTGCTAACCTTAAACTAGAGAGATCCAATAGGAGATCAGCTTGTGACAGGATCACAAGTAAGGAATAAAACAATATTGGAGAGAAAATTCACAACTAAAAACAAATCGAATGTGTAGAAAACTCTGTCAAATGGTCAGTCAATTAGTGAACAGGACTGCAAAATATGATTTAAGTTTGATGGACAGATTTAAAGTTAAGGAAGAATCCAACTAAAATTAGGAAACTGAAATTCAGACTAAGAACAGAATTCGATGGTAGGAATCTTTAGGGTTCAAACAGTAACCAAATTAACTGAATCAGTAATTTTAGCCTCTCCACGAAGCAGGAGTAAGGCTGCGTACATAAGCCCCTCCCAAACCTCGTAGTAGCGGGATCCTCGTGTATTGGGTAGGCCCTTTCTAGTGATTAACTGTAGACTGAACCTTAAACAGTAATCTGAAATCAAAACCAGAAAACAGAGATTAGAAGAAGTAAACTTGTAGAATGGCTCTTGAAGATCGATTTGTTTTTGGGTCATGAAAGTAACAACTAAAGTAGTACTGAGAACTAGTAAACAGAATGAGAAAAAAAAAAAAAAAAACCCAGAATAGGGCAGATTAAGAACAAGGTTCAATTCAGCAACATTCTAGTTAATGGCAACCTGAACTTGGAAAGGAATAGGGGACTGCAAAAGACGATTTAAGTTTGATGGACAGATTTCAAGTTATGGAAGAATCCAACTTAAATTAGAAAACTGAAATTCAGACTAAGAACAGAATTCGATAGTAAGAATCTTTTAGGGTTCAAATAAAATTAACTGATTCAGTAATTTTAGCCTCGCTGCGAAGCGGGGGTAAGGCTGCAGACATAAGCCCCTCCCAGACCTCACAGTGGCGGGAGCCTCATGTACTGGGTACGCCCTTTCTAGTTATTAACAGTAGACTGAACCTTAAACAGTAATCTGAAATCGAAACCAGAAAACAGAGATTAGAAGAAGTAGACATGTAGAAGGGCTCTTGAAGATCGATTGTTTTTGGGTCATGAAAACAACAACTACAGTAGAACTGAGAACTAGTAAACAGAATAGGGCAGATTAAGAACAAGATTCAATTCAACAACATTCTAGTTAATGGCAACCTGAAACTTGGAAGGAAATAGGGGAGTGCAGATTAATAGAAGCAATAATCAGACGTAAGAAGAAGGGAAATAGTAGAAGAGAAGAAGGAAATATCACACCTGAGAAGAAAAATGTACAGAACTAGGAGGAGGGAGATCAGTTCTGGAATACCAATCCTGTATGCCAAGCTCAACAACAACTCCAAAACTCTTAAAAATACTCATATTCTTTACTCAAATCATGCTTACTTGATGGGGGTTGTATTACATATATAAAAACTTTTTAGATTCATATATTGACCAATAAAAGGACTTCTAATCACTTGCTTATACCAACTTGAAGCAAATAGACCGAAAACAAAACTTTCAAAGGTATCAAGTATCTTAATCTAACTCAACAGTAAGATTTCTCCATTGTGACCTAGAGGTCATGGGTTCAAATCTGGAAGCAGCTTCTCCACAAAGGGATGGGTGCATTAGCCGCTCTCAGACCCCACAGTGACAGGAGCATTGTCCACTGCTATGCCCTTTTTAATCTAATTCAAAACTTAATTTCTGATCCTGTGTACTAGTGTCACCCTCACTTTATAGGCTTATAAATTAGGCTTGTTACAATGAAACCTAAGAAACTAAAACCCCCAATCTATAGTATAACTACCCAAAGCTCAATTTCAGCCCATTGAACAGCCACCAGCACCTTCTGGGCCTCCCAAGCTTGTGCCTAAGTCTCCATAGGGGATGATGATCTGATGCAACTGCATCAAGGCAATACTAGGAAAAACTAAGGTTTTTCTCATATTGTGGACCCATTATCAACAGGATCATGAATCTACTCCATGTAATTGTTATTATAGCCAAGATATCGAACTGTCTACTTCTTTTAATGGATACTATAATTTTTTTACTCTTTGAACAGTCGAAACAAAATTTGAGCGTGTGTCAATTGTTATAAGTCTTTCCCAACAGTTATTTTGTTGTGAATCTTTTGTTGAAGTAGAAGCTTGCTTTACAAAACTCAGAGTACCATGTTATCAACTTGTCAATTTGATGAATCTAAAAATGAGATGAAGATTACAATTAAAGCAAAGTATACAATTGATTTCTTCATTCCAAGTTAGTTTTTTGATGAAGAATGTCCATTAGGGTTCTTGTGGCTTACACTAATATACATGTTTCAAGACGAATTTTCATGAAGTCATTATCTACCTTCAAAGTGCAAACCCTGAATGTTACAATTAAATGGTTAAAGGCCCTCAATAGTTACAGACAGGTCTATATAAGATAGAAAGGCGGGATGTCCATGACGTGTACATGTGGGATGAATCAACGCCGCATTGAATTTTATTTTTCCATTAGCAGGAGCCTGTACATGTTCTGCAATACCGCTTGTAAATACTCCGCCGGTATGGGCCTACTAGCTTGACAAGTCTCCTTCAGTCCTTTGGTCTTTGTTTAGGATTGTAACAGTTGGCATCATTATGAGATCTGAGTCATGGAGGGAGCTATCTATGGAGAGGGCAACCTAGACAGGACTAAGATCAGCTCAAGTTGGAGAGGGCTACCAAGAGCAAAGGTTAAAGTGAATGTGACCAGACCTTCACAGAAGGCAACTTGAACCAGAGTGACACGCACCAAAATGTCAGAACGTCTACCTACAGTAGATTCCCGTGTAAGTTCTGCTACAAAGTACCCACCAGGACATTGTTTGTGGATGAGGCAGAGTGTTATGAACCCAAATGATCAGGAGTCTGGCTTTCCGCATTTCCATTAGTCAATGTTTAGTCAGGTCCATAATACTGTATCTCTAGCATCAAAGCCTATAAAAAACTAAACTGACAACTATTCTAGAACCTAGCTATATAGTTCACGACCTTAAAAGTTACTACTGAAAATTCAAAATAACCCAGCTGCACCTACTGCCTTTGCATCTTCACAGTCCATTCTGACTGTTTGGTCAAATTCATGATGAACCCTAGTCTTGCTAATTCAACCCACATTCCTTTGCTTGACATTGTGACTTACAAAGAAATTCACCCAGACTCATTCTTGCAGATCAATCCATCCTTTAAGCCTCAACTATAACCACATCATGACCTATCAACACCCTCATTTATTTTCCCATGACATTTTCATTCCCTTTGACAGACGGTCGGGCTAGCCACAAAGTAACCAGCAACATTTTCAAGAAAATTAGTCATCATTCCCTTGCTAATCCTGCATCAGATTCTCTAATGAGCATGCTGATGAAAAATTAAGTCCCTTCTTCTCTAATTCACTTTGTATCTGTAAACATTACATCGTTTACCAACTGTTTCTCATGGAAACGGGAGACATGAAGTAGAAGTCCTCCATGATTGTATTTATGAGTAAAACGAAGTGCCTGACATGCAGAACTCACCTCTTGATAAGATAACGATATTAGTCTCCAACCAGCAGAAGCAATGTACCAACGTTTGAGCATTGTGTGACCTAATGGAGTACCTGGAAATCAATAGACGAAAAGCACTCAAAATCGCACAGATGATGACATGGGTACTCTAAAGAAAAAAGAAGCACTGGAGTAAGAAAGTATATTGGTGAAGGTACAGACCGGAATTCCTTGAGAAGTGAGTCGGTCCATCAATCTCCAAACCAATCTTCTGGTCAACCAAGACTGCATCCAAGGTGTATCCGTCAACAGCATATTCTTTAACCCAATCAAGGCCTGTGCTAACAAGAAGGCGGAGCACCTCCTTTTGAAATGATGAAGTTGTTTTCTGATTAAACCTCTTAGTTCTTTCTGCACATGTAATTTTCTCCTCCAGACCACTGTTCAGCAAAAATTGAAGGTGTGGATATTCGAGCTTCAAACACTGGTTCACAAGATGAACCTGAGAAGCAAACATGATGTCCTCCCTATACTGCTCTGAGATCCTTTGCTCCTCAAAATGGCTCAGAGCATGCCATATGTTGGAGAAGAAAACCCGATCCATTTGGCCAAGAACAGCATAAGACCATGCAACATTCCCAAGCTGATCCCTGTTGAATTTAAGTGCAAGGGAGTCGGAGGATTCTTCCAAAGTCAAATCTTCTATACTTTTCACACTCCTGTCTTCTTTGGAGGTTGATTTTTCTTCAAAACAGCATTGGAGATCTACTGCATCCTTGTAAGTATTATCAAGGGAATTGAGCAAAAGGTCGGCCGGTTCATAAAGAGAAGCAAACGCCCACAAGACCTGAGCAAGTTCTTGTCCCCGAAAAGTGTGAATTATATCAGATGCCCTTCTCGATAATTCTGAGAATAGTTCCGGTGCAGAATGCTGCATCGAAGCAAAAGCACCAGCTACATTTGCGACATTCTGTGAATTGAATTCCCCGACCTTGGTAACAGCTACTTCAGCAACTCTATCCATTTCCGTCAAAAAAAGCAGCTCACCTCCTATCTTGGACAATGCCCATGCAATGTTCGAAATACCCTGAGCAGAGCATTCCGGTAGGGCTGCCATTGCAATACCCACAAGCATAGACATCTCTCTTTGACGGGCAAAGGCCAGCCTACGAGTTCTCATAATAGAAAGTTTTTCCATGTTTCTGGCAATTCGGTGGAGGGCAGTGGCAATGTTTAGAGGGGTGAGAGGCGAAGGGTTTAACCCTTTCCCAACAGCTGTGATAATCTCAGAGGTTACTTCTAGTACTTCTTCTGCAGTCTGTGCATCTACAATGGCTTTGTTCAAGTTGATTTCTTTCTTCCTATCAGAAGGTCCAGAGAACTGGGAGAGTTTTTGCACAAGAGCCTCCTTTGTTCTCTCTTTCCTTTCTTCAAACATACCATCTGCAATAATGCTCACTGTCCTTCTAAGGTGACTGGTGCCATCTGAAGGATCGATCTCCTCCATTTCACTTTCATCCCCTCTATCATCGAATTTGAAATCTTCATCTTCTTCAGGGATCTTGTTCTTCTTCCTAAACTTCTTATTCCTCTTTTTCTTCGTCTTTACAGTAACCAAGTCTTCCATGGTACGAGTCAATCCTCGTGCCTCAATTGTTCTCAAAGCAATCTTCCTCGCCCTCACACACCAGTCCATCCCTTCAGTGTCTTGCAGCAATTTCGACTTGGGACGATTTCTCTTTTTAGGGGGCTGAAAACCCAATGGGTCAAGCTCCCCAAGAAACTCCAGTTCCCAATCCGTATTAGTCTCTTGTTCATCCTCATCAACACTCTTAACAGTCAAACAGCCAACCCGACCTACGTTTCTGCAACTCATACAAAGAAAGCCCTGGTCGAGCTTCCAATTACAAAATCGAGATCCTAAATTTGTCGTTGGAAGATTGTGAACAGCTTTTGGAGTAAAATTCGATATTCGTAAGTACCTTTGAGTTGCAAATGTGTTCAACAAGCCTTCCATTTCCAGATTAAGAAAAAATGAATCTAACAGTTTGGTTTGGAAACTAGGAATCACAAAAGCTGAGCAGAAACAGAATACAGTCTTCTAACCGAAACTTCAGAAAGGAAATAAAAATCATTTCTGGGGTTAAAAGAAGGGAAAAGATACACTCAATCAGTAATTGAGCAACGCGCAGAGATCAGCATAACTAGAAATACAGTTATCACAGTAGGTTGAGATTGGAAGAGTATTGATTCTTCCTTCCCTCGCCTAACAGAACTAGTCCATCCGTCCACCTCTCTCTCCAGAGTCTCAGACTGACAGTCTCGGTCTCTCCCAACAATGAACGGTTTATTAAGCATCGAGAAAACGAGTTAGGAATAACGGATTACAACGAGTGCGTGCGTGAGCTGCGTGCGTGAGCTGCGTGCGAGTCCCCCTCCCCGAGGGCTTACGATAACTTAGATATAACAGCTAATGGTGTAGGGAAACCTGGCACGGGTGGGGAGGACGCACATTGGAATCAAATCCATCCAAGTTTTAAGGTATCCGAAACGGTATCGGTCATTATCTGATTCGTGTTGAATCTATTTATAGATCCAATGAGAAGTTGACACATGATCGATACTGTATATAATAATATTAAAATAAAATTAAATCAGAAATTGAATCGGGATTTGAGAAAGTCCAAAATTTTATACGAATCAACTGATCCAACCTGGTTTACTTGAACAAGTTCAAAAGATCAGTTCCCAGAGAGCTCTTGGCTGGTCGTCATGTTCAAAGATCATTTCCTAGGGAGTTCTTGGTTGGTCTTCATGCTCTTTAGTCTTTACGGATCAATCCACTTCAAAATTTTCTTTTGGTGATCTTACTAAAGTAAACTCATATTAAGTTACATTGGCTTCTTTTTTTTTTTTTCTTTTTTTTGTGTGTGTTCTGTTCTAATTTCTTTTTGCCTTGATATCAAAAAGGTGAAACGATCCCTAAAAAAAAGATTTCACAACATTTTGTTATTTGAGTAAGAAAAATCACACCCAATAGTAAGAAAATGACTGCAAGATGCTGAGAATAACTAGTCTCTCATGTACAGATAAGATGAGATGAACGTTTTGTCAAATGCAACTAGAGTTTGGGGTAAACTATATAAGTTGATAAATGGTAGATACTATGCTGATGCCAATACATGTATCATTTGGGGTTTTTTTTTTTTTTTTTTTTTTTTTTTTTTTGGGTAATAAGGAAGTTATTCACTAGATCATGACACGCATATGGACTGTTCAACACATGTAATACAACCACAGAGGACATAAGAGCTAAACTATCAGGCATGACTTAATCGGAGCTTGTGAAATAAGGGAGTCAACAATGCTATGAATTTCCTTGAAATATACCTGATAGTACAGGATACAAAATAAAGAGATAAAGAATGGATATCATGGACTATTGATACAACATCTAAAGGTGACTCCTGATCCATATTTTGAACAAAATATATCAAACTTTTGTTTATTAAGTTAAAAACTGTTATCAATTTTATGGTATGAAACAACATTTTGAAGGATAATCCAGAATATCCAGAATCAAACGTTTCACCTAGATGACATCATCTGCTTTAAAGCTGGTTTCAGCAAAAACAATATATTTTATGCAAAATGATGAACCCAAACATTGGTACAGTATCATCAGAGGGTGAAGGGTTTTGAATTGTTGTTGCTTTAGTTCTTCTACACTTGCAACAAACTTAAGAGTTACTTTCAAGGTCACAGCAGGTTATTAGTGTTTAGAGGACTGTTGGACTAGACGACCAAAAAATCATCATCAGTATATTGTCTCTCTGTCTGGCCCTGTATTTTCTTTAGTTTCATTTTTTTTTTTTTAAATATAAAATGGTCACCATCCGTTCATCAGCTGCTCTGTTTCCACACTAGGATAACAAATTTTTGTATGTTATGTAAGATGAAATCCAATGTCAGCTTAGGGATTCACTTCAAGACCATCGTCTTCCATATATATTGAAATATGTGCATGTGAAGGGAAACTGGTCATATTTTCTGGTGTGTTTTCCCCCTTCATACTTTTGCAGGTTTAGTTGTTTGGAGGAAAGGTCAAACAACTACAAGCACAATGACAGCCTAGAAGCAGTCATAGCTTCTATCTATTAGAAGATGATGTCTTCTTTAGATCCATATTATTGGAAGGTCTTGAAGCCTCCTAATCACCCAAAAATAATCCATCAGTGCAAATGCAATTACATATTTAAAGCAGGAAGATGCAATTCTTTCCTCTTCAAACATCTCAGAGAATTTGAGAGCTTGCATCCCCTAATTATTATTTTTTTTTTTTTGTACCTAAACAAAAAAAAAATGTAGGTTTCCAAATTAAATCAATCGGAACAAAGAGAAATATTAGCTTGATAAGTTGATTTAGTTTGTTTATAAATTCTGCAGATTTGAGCTTTACTCATCTATATTTGCTCAACCATTATCCCACTACCTGGTAAGCTTGCTAAACACCAATCTGATACTTCAATTGCTTGAGATCCTCGTCCAATATTCTAGTGAATGATACATTTCAAGCAAGCTCTCTTAGCAAAAAAAAACAAAAACTCAATGCAGCACCGTAGCACAAGTCAATACAGAAACAGTCAAATATATATAGTAATAGATAAGACACTGCAAACTAGTAATGTCATGACACTGACGAGAGAGAGTTGTTGTGCTTTAGCAGTCCCCCAATGTTTCTATTTATAATGAATATGCAAAATTGCATGAAAGTAAGACTGGATAACAATCACCACCCATAAAAAACTAATGCTAGTAGGAGTCTGGAGATATGAAAAAGAATACATGGGGTGGTGAAGTAGAGATAATAAGAAAAAAAAAAAAAACTAAGATAAAAGGTAATCTAATATAGTCATCATCTAGTCACCATATCAATCACCATGAGAAACCAAGGTCGATGTCAACCTCATCACCACCATACCACTAGGGTCGATATTGGACCCTTATGAATGGGTGCAATATCGTACCACTAGTAGTTTAACAGACACCATCTACTGAAGAATTGAATCATCTTTGTGATTTATGAAATAAGATTTCATGCAATCTTTGGAAAGAATCCAGCAATCTTCCATTACGCCCAGCAGATACCCAACCAAAGGACATACCATTTAATTTAGTTTCGCAATCCTTTATCTCGTGTTTGTGGAATTTATGTGCAGTCTATTCTGCCAAAAAAAAAAAAAAGAGTTTCAGCAGCCTTGTAAGGCATACAAATTTTTTTTTTGAGGGAAAGAAACGAAAAGCAATGAATACCATATCCAAAGGATATCTCATTTAATTAGTTTTTTCTAACTCCTTTTTCTTTTGATTTTGGAATTTGTGAGCGGTCTACTTTGCTTGAATTTCTGAATCATATTGTAAACCTGCATCAAGAAGACAGTGGTGCAAATCAACGAAAATGCAAATACAAAGAATTAGGATAAAACTGAGTGTGATTACAGTAAAAAGAAAGACAAGGCCCCAAAGGAGAGAAAAAGAAATAGGAAATTGAAAGATGGTGGAGAGAGAAAGGAAAAGGGAGGGGGGGTATCAAGCAACCAATACTATGCACATGCGTGGCATTGCATTCTGCTATCCTATATTCTTATTTAAAAAAATAAAAAAATAAAAAATAAAAAAAGCAAAGCACAAGGCCCTTTACTCTTGCAAACAGGTATTGCAATATCAATCTTAAGTCTGATTATTCTAAAGGTTGGTTCATAATTAATTCTATGAGTGGAATAGAATGTAAGAAATGCAGAACTTCAAAAGCAATGACCAAACGAACAAATGTCAACCTCTTGAAATCTCATGGAATTTCTAAGAATTAAACATTGTCCATTGAACAGCCAAAAGATTGCTTCAGGTAAGGGAGGGGGAGGGGGAGGGGGAGGGGGAGAGAGAAAGGAAATGAAACTTTGTTTGGTTAGTTAACTTTACCTTTCTTACTCCGGATGTCAATCCCATGTTCTGAATGGATTTCCCATCTACCAACTTCCAGGTGATTTTTTCTTTATCCTCCTTTTTGTTGAGGAGATTCACCCCACCTTCATGCAAGTTGAACACTTATCATGAGATTAATAGATTGAAGTCAACTACCCCGCGTATTTGTCAAGAGAAAGAGAGAGAATAATTTACAAGAGGCATCAAACCTTTTAGATGTAAAACCACCAACTCTACATACATCCTCAGACGTATGTGACTGAAAACATGTACATACTCCCCAACATTTTCCCGCAACGTTATGCAGAAATTTTTCTTAGCATCAAGCTTGAAAGATTTCTTCAAGTACTGATCCATTGCTTTTCTCCTTGTGGCCAAGTCAGCTTCTCCATCCAGAATTACAGATGGGAACTCCCAGAGACCAGCAAGCAACCCTTCTTCTGGCCTCTTTACAAGGAGAAACTTATTGTTCTTACTATGGGCTCCTTCCTGAGTTTCTGGACCTTCAGATATTTCAACAACACAGACAGCAGAGAAATCACTTCTTTGCCTAGGTTTTTCCACCTTTGTTGGATAATCTGTAACCTGTACTGATTCGCAAGTTCTAGAGACTGCCAGTGCAGAACATTGGCTTGACACAGGGCATGCAGAGCAACTTGGGCTCAAAGGAGTGCATAGGGTAGCCCCGAGCTCCATCAGAGCCTGGTTGAAGTCTCCAGGTCTACAAGGATCAACTAATTGCCCTGCTAATTTCCTATAACAAGGGAAATGTTAAAAGACTGGAAAAAATTAGAGCAGTATCTGAGATTATTTATTTGTTTGTACATATAGTTTGAAATTGTCAAAATCAACTATAAGCAAGGATTAAAGTATTGTGTATCGGTATCATATCGGTCAGGCAATTTTAAAAGACGTATCGTATCGTATCATGGATACGGTGGATACGCATGGATACTGGGCAAGATACGCACGGAAATGATTGCGGAACATGCAAGACACAATTTTAAAGCATAAAAACACTATAAGTAGCAACATTAAGAAGTAAAATGTTTCTTACATTCATATTACTCCATGTCGATTTACGGGCTGGTTTAAACTCAGAGTAAAAAGTTTCAGGAAGGGGTGCAACCAATAAGATTGGTAGATATTTTTTATGTATATGCAATGCCCACCCCAATCTATGTACTAACGATAGTGTCTAAACCACTCATGATAGAACCGTGTATACTCATCTGAAGTTGACATTCTCATTGTTAGGAGAATGTTCGGATTTTTTTAAAACTATGAAATATAAAAATAAATAACAGAAAATTTAAATCATAGTTTCAACTATACAACACACTTAGTTTGCATACTTGAATGGAAATCAGAAAAATTAGCATACATTTTGGAGCACATTTACATGAAAAAAAAATTATAAATTATGTTTTTTTTCAGAAAATAAAAATAAAAAATAAAAACCAAAAATCAAAGAGAATGTACCAAGTTAGTAGATCGGCACTCCACAATCATCATATAAAAGATACAAAATGATAAGATTCATTTATGAGATTTTTTTTTTTTTTTAAATGTATCCTGGTGTATCAAGGTGTATCGAGCCATATCAGTTCGATACACTCGATACACCTTGATGCACTTTTTGTTTTTAAAATTAAGAAACGTATCCAGCAGTATCGTATCGACTGGTGTCGAAACCGATACGTATTGTACAATACAGTCTGTATCGATACGATACTTAAAACCTTGTCTACATGAATAGCAACATCAGAAATGCTTCTCCTTAAAATCATCAGCACTGTTACTTTGTAGCACACCTTAAACAGCTGAAAAGTAGAAAAAAGGTCAAAGCTCCACAAGTTGTTATTGTCAATAGGGATGGCACTATTTGGCAAGATAAAGCAGTGGGTTCGGTTGCAATTGAGATAATTGAAGTTTTCAAATTTGCATGAGTAGCATAAAAAATTATAAAAGCGAAAGGAACATAAAAGTAATTTCCTTCCTCTCCCTCTCTTATTGTAGAACTTAATCATTCAAAAGATAGGATTACAAATCAAGTACATAAAATAATTCAGATGCCCTCATGTCACCAAAACTCACCAAAAGCTCTTGACAGTCGCAGACTCTTTCGGATTGGCAGATATAAGTTTCAATCTAGCAATCACCCTGATGACATTTCCATCTACCACAGGCACTGCCTGAAATCACAGTGTCAGCTAGGGAGCCAATGATCTTTGTCAGGAACCTCTGAAACACAAAGTAGAACAAGCAAACTTGCCTCCTTAAAAGCAATAGAAGCAATTGCTCCAGCAGTGTAATCTCCAATTCCCCGAATTGAACGAAGTGTGGAGACTGACTTAGGAAAATCACCTCCTGCAACAATTATCTTTGCTCCCTGGCCAACAGAAAATTGATACAGTTTTAAAAATCCATCCATGTTGTTAACAAGGTGAAAAAGAAGATTAATGTGGACAAGCAACCTCTCTTTGGCAGAAGGAAACAGATCACTTTCTAACAGATATCATATTCCTCCAGGAGGTTGAATCAAACACCTAGATGTGATACATTCTTACCTGCTAGGGGGTAGATAACAACAAATAAGAGAAAACGATAACGATAAATTGGTTCTATTGAGGGAAGTGTGCTCTGGACTGGCTTTATGGAGGAATCCTGGGCTTGTTAACTAACTCAAAGAGTTATTCTGGGATTCAAAAGTTTCCATTCATTATCATCCAACAATAAATAGGATAGGCGCATAAAAGTAACTGACCACTAATACCCTATAATATCTCTAATTCCATATAACTTATAACTTCCCCCTCTCACATGATAGCCATGCCATTACTAATTAACTCCCATTAACATGTAACATATAACTACATCACATACATCTCACACATAATAACTTACTACAACTACACTACGACTACCCATTCCTTATAATTCACGAAACCGCATTGCATGATAACACCCACATGCAAGGGTTAAAGTATCCCCGATACAGTTCAAAACTAACCAATATGCAATCGTATTGGAAGGTGTTGATACGATACTTAAAAACAAAAAAACCTGTATCTTCCCTATGTCAACTGATACAAAACCGATATGGGTCAATACTAGAATTGATTACCGTATCATAGATTCTGATACGTATCTCAGCTATGCACATTCTTTAAAAAATAGAGATACGTATCTGGGTGCATCCACGATATGTTTCCTAAAATTGCCTGACCGATACGTTTTTTATCCGCGATACTTTAATCCTTGCCCACATGTAGGCCTGTAACATTCCCTCCCCCTTAAATTTTGGTCTTGTCCCAAGAGTGTATTTCAGGAAACTGCCATTCCATGGTCCCCAAGTTGCTTCAACTGGTTGCTTCAGCTGGTGACATTCTTTTCCAATGATTTGTTTCTTGCGTTTGTGAATCTGCCGGTCCAACACAGCTTGCAGTTTGGGATGGAGAGTCTGTTCATGTTGCACAGTTGGAAGCTCGTCTTGTACTTGTGGCCATCTCCACCTGCTGAACCATGCCTAACTCTAATACCACTCGATACGAATGTATCTTGCTGATGGTTAGTGAGAGATAAAATAGGTTAAGATAATGGACCCTACTGAGGGAACAGTACCTTTAAATTGGCTTTCCGATGGAAGGCTGACATCATTAACTCAACGAGTCATTCTAGGATTCAAAAATCTCCATTCACTATCATCATCGAACAATAAATAGGATTGGCACATACAAGTAACTGACCACTAATCCCCTATTTAATATCTCTAACTCCCTATAACTTCTCCCTCTCACAGGGTAACCACCCCACTACAAATTAACTATCATTAACATGTAACATATAACTACTTCACATACATCTCACACATAATAAGATGCGTGTCCACCATGATCTGGATCCTGTGTAGCGTGTGTATACTGACTCTCACCGGTCCATCTAATAATGGGTACAGTCGGTCTAGGATCACCACCACCACCCTCATCACCACCACCACTACCATCATCATCACTACTATCAGAAGTTGACCCGCCAGTTTGTTCCATTGTATTATCATCGCCTTCTGAGTCACTACCAGTACCAGTTGGGGGGTCAAACGGTCTAGCGATTGTGCGTGTACACGACCATCATCCGAGGACATAAACCGCTCGAGATTAGAACCCATCGGAGTAGACACAGTGGGGTCGGGCATCCCACTAGGCTCATCCATCACTGGAACTGCTCTGTCTCTCACCCATTCCACATAGGGATCCTCTTCATCTGAAGATAGTTGGAAGACGTCGGTTAATTCGATCAGCTCTTGTTCATTTCTTTGTTCAAATTTCAAGCATTGTACCCTCAGTCTCATGTTGTAATGGGCGTAGACCAAGTCATTTAGCCGTTGAGAGCCCAATTTATTCCGCCTCTTTAAATGGATAAGGGAGAAAGTACTCCAATTTCGCTCACACCCAGATGCGGAACATGTCTGAGATAGGACTTTGATTGCAATTCTCCTCAACTCAGCTGCATGCTCGCCATATAACAACCACCACTCAGCTACACAAGATGAATAACACATTTTAATACACATATTAAATAAGATATTTTACTTGAAAATTTTAATTTCCATAATTCCATACCAGGATCGGTCTTATCTCGTCTAGCCACTGCAGCGGGAGTTCCAAAACTCCCAAGAGCATCTCTGAACATTTTCATTTACACCCATTTTAAAATTTATAACCATTAGCCATTGTAATATGTGGATATTCAAATAATTTAGCACTTAAACCATACAACTCACCTCCAGATTGACTAGTGCTTATACAGTATAATCTGACACCAATTTTGTCACAACATCTTTTACCACACCGATAAGGTCAGAATTGAGCCTAAGCACATGTGAATATTGGTACTTGGGGTTCAAATAGTATGCTGCAAAATATGAGTCGCCAGATTAAAATAAAGTATCAACTATTAAGTGGAACTAAATTAAAGACATTATTAAATATACTTACCAGCTTTATGCAATGGGTGCATCAGCTGACTCTCCCATCAATCTTTGATAATTTTCACAAAATGTTTGTTTCCACGTGGAAGCACAGTTTTTATACGGTCCTTCAACATATCCATGGCAGCATATAAATGTGGCATGGTGGGCTGGAATGTTGTATCCACTAATCTCAACACCTTCACCACTGGCTCCAGAATTTTGACTACATCCTTCAGTGTTCTCCAAAATTCCTTTGAAGCTATAGTAGTCTGTGCTTGAACCCCAGCAAGAGAGCTAGACTCCCTCCACCCAAACCAGTCCTCAGAAGCAATCATCGATCTGAGGCCTACCATCTTTGCCTGAAAACTCTTTAGGACTATGTAATTAGTAGCAAATCTAATAATGTCGGGTTTTACCAAGTCCCCTCCACATTTCTCCCTTAGCAAGTTCAAAGAATAGCCATGGTTGTATACAAATGTTGTCACCTGGCGTACTTGTTCAACCACTTGCTTTACTTTTTTTATCTTGCCCATGTCCTTCAACATCAAGTCAATGCAATGGGTAGCACATGAAGTCCAAGAAAGGTTATAGTTAGCCATCATCATCTCTCCTGCCTTCTTGTAGTTGCTGCCATTGTCTGTCACAATTTGCACCACATTTGTAGCACCAACTTCATCCACTACTATCTGTAACAATCCATAGATGGAGTTAGCATCTTTTGTGTATGCAGATGCATCCACAGACTTCAAGAATGATGTCTTCCCATCACTGTAGACCATGAAGTTGATGATGGACTTTCTAGTGGGACCAGTCCAACCATCACACATTATAGTGACCTCATATGCACCCCAATTATTCTTTAACCCTTCTATCCATACTTCTAGCTCTTTTTTAATTCTTGGGAGATAGACATTCATCACTTCATATGGAGTGGGGGCTTTAACACCAGGACTAACCTGAGCAACTGCATCAAAGAAAAGCTGATAGTATGGACCACTACTGGCATTTGCTGGGATACTTTTACAGATAGACCACCTAGCAAAGGCATCCCCAATAAATTCTTTTGTACCCTTCCAGTTCCACATACTTTTCAATCTCTTCTGTTTGGCGCCAGCCTTTCTAAAAACGGCTGGATCCTGCTGTAGAATCTCTATATAATCTTCATCCCTAGCAGTAGGTGGTGGTGGTGCCTGGGGTTGTGCTCTAGTATTTTTTTATCTTCTAAACATAGAAGCCAACCCTCCCTTACTCCGTTTTTGTGGTTCTTCGAGCTCCTGAAATGATCTACTACCACCTGCCCTTAAGGCTCTTTGCCTCAACCTTTCCATTTCTATCTCATGGCTGACTTTACTAGCCATTGTTGCCCGTCTCAGATCTCTGGCTTCTTCCTCAGTCAAACTCTGGTATCTAGACCATCATCATCTGAACTATCATCATCCAAACCACGCACTGTACCTCGGATTGCTTCCTCAAATTGTTGTTTATTTTTTTCTTTCTCTGCCCTTCTCTGCTGGCCTCCCTTCATCTGTGCAGCTATGTCCCTGGTAATCTCCACAGGAACTATAGCACACTTTGCCACGTCTGTAGAAGTCACGCTCAAGTGTTGCTTAAGTCTGGTAATCCCACCAGACATAAGTTTCTTCCCACATAATTTGCATTGGGTCTTCTTTCTATCACCGTCAATGGCGGTACAATACTGTCAAGCCATGTCAGTACGACCAGCATCACTACCTCCCTCATGAGAACCCGAAGCAGCCATAATATTTAGAACGAGACACTTTTAAATAAGATGATAAATAGAGAAATTTAAATCAATAGATTTACATTAATAAAACTTAAAATTGAAGAACATAAAAGCATCAAATATGCGAATACAACTCAAAACACATTGAAATTACTTTTCAAAATTTTAAAACTATGTTACAAGAAAACAGAATATTTTTCCTAATTTTCCATAATTATTTAGATATTATTAATAATTTTGGATATTAAATAAAAATAATTTATTTTTTGAAAAATATAATCCGACAACATGAAACTGTAGATTGGTCAATGATGTTCAACATATATTATTTTGAACACCAATAGATAAGTATTAATATTTTTTTACTAATTTTTTATTACTGGAAAATAGAATTTATTAATAAAAAATTCATAAAAATAAAAATATGTACAGAAAAAAAAAAACTGAAACCGTGACCGCATAGATCGGGCAACGATGTTCAACATATATTATTTTGAACACCAGTAGATAAGTATTAGAAAAAATTTCATCTACACCCCATCAAAGATTGTTAACATCATCTACACCCACAAGAATGCAGAAACATCACCTAGGTCCACTTAACTGACGGAAATCACTAAAATTATTGAAATACAGTTTTACCCTTCATTTTTATATTTTATCCTTTTCATTTTAAAAAACTTAGAAGATTTATTCCAAACAGCCTTCTTCTCCAGCGACGTGAAGATTTTTCCGATAATGTGAGCTTGAGACAAAATCTGGATATGCTTTGCTCTATATCTCCATCGTCAATTACGTCTCCCTCTCTCTCTTTCTTTGAGAATCTCTGCCCTCTCTCTCTTTCTTTGAGAATCTGCTGCAATTTTCCAATCTCAGGTGAAATGCGCCCAAAGAAGAAGTTTCTGAACACCAGAGAAGTTACCTATGGATGGAGGCAGAGATCCCGTGAGCTGGTTGTTCGAAAAAAAGATTTTCCCTAGATTCACAACCACCGAATTAGTCTCTGGAAAGCTCCCTGCAAGATAGTTATCTTGAAACTCGACCCGAGCTGGGGCAGGCCGAAGAACCCTTTTGGAGTTCGATTGGTTTCATTTTCCCCCAAACAATAACGGAAATCTTTTGATGGAGTGCAATCTATCTTAGTGGAGCTGACCATCTGTTGGAGCCATGCCAGCTCCCCTAATTTTCCCCCAAACCAGCTCCTGCATGCCATATGAATCTGACTATGGAGAAGAGTAGAAAAGGAAAGAAGAAGAGGAAAGAAAGAAGAAGAAGAAGGGTAAAATGGTATTTTATCTTTACTCTAAGGGCAGTATTGTCCATGGAAATTTTTTTTTCAGCTGACGTCAGTATCTAACGGAAATCAACTGACGGAGTGGACTTCTTTGATTACCACAGCCAAAGTTTTGGGACCTAGGTGATGTTTTTGCAAATTTGTGGGTGTAGATGATGTTAACAATCTTTGATGGGGTGTAGATGAAATTTTTTCTAAGTATTAATATTATTTTTATTAATTTTTTATTGCTGGAAAATAAAATTTATTAATAAAAAATTCATAAAAATAAAAATATGTAAAGAAAAAAAAAATTGAAACCGTGACCGCGTAGATCGGCCAACGATGTTCAACATATATTATTTTGAACACCAATAGATAAGTATTAATATTTTTTTTATTAATTTTTTGTTGTTAAAAAATAGAATTTATTAATAAAAAAATTCATAAAAATAAAAATATGTACAGAAAAAAAAAACTAAAACCGTGACCGCGTATCGGCCAACGGTGTTCAACATATATTATTTTGAAAGTAAACTAATTAATATTTAAGAAATGTATTTTTTATTTTTTTAAACAAAAAATAAAATATATATATATATATATACAGAAAAAAAAAATGAAACTGTGGCCGCGTAGATCGGCCAACGGTATTCATCATATAATATTTTCAACACCATCTAATTAATATTTATCATCTTTTTTTTAATTTTTAATTGTTGGAAAATACATTTTTTTTTAACAAAAAATCAAAATAAAAAATATATATGCAAGAAAATAATTTCGAAAGGATAAGGTTGTAGATCGGCCTAATGACTCTCACATATATAAATTTCATGATGAACCAACATGTATTGAACATATTCATGTAAAAAAATAAGTTTTAGGAGAAAAAAACCATACCTCAAACCTTAAATTTGCAAAGAATATGTCAAAATGAGCCTCCAACAGCACTTTGATGGAGAGATTTATAAAAAACAGAGGTTTTCGAACTTTAGATACAAGGTTGGAGAAGAAGGAATGGAGGAAAAGAAGAAAACAAAAGGGAAGTGAGAAGAAAAATGAGTCTCGGTCGAGATCTCGACCGAGACTCTTATATAAGAACTTGGACCAGTTCGAAACTGGTCGAGATTGGTCGAGAACCAATCGAGAACTGGTCGAGACCCAGTTTCTAACCAGGTTCTCGTCTCGCCCTTTCGAGACCTACCGAGGTCGAGTTTTAAAACTATGGAATCACCTATAGGTAAGGATGGGATTCCCAAATTCTCAACCCAAATAGAGGAGTGACGAAGGAGATCGAAATAATTTCGGTGGACTGTTCCAACAGCAATGGAATAGCGTTTCTTCACTCAATATTCTTCTGATTTCAAGCAAGAATCAGTCTGGCAGATCAATAAAAAAAATTCTCTAAAATAGGTCTCCAGGCGATAGGAGCAATGAACCATCTAGTTGCAGATTTCGATTCTCACAGTAGAGATGAAGTTGGGACTTGAGAATCGAAGATCTAAATCGCCCAAGGGAGGGCTACCTTCGACCTAAATATTAGGTGAAACAGACCAAAATTCTAGAAAGATCGATGAACTCCTTTGGAACACAGTAAGCAACCAGGAGCAATATCCGACTAAGAACCCGAATGATACTAGAATCTGAACCAGGAAACCAGTATATAAATCAGCAGGCATGTATGATAGCAGACCGGCAGTAATCAGCATCAAATAAATCCTCAGGTATGATCTTCACACATATTAATCATCTTCATCAAAACCCTAGTTCTTCTTCTTCTACGAACTAGGATTCGACCACAAACTAGGATTCGACCACAAACTAGAAACCCAGATACGACTCTCAATCCAGCAGTTGTAGAGTCCCAAGGAAACTACTGATCCGATACCATGTTGCAGTTTGAAACTAAAAGAAAACCAAAAGAGTAGAACGGTGGAAGAAGAAGAAAGAAGAGAAACCGACTCTCCTCCTCCCATATTCTTTTATTTATATTGATAAGATAAAACATAGAAACGATCAATAGGAAACTTTTCTAATTACATATTCCAACTAGGAAAGTAGACCTAATAACTTAGGAAACCAAGATAACAATAGAAAATGACTAAAAATAATATATTTACTAAATCTAAGTGGGTCCCAATAAATCTACTAAATCTAAGTGGGTCCCACAGCCCCCCAGACCTACAGCGGTATAGCAAACGCTAACGGGTGTAATCCCAAACAACCGGAATGTATAATTATTTTTGCAAATTTATGGTTTAAACGAGAATTTCCCTGGAGCATCAGGCCTTCAAATTTCCAGTTGAACTCCAAAACACAAATTTTAAACTTTCGTCCCGGGGGGGGGGGGAAGAGATGGGGGAGGGGGGCGGGGGAATGCAGAGTTTCGGAAAATCTCGGTTTTGAACAAGGTCTGAGACCTGGTCGAGAACCAAGATTCGAACTATGCTTGTCCAGCAACAAGAGGGACATTAGAACAAAGAAAAGTCAAGTTAAGATGGCAGAGGTACACCAAGTAGTGTTTGTCAGTTCAAAATATCTACGTGATTTAGATTAAGAAACTGAGGGAATATTAAGAGAAATTGGAAGCAGAACGAAGATGATAACATGATTTCGTTTCGAACTGAACTGAACACAACTGACCTCTAATAGAAAGCGAGCCCGCCTATAGTAACCCAAGCCAGCCCACATCTCATTCACCTCCTGCCCACAACCATGTACATCATGCATATAAACAGCGTGAGTAAGAGATTCTAAGTTGGTGCAGAGATTTAGGAATTCTAAAAGTTCAATCAAAGAAGAAGCTCGAAGCTATGTTCTTCTGTTACATACATCTTGAGAAGCTCTAGCTAAATGATGAACGGTGGGCCATTTCTCCATCCAGCGGTTGTAATAGTCGATTACAGCGGCAACCCTAGTCTGCTGAAGCATTACTTCAGAAACCCATACGGCATACGCCCGAGCCTCTCTTTCTTGTCCAACGTCGTCTTCTTCTTCTTTTTTGCTCTGGTTCTTCCTCCATGGCAACACTCTCTGGTTATCATAGTACCATTGCAACAGAGATGCCCTAAACGTTAGGGTTTCTTGAGGGGAAAAATCTTCGATGTCTCCTACTCCAACAGCGATATCAGTCTCAGGGATAGATTTCGAGGAGGATTCTTTCAAGTTCACCCTCCTCTTCTTCTTGTTGTTTTTCAAGGCGTCGGCATCTTCCATGGTGAATGTGACCGTCGAGAGAACCCACGAATTAAGGTTCGAGTTGGAAGACTTTCCCGCAGTGCAGCGGTGAAAGGAGATAGAGGGATGGAAGAAGAGATGACAGTGGAAAGGGCATATCTGCCGAATTACGGTATAACCTTCTGTTTTGCTTGTTTACCCTAATTTCTCCCAGGACCCAGATCCTTAAAACAAAAACTCTCCCTTTTATTTACTTCGAAACTCCCCTACCTCGAGCCTCTTTTCTCATTTCTCAAAAAAAAATCTTTTTTTTTTTCTTTAGTAGATTTTACAACTCTTCTACTCCAGTTAACATCCCTTCCTTCCAAATTGAGGCTTACAAAGCCTAGAGTTCAATGGTATGTCTGCTAAAATAGAGTGTTTCAATGCACGAGGCTTTGCTATTGCAGTGTTTGGAAAAGAGTAGAATGTATACAGTCTTACTCCCAATGTGGAGAGGCTATTTCTGTGTTTCAAACTCATGACCACTAAGTTACAATATCACAACATTATTTGTTGATCATTTGTTGTCATTGTTGGCAACTTTACTAATGTGTAGTTCAACATACAGTTAGATAAATGATGAGAGAGTGTGTCCATGCAAGTGTAAGAGGTGAGCCGGCTATGTGGATGTATTCAACAGTCCGAGGAATGTTTTACAACTTCTATCGAGTGGTTGGCAAGGCCTACAGTGAGTTAACTAGGTTTAACACTAAGTTGACTTGACAATGGGAGCTTCAACATTCAATCAAGCTCTACATGAGTTCAACATTCTAAGTTGAACCAAGGTAATTGGCAAAGTTTGGGAGTCTCGATGAATTTGTATGAAAAGTTTTGGGTCCGGATTCTAAGGTCCTATAGCAGTGTCATGAAAAGAAACATACTAGAAAGATGTAGATCGTCAAGTTGGCTTTGCAATAGAATTGGAATCACTCAATTCCGTTGTCAGACGAGGGAGATTGCGATTTCCATTGGAACGGATGAAAAGTCCCAAAAACTAGACCTTTCCACCGGTTAGTGAGATTACAAGGGTTTGCACCATAAACTGAAGGGGTTTTGTGTAATATTCAAGAGTTGAAGGCCTCCATTTAAATATCATAAGTTCTCTTAAATCCAATAGATCAGCTATGAGTGAGCCGTGTCGGCGATATGCAGATCAGATGGGGAGAAAAGATGCGGTCTATAGTGTCACACTCCAATTCTGATCCAACCAGAATGGTGTGAGTGAACCGCCATCGAACCAACGGTTCACACCAGGATCTCGAATAGGCCGTGTCCACTCATACAAATCATCACACATAACCACAATCAGAATATAATAGTACAGCGGAAGTCTTTTAAATATAATGAACTGAGAATCTATTGATAACTTTAAATAAAATTCCAAATTATTCAAATCCAAACAAATAATATAATAACATTACATCTCTTTAATCCAATCGAAAATAATGAAAATAAATAAATAAAACCAATCAAAGGTACACGCAGAAAGGGCACTCGCATGAAGCGTCATGCTCGTCCTCTCCTGCCTGTACATCCAACGCAGCAACACCACCATAAGCCGGAGCATTCATGTAGGCATCCACAATGTAACCTGCATCAACATCTAAAACATGTATATATACAAAGGGTGAGCTCACAACTTAGCTCAGTAAGACAATCAGACAGTTTCACAATATTATGCATGAGTAACAATCATTTTATGCTGTGGTTTGGTTTTAAGTTTGCAATGTGCTATAGAAAGGTTTGGTGGCCCCCGCACCTCTATATACGAGTGTGTGGCACCTCATGGATCACACCCCCATTGGCCCACATGCACCCATCATGGAATAGAGATAGAGCTAAGATACCCCCGTACCTCCCCTGATACTCTACCCATACCAGTACCTAAGCCCCTACTGGCCAGGGCTCGCAAACTGGGCTCCCAACTAACCAATCCTATATGTCATCAATGTACGCTCTATCCCAGCACAGCCGTCTACGGCATAGAGATAGAGCTAAGGCATTCCCACACCTCCCCTGATGCCCTATCCGCAACTAACCCACTAGGATAGAAACAATACAGGTAGACCCTATCCCAACATAACTCCCTACGGCATAGAGATAGAGCTAAAGCATCGTGGACAAGCCAGCGTCGACTCAGAGACCATAGTGCCACATAACCATGGCCAGGCCAACATCAATATCGGAGACTACCGTACCACAACCTTCCCCTGATACCCCACCCGTACCAAGCATGTTAAGACAGAATACTACAAAAGGTGCTAGTGTGAGGAGAGATCCCAGGCCCATGCCCCACTCCACACACTAACGAAAACAATCACATGCTTAACAATCACAGCCTATCAATGCATGTACAATAATAATAACTGAAAGTAAAGGATGGCATGTGAATATGCACAAACATCACATCATATATATTCAGGTAATTAACAACAACTTACTGTCCATTAATTATTAGGTTTAGGTCAGATTCCCTTACCTGACGCTCGTTTGTTAGCTTGCTCCACGTCGCAAGATCCAAACGGGAAGTCACAAAGTCCTACAATGTTATTAGGGTTTCATTAGAATATATTGCTTAGGGTTTCATGTTGGTCGGATCCAACATAGTTATAAAATACCCTCACAGAGCTGACCGGTGGCATGTACCAATCGCAGCTCTGTGGGGAAGACTGGCGACCAGTATGGTCAGCCGGTCCCCACAGACCAGCCTCCTGAGGGATACCAGTGGCAACATACCGGTCGCACTGTGTGCAACTGGTATAGTCGACCGGTATGTCTCCGGAAGACCATACATGGGTTTTTCGACTGCCGTCGATCATCCTCCATGGATTTCCAAGGTTTCTCCTATCCATTTTAAGTCTAAACTTGGAGTTAGAGTTATCCTCAACTCATTCAAGTCTCGTTCCGATGAATATCATCTCAGAACTCGAATCTAGGGTTTGACGGCAACTTAGGGTTTATTGGCCAATTTAGGGTTTTAGATCAATACCTACTTTGCATGGTATTGATCCACCCACACAACTAACATAGGGTAAGAAGATTGATTCAAACACTTACCGTTGACTGGCGTAGAGTGAGCTTCGTCGAACGGCAGTGGCGGTACCTTCTTCTTCTTCCTAGCCCCTTCTCCTTTCCAACCTCTTTCTCTTCTCTAGGGTTTGTGAGAGACAATGGAAAGGATTTGAGGAGGTTTAAGGGTGTATTTATAGGCTAGAATTAAGGTTTAGTAACCCTATTAGGATTAGGAAAGTCTTAGGATTCAAAATCAGGAAAGTGGGACCCTCAGAAGTCAATTTCTGGATTTCCACACTTAGTTGCGCAGACCTGACCGGTCGACCGGTACCAAGACCGGTACTATCGACCGGTCAACATAAAATCATGTTGATTTGATCGTCTTTGGTCTGATTTCATACCTGTTTGTCATCCGCTCGTCCCGTCTGGCCCGGTGATGATCGGAAGACCTGCTACGACACAAAACCAAGGTTTAGACCGGGTTTACGGAGTGCGGGTCTTACAATTCCCCCACCCTTAAAAGAAATTTGGTCCCCGAAATTTGCATGTAGGTTTCACAACTCCCCCACCCTTAAAAAAATTTCGGCCCCAAAATTTGAACATACCTTGATCGTTGAAAAGGTTAGGGTACTCCTTCCTCATTGCGCTCTCCTCTTCCTAAGTAATTTCCTCCACATTTTGGCTTCTCCAATGCACCTTCACATAATGGATATCCTTGGTTCGAAGTTGCTGGACTTTTCGACTTGAGAGCATCACAGGCACCACTTCGAATGTTAAGTCTTCAGTCAAGTTTGGGGGATCAGCGGTCAAGATGTGGGATGGATCTCTGACATACTTCTTCAGTAATGATACGTGGAACACATTATGAACACTAGACATAGATGGTGGTAGAGCCAATTGATATGCTACATTACCACGTCGGGTCAATATCTCATACGGTCCCACATACCTGGGGCATAGCTTCCCCTTCTTACCAAACCGTTTCAAACCTTGCACCGGTGATACCTTCAAGAATACTTTGTCACCCACTGCAAACTCCAGATCTCGACGTCGATTATCCGCATAGTTCTTCTGTCGAACTTGAGCTGTCTTTACTCTCTCTTTGATCTGATCAATCACTCGGTAAGTTTCTTCAACAAACTCCGGTCCTACAATTCTTCTTTCTTCCACCTCGTTCCATAACAGAGGTGTACGACACTTCTTCCCATAGAGTGCTTCATATGGGGCCATCTGAATTGTAGCATGATAACTGTTGTTGTAAGCGAACTCGATAAGTGATAGCTTCTCATCCCAAGCTCCCTTGAAATCTATTGCACAAGCTCGGAGCATATCTTCCAAAATTTGAATAGTTCGCTCTGACTGTCCGTCCGTCTGAGGGTGAAAAGTTGTGCTGAACTTCAACTTAGTTCCCATAGCTTTCTGTAATCCTTCCCAGAACTTTGATGTAAAACGAGGATCTCTGTCAGATACTATACTCTCTGGAACGCCATGAAGTCTGACTATATTATCAACATATAACTTGGCCAGTTTCTCCATGGTATATTGAGGTCTGACCGCAATAAATCGAGCTGTCTTGGTGAGTCGATCTACTATAACCCAAACTGCATCCACTGACCTTGGTGTCAAAGGTAAGCCAGTGACGAAATCCATAGTAATGCAATCCCACTTCCATGCAGGTTCTGGTAATGGCTGTAGTAAACCTGCGGGTCGCTACCTTTCTGCTTTAACTTGTTGACAATTCAGACACTGGAACACGAAACGAGCTATATCAGCTTTCATACCCCTCCACCAATATAGTCTTCTTAAATCATGGTACATTTTGGTACTTCCTGGATGTACCGAATATGGAGTGTAATGAGCTTCAGTCATAACTCGATCTCTGATATTGCAGTCTTCACTCTCAGGTATACATAACCGTCCACGATACCTGAGTACCTTGTCTAAATCCAAGGTAAAGTTAGGATTGCTTGTACCCTTCTCTAAGTCTTCTTGCACTGTCTTGAGATGAGGATCCTGTAGGATTGCTACCTTGACTTCATCAACTAGATCCGGTGAGATCTTCAAAGCTGCGAACATCATGGTGAACTTATGAATTAAGCCTTGCTCGACTGGATCTTCTGCAGTTTCAATTATATACTCACCATCACCTTCGATTGGACTTGAAGCTGTCGCACATAATGCAGCATTTGTACTTGGTCCTGCCTCAGGTTTCGATGCCTACTTTCTGCTTAAGGCGTCGGCCACCACATTTGCTTTACCCGGATGGTACTGGATGTCACAATCATAATCTTTCAACAATTCCAACCATCTCCTCTGTCTCATATTCAGATCCTTCTAAGTGAAAAGATAAGTTAAGCTCTTGTGATCTGACTTGATCTGAAACTTCTCACCGTACAAGTAGTGTCTCGAAGTCTTGATTGCATGTATAACCGCTGCTAGCTCCAAATCATGCGTAGGATAGTTCTTCTCATGCTCCTTTAACTGTCTTGATGCGTAAGCAATCACCTGTTCCCCTTGCATCAATACGCACCCAATACCCAACCATGAAGCATCCGTATATAAAGTAAACGGTATGCTTGGTTCTGGAATGGTCAAGATAGGTGCAGAGACTAGTCTTGACTTCAAAGTCTGAAAGCACTTCTCACACTCATCTGTCCATATGAATTTCTCTCCCTTCTTGGTCAATCTGGTGAGTAAAACAGCGATCCTGGAGTAATCTTTCACGAATCTTCTATAATAACCAGCCAACCCAAGGAAACTACGAATCTCCGCAATAGATTTTGGTGCTTCCCATCCTACTATAGCAGCTATCTTACTTGGATCAACCTTGATACCGTCTTCAGATACAACATGGCCCAAGAAAGCCACTTCCTTCAGCCAAAACTCGCACTTCTTGAACTTAGCATAAAGCTTCTCTTGTCTCAGCCGTTGTAGGACTGCCCTCAAGTGTCTTTGTATGAGTCTCCATGTCCTTAGAGTAGATCAATATGTCATCGATGAATACGATGACCGAAGTGTCCAACTGTTAGTCCTTGCCGAGAGGGGGTGAATCTGGCCACTAAAAACTTTTCACTAAACGATTTGCCCCGATGCTATGAACACTGCCGCTAAGAGCCGTTGATCAAACCGTGCTATCCGCCTTGGCTGATTTCTTGAGACCTTCCGCAGACAATCTATCAAACACATTTCGTGCACACACCAACCACCCACCCACGGTATCCATCCAGGGGCTTGGTCGCCAATGTGTACACCGCACTGGCGACACGGACTTCTATTCCACAATCACAATCACACGCATGGGACACACAATATAACGTGGTTCACCAATCACACATTGTGATGGCTACTCCCGGGCAATACCCTAACCGGGTTTCGTATATACCCGTCACAACAAATGCTACGGTTGCACCTACAACCCCGATGCTACAACATCAACCGCATTCCGCTACAACCGTGCTCGAGGCACCTACCCCAACTCTAGTCAAGCACCCACTTGACGAGTTATACAAAATGGATATCATAAATCATTACAAACCCTTCCCATATATCTCCGATACAATAAGTAGGATTTGTGTGCGTGATTACCTTCCCGTGATCCGAAGGATTAGTTCTCATCAAATGGATGTTCCAAGCTCTCCAAGAGTGATAGATACGCCGTCAATGGAATGGACCTTCGGCCTTCTTCTACGCATCTCGCACACCATCGTCGCATCAAACTGTCACTCATCTCACCTTCCTCCAAACTGCTCAAATACCCATGTGTATCGAAGGAAGAAGATGAAGAGAGGTTTGTTCTTCAAAGAAAGCTCCAAAACACCATTTCCCCAAAACCCACAGCTATTTCCTTCAACCTTGTTTTTTGTTTCAGCAGATTCTACTCGGAGAGAAAGCCGTGAGTTTTTGAATCGCCTCAATCGGAGCTCGGCGGCCAAGATATGGCCAAAAGAAGTTCGGCCGTGAGTTATTCCAAATGGAATCTCCGGCCTTGATTCGGTCGCCGCGCGCACCATAGCGGCGCCGCATCTGGCGCACGTCGCCCTTGTCGTCTTCGATTGGCGGAAAGAGAATCTTCGTATCGACCTTGGATGGGTCGAGGTGGCGGGATCTTCTCGATCCGTCCGATTGGCTTCATCGCTCGTGCAATCGAAGCCTCCTTAGCCTTGTCGCATCTTTGCGCATGTGCATCATCATGCGCTCCACCGAATCGGGATCCACTTCGTGCGGCGCAACTCACCATTTAATCTTGCTTCCGCCACTCGTAGGCTCGCGATGGAATCTTTGCGCCGAATCCGACGCTATACCGAATCCCGCATTTTTGCGACCCTCCATTTGGTCTTGTTATCGTGGCTTGATCCAAGCCACCCATCGGAATATTCTCTCTTCAAAATGACCAAAATACCCCGTGAATGTGTGGTAATGCCCCGTAAGTCGATTTTTCCGAAGGTTCGGACATTTTCCTTCATTGCGGCATTTCGTCGAACAGGCTGCGTGCATCCTCCGCCCCGCATGCGCGCGCAGCGCGCTTGCCGCGGCGTCGCGGGCTCGCGCTGGCGGTTGCTGCCGAGCAAGCCTTGCGCGCGCGCCGCTGGCTTGCTGCGCGGGCATGCCTTTTGCGGCGCCGCCGCTTGCCGCGCGGCTGCTGGCCTTGCGCGCGGGCTGCGCGCGTGGCCTGCGTGCGTGGCCTGCTGCGTGGCCCGCGTGGCCCCTGCGTGGCCCCGCGTGCGGCCGCTCTGGCTTGCTTGTGGCATGGCCCCGGCATGCCGGCAAGGCCCGCCGCTGGCCTGGTGCCGCGGCTTGACCGCCGGCCGGGCCGGGTCCCCACCCATTCTCTCCCCTTCCCCTTCCATTTTCCCTCTTCTTTCTCTCTCTCTTTCCTCCCTTCTTTCTCTCCCTTCGATGGACTTTTCATCAATTAAGCTTCATTCTCTTTGGTCGTCACGGGAGTCCTCTGATCTCTCTCTCCTCCAAATCACTTTCTCTGCTTGGGTTGCCAACAATGACAACACTAACTGCACTGATTGGACAGGGTGTCAACACCAACATATCATGAAACACTCGGTTCATCAATTCCATAAACGACGCTGGAGCATTGGTCAACCCGAAAGACATAACTAGAAACTCATAATGCCCATACCTCATCCTGAAAGCAGTCTTCGGAATATCTCCGGCCTTGATCTTTAGTTGGTGATACCCCGATCGGAGATCAATCTTCGAGAAAACCTTTGCACCCTGCAGCTGATCGAACAAATCATCGATACTAGGCAAAGGATACCGGTTCTTGATAGTCAACTTGTTCAGTTTATGGTAGTCAATGCACAGCCTTACACTTCCGTCTTTCTTCTTGATGAATAATACCGGTGCTCCCCAAGGCGATATGCTAGGTCGTATGAAACCCTTATCCAACAATTCTTGTAACTGGGTCTTCAACTCTTTTAACTCGGTAGGGGCCATCCTGTATGGTGCTTTGGACACCGGCACCGAACCTGGCATAAGGTCTATTATAAACTCTGTAGCCCTGTCCGATGGTAGACCTGGAAGCTCCTCTGGAAATACATTTGGGAACTCTCGAACCACATCTATATCTTCCATCTTATGTGACTCCGCCGTGATATCAACTACCGATACTAGGTACCCCACTCCCCCCTTTTCTAAGCATCTCTTAGCTTTTAGGGCGGAGAGAATCAGCTTCCGCTTCCTAGATAGCCTGATCCCAGTGAAGCTATATTCCCTTCCCTTTTTGTCAGTAAGCATAAGCTTCCTTTCACCACATAATAGGACGGCCGAATGATGGCCTAGCCAATCCATTCCCAAAATGACATCAAAGTCTGCCATCTCGAGTAGTACTAGGCTTGCATCTAAGTCTCGGCCCTCAATACATACAGTACATGGTCCATAATATTCGGTCAAAGCCACTTCGACTCCTAGTGGAGAGCGAACTATCAAGCTTGGGTTCAAATGCTTGATTGGTAACTCCATTCGCTTCCCAAAAGAAATAGAAACAAAGGAGTGTGTGGCCCTAGAGTCAAATAGTACTCTGAGTAGGTATACCAGCTACATTTAAAATTCCTAGAATTTTTTATTATCCCTTAGTTCTACATGCGCATACACACAATGAAAATTAGTAAGCCAAATAGTAAGGGATAGAGTCATACCAGTGACCACATCAGGTGATGCAGCTGCCTCTTCAGTGGTGACCACATAAACTCTTCCTTGCTGGGGAGGTTGCTTCTTAGGTAGAGTGCAGGTCCTTGCAATATGACCCACTTGCTGGCAGTTGAAACATTTGATATTCGGGTTGAATCCGGCATTCGGTGGCACAGGTGGTGCCGTATTGTTCCTTGAAGGCACTGTAGCGGTCTGAGCCCTGTATGGGCGGAAGGGTCTGTTGTTACCGCCACCCGAACTCTCAATAGCGGATCTCTTCACTCCCCTGTTCTGAGCGAAGAAGCTGTCCCTCTGACTGGACTCTATCACCCTCGCAACCTGTACAGCCTCATTATAGATCTTCTTGTCCAGACCCAAGATGTGCTCTCTGATGCTTCCACGTAGTCCCATGGTGAACCTACGTGTCTTGGTCTCTTCTTCTTGCATACTCACCGGTGCGAAGAAAAATAACTCCTCGTACCTCTGCTGTAGGCATCCACAGTCGACTGGGACTGTTGCAAATTAAGGAACTCCTTCTCCATCTGATCTCTGAAACTCTTCGGAAAATACTTATCGAAGAAGGCAACCTTGAACACTTCCCAATCTACCTGTGCATGCTTCGTCTCCAGATATGCCCGTGTAGAATTTCACCAAGCATTTGCGTCTTCTTTCAGCATATGAGTGGCAAATAAGACCTTTTCCTCCTCTGTACAGATCATCAGTCGGAAATTTTTCTCCATCTCTGCAACCCACTGTGCTGGCCACAATGGTCTCCATGTCTTACCGGTGAACGATGAAGGCTTCAACTTCAGGAATCTATCCACCGCTCTGCTCAGATCATGCTGTCCCTGAGTGTTCATTCCGTACCATGGTGGTGGATACGGATAGGCTCCTGGGTACGCAGAAGGCGACGGAAACTGGTGCGGTGGTGGTACATTCTGTGCTTGGCCCATCGGCCTTGGGCTACCCTGCATCGGCTGCGAAGTATTTTTCTCTCCAGACTCAGGCGTACCTCCAGTGGGAACAGAAACCGGTGGCTTGAACATCTTCAGTATCTCGCTCAGGAATTCTTTCTGCTGAGCTTGCATCTGATAGACCAAATTTGTAACAATGGTCTCCGAATTCCTGTGAGGTGGGCCAGGTAAATTTATCGGTACCTCTGGAACCTGTTCTTCCTCAACTTCCAGGCTTGGTTCTCTAACATGGCCTTGTTCAACCTGTTCTTCTTCCTCGAGGCGCATCCTAGCCTGGTGACGCTTCCGACCCCTACGACCATTTCCGCCCACCATCTCAGACTATTCTGTTTGAATCTGAGAAGAAAACATAACACATGAGAATGAAGCAATAGTGGTGTTAGTCTTGAACAATATAAGGCGAAACAGTCGCAAAAAGGCATATTTAAATTCACAATTTAAAAAAAGTTTTTCTGAGATTTTTCTGGCTACTCTGGTGTTGATCGGTTGCAACATACCGGTCGACACCCTGTATACAGTGTTGCGACCGGTATAGTTGACCGGTCAGAATTAAAATTCTGATCGAGACATAACGGTCGCACACCTGGGGAGATACTGGTCGACCGGTATAGGCAAAACCGTCGACCGGTATGCCCAGAATTGGCTTTAAAATCGTGAAAAGTGAGAAAATTTCTCACTTTTCCTTCTCTTTTCTCTCCGGTGGCGATTCCTCTCTGCCCAACCGAGTTGCTACAGTCCGGCCGGTGACCTTAGAAGCCGATTCCTTCCGTTCAAAGCGTAGAACATCGTCTCCAAGTAGGTCTCTTCCCTCTCTCTCATGTTTTTACAAATTTTTCATATCGTCTATATGTAGAAATTTAGGTTTTTCATTGATTGAGATGTTCCAACCGTAGGAACTCTTTTCCTTCGGCTTGGAAAGGGTTTAGGGACCCCCAAGAGCAAAAGCCCTCAACCAATTTGGGGTTTCACCGAACGGTTTTCATAAAAATCAAATTTTTACATGTTTTGACCTAGGTTTTCCAAAATTTTCGAAATTTCTTAATTTCTCTTAATTTCTTGAAATTTCTTATTGTAAATGCTTGTGATTGATTTGTCGAAGAGTGTGGGGGTTACGTAAGTCCTCCTCCCCATGATTTTGGGTGAGTTTGAGGCTTTTTCCCAATTTACTGTCGTTATGCTGCCGAAATTTTGACAATTTCTAACATTTTCCTCTTGTTTTCTTTTGTTTTGCAGTTAAAATGGCTCCCCGACGCGCTCTTGGGAAACGTCCTCATGGCTCGAGTTCACGTGCTCCCCAGCCACCAGTTCCCCAACTTGACGAGCACTGGGTTTTGTTCTATAGAAGCACAGGCTCGATTCTCGTGGTTTGACAACAAGAGCATAGAATCTGGGCGCCGGGTTAACCTAGATCAGTTGGAGAGATTCGATGTGCGAGCTGCCTTCAACGTGCTTGGGTGGGTACCGGTAATATCCTACACTGATACCACCCGTCCCAATCTGGTTAAGCATTTCTATGCTAACTTGGAGTTGCATGGAGATGTTAACGATCCCAACCAGGGTAGGGATTTGCGCATCACTAGCTATGTCAGGGGTGTACCCATTTCATTCAACACCCACCAGCTGGCCGACCTTCTAGGGGTTCCTAATGATGGAGACCTAGTGTATTGCCCTCCCAAAGCGAAGGGCTATCTGACTGAGGATTTGCGCCGAGAGATAGCAGATCAGATACTAAACCCTGGAGCTCCCATGATGGCGGCTAGCTTGAGACCTGCACCTCGAGTATATAGTCGCATTATTCAGCACAACATCGTGCCCCAAAGTGGCCATTATAGTGAGTTATCCCAGCTCACTCAGTACATTACTTATTGCGTCTGCACTGGGGAGCGGGTCTCTCTCCCTTATCTCATCATCAGGACCATGCATTAGGTGACCCTGGCCGATCAGGCCAGTAACCTTCCATACGGTCGTCTCATTACCTTCCTGCTACGTCGCCTGGGCGTGAGCATGAGAGGCGAGGTGACCGTTGAGGATACTATGACCTCCGACATAGACTGGGACGCCATTCAGAGGATGCAAATGGTTGATCTACCTGTTAGCGATGACGAGTTGGAGGCTCGCCCTTGCCCACTTCGGAGGGTAGCAGCCGCGGCGGCAGCAGCAGCAGCAGCCGAGCTCGAGTGCGATGCTGACGAGGATAGAGCCGAGGGTGTACCAGTGTCAGCTCCACAGCCTACACTTGCAGCACCACCATCTACCTCTACAGCTGGACCATCTCAGCCTTCCTCCGACACCATGATGGGTATGATTATGGAGATCAGGGACACTCAGCGTGAGATGAGCCGTGACTTGGCGCAGTTGGCTCGCAGTCTCAGAGTCACACAAGATCAGGTGCACTGGCTCAGGGTTTCTTATGAGCGAGACTATGATATAGCAGACCCTATTCCTCCCAGGCCCCCTACCCCATGATTTACTTTCACTTTCTCTTTTGACAGCTGATATAATAGGGTAACTATCCGGTTTGTGGACTGTACCCTGCAACACTATTTCACTGATACTCATTTTCTTATTTAATGAAAGTTTTCATGTTTCACCTAACTAGTGTATGTGCACATGTTAAGTTTCATATTTAGTATATACATTATTCTCTTTCTTAATCAGTCTTAGGTATCAAACAATGCTTAGGGTGTGTTTATATTAAGATTTTTAATTTTCCTAACTCAGTTCATCAACTTAGTTAAGTGCAATATGGTTTGTTGGACAGAGCCCGAGTGCCCTGATACCAAGTTATCACACCCCAATTCTGATCCAACCAAAATGGTGTGAGTGAACCGTCATCGAACCAACGGTTCACACCAGGATCTCGAATAGGCCGTGTCCACTCATACAAACCATCACACATAACCACAATCAGAATATAATAGTACAGCGAAAGTCTTTTAAATATAATGAAGTGAGAATCTATTGAAAACTTTAAATAAAATACCAAATTATTCAAATCCAAACAAATAATATAATATCATTACATCTCTTTAATCCAATCGAAAATAATGAAAATAAATAAATAAAACCAATCAAAGGTACACGCAGAAAGGGCACTCGCATGAAGCGCCATGCTCGTCCTCTCCTGCCTGTACATCCAACGCAACAACACCACCATAAGCCGGAGCATTCATGTAGTCATCCACAGTGTAACCTGCATTAACATCTAAAACATGTATATATACAAAGGGTGAGCTCACAACTTAGCTCAGTAAGACAATCAGATAGTTTCACAATATTATGCATGAGTAACAATCATTTTATGCTGTGGTTTGGTTTTAAGTTTACAATGTGCTATAGAAAGGTTTGGTGGCCCCCGCACCTCTATACACGAGTGTATGGCACCTCATGGATCACACCCCCATTGGCCCACATGCACCCATCATGGAATAGAGATAGAGCTAAGATACCCCCGTACCTCCCCTGATACTCTACCCATACCAGTACCTAAGCCCCTCTCGGCCGGGGCTCGCAAACCCGGGCTCGCAACTAACCAATCCTATATGTCATCAATGTACGCTCTATCCCAGCACAGCCGTCTACGACATAGAGATAGAGCTAAGGCATTCCCACACCTCCCCTGATGCCCTATCCGCAACTAACCCACTAGGATAGAAACAATACAGGTAAACCCTATCCCAACATAACTCCCTACGACATAGAGATAGAGCTAAAGCATCGTGGACAAGCCAGCGTCGACTCGGAGACCACAATGCCACATAACCATGGCCAGGCCAACATCAATATCGGAGACCACCGTACCACGATCTTCCCCTGATACCCCACCCGTACCAAGCATGTTAAGAAAGAATACTACAAAAGGTGCTAGTATGAGGAGCGATCCTAGGCCCATGCCCCACTCCATACACTAACGAAAACAATCACATGCTTAACAATCACATCCTATCAATGCATGAACAATAATAATAACTGAAAGTAAAGGATGGCATGTGAATATGCACAAACATCACATCATATATATTCATGTAATTAACAACAACTTACTGTCCATTAATTATTAGGTTTAGGTCAGATTCCCTTACCTGACGCTCGTTTGTTAGCTTGCTCCACGTCGCAAGATCCAAACGGGAAGTCACAAAGTCCTACAATGTTATTAGGGTTTCATTAGAATATATTGCTTAGGGTTTCATGTTGGTCGGAAACCAACATAGTTACAAAATACCCTCACAGAGTTGACCGGTGGCATGTACCGATCGCAGCTCTGTGGGGAAGACTGGCGACCGGTATGGTCAGCCAGTCCCCACAGACCAGCCTCCCGAGGGATACCGGTGGCAACATACTGGTCGCACTGTGTGCAACCGGTATAGTCGACCGGTATGTCTCCGGAAGACCATACATGGGTTTTTCGACTACCGTCGATCATCCTCCATGGATTTCCAAGGTTTCTCTTATCCATTCTAAGTCTAAACTTGGAGTTAGAGTTATCCCCAACTCATTCAAGTCTCGTTCCGATGAATATCATCTCGGAACTCGAATCTAGGGTTTGACGGCAACTTAGGGTTTATTGGCCAATTTAGGGTTTTAGATCAATACCTACTTTGCATGGTATTGATCCACCCACACAACTAACATAGGGTAAGAAGATTGATTCAAACACTTACCGTTGACTGGCGTAGAGTGAGCTTCGTCGAACGGCAGTGGCGGCACCTTCTTCTTCTTCCTAGCCCCTTCTCCTTTCCAACCTCTTTCTCTTCTCTAGGGTTTGTGATAGACAATGGAAAGGATTTGAGGAGGTTTAAGGATGTATTTATTGTCTAGAATTAGGGTTTAGTAACCCTATTAGGATTAGGAAAGTCTTAGGATTCGAAATCAGGAAAGTGGGACCCTCAGAAGTCAATTTCTGGATTTCCACACTTAGCTGCGCAGACCTGACCGGTCGACCGGTACCAAGACCGGTACCATCGACCGGTCAACATAAAATCATGTTGATTTGATCGTCTTTGGTCTGATTTCATACCTGTTTGTCATCCGCTCGTCCCGTCTGGCCTGGTGATGATCGGAAGACCTGCTACGACACAAAACCAAGGTTTAGACCGGGTTTACGGAGTGCGGGTCTTATATATAGTGCATCTTGGACGACGCACTTTGATGCTCCTGTAGAAGTTTCTACTGGCTGATGTAATATATTATGGTGCTTCGCAATGCGTAAATGCAGAATATATCCAATGTTTCGCAGACACATTACACGGTGAAGCATATCTCGATTGTAAGGTCACGATCATTGCCGAAGTTTGTTAACACGATCTAGATGATCAGGTGGTTTATATCCAATCCCGCTTTTTTCATTAGGATCCAACGGCCATAAAATATGATCCTCTCACCAGCCAGTCAGAAAGCAAAAACGTTTCCGATACATCAGTGGTGGCGCTGATCCAGTGTTGTACAAGTGCACCAAATCATCTCCAAGATTCTATTTTGAATTATTTGAGAGGCCCATCTTCTATTGAGCATAACTTGCTCATAAATTACAGATTTCGTGGTTTTGAATGCTCTACATAGTGGGTATATTTTGGGGACGAAGAACAGAGAAGCTGCTCTAGTTTTTGGGCAAAATTTCTCAATGAGGTTGGAAGTTGATGTTTTAATATGTTGATTCTTTCTACCTACCTCCCATGGATGGTTTGGGATTCCGTTGAGGAGTATTGAAGGACCAAAATGGTAGTGAACCATTAATGGAGATAATGTGAGTAGAGAGAAAGGAAGAAGAACTTTTGTTCTTGGGGAAAGTCTTTGGAAGAGTGTGGTTGTTGTTGTTCAATGTATTTTCTTGTTTACTAACACTCCATTGATGTTGTCACACCTCAATTCCGATTGAACCAGAAGTGTGAGTGAATCGCCACTAAATCAACGGTTCACACTAGGATACCAATAAGATCGTATCCACTTATACAAACTATTGCACATAACCATAATCAGATTATAAATAAACAACGGAAGTCTTAAATTAAATGAACTGAGTATTCTGTTGCTACTTAAATAAATTATCTAATTATTCAAAATACCAAAACGTAGATAAATATCTTTACATCGTTTATGAAATCCAACTGAAATAAATAAAATAACTAAATCAAGAACATCCTAGAGGTACACACAGTAAGGGCACTCGCATGAAGCGTCATACTCATCCTCCCCTGCTTGCACTTTCAGAGCAGCAACACCTCCATACATTGGAGCATCCTCGTAGTCCTCTACAGTGTAACCTGCATCAACATCTAAAAATAGTGTATACACAAGGGTGAGCTCACAACTTAGCTCAGTAAGAAATCATACAATGCAACAAGCAATATGCATGAGTAACATTCACATTGTAGTCTGGTTTTAAGTTTGCAATGTGCTATAGAAAGGATTGGCGGCCACCGCACCTCTATATACGAGTGTGTGAATCCATTCAGTGGATCAAACACCATTGTCGTCTAACATGCACTCACCATGGAATAGAGATAGAGCTAAAGTGTAAGACCCGCACTCCACTAACTTGGTATAACCGTATCCTGTCAGGTCTTCCCATCATTCCTGGACCAAGTGGACCGAGTGTGTGAAGATAGATCACAAACCAGGTATGCGAGTTAAAAACACTAAAAACATACCTAAGGTCGCATGCCGGGGTAGGTATGGTCGACCATAAAGAAGGGAATCAAAAATTTTAAATCTAGAACCCCACGGTCGATGATTTCGACCCTAGGGTCAACGGTTTATGTGACCGTATGATCAACCGTGAGAACCCAGATCAGACTCTGAGTTTTGGAAACTTTCCTAAATTAAGGGATTGCTTTCCTAATTGAAAGAGGACTCTATATGGAGAGTTTTCCTCTATATAAAGGACTTTCCTCAGCCATTTTTTCACTCTTTTAGAACATTAGTAAACCCTAGAGAAAGAGAAGTAAGAGAAGGAGGAGAAGGAGAAGAAGAAAAAGCTAAGGAGAAGAGTTTGCTGAGAAGGGATTGACTCTCTATCACAAGCAAAGGTATGAAACAAATCTCTGGAGATGTAAACTCTAAGGAATAAGACTTCTATGGAAGATAGGCAATATCTGTAAGACCCGTATCAAACTAACCCGGTCTTACCACCTTGAACCAGGTCTACCCATCATGGTTGAGCCAAATGGACCAAGTGCGTGAAGGAGATCACGATCCCAGGTATTAAACTGACCCAAAAACACTTAAAATAAGGGGAGGGTCGCATACCCAGCAAGGGAGGGTCGAACCCCCTAGTATAGAAGTCAGACCCCCAGTTTTACATGGGGGGTCGGACATTTTAAGGACCAGGGATCGACGGGATCTCCGACCCCCCTATCGACCCCCGGTACTCGGTAAAAACAGCATGAATCGGAAATTAGGAAACTTTCCTAATTTCAGTGGGATTTCTTCCTAATCTCAATGGGACTTATTTTAGGAGTTTCTACTCTATAAATACGACGTCCCTAAGCCTCTTTCACTCCTTTTAGAACCCTAATTGAATTGAAAGAAAGAGAAGAGAAGGAAGAGAAGAAGAAGAGAAAGAAAGAAGAGAAGAAGTCAAAAGGAGAAGAGTTGCAGAGAAGGAGTATTCTTCTCAGGTATGGATACTACTTCCATGAATTTCTAAAGACCTTAGTGTAGATAATGAAGAGGGTGTGATCTCGGAGAAACCCAAATCACCCACCCATGGTTAGGTTTTCATGGAAAACCATGGGGAAAGTCATGAAAACCATATATGTGAATAAATCACGATTCTAGGCCATAGAACAAGTATGGAATTGACTATAGGAGCAAGCCATAGGACCCCAAACATGAAGAATGGACTGAAGAAAGAGAAATTGACAAAACCCACAGGGGGTCGCATGGGGGGTCGATGGCCAATCGACCCTACCAGACCCTGAGCAACGACCCCCAGTGTTTGGGATGCCCAGAATAGGGGTGGTCGCACCCAGGGTCGATCATAACTCAGACCCTAGCATCGACCCCCAGTTAACAACATGGTTTTTAAAATCAGAATTAATTCTAATTAAATTCTATTGACTTTGTTAGGTCTTCTAGCAATATAATATCAATATAAAGGTTATTCTTAAAGCTTGAACGAGGACTTACGATCAAGTTAAGGTGAGGAAACAAGACCTAAAAAGTAATTGATTAATAACAAACTATTTTTATTTCTTGAGTCCAATGCTATGCTTGATTCTATGCGAATATGTTTGTAATGTGCATATAACATGTCATCCAATATTTCTATTATTTGTTCATGCATATTTACTTTATTTTTTATAACATGATGATGATGATGATGATACAAATAGGCATGTGAAAGTATGTGTGTGGTTGATGTACTTGATACGAGCGAGTATCAGGGGGGATGTCATAGGCTGGGCCTCAGCACTCTAGCTCTATCTCTAACTCAAGTCTTGTGCATTAGCATCGTCGTATCGCCATTACTTTAGCAGAACTATTATGTCGTAGAGTATCAGGGGAGGTGGTCTCGGTCCTTATAGTCTCTGACTCTACCGGGGGGCCTTAGCTCTATCTCTATGGGCATTCTGAGGGATGCTGGGGTGAGGCCTTGGATACACTGTTTGGCATTAGGATTGGTTAGTTGCAAGCCCAGTTTGCAAGCCCTCGCCAGCAGGGGCTTACGTGTTGGTATGGCACTGTACAACAATAAACGTTAACCTTTGTTGTACAATGTTCATGGTAGGGTGGATGGGGACGACAATAAACGTTAACCTTTAGGAGGACTTCCACACCCTGTGTATAGAGGAGGGGTCAATAAACGTTAACCTTTGACCACCAAACCTTTCTATTGCGCATTGCAAACTTAAAATCAGACCAAAGATATGAATTGAATGCATGCATATGTATTGTTGCATTGTTTTGTTTGCTCACTGAGCCATGATGTGTGCTCAGGATGTATTCCGACGAAATGCTATTGATTCTAGGAGGACTATAATGAGGAGGACGACAGACCCGCGATCTACTAAAGGGCAAGTAGCTTGATTCTCCAATCATGGTTCGAATCAAATTCGTGGGATGGCGGATCGGCTGTCTCGTCCTCTCATCAAGTTAACGTTGTCATGCAGATTGAGCCCCGGGAGAGGCAAAGGACAGCGGGAGCTATACTGAAATACGTCAGATCATCAGCCGCGGTAAGCAGGCAGGCTTATACCATTACGCTCACGAGCAGAATAGGCGCTTGAGCCTACCTTCGCACACCTCCGTTACTCTTTAGGAGGCATCCGCCCCAGATAAACTACCCACCTCGCAGTGTCCCGCCCCCCTCGAATGATTGGTGCGGCGGTTAGGCATCCTTAGACGAAAGAGTGGTATTTCAGGATTAGTCAGGGCTCAAGTGATTCACCGAAGCGACGAGACCTTGAAAGTTTTTCAAGTGTCAGTAGCGGGACGTTCTGTCAATCGGGGAAGGTTTTTGGTGACAACACCTGGAGATATCAGAAGTGAGAATGCTGACATGAGTAACGATAAATCCTGTGAAAAACACGATCGCCTGCCAGTGGAAGGCTTTCTGCGTTCAGTCAATCTACGCAGAGTGAATCGGTCCCTAAGGAACCCCCAAAAGGGTGAGATAGATAGACGTCCAATCCTGCAGCAGCGTCTTGCTCGGTCTGTCTGATCTCACACTTCAATCAACCCCCCTTGTACCGGCCACACCAACCCTTCGATCTAATCAATCGATCGATCAAGAGGCTAATCTCTTTTGTTTGGGCCGGTAGCTAAAAGAAAGTCCTCGCTTTCTCTTGAACAAGGGCATAGCATTAGCTTCAATTGAACAAGCTCAACCTTGAAAAAGAAAGGTGGTAGGCCCGCTTCCACTTGGCCACAGAAGAAGGCGGCGAGAGACTGGGCCAACTTACTACTTACTGTCATGCCATGGTTGAAGCTTTAGGCTGCAGGGTTGATGGTACCGCGCCTACCTCATGGAGCCATGGCCTTCCAAGAAGCATGTTGAAGGAAGAAGGGATGTCAATCACTTTAAAGTCGCCTGTAAAACGAGTAGGCCCAACAATAATATCTGTCGTGAGGATTCCTAATTCAATTCATGAATTAGCAATGTTTCTTGCTAGGTCGAAACATTGTTCGTGGCCCGCAGCCCGGATCAAAATATTGGGGCGACGGCTATCCAATCTCACCGGCATTTCAACGGTGGAAGTCATGGTTTAGTTGTCTATCTGTGGGTCCGACCTTAGTACCCACGCTGGCTCTGTCCCCTTAAGAAAAACTATAATAGATGGCCTTGAGGGGTCCCCATGACTCTTTGGGTTTGGTCAGATTGGGGACAAAGGGGATCCTGGGGTTTTTTTTTGCCTATATATTCCCTTCCTGGTAACGGTAGATTTGTCCACCGCTTTCAGCTTCGAGCTTGGTGTCCTAGTTGAAAGCCTTCCCGTCCCATAGAACAGAAGCTTTCTTTTGATACGAAAAGAGAGACAGTTTTTTGTGTGCGAAGTTGACGTCAAAGCTCTGTCTTGATGCGACTCTTACCCATTAGTACACCTTCATCACTTTACTTGACGAGCAGAGACAAAGGGCTGATCTTTGAAAGTCGGCCATATGTATCGAGCGAGGGGGACAAAGGGGGTAAGGTTCTGCCACTGGTAGATTGTCAATCCGTTTGTGGTAGCTTGTCCCCTCGACGTCGAATATTTTTAGTTGATGAGGCAGCTACTACCGTCGAAGATTATGTCAATGCTCCAGTGTACGGGCACATGGCGGCGATAGAAGTTGAAGACGAAGTGGATACGCATGACTCCTCTTGCGAGTGCAACTCATGCGTATTCGATTAGATTTTATTTTCATTACTTGGATTTAGTAAAGACATGTAATTGATATTTATTTATGTCTTAGTTGATACAGAATAATTTATTATTTAAATATGATTATCACAGTTAGATTTCTCAGTTCATTTTACTATAAGACTTTCGCTATTGTGTATTTACTCTGATTATTAATGTGGATGTATGAGGTTTAGATAAAACGGATATCGTTTGTCCGAGATCCTGGTTGAACCGTTGGTTTGCTAGCGGTTCATCACACCATTCTGAATATTACGAAATTGGGGTGTGACAATATCAACCTATTATGATCTATGTGATTTCCTTGGAAAAATCCCAAGGAGAACCATGAGGAATGAATTTGATGATTAGGATTGGTAAGAAACTACTAATGATGGCCATAGGATGACCTTAGAATAAACTCCATTGAAGAACAGAAGAATTGGCCCATGAAGAACTCGAATTTCATGTAGACTGTGACCAAAAATCTCAATGTCGCAGCTACGGTCGAACAGTATGACCAGAGGATCGACCATAGGCATTCGGGAAGATTTCAGAAATCATATGGTCGCAGCTACGGTCGCACCATATGCGACCGTAGGGTATCGACCGTAGATAGTAAGGTTGATACAGCATGAGACCATAGGACCAATCAGATACCTATCAGTGCTGTTTCGATTTTTGACTACTGTGACATGTCACATATGAACCCTAACTTAAATTCATATAACTTTTAGGTTGTTAAATCAATTCAAAGAGAATTTCAAGGCTTAGAAGGACATCGAGTATTGCTAACAGGTGAGGGAACAAGACCTAAACTAATTGGATAATAACAAACTGTTTATTTTTATTGAGTCCAATGTCATGATTGATTCTATGCTTGTATGCTTGTAATGTGCATCTCACATGTCATCTAATATTCCTGCTATTACTGTTCATGCATATTTAATTTCATTTATTTATAACATGATGATGATGATGATGCTAGGAATAGGCATGTGAATGTATGTGTGTGGTTGGTGTATTGGATACGAGTGCAGCATCAGGGGGATGACATGGCATGGTGGTCTTCGACCTCGTCACCAGACTCTAGCTCTATCTCTACTCAAATATTGCCCACTAACATCGTCGTATCGCCATTACCTTAGCAGAACTATTACGTCGTAGGGCATCAGGGGAGGTGGTCTCGGACCGTGTGGTCTCTGACTCTACCGGGGGGGCCTTAACTCTATCTCTATGGACGTATTGAGGGATGCTGGGGTGAGACCTTGGATACATTGTTTGGCATTAGGATTGGTTAGTTGCGAGCCCAGTTTGCAAGCCCTCGCCAATAGGGGCTTACATGTTTGTATGGGTAGGGCATCAGTGGAAGTGTTATGCAGTATTTGATCCGGACACTTTAGCTCTATCACTATTCCATGGTGGGTGCATGTGGGATGGCAATGGTATTTGATCCATTGGGAGGATTCACACACTCGTATATAGAGGTGCGGGAGCCATCAAACCTTTCTATAGCACATTGCAAACTTAAAATCAGACCAAAGATATGAATTGAATGCATGCATATGTTTGTTGCATTGTTTGGTTTGCTCACTGAGCCATGATGTGTGCTCACCCTTTTGACGTCGAATATTTTAAGTTGATGATGTAGGTCCTACCGTTGAAGAATATATGAATACGCCGACGTATGGACACGTTGCTACCATGGACGTAGAAGCTATTGAAAATGCGCATGATTCTTCATGCGAGTGCAACCAATGTGTTTATGATTAGGTTTAGCTATGTTTGAACAACTAAAACATATAATAGATTAATTATTTTTATGTCTTGTGGTTTTTGAGAGATAATCGGATTAATTATATATTATCAATGTTAGACACTCAGTTCATTATCTGTAAGACTTTTGCTTATTTGTTTATTACCTCTGATTATTATCGTGGAATGTGTGTGTGGTTTGATATGGTGGGTACGACCTATACGAGATCCTGGTTGAACCATTGGTTTAATGGCGGTTCATCACACTAATCTGGTTAGACCAGAATTGGGGTGTGACACAGGCTGTGCGTCCATTCCCATGTCCTCCTCCTGATACCCTACACAGTACTAATACCTACACCCCTATTGGTATGGGCTTGCAAGTGGATTCGTTACTAACCAATCCTATATTTCATCACAGTAGGCCCGATCCCAGTACAGCTCCCTACGACATAGAGATAGGGCTCGAGTCTGGTGGCTAGGCCGGAGACCACAATGCCATATCCTCCCCCTGATACTCTACCTGCACCAAGCATTCTAAGATAGTAGCGATACGAAAAGGTGCTAGTGTGGGGAATGATCAAAGACCCCAGACCCTTCTCATTCCATACACCAACGAAAACATTCACATGCCTAACAATCACATCCTAGCATAGCAAGTATGCATGAACAGAATATAATAACTGAAAGTAAAGATGACATGTGAATATACACACGCAACACTCCATAGAACAAGGTAATTATTAGCAATGTGCCCTACATCACAGAGTCCAACCTTGATATCACAAGGTCCTACACAACATTAGGGTTTGATTAGAATTAGTTCTATAGGTTTTACATTGGTTGGGATTCAACTAGGTCAAAAACCAACCCATTCTGGACATACCGGTGGCATATACCGGTCGCAGGTCACTGTATAGTGGCATGACCGGTATAGTTGATCGGACAGCCTTGGCAGGCTACTCGAGAGGTACCGGTCCCATATACCGGTCACACCTAGTGCTATAGGTATGGTCGATCGATATGCCTCCGAAGACCACCAACTTGGTGTTCATCTTTCGTCGGTCATCCATCATGGCTTCTAGGGTTCCTCCTATGCCTTCTAGGCCCGAGAAACACATTAGGATATGTTTTTCGCTCCCATTCAAGCCTTACATGTGCTAAGAAACTTTAGATTAGTAATCCATCTCTAGGGTTCTTTAGCCAAATTAGGGTTTATCGATAAATTTAGGGTTTTTGAAAAATATGTAGCCTTGCATGGTATTGATCAACACATCCAAACAAGCTAAAACTTAGAGAGAGGTTCAAGCACTTACCGTTGGTTCGCAAACTATAGTGTTCTTCTTTCAACGAAAATCCCTCTTGCAACCATTCATTAGCTCCTTTCTCCTCTTTGGATCTCCTTCTCCTATCTAGGGTTTGTGAGAGTCAATCAAAGGAAGGTTTAAGGAGGTTTAGAGGTCCTTAAATAGGCTAGGATGGAGTTTAAGAAGTTTTCCTACGTTAGTAAAGTCTCTAGGATTGAGATTTGGCAAGCGGGACCCATAGAGATCCGTTTGAGGATCTAACTAGTCTACCCGCGCAGACATACCGGTTGACTGGTATGTAGACCGGTATCATGAGACCGGTATGAAAGTTATCATAAGTTTTGGTCCGTTTTCATACCTGATTGTCATCCGCTCATCCCATCTGGTCTGGTGATGATTGGAAGACCTATTACGACATGAAATAGAGGTTTAGATTGGATTTATGGAGTGCGGGTCTTATAGATGTATTGAGGCAATGTTGAAGAGATGAAAATTTTCTTGAAGGCTTGTTGTGCTACAATAAAGAGGAGAGTGAGTATTAGCAATTACTAAAGTAGGTGTGAGCTTAGTGGAGGAGGAGGAGAGTGGAACAAGGCAAGGGAGCCTCATTGTAGCAGTTTCACTTAAAAACTCAAGTTTCTCGTTGTGTAGAAAGACTTGGAGATTTTAGTGGACTTTAGAGCTGTCACGACCCATTTTTGGATGCAGTCATGATACCCGGGTCACCCCATAGGAAACCCAAACCACCCAGAATCCACACATCTACTATAATCTACTTACCACACCAAACATTCTACATATGCAATATTCACGATAATCAAGTAAAGAATCAGAGATAAATAGCAGCGGAAGCATAACTCATAAGTAACTAGATGCCATCTAAGTTGTATCAATTTCATAAATAAACTGTTGTTATGCCATAAACCAACATTTGTTTATAAAACGTACCCATATGTGAGACCCGCACTCCACTAACCCTATAAGACCCGCACTCTACTAACTTGGTCTAACCGTGTCGTGCCAGGTCTTCCCATCATAGTTGGACCAAGTGGACCGATCATGTGAAGATGGATCACAAACCAGGTATAAAAATTGACTCAACACCTAAAACTATATGCATATAGTCGCATACCTGGGAAGGTACGATCGACCATATGGAAAGAAATAATGGTCACTGATCCAGGACCCTACGGTCGACGAGTTCTGCGATCGTAGCAATCGACCGTGAGACACTAGATGAAACTCTAAGTTTTGGAAACTTTCCTAAACTAAGGGATTTCTTTCCTAATTAAAAGAGGACTCTATATGGAGAGTTTTCCTCTATATAAAGGACGTCCCTTTTTCACTCTTTTAAAACATTAGTAAACCCTAGAGAAAGAGAAGGGAAGAGAAGGAAGAGAAGGAGAGGAAGAAAAGGCTAAGGAGAGGATTTTGCTGAGAAGAGATTGGCACTCTATCATAGGCAAAGGTATGAATCTAATCTCTAGAGATGTAAACTCTAAGGAATAAGACTTCTAGAGAAAATCCCATGGATAACCATGAGGGATGAGTTTGATGATTAGGGTTGATAAGAAACTACTAATGATGGCCATAGGATGACCTTAGGATAAACCCAACTGAAGAGTAGAGGATTTGACCCAGGAAGAACTCGAATTCCATGTAGTCTGTGACCAGAAATCTCAAGGTCGCAGCTACGGTTGACCATAGCATGATCAACATGACCAGAGGATTGACCATAGGCATTCGGGAAGATTTCAAAAACCATATGGTCGCAGCTACGATCGCACCATATGCGACTGTAGGGTATCGACCGTAGGTAGTAAGGTCGACATAGTATGACACCATAGGACCAATCAGATACCTATCAGTGCTCTGTTTTGATTTTTGACTACTGTAACATGTTACATATGAAGCCTAACTTAAATTCATATAACTTTTAGGTTGTTAAATCAATTCAAAGAGAATTACAAGGCTTGGAAGGAGATCAAGTTTTGGTAACAGGTGAGGGAACAAGGCCTAAACTAATTGGATAATAATAAACTGTTTATTTTTATTGAGTCCAATGCCATGATTGATTCTATGCTTGTATGCTTGTAATGTGAATCTCACATGTCATCCAATATTCCTGCTAATACTGTTCATGCATATTTAATTCTGTTTATTTATAACATGATGATGATGATGATGATGATGTTAGGAATAAGCATGTGAATGTATGTGTGTGGTTGGTGTGTTGGATGCGAGTTGAGCATTAGGGGGAGGACGTGGCATGGTGGTCTTTGACCTCGTCACCAGACTCTAGCTCTATCTCTACTCAAGTCTTGCCCACTAACATCATCGTATCGCCATTACTTTAGCCGAACTATTACGTCGTAGGGCATCAAGGGAGGTGGTCTCAGACCGTGTGGTCTCTGACTCTGCCAGGGGGGCTTAGCTCTATCTCTATGGACGTATTGAGGGATGCTGGGGGTGAGGCCTTGGATACACTGTTTGGCATTAGGATTGGTTAGTTGCGAGCCCAGTTTGCAAGGCCTCGCCAATAGGGACTTACGTGTTGGTATGGGTAGGGTATCAGGAGAAGTGTTATGCGGTATTTGATCCGGACACTTTAGCTCTATCTCTATTCCATGATGGGTGCAAGTGGGACGACAATGATGTTTGATCTATTAGGCGGATTCACACACTCGTGTATAGAGGTTCGGCGGCCACCAAACCTTTCTATAGCACATTACAAACTTAAAAAGCAGACCAAAGATATGAATTATATGCATGCATATGTTTGTTACATTATTGGGCGGATTCACACACTCGTGTATAGTGTTTCGCTTATTTGTTTATTACCTCTGATTATTACTGTAGAATGTGTGTGTGGTTTGATATGGTGGGTACGACTTATACGAGATCCTGGTTGAACCGTTTATTTATTGGCGATTCATCACACTAATCTGGTTAGACCAGAATTGGGGTGTGACAAACCCGGTCTAACCGTGTCGTGCCTAGTCTTCCCATCATTGCTGGATCAAGTGGACCGACCGTGTGAAGAAGGAGCACGACACTAGGTAAGTAAATCAACCCAAATACACTTAAAATTAAGTGTATGGTTGACTATCTGGATAGGTATGGTCAACCATACGATGAGAAACAAAGTCCACTGGTAAGTAACCATATGGTCGATGTTTTCAAGCGTATGGACGACGGATTCTGTAACCATACATCTGATCGTACGACCCCAAATCAGACTTTGAGTTTGGAAACTTTTCAAATTAAGTGGGGATTTCTTTCCTATTGTTGGAGAATTTTATATGGAGAGTTTCTCTCTATATAAAGGACGTTCCTCAACCAATGTTCACACTTTTGGAACATTATCAAACCTTAGAGGAAGAGGAAGAAGAGAAGGAGAAGGAGAGAAGACTAGGAAGACTAAGAAGAAGGCTGAGAGAAAGAGTTCTATAGACTCTCTACAACAAGTAAGGTATGAACATTGTCTATGTAGCCTTAGAACACCAAGAATAGGAGTTTCTAATGTAAATTGTAATACCAAACCCAATATAAGGATTTAACTTTGGGATTTTCTGAGCAAATCTCAAAGGGATCATGGAGAATGGGTTAGAGTAATTTATTTAGTAAAACTAAGAATTATGGCCTTAGAACGATCATTAGGGAGGACCTCGTTGATAACCAAAGAGGAGGAATCCGTAATGGAAGTAAGAAAGCACATTAAACTCATATGGTCGCAGCTATAGTCAACCATAGCATGACCAGAGTATCGACCATAGCCATTTGAAAAGAATTCAGGAACATATCGTCCCAGGTATGGTCGCATATAGTGCGACCGAAGGGTATCTACCGTACTAGGTAAGGTCGACACAGTATGAGACCATAGGACCAATCAGATACCTATCAGTTATCTATTTTTGATTTTCGACTATTGTAACATGTTACACATGAAGCTTAACTTAAATTTATGTAACTTCTAGGTTGCTTAATTGATTCAAAGAGAGTTATAAGGCTCGGAAGAAGATCAAGTTTTACTAACAGGTGAGGGAATAAGACCTAAACTAATTGGATAATAACAAACTGCTTATTTATTGCGTTTAATGTCTTGATTGATTCTATGATTGTATGCTTGTAATGTGCATTTCACATCTCATCTAATATTACTGTTATTACTGCTCTTGCATATTTATTTCTGTCTATTTATAATATGATGATGATGATGATGCTAGGAATAGGCATGTGATTGTGTGTGTAGTTAGTGTGTTGGATGCAAGTGGAGTATCAGGGGGAGGACGTGACATTGTGGTTCATCCTGGTCACCAGACTCTAGCTCTATCTTTACTCAAGTCTTGTGCACTGACAATGTCGTATTGCCATTACCTTAACAAAACTATTACGTCGTAGGGCATCAGGGGAGGTGGTCTCGGATCGTGTGGTCTTTGACTTTGCCGGGGGGCCTTAGCTCTATCTCTATGGACGTACTGAGGGATGCTGGGGTGAGGCCTTGGATACACTGGATGGCATTAGGATTGGTTAGTTACGAGCCCAGTTTACAAGCCCTCGCTAATAGGGGCTTACATGTTGGTATGGGTAGGGCATCAGGGGAAGTGTTGGCGGTGTGTGATCCAGATACTTTAGCTCTATTTCTATTCCATAGTGGGTGTATGTAGGACGGTAATGGTGTTTGATCCATTGGGCGGATTCACAGACCCGTGTATAGAGGTGCAGTGGCTGTCAAACCTTTCTATAGCATATTACAAATTTAAAAACCAGACCAAAGATATTGAATTGAATGCATGCATATGTTTGCGCATTGTTTTGTTTGCTCATTGAGCCATGAAGTGTGCTCACCCTTTTGACTTCGAATATTTTTAATTGATGATGCAGGTACTACTGTGGAAGATTATGTGAATGGACCGTCGTATGGACACATGGCGGCTATGGACGTAGAAGCTGCAGAAGATGCGCATGATCCTTCATGTGAGTGCAATCAATGTGTCTTTGATTAGTTTAGTTATTTTAGTTATCGAACATGTAATTGATTATTTTATTTTTTGTCTCGAGTTATTTGAAGATAATTGGATTAAATATTTATTTATCACTGTTAGATACTCAGTTCATTATTTATAAAGACTTTCGTTTATTTGTTTATTATCTCTGATTATTACCATGAAATGTGTGTGTGGTTTGATATGATGGGTACGACCTATGAGATCATGGTTGAACCATTGGTTTATTGATGGTTCATTACACTACTCTGGTTAGTCCAGAATTGGGGTGTGATATAAGTGTATCCATATACAACTATACCAAAAGGAGTAAATTAGAAACAAAAACTAATAAAGATAAATCACCAATGATTTATCAATAGATCTACAGGTAAGAGATAGAGATAGGAAGGTGTGCTACGTCAAGTCCCGTAGACGTAATCGTTGTAAAAACAACCCTCACCGTGATCCTCTATAAGGCCCTCATTAGTAGAGGGATCACCTGTCACACCCCAATTTCGTACTATTCAGAATGGTGTGATGAATCGCTAATAAACCAACGGTTCAACCAGGTTCTCTAATAGGCTGTGTCCATTAAAAATAGAACCATACACATCCACAACCATAATCAGAATAATACACAATAGCCAAAGTCTTATAGTAAATGAACTGAGAAATCTAACTGTGGTAATAATAAATAAGTTATTGTTATATCAACTGAGACATAAATAAATAAAATATCAATTACATCCCTTTATAAATTCAAACAAAATCTAATCGAATACGCATGAGTTGCACTCGCATGAGGGATCATGCGTATCCACTAAGTCTTCAGCTTCCATTGCAGCAACACGCCCGTATACTAGAGCACTCATATAATCTTCGATAGTGGTACCTGCCTCATCAACTAAAAATATTCGACGTCGAAAGGGTGAGCACACATCATGGCTCAGTGAGCAAACAAAACAATGCAACAAACATATGCATGCATTTAATTCATATTTTTGGTCTGGTAAATAAGTTTGCAATGCGCTATAGAAAGGTTCGGTGGCCGCCTCGCTCTATGCACAGGGTGTGGAAGCCCGCCCAAAGGTTAACGTTTATTGTCGTCCCCATCCACCCTACCATGGAATAGAGATAGAGCTAAACTGCTGAGGCTCGGCCTATGACACTTCCCCTGATACTCTACCCATACCAACACGTAAGCCCCTGCTGGCGAGGGCTTGCAAACTGGGCTCGCAACTAACCAATCCTAATGCCAATCAGTGTATCCAAGGCCTCACCCCAGCATCCCTCAATACGTCCATAGAGATAGGGCTAAGGCCCCCCGATAGAGTCAGAGACTACACGGTCCGAGACCACCTCCCCTGATACTCTACGACGTAATAGTTCTGCTAAGGTAATGGCGATACGACGATGTCAGTGGACAAGACTTGAGTTAGAGTTAGAGATAGAGCTAGAGTGCTGAGGCCCGGCCTATGACACCCCCCTGATACTCACTCGCATCAAGCACACTAACCACACACATACATTCACATGCCTATTCCTATCATCATCATCATCATCATGTTATAAACAATAAATTTATATATGCATGAACAGTAATAATAGAAATATTGGATGACATGTTAAATGCACATGACAAGCATACACGCATAGAATCAATCATGGCATTAGACTGAAGAAATAAAAATAGTTTATTATTAATCAATTCATTTAGGTCTTGTTCCCTCACCTTTGCTTGATTATAGATCCTCTCTCAAGCTTTAAGAATCAACTAAATATCAATATTATATCACTAGAAGACCTAATCAAGTTGATAGAATTTAATTATAATTAATTCTGATTTTAAAAAGCCTACTATTAACTGGGGGTCGATGCCAGGGTCGAACCTTCCATCGACCCTGGGTGCTACCACCCACATTCTGGACTTCCTGAACACTGGGGGTCGATGTTAGGGTCTGGTAGGGTCGATTGTCCTTTGACCCCCGTGCGACCCCCCATGGGTTTAGTCGAAATTTTCATCCTACAGGCCATTCCTTCGTGTTTGGGTCCTATGGCTTGCTTCTACAATCCATTCCATACATGTTCTATGGTTTAGAACCATAGTTTATTCACCTATATGATTTTTATGATCTCCCCCATGGTTTTTCATGAAAACCTAACCATGGGTGGATGATTTGGGTTTCTCCTAGATCATTCCCTCTTCACTATCTATTCTAAGGTCTTTAGAATTACATGGAGATAGTATCCATACCTGAGAATTAGGCTTGTTTCTCTGAAGCCTTCTCTTTGATCTTCTTCTCCACTATCCTTCTCTTCTCTTTCTCTTCTCCTTATCTTCTCTTTCTCTTAATCCAATTAGGGTTCTAAAAGGAGTGAAAGAGGCTTAGTGACGTCCTATTTATAGAGTAGAAACTCCCAAAATAAGTCCCATTGAGATTAGGAAAGAATCCCACTGTAATTTGGAAAGTTTCCAAATCACGGTTTCTGTCGGCAGACTGGGGGTCGATGAGGGGGTCGGAGATCCCGTTGACCCCTGGTTCTAAATTGTCTGACCCCCGGTTAGAAACTCAGGGTCTGACTTTTTATCTTGGGGGGTCCGACCCTGCCTTGCTGGGTATGCGACCCTCCCCCTTATTTTTGCATTTTTGGGTCAGTTTAATACCTGGGATCGTTATCTCCTTCCCTCACTTGATCCATTTGGCTCGACCATGATGGGTAGACCTGGTTCAAAGTGGTTATACCGGATTAGTTCGATACGGGTCTTACAACTCCCCCCTACTTATAAAAAATTTCGTCCTTGAAATTGTACATACCTTTCGAGTCGAATAGATGAGGATATTGCTTTCGCATAGCATTCTCTTCTTCCCATGTGATTTCTTCCATATCTCTACTTCTCCAGGTGACCTTAACATAATAGATGTCACGATTGCGTAGTCGTTGAACCTTTCGACTAGTGATTTCAGTCGGTGCTACTTCAAATGTCAAATCTTCAGTCAAATCAGGTAGGTCTACTGTCAAAACGTGCGCAGGATCCTTGACATACTTCTTCAATAAGGAAATATGAAATACGTCATGCACACTTGACATAGATGGTGGTAGTGCTAACTGGTAAGCCACTTTTCAACGCTTAGCTAGAATCTCATATAGCCCGACATATCTTGGACTTAATTTCCCTTTCTGTCTGAACCGTTTCAATCCTCGCATAGGCGATACTTTTAAGAATACTTTATCACCCACGACGAATTCAAGGTCTCGGCGTCGAGTATCTGCATATTGCTTCTGATGATTCTGAGTTGTTCTCACTCTTTCCTTGATAATGTCGACCACTCGACAAGTCTCTTCACCAAATTTTGGTCCAACAATACTACGTTCTCCAACTTCATTCCAAAACAAAGGAGTTCGACACTTCCTGCCATACAGTGCTTCATAGGGTGATATCTGTATAGTAGCCTGATAGCTATTCTTATAAGCGAACTCAATCAATGGTAACTTTTCATCCCATGATCCTTTAAAATCAATTACACATGCTCGAAGCATATCTTCTAGAATCTGAATTGTATGCTCTGACTGTCCGTCTGTCTGTGGATGGAATGCAGTACTAAACTTCAATGTTGTACCCATAGCCTTTTGCAATCTTTCCCAAAACTTTGAAGTAAATCGTAGATCTCTGTCAGATACAATGCTTTTAGGTACACCGTGTAATCGCACAATGTTGTCCACATACAGCTTAGCTAACCTCTCCAGTGTATACTGAGGTCGTATAGGTATAAAGCGAGCTGTTTTAGTCAGGCGGTCTACAATCACCCAAACTGCGTCAACTACTCGAGGAGTCAATGGTAATCCTGTGACGAAGTCCATAGTGATGCAGTCCCATTTCCATGTTGGTTCCGGTAATGGCTGTAACAGTCCGGCCGGTCTTTCTCGTTCAGCCTTTACTTTCTGACAATTTAGGCATTGAGACACGAACCTAGCTACATCTACTTTCATTCCTCTCCACCAATATAATTTCTTTAGATCATGACACATTTTTGTACTTCCAGGATGTATTAAATAGATGGTGATGTGGGCTTCTTTCATCAATCGGTGTCTAATGTCCAAGCTTTCTATTTCAGGTACACATATTCTTCCTTTGTATTTCAGTACCTTCTCTTTGTCCAAGGTGAACTCAGGGATAGTCCTACCTTTTTCGATGTCCTCTTGTACCGTTCTTAGGTAAGGGTCTGATTTGATAGCTGTCTTTACTTCATCAATTATATCCGGTATAATCTTCAATGCGGCGAACATATTTGAAAACCGATGAATAAACCTTTGGTTGGTTGATTCACCCGGTACATCTATCACAAACTGTTCGTTATAGTAATTGAACACTCTTCCGGTAGTACACAGTGCAACAGTGGTGCTAACCTCTTTTGGAGATTTCATCATTGTCTTTCTACTCAGTGCATCCGCAACCACATTAGCTTTTCTCGGATGATACTGGATATCATAATCATAGTCTTTCAATAGTTACAGCCATCTTCTTTGTCTCATATTCATCTCCTTCTGATTAAATAGATAAGTAAAACTTTTATGATCAGATTTAATCTGAAACTTCTCCCCGTACAGATAATGTCTCCATATTTTGACAGCATGTACTACTGTCGCTAATTCCAAATCATGAGTGGGATAGTTCTTCTCATGTGTCTTCAATTGTCTTGAGGCATAAGCAATTACTTGTTCTCCTTGCATAAGTACACATCCTAATCCCAGTCTTGACGCATCGGTGTACAAGATAAATGGTTGTCCTGGAATCGAGATGGTCAAGATTAGAGCTGATATCAATCTAGCCTTTAAGGTCTGGAAACTCTTCTCGCATTTATCCATCCAAACAAACTTCTCGCCCTTCTTAGTTAAGCTGGTGAGAGGTACGACAATTCAGGAATAGTCTTCCACAAATCATCGATAATACCCAACTAGACCCAAGAAACTTCTAATTTCTGCAACGCTCTTCGGTGCTTCCCACTTTACAATAGCCTCGATCTTGCTGGGATCCACTTTAATTCCTTCAGCGGATACTACATGGCCTAGAAAAGCAACTTCCTTTAGCCAAAACTCACACTTTGAAAATTTGGCGTAGAGCTTTTCCTTACGTAGTCACTGCAGAGCGGCGTTTAGGTTCTTAATATGAGTTTCCTCGTCTTTGGAGTAGACCAATATATCATCAATGAATACAATAACCGACGTATCCAACATATCATGGAATACCCGATTCATAAGTTCCATAAAGGTTGCTGGTGCGTTTGCCAATCCAAAAGACATGACAAAAAATTCATAATGTACATATCTGGTCCTGAATGCTGTCTTGGGAATATCACTGTCCTTAATCTTTAGCTGATGGTAGCCTGACCGAAGATCGATCTTGGAGAACACTTTGGCACTTTACAACTGATCGAACAGGTCATCGATCCAAGGCAATGGATACCGATTCTTAATTGTCAGTTTGTTCAGTTCTCGGTAGTCTATACACCAGCGAACACTACCGTCCTTCTTCTTCACGAATAATATTGGCGCTCACCATGGTGATATGCTAGGGCGAATGTAACCCTTGTCCAGCAGTTCTTGTAGTTGTACTTTCAATTCCTTCAGTTCAGTAGGAGCCATTCGATAAGGTGCTTTCAATACTGGTGCGGCTCCACGTATGAGATCTATAACAAACTCTGTAGCTCGGTCGGGTGGTAATCCTGGTAGTTCTTTAGGAAATACGTCTGGATAGTCATGCATGACATCAATATCCTCCATTCGTGGTGCTTCTTTGGTAAGGTCGACCACAGATACAAAATTCCCCGACTGCTCCTTTCTCAAGGCACTTCTTCGCCTTCAGCACAGAGAGTATGAGCTTCCGTTTACGGGGAAGTTTGGTTCCCGCAAAACTGAACTCTGCTCCTTCCTTGTCTTTAAATGTCAGCTTCTTTTCGACACACAATATATTTGCAGAATGTCGAGCTAACCAGTCCATTCCCAAGATGACGTCAAAGTTTGCCATCTCAAGTTGGATCAAGGTTGCATCCAAAGTCTTTTCATCAATAAGAACTGGACATGGTCCATAACCTTTTTCTAATTCCACTTTTAATCCCATAGGTGATCGTACAAGCAGTTTGTAGTCTGAGGATTTAAGGGGTAGATTTAACTTCTTTCCAAATGACACCGATATAAAAGAATGAGTAGCTCCTGAATCAAAGAGTACTCTGGCGGGAATGCCATTAATAGGTACGATACATGTGATTTGTTTTGGTTTAATCTACATGCTCATACAATGTAATACAACTAACTTAAATTTTTTTTAAGTCATACCTATGACCACATCAAGCGATGCGGAAGCATCCTCAGATGTAACCGCGTAAACTCGTCCTTGATGTAGCTGCTTCTTGGGCTTAGGACATTCCCTTGCCATATGTCCCACTTGATTGCAGTTATAACTTTTCATCCCCTCAGGGGTTGGCTTTTGTTGCTGTGAGGCTGCAGGAGTAGTCTTGGATGCAGCATTAAAGCCTTGAGTACGGAAGGGTTTGAATATCTTGGTGTTCCCTCCGTTGTAAGAATTTCCATTAGGCCTTTTTATTCCCCTATTTTGAGCAATGTAGCTCTCTTTCTGGCTCGACTCTATTACTCGAGCAATTTGTGCAGCTTCATTATAGATTTTCTTTTTCAGTCCCAAAACATGCTCGCGGATGCTTCCCCTAAGTCCCATGAAGAACCTTCGGGTCTTTGTGTTTTCCTCTTGCATACTGGTGGGTGCAAAGAAGAACATCTCTTCATAACGCTATTGGTATGCATCCACGGTCATCTGCCCCTGATATAAACTCAGGAACTCTCTTTCCATAGAATCTCTGAAACTTCTTGGAAAGTACTTCTCAAAGCACGCCTCCTTATAAATATCCCAAGTCAATTGGGCATGCTTTGTTAATAAATATGTCCTGGTAGACCTCCACCAATGGTGTGCATCTCCTTTCAGGATAAAGGTAGCACATAATACTTTCTCTTCTTTATTCACTGTCATCATCATAAAATTTCTTTCCATCTCGTCAACCCAGTGTGCCGGCCATAAAGGATCTGCTGGCTTGCCATTAAATTCTTTGGGCTTCAGTTTCAAAAAATGCTCCACCAATCTGGAGTGGTCTAGTTGCTGCGGGACATATGCCCCATACATAGGTGGTTGGGGTTGATATCCACCTTGAGCTATCTCAGGATTTTGTACTTGAGCCTGCATGATGGGAGTCTGAGGTGCGTGGGGTACTGTGTTACTTCCCCCTGGATCTGTACTTGCCTGTCCTGCTGGCATTGGAGGTGTCTGTGCAGCTAGAAAGGTCATACCTAAGGCAGCTTGCATAGTAGCCTGTGCCTGTTGCATTTGCTGCAGCTGTTGGGCCAAGTTCAATACGACTGTGGCCAAGTCTGTAGGTGGAGCTGGTAGATTTGTAGGATTTGTCTACCCATTTATGACGGACGGTGCCGTGTTCATATTCCCCTGTGCTTCCGGGTGTGTCTGGCTATTTTCCCCCCCAGGTGGTGGTGGTGGGATAGAGTTACGGCTCTGTCTGGTTACTTTGCGTCCAGCCATTAACTAATCTGATAGTGGGATTGCCTGAAAATCATTGAACACTTGAGACAATCATTAAATACTTCATTATCATATTTTAAACCCACTAACAAATGCAAATTTCAAAATTTTCAGATCATTCTGTCGAAAATGCTGTGTTTTCACTGCCGGGTCGATGGTGGGGGTCGATGGGTGTCCGACCCTTAGTATGCGACCCTGAGAAATCAACAATTCTTCCCGAGAGCCGGGGGTCGATGGGGGGGTCAGAGGATGTCCGACCCAGGGTGCGACCCCTGGTTCTCTGTTAGATTCCTGAGAGCCGAGGGTCGATGCGGGGGTCGATGGGTGGGTCGATGGTTTTAGTCGAATTTTTCGACCCCTGGACTAAAAATCAGATTTTTAAGTTTCGATTCAAAGTCCATTTCCCATTCTTTCTTCTCCGCTTCGACTCGTCTCGTCCCTCTGAGTTGCTACAGTGACAACTCCGATCCGTTGGTGGTTTGTACTCCTTGTTTCGTCGTCTACACCTCCGCTACAGGTATATCTTCTATATTTTCATATTTTTAGGTTTCCTTACCTAGGTTTTTACTCGTATATCTCGTATTTTTTAAATTAAACTTTTTCCAACCGTAAAAATTCGATTTTTATTGGGGGCTTTTGTTGTTGGTGACTCGAGAAATGAAAGCCCTCAAAAATATTTGAGTTTCATCGGTTGGTTATCGAGAAACTCGAAATTTACTCTTTTTGCCCTAATTTTGTCGAGATTTCGAATTTCTTGAAATTTCTTACAATTCAATCTCATTAGCTAAAATTTTCGACTGTATGAGTCTTACAGGATAGTTTAGTATCTATGTAAGTCCTCCTGCCCACGTGTATGGGTGAAAAGTGAGGCTTTTGACCAATTTATGTCGTTATAATGTCAAAATTTTGGGTTTTTCACCTCTACTAAGCCATTATTTTTTTTTCTTTCTTATTTGCAGATACTATGGCTCGTACCAAGGTACCCAGTGTTCATGACCATCTTCGCTTCCGTTCCACTGAAGCCAAGACACAGTATGCCCGCTACGCTCGTAAGAAAGTAGAGGGAGGTCGCAAAGTAGACTTGGCCAGCTTGGCCTTGTTCAATGTGGAGGGGGTCTTTGGCGATATGGGATGGCTCCCTGTCATCACCTATGACGCCTGTACCTTTCCTGACTTGGTACGCCAGTTCTATTGTAATCTCCAAGTGGTGGGGGATTACAACGATGTTGAGAGAGGTGATGAGCTTCGGATCACTAGCTATGTCAAGGGAGTTGATATTTCTTTCGACTACCGACAGCTAGCAGACTTGCTGGGTATCTCCTATGGTGGCTCCTTCGTATTTTGTGCCCCTAGAGAACCCCAGTTCTTTTCATTACAGATGAGGGCTGAGATAGACCGTCAGCTCATCAGACCTGATCGCTGGGAGATGAAAGCGAGTTATCTGCATTCCGATCCACGGGTGTACTACAAGATCATTCAGTACAACTTGATACCGCAGAGTGGACATTACGAGAGGGTCTCCCAGTTGACCCAGTATCTGCTGTACAGCATATGCACTAGGCAGTCCGTCTGCCTTCCCTATATCATCATGCGGACGATGATCAGTGCCACGTTGCCCAGTCATACTGGCAACCTTCCTTATGGACGCATGATCACTACATTGCTTACCCGCCTGGGGATTGATTTGTTGGATGAGAAGATTCAGGAGAAATCCTTCTCATCGCCTCTGGATTGGGAGGCCATCTACAAGATGGGCATGCGGGATGCCCAGGTCAGCGATGAGGAGAGGAACGCGATGGTGCGCCCTCGCACTAGAGTGGAGATGGCTAACGCTGAGGCAACAGCAGCAGCCGCTGGAGCAGGGGTTCATGGGGATGATGACGATCGGCTATACATGGATGTAGATGTCATACCTCCTCCATCACCTACTCATACTACAGGAGCTGGTCCGTCTTCTTCAGCTGGTCCTTCACATGCAGCTGGTCCTTCGTATGCTCCTTCTGATGACATGATGGGGATATTGCATGAGATACGAGAGGCTCAGTGCATGTCTGACTTGAGGATGGGAGAGCTTCTAGAGGCTCAGCACTTGTCCGATCAGTGGGTGGGAGAGCTTCTGGCTGCTCATGGCTTGTCGGATCAGCGGGTGGGAGAGCTTCTAGCTGCTCAGCACATGTCGGATCAGCGGGTGGGAGAGCTTAGGGATGCTCAGCGTGTGACTGACCAGCGGGTGGCTGATCTCACAGCTAGTCTCCAGACGACCCAGACTCAGATAGCTTGGTTGACTAGAGTCGACGCTGAGGACTATGATAGAGACCATGAGGCACCGCCTCCCCAATCACCTCCAGCTTCTTGATGTATTTCTTTTATCTTTCTTTTGTACTTCAGAGTAAGTGTCCGGGCTGTGGACTATACTCTGCTTTAATCATATATATATATATATAAACGTTTATTCTTCCTTTGGTTATATATAAATTTGTTTCTCATTTAATAGATGCATTATTCTCTTTCAGTTTTGTCTCAAACAACATAGATGCTTATGGTGTGTTATTATTACATCTTTTAAATTTTTATCCTATCTCCGTTCATGAACTTTTGTAGAAGTATACTGGTTTCACAGACAAGGCCTGAGATGCTCTGATACCAAATTGTCACACCCCAATTCCGCACTATTCAGAATGGTGTGATGAACCGCTAATAAATCAACGGTTCAATCAGGATCTCTAATAGGCTGTGTCCATTAAAAACATCCACAACCATAATCAGAATAATACACAATAGCGGAATCTTAGTTCTTAGTAAATGAACTAAGAAATCTAACTGTGGTAATCATAAATAAAATATCAAGTTATTGTTATATCAACTGAGACATAAATAAATAAAATATCAATTACATCCCTTTATAAATTCAAACAAAATCTAATCGAATACGCATGAGTTGCACTCGCATGAGGGATCATGCGTATCCCCTAAGTCTTCAGCTTCCATTGCAGCAACACGCCCGTACACTGGAGCACTCATATAATCTTTGACAGTGATACCTACATCATCAACTAAAAATATTTGACGTCGAAAGGGTGAGCACACATCATGGCTCAGTGAGCAAACAAAACAATGCAACAAACATATGCATGCATTCAATTCATATCTTTGGTCTGGTAAATAAGTTTGCAATGCGCTATAGAAAGGTTCGGTGGCCGTCTCGCCTCTATGCACAGGGTGTGGAAGCCCGCCCAAAGGTTAACGTTTATTGTCGTCCCCATCCACCCTACCATGTAATAGAGATAGAGCTAAAGTGCTGAGGCCCGGCCTATGACACTTTCCCTGATACTCTATCCATACCAACACGTAAGCCCCTGCTGGCGAGGGCTTGCAAACTGGGCTCGTAACTAACCAATCCTAATGCCAATCAGTGTATCTAAGGCCTCACCCCAGCATCCTTCAATACGTCCATAGAGATAGGGCTAAGGCCCCCCGGTAGAGTCAGAGACTACATGGTATGAGACCACCTCCCCTGATACTCTACGACGTAATAGTTCTGCTAAGGTAATGGCGATACGACGATGTCAGTGGACAAGACTTGAGTTAGAGATAGAGCTAGAGTGCTGAGGCCCGGCCTATGACACCCCCTGATACACGCTCGCATCAAGCACACTAACCACACACATACATTTTCATGCCTATTCCTATCATCATCATCATCATAATGTTATAAACAATAAATTTAAATATGCATGAACAGTAACAATAGAAATATTAGATGACATGTTAAATGCACATGACAAGCATACACGCATAGAATCAATCATGGCATTGGACTCAAGAAATAATAATAGTTTATTATTAACCAATTAGTTTAGGTCTTGTTCCCTCACCTTTGCTTGATTGTAGATCCTCTCTCAAGCTTTAAGAATCAACTAAATATCAATATTATATCACTAGAAGACCTAATCAAGTCGTTAGAATTTAATTAGAATTAATTCTGATTTTAAAAAGCCTACTGTTAACTCGGGGTCGATGCCAGGGTCGGACCTTCCATCGACCCTGGGTGCTACCACCCACATTCTGGACTTCTCAAACATTGGGGGTCGATGTTAGGGTCTGGTAGGTTCGATTGTCCATCGAGCCCCCGTGAGACCCCCCGTGGGTTTAGTTGAAATTTTCATCCTACAGTCCATTCCTTCATGTTTGGGTCCTATGACTTGCTTCTACAATCCATTCCATACATGTTCTATGGTTTAGAACCATAGTTTATTCACCTATATGATTTTTATGATCTCCCCCATGATTTTCCATGAAAACCTAACCATGGGTGGATGATTTGGGTTTCTCCTAGATCATTCCCTCTTCACTATCTATTCTAAGGTCTTTAGAATTACATGGAGATAGTATCCATACCTGAGAATTAGGCTTGTTTCTTTGAAGCCTTCTCTTCGATCTTCTTCTCCACTTTCCTTCTCTTCTCTTTCTCTTCTCCTTCTCTTCTCTTTCTCTCAATCCAATTAGGGTTCTAAAAGGAGTGAAAGAGGCTTAGGGATGTCCTATTTATAGAGTAGAAACTCTCAAAATAAGTCCCATTGGGATTAGGAAAGAGTCCCATTGCAATTTGGAAAGTTTTCAAATCACGGTTTCTATAGGCAGACTGGGGGTCGATGTGGTGGTCGGAGATCCCATCGACCCCTGGTTTTAAATTGTCCGACCCCTGGTTAGAAAGTCAGGGTCTGACTTTTTATCTTGGGGGGTCCGACCCTACCTTGCTGGGTATGCGACCCTCCCCCTTATTTTTGTGTTTTTGGGTCAATTTAATACCTGGGATCGTTATCACCTTCCCTCACATGATCTATTTGGCTCGACCATGATGGGTAGACCGTGTTCAAAGTGGTAAGACCAGATTAGTTCGATACGGGTCTTACATCACCCACCAGAAGGGAATCCATAAAGGTACTTGCATCATAATTTGAAAAGAATTTCATTATTCGAGGGTTGAGCACCTATCCCAGCTCAGTGAAGAGTCAAGTATCAATGCACATGCATGCTGGAGATCAATATCAAAAAACACATGTTTATTCAATATCAAATGCACGTGCTTATGTATGCCACTATAGCCATACCTTAGCAAAGATCTCTTCGTGCCCCACCACTTGGATTAGTTCTGTAAGACCCGTATCAAACTAACAGGTCTTGCCACCTTGTACCAGGTCTACCTATCATGGTCGAGCCAAGTTGACCAAGTACGTGAAGGAAATCACAAGACCAGGTATGAAATTAACCCAAAAATAGTAAATTTAAGGGTAGGGTTCCATGCCTAAACAGGTAGGGTCGACCCCACCTCAACAGAGTCCATCCCATGACTTTTCAGTACTAGGGTCGGATGACTTGAGACCCTTGGGTCGATGGATCCTGCGACCCTAGCATCGACCCTAGGATGACAGACTGAAACCGTAATTAGAAAACTTTCCTAATTTCAAGGGGATGCTTTCCTAATCTCGATGGGACTTATTTTGGGAGGTTTTCCTTTATAAATAGGACATCCCTTAGCCTCTTTCACTCCTTTTGAAACCCTAATTGAAAGTGAGAGAAAGAGAAGAGAAGGAGAAGAGAAGGAGAGTTGGAGAAGAAGACTAAGGAGAAGAAATTCAGAGAAATCTCTGAATCTCAACAAGCCTAAGGTATGAATACGTTCTCCATAAATTATGTAAGACTCTAGGATAGTTTATGAAGAAGGTAGGATCTAGGAGAAACCCAAATCATCCATCCATGGGTAGATTCCAATGGAATCCATGGAGGAAATCATTGTAAACAAAGTAAAGTGTGTTACTTGGAGTTTTGAGCCATAGAACAATCATAGAATGGATTATAAAAGTAAGCCAAAGGATCCAAACATGAAAGAATGGACTGTAAGATGAAAGGTCGACTCAAACTACGTGTGGTAGCACCTAGGGTCGATGGATAACCGACCTTATGACCGACCTTACACCCAGGGGTCTCAGAAAACTACTACCCTATCTGCGACCCAACCTGCGACCCTAGCAGTACAACAAACTTAAAACTGTTGGAATTAATTCTAATTAAAATCTATCGACTTGTTAGGTTTTCCTAGTGATCTAAAATTGATTCTTAAAGCTCGAAAGAGGATCTACACTCAATCAAAGGTGAGGGAACAAGACCTAAATAATTTGGCTAATAATAAACTATTTTTATTTATTGAGTCCAATGCCATGACTGATTCTATGCGTGTATGCTTGTAATGTGCATTCAACATGTCATCCAATATTCCTACTATTAATGTTCATGCATATTTAATTCTGTTTATTTATAACATGATGATGATGATGATGATGATGCTAGGAATAGGCATGTGAATGTATGTGTGTGGTTAATGTGCTTGGTGCGAGTGGATCATCAGGGGGAGGACGTGACATTGTGGTGTGTCCTGGTCACCAGACTCTAGCTCTATCTCTACTCAAGTCTTGTCCACTAACATCGTCGTATCGCCATTACCTTAGTAGAGCTATTACGTCGTAGGGCATCAGGGGAGGTGATCTTGGACCGTGTAGTCTCTGACTCTGTCGGGGGGCCTTAGCTCTATCTCTATGGATGTATTGAGGGATGCTGGGGTGAGGCCTTGGATACACTGTTTGACATTAGGATTGGTTAGTTGCAAGCCCAGTTTGCAAGCCCTCGCCAATAGGGGCTTACGTGTTGGTATGTGAGCATGTGGTACTTTAATGCCGATACCCATTGAGTACACTGTTTCCATGGTGGGTGCATGTGGGATGGCAATGCCAATATTCATTGGGCGGCTTCACACACTTGTGTATAGAGGTGAGGTGGCCACCGAACCTTTTTATAGCACATTGCAAACTTATATACCAGACCACAGATATAAATTGAATGCATGCATATGTTTGTTCCATTGTTTTGTTTTCTCACTGAGCCGTGATGTGTGCTCACCCTTTTCAAATTTGAATATTTTAGTTGATGATGCAGGTATGACCGTGAAAGATTATATGAGTGCTCCCACATTCAGGCATATTGCGGCGATGGACGCAGAAGATATAATGGAGACGCATGATTCGTCATGCGAATGCAACTCATGCATTTTCGATTAGATTTTAGTTGGATTATTGAATAAATGTAATTGATTATTTTATTACTTATGTCTCAGTCAATGACAGATAATTGGTATTTTATTTATGATTATCACAATTAGATTCTCAGTTCATTTAATATTTAAGACTTCCGCTATTGTGTATTTACTCTGATTATGGTTGTAGATGTGTATGGTTTAAGCAAACGGACACAGTCTATTTGAGATCCTGGTTGAACCGTTGGTTTATTAGCTGTTCATCACACCATTCTAAATAGTGTGGAATTGGGGTGTGACAACTTGGTATCAGAGCTCTCAGGCCCTGTCTATTAAACCAGTGTACGTCCACAAAAGTTCGTGAACTGAGTTAGGATAAAATTTAAAAGCTTTAATAAAAACACACCGTAAGCACCTGTGTTGTTTGAGACAAAATTAAGAAAGAGAATAATGCACATATAAAGGGAGGAACAAGTTTTATATATACATCAAACTAAAAGAAAGTTTATATACATATCCAAAGTAGAGTACAGTCCACAACCCGGACAGTTACTCTGTAATACTAAAGAAGAATAAAAGAAAAATACTTCATGGAGTTGGAGGTGATGGAGGAGGCAGTGCCTTGCGTTCTCTGTCATAGTCCTCAGCATAGACTCTAGTCAAGTAGGCTACCTGAGTCTGGATCGTTTGGAGACTAGTTGTCAACGTACCCATCCGCTGATCAGATGCACACTGAGCATCTAGAAGCTCTGCCACTCTCAAATCCATGGTGCGCTGAGCCTCCCTAATCTCACAATGTAATCCCATCATATCATCAGATGGTGGGCGTAAAGGACCAGCCATGTGTGAAGGAGTCTGAGATGGACCAGCTCTAGTAGAATGTAGAGATGATGGAGGAGGTATGGAGTCCACATCCATGTACATATGATCCTCATCCTCAGCATCCCCCCCATGAACCCCTGCTCCAGCGGCTGCTACTGCTACTGCCTCAGCGTCTGCCACCTCTACCCGAGTACGAGGATGCACCAGAGCATTCCTCTCCTCATCACAGACCTGAGCATCCCACATGTGCATCCTACAGATGGTGTAAGACCCGTATCGAACTAACCGATCTTACCACCTTGTACCAGGTCTACTTATCAAGGTCGAGCCAAATGGACCAAGTGCGTGAAGGAAATAGCGAGACCAGGTATTAAACTGACCTAAAAATAATACAATAGGGGTAGGGTCGCATACCCAAATAGGCAGGGTCAACCCCATCTCATCAGGAAATCAGACCCCTGATTTTTAGACCTAGGGTTGGACAATTTAGACCCTAGGGTCAACGGGATCTCCGACCCCCTCATCGACCCCAGGATCACCGACAGAAACCGTAAATAGGAAACTTTCCAAATTCCAAGGGGATTCTTTCCTAATCTCAATGGGACTTATTTTGGGAGGTTCTCCTCTATAAATAAGACGTCCCTTAACCTCTTTCACTCCTTTTGAAACCCTAATTGAAAGAGAAGTGAAGGAGAAGAGAAGGAAAGTTGGAGAAGCAGACTAAAGAGAAGAATTCAGAGAAACCTCTGAATCTCAGCAAACCTAAGGTATGGATATGTTTTCCATAAATTATGTAAGACCTTAGAATAGTATATAAAGAGGGTATGATCTAGGAGAAACCCAAATCATCCATCCATGGGAAGATTTCAATAAAATCCATGGAGGGAATCATGGTAGACATAGTAAGGAGATAACCTGGAGTTTTAAGCCATAGAACAAGCATAGAATGGACTGTGGAAGTAAGCCATAGGACCCAAACTTGAAAGCTTAGACTGTAGAATGAAAAGGTCGACTCAAACCACGTGCGGTCGCACGTAGGGTCGATTGAGAATCGACCCTACCAGACCACAGGTTTGACCCCCAGATTTTGGGAAGTCCAAGGAAGCTGCAGTCGCACCTAGGGTCGATGGAACATCCGACCCTAACATTGACCCTACACCCTGGGGTCGCAGAAAAATACTACCCTACCTGCGACCCGCCCTGCGACCCTAGCTTAACAGTAAGCCTAAAATTGTCGGAATGAATTCTAACTAAAATCTATCGACTTGTTAGGTTTTCCTATTGATATAAAAGTGATTCTTAGAGCTTGAAAGAGGATTTACACTCAAGCAAAGGTGAGGGAACAAGACCTAAACTAATTGGCTAATAATAAACTATTTTTATTTTCTTGAGTCCAATGCCATGACTGATTCTATGCGTGTATGCTTGTAATGTGCATTCAACATGTCATCCAATATTCTTGCTATTAATGTTCATGCATATTTAATTCTATTTTATTTATAACATGATGATGATGATGATGCTAGGAATAAGCATGTGAATGTATGTGTGTGGTTAGTGTGCTTGATGCGAGTGGAGCATCAGGGAGAGGACGTGACATTGTGGTTCAGCCTGGTCACCAGACTCTAGCTCTATCTCTACTCAAGTCTTGTCCACTAACATCGTCGTATCGTCATTACCTTAGCAGAACTATTACGTCGTAGGGTATCAGGGGAGGTGGTCCCGGACCGTGTAGTCTTCGACTCTGCCGGGGTAGCCTTAGCTCTATCTCTATAGACATATTGAGGGATGCTGGGATGCGGCCTTGGGTACACTGTTTGACATTAGGATTGGTTAGTTGCGAGCCCAGTTTGCAAGCCCTCGCCTGTAGGGGCTTACGTGTTGGTATGGGTAAAGTATCAGGGGAAGTGTGATGTGATGTGGTCCTAAGCACTTTAGCTCTATCTCTATTCCATAGTGGGTGCATATGGGACGACAATAAACGTTAATCTTTGGGCGGCTTCACACACTCGTGTATAGAGGTGAGGCGGCCACCGATCCTTCCTTTAGCACATTGTAAACTTATATACCAGACCACAGATAAGAATTGAATGCATGCATATGTTTGTTGCAATGTTTTGTTTTCTCACTGAGCCGTGATGTGTGGTCACCCTTTCGACGTCGAATATTTTTAGTTGATGATGCAGGTACCACTGTGGAAGAATATATGAATGCTTCTGTGTACGGGCACATTGTTGCAATGGAGGCTGAAGATATAGTGGAGACGCATTACTCCTCATGCGAGTGCAACTCATGTATTTTTGATTAGATTTTTATTTGAAATATTAAGGAAATGTAATTTAATATTTTATTTACTTATGTCTCGGTCTCGGTTGATACAACATAATTTGATATTTTATTTTTGATTATCACAGTTAGATCCTCAGTTCATTTAATATTTAGACTTCCGTTATTGTGTATTTATTCTGATTATAGTTGTGGATGTGAATGGTTTAATTTAAAAGGACACAGCTTATTAGAGATCCTGGTTGAACCGTTGGTTTATTAGCAGTTCATCACACCGTTCTAAATAGTACGGAATTGGGGTGTGACAACTTAGTATCAGAGCTCTCAGGCACTGTCTTTTAAACCAGTATACTACCACAAAAGTTTGTGAACTGAGATAGGATAAAAATTTAAAAGCTGTAATAATAACACACTATAAGCATATGTGTTGTTTGAGACAAAAATTGAAAGAGAATAATACATCTATTAAATGAGAAACAAATTTATATACACTCGAATGAAGAACAAACGTATATACACATATCTAAAGCAGAGTACAGTCCACGATCCAGACAGTTACTCTAAAGTACAAAAGAAAAAGAAAAATGCATCAGGAAGCTGGAGGTGATGGGGGAGGCGGTGCCTCGTGGTCTCGGTCATAGTCCTCAGCATACACCCTAGTCAATCAAGCTATCTGAGTCTGGGTCATCTGAAGACTAGCTATGAGATCAGCCACCCACCGATCAGTCACGTGCAGAGCATCTAGAAGCTCTCCCACCCTCAGATCAGACATGCGCTGAGCCTCTCTAATCTCACACAGTATCCCCATCATGTCATCAGAAGGTGGGTGTAAAGGACCAGCTGCATGTGAAGGACCAGCTCCCGTAGTATGTGTAGGTGATGGAGGAGGTATGGAGTCCACATCCATGTATAAACGATCATCATCCCCAGCATCACCCCCATGAACCCCTGCTCCAGTGGCTGCTACTGCTGCCTCAGCGTCTGCCATCTCCACCCGAGTACGAGGACACACCAGAGCGTTCCTCTCATCATTGCTGACCTGAGCATCCCGCATGCCCATCTTACATATGGCCTCCCAATCCAGAGGTGATGAGAAGGATTTCTCCTGAATCTTCTCATCCACCAAATCAATACCCAGGTGGGTAAGCAGTGTAGTGGTCATGCGTCCATAAGGCAGGTTGCCAACATGACCGAGTAGTGTGGCACTGATCATCGTCCGCATAATAATATAAGGGAGGCAGACAGGCTGCCTAGTGCAGATACAGTACAGTAAGAACTGGGTCAACTGGGAGATCCTCTCGTAGTGCCACTCTGAGGTATTAGGTTGTGCTGAATGATTTTATAGTACACCCGAGGCTCTGGACGTAGGTAGATCGCTTTCATCTCCCAGCGATCCACTCTGATGAGCTGACGGTCAATCTCAGCCCTCATCGCCAAGAAAAAGAACTGGGGCTCTCTGGGAGCACAATACACCAAGGGGCCATCGTATGAAATGCCCAAAAGGTCCGCTAGCTGCCGATAATCAAAGGAAACCTCGACTCCCTTGACGTAGCTAGTGATCATGAGCTCTCTACCCCTCTCAGTATCATTGTAATCTCCCACCACCTGAAGATTACAGTAAAACTGTCTCACCAAATCTAGATGAGTACAGGCATCGTAGGTGATCACAGGAAGCCAGCCCATGTCACCAAAAGCTCTCTCTACATCAAACAAGGCCAGGCTAGCCAAGTTCACCTGACGACCTCCCTTTACCTTCTTACGAGCGTAGCGAGCATACTGCGCCTCAGTCTAGTTAGAACAGAAGCGGACTGTGTAAGACCCGTGTCAAACTAACCCGGTCTTACCACCATGAACCAGGTTTACCCATCATGGTCGAGTCAAGTGGACAAAGGGCGTGAAGGAGATCGAGATCCTAGGTATAAAATCGACCCAAAAACACTTAATTTTAGGGGAGGGTCGCATACCCAGCCAAGTAGGGTCGGACCTCCCAAAACAGAATGTCAGACCCTCAGATTTTAAGGGAGGGTCGGACAGCTTAAGACCCTAGGGTCGACGGGATCATCGACCCTCCCATCGACCCTCGGATCCTGCCGAAAATAGAAATTAGGAAAGGTCGAGATTTTTCGATTGGATTCCTTCCTAATTTCAAAGGGACTTATTTTAGGATGTTTCTAGCCTATTTAAGGGACGTCCCTAAGCCACTTTCACTCCTTTTATAACCCTAATTGAATTGAGAGAAAGAGAGGAGAAGGAAAGGAAGAAGAGGAGAAGCAAGGAAGAGAACCTAGCAAAAAGGAGAAGAATTTCAGAGGAAAAGTAATCTTCTCAGGTATGGGTACTAATTCAATGAGTTTCTATAGACCTTAGGTTAGTAATTGTTGAGAGTATGATCTCGGAGAAACCCAAACCATCGATCCATGGTTAGGTTTTCATGAAAAATCCTAGGAGAATGCATGAAAGCCATCTAGGGGGATGGTTCATGGTTTCAAACCATGGAATGAGTGTTGAATGGAATGTAGAAGCAAGCCATAGGACCCCAGACTTGAAGAATGGATTAAAAAGTGGAAATTGGATCAGAGTGCACCAAGGGTCGCATCGACGGTCGATAGGCCATCTGACCCTAGGTGTTTCTGACCATCGACCCTCAGCATTCGGGAAGTCCAGAATGGAAGGAGGGTCGATAAACCCATCGACCCTAGTATCGACCCTAGCATCGACCCTCAGTTGACAGAATGGTTTTTAATTCCGGAATTAATTCTAATTAAATTTTATCGGCTTTGTTAGGTCTGCTAGCAATCTAATAACATTGTAACGGTGATTTTAAAGCTTGGGAAATATCTTATAACAAGCTAAGGTGAGGAACCTTAACTCCAAACTAAATTGGTTAATAATAAACTATTTTCTATTTTTGAGTCCTATGCTATGTTTGATTCTATGCGAATATGTTTGTAATGTGCATACAGCAAGCCATCCAATATTTCTATTACTTGTTCATGCATATTTACTTTATTGTTTATAACATGATGATGATGATGATGATGATGATGATGATAGGAATAGGCATGTGCTTGTATGTGTGTGGTTGATGTACTTGATGCGAGCGAGTATCAGGGGAGGTGTGATGAGAACGTCAATAAACGTTAACCTTTGGCGGGTCTCAGCACTTTAGCTCTATCTTTAACTCAAGTCTTGTGCATTGACATCGTCGTATCGCCATTACCTTAGCGGAACTATTATGTCGTAGAGTATCAGGGGAGGTGGTCTCGGTCCTTGTAGTCTCTGACTCTACCGGGGGGCCTTAGCTCTATCTCTATGGACATTCTGAGGGATGCTGGGATGAGGCCTTGGATACACTGTTTGGCATTAGGATTGGTTAGTAGCGAGCCCAGTTTGCAAGCCCTCGCTAACAGGGGCTTACGTGTTGGTATAGCATTATATAGCAATAAACGTTAACATTTGTTGTATAATGTTATGGTAGGGTGGATGGGGACGATGATAAACGTTAACCTTCGGGCGGGCTTCCACACCCTGTGTATAGAGGCGGTGTCAATAAATGTTAACCTTTGACCACCCAACCTTTCTATTGCGCATTGCAAACTATAAACCGGACCAAAGATATGAATTGATTGCATGCATATGTATTGTTGCATTGTTTTGGCTACTCACTGAGCCGTGTTGTGTGTTCACCCCTCGACGTCGAATATTTTTAGTTGATGATGCAGGTTACACAGTCGAAGATTATACGAACGCATCTGCGTACGGGAATATTGCAGCAATGGAAGCTGGAACTGAAGATGATACACACGACCCCTCTTGCGAGTGCAACTCGTGTGTATTTGATTAGATATTTTTATAGTTTCTTTAAATTTATAAAGACATGTATTTGATATTTACATAAGTATGTCTCAGTTGAAAACAGAATAATTTACTATTTAATTAATGGTATCATCTTAGTTCTCAGTTCATTTATTTATAAATTTTTCCGCTATTGTGTATTACTCTGATTATGATTATGGATGTGTGGAAGTTTGGATAACGCGGGGATAGCCTATTCGAGATCTTGGTTGAACCGTTGGTTACTTAACGGTTCATCACACCATTCTGGTTGGTGCAGAATTGAGGTGTGACAGACTGGGTCATGAACCCTGGATACTTTGGTACGAGCCATACTATCTGCAAAAACAAAGAAAAATAGATACTGGCTTAGTAAAGATGAAAAACCCAAAAATTTTGACAATATAACGACATAAATTGGTCAAAAGCCTCACTTTTCAACCATACACGTGGGCTGGAGGACTTATATAGATTCTAAACGATCCTGTAAGACTCATACAATTAGAAATTTTATCTAAGGAGATTGAATTTGAAAAAATTTCAAGAAAATAAAAAATCTCGACAAATTAGGGCAAAAAGGGGAAATTTCAAGTTTCTCGATAACCAACCGATGAAACTCAAATATTTTTGAGGGCTTTCATCCATTGAGTCACCAACAACAAAAGCCCCCAATAAAAACAACAACAAAAGCTCCCAATAAAAATCAAATTTTTACGATTAGAAAAAGTTTAATTTGAAGAAAACGTTATAAACGAGCAAAAACCTAGTTAAGAAACCCTAAAATATGAAACCATAGAAAACATACCTGTAGAGGAGGAGTAGACGTCGAAAAGAGAAGCAAAAATCACCAATGGGTCGGAGTTGTCACTATAGCAACTCAGAGGAACGAGCCGAGTTGGAAAGGAGGAGAAAGAATGAGAAATGGATTCAAAATCAGGATTAAAAACCTGGTTTTCAGTCCTAGGGTCGGATAATTCGACCAAAACATCCGACCCTACCTCCGACCCCCTCATCGACCCTAGCCTCTCGGTGATCTGACAGAGAACTAGGGGTCGATCCCAGGGTTGGACATCCATCGACCCTACCATCGACCCTAGGCTCTCGGTAAGTATCAGTGATTCTCAGGGTCACATACCCTAGGGTCGGACATCCATTGACCCCACCATCGACCCTACAATGGAAAATACAGTATTTTTGACAGAATGATCTGAAAAATTTGAAAATATCATTGATAGTGGATTTAAATATGAGAATGAAATATATGATGATTGCCTCACGTATTCTATGATTTTCAGGCAGTACCACTACCAGAACAGATAATGGCTGGACGCAGAGTGACCAGACAAAGCCGTAACTCTATTCTACCACCACCACCTGTGGAGGAAGACAACCATATACATCCTGAAACACAGAAGAATCCGAACACGGCACCGTCCGTAGGTAATGGGCAGACAAATCCTACAAATCTGCGAGCTCCACCTATAGACCTGGCTACACTCGTAATGAATTTGGCACAATAGTTGCAGCAAATACAACAGGTACAAGCTACTATGCAAGCTGCCATAGGCATGGCTTTTCTAGCTGCACAGATGACACCGATGCCAGCAGGACATGCAAGCACAGTACCAGGGGGAAGTAACACAGTACCCCACGCAACTCAAACCCCCATCATGCAGGCTCAAGTACAAAACCCTGAAGTAGCTCCAGGTGGATATCAATACCAACCACCTATGTATGGGGCTTATATTCCTCATCAACTAGACCACTCCAGACTGGTGGAGTGTTTTCTGAAGATGAAGCCCAAGGAGTATAGTGGTAAGCCAGCGGATCCGTTGTGGCCAGCACACTGGATTGATGAGATGGAGAGAAATTTCACGATGATGATAGTAAACGAAGAGGAGGAAGTGTCGTGTGCAACGTTCATGCTGAAAGGCGATGCACACCACTGGTGGAAGTCCACACGAACGTATCTGTTGACAAAGCACACCCAATTGACTTGGGATATATATAAGGAGGCATTCTTTGAGAAGTATTTTCCTAGGAGTTTCAGAGATTCTATGGAGAAGGAGTTCCTTAGTCTATATCAGGGACAGATGATTGTCGATGCATATCAACAGCGTTATGAGGAGCTGTGCTTCTTTGCACCAGTCAATATGCAAGCGGAAGATACAAAGACCCGAAGGTTCATCATGGGACTTAGGGGAAGCATACGTGAACATGTTCTGGGACTTAAGAAGAAAATCTACAATGAAGCTGTACAAATTGCTCAAGTGATAGAGTCGAGCCAGAAAGAGAGCTACTTTGCTCAAAATAGGGAATCAAAAGGCCAAATGGAAATTCTTACAACGGAGGGAACACCAAGGTATTCAAACCCTTCCATACTCAAGGATTCAATGCTGCAGCCAAGACTACTTCAACAGCTCAATAGCAACAATAGCCAACTAATGAAGGGTTAAAATGCTATAACTGCAATCAATTGGGACATATGGCAAGGGAGTGTCCTAAGCCCAAGAAGCAACTACAACAAGGTAGAGTTTACGTGGTTACATCTGAGGATGCTGTCACATCGCCTGATGTGGTCACAAGTATGACCTGAATCTTATCATTTTGTGTTACATTATGTGAGCATGGAGACTAAATCAAAACAAATCACAGATATTGTACTTATTAATGGCATTCCCGTCAGAGTACTCTTTGATTCAGGAGCTACTCATTCTTTCTGTGTCATTTGGAAAGAAGCTAAATCTACCTCTCAAATCCTTAGACTACAAACTGCTTGTACGATCGCCGATGGGATTAGAAGTGGAATTAGAAAAAGGTTATGGACCATGTCCAGTTCTTATTGACGAAAAGACTTTGGATGCAACCTTGATTCAACTTGAGATGGCAGACTTTGACGTCATCTTGGGAATGGACTGGTTAGCTCGGCATTCTGCAAACCTGTTATGTGCCGAAAAGAAGCTGACATTTAAAGACAAGGAAGGAGCAGAGTTCAGTTTTGTGGGAACCAAACTTCCCCGTAAACGAAAGCTCATACTACTCTCTGCATTAAAGGCTAGGAAGTGCCTTGAGAAAGGAGCAGTTGGGTATCTAGTATCTGTGGTCGATCTTACCAAGGAAGCACCACGAACGGAGGATATTGAAGTCGTGCGTGACTTTCCAGATGTATTTTCTGAAGAACTACCAGGACTACCACCCGACCGAGCTACAGAGTTTGTTATAGATTTGATACCTGGTGCCGCACCAGTATCTAAAGCACCTTATCAAATGGCTCCTACTGAACTGAAGGAATTAAAAGTACAACTACAAGAACTGCTGGACAAGGGTTACATCTGACCTAGTATATCACCATGGGGAGCGCCAGTATTATTCGTAAAGAAGAAGGACGGTAGTGTTTGATTGTGTATAGACTACCGGGAACTGAATAAACTAACAATCAAGAATCGGTACCCATTGCCTCGGATCGATGACTTGTTCGATCAGTTGCAAGGTGCCAAGGTGTTCTCCAAGATCGATCTTCGGTCAGGCTACCATCAGTTGAAGATTAAGGACGGTGATATTCCCAAGACAGCATTCAGGACCAGATATGGACATTATAAACTTTTGGTCATGTCTTTTGGATTGACGAACGCACCAACAACCTTTATGAAACTTATGAATCGAGTATTCCACGATATGTTGGATACGTCGGTTATTGTATTCATCGATGATATATTGGTCTACTCTAGGAACAAGGAAACTCATATTAAGAATCTAAACGCCGCTCTGCAGCGATTACGGAAGGGGAAGCTCTATGCCAAATTTACAAAGTGTGAGTTTTGGCTAAAGGAAGTCACTTTTGTAGGCAATGTTGTATCCGCTGAAGGAATTAAAGTGAATCCTAGCAAGATCGAAGCTATTGTGAAGTGGGAAGCACCAAAGAGCGTTGCAGAAATTAGAAGTTTCTTAGGTCTAGTTGGGTATTATCGACGATTTGTGGAAGACTATTCCCGAATTGCCGTACCTCTCACTAGTTTGACTAAGAAGGGCGAAAAGTTTGTTTGGACTGATAAATACGAGAAGAGTTTCCAAACATTGAAGGCTAGATTGATATCTGCTCCAATCTTGACCATTCCGATTCCAGGACAGCCATTTATTTTGTACACTGATGCGTCAGGATTGGGATTTGGATGTGTACTTATACAAGGAGAACAAGTAATTGCTTATGCCTCAAGACAATTGAAGACACATGAGAAGAACTATCCCACTCATGATTTGGAATTAGCGGCAGTAGTACATGCTGTCAAGATATGGAGACATTACTTGTACAGAGAGAAATTCCAGATTAAATCAGATCATAAGAGTCTTATTTATCTCTTTAATCAGAAGGAGTTGAATATGAGACAAAGAAGATGGCTGGAACTATTGAAAGATTATGATTGTGATATCCAGTATCATCCGGGAAAAGCTAATGTGGTTGCAGACTCGCTGAGTAGAAAGGCAATGATAAAATCTCAAGGGGAGGTTAGCACCACTGCCGCACTGTGTATTACCAGAAAAGTATTCAATTACGGTAATGAGCAGTTTGTGATAGATGCATCGGGTGAATCAACCAACCAAGGGTTTATCCATTGGTTTTCAAATATGTTCGCCACATTGAATATTGTACCCGATATACTAGATGAGGTGAAAATAGCTATTAAATCAAACCCTTATCTAAGAACGGTACAAGAAGACATTGAAAAAGGTAGGACTATTCCTGAGTTCACCTTAGATGATGAAAAGGTACTGAAGTTCAAAGGAAGAATATGTGTACCTGAAACAGAAAGTTTGGACATTAGACACCAACTAATGAAGGAAGCCCATACCACCGCCTATTCGATACATCCTAGAAGTACAAAAATGTATCATGACCTAAAGAAATTATATTGGTGGAGAGGAATGAAAGCAGATATAACCAAGTTCGTGTCTCAATGCCTAAATTGTCAAAGAGTGAAGGCTGAACGACAAAGACCTGCAGGACTATTACAGCCGTTACCGGAACCAGCATGGAAATGGGATTGCATCACTATGGACTTCGTCACAGGGTTACCAATGACTCCCCGAGTAGTTGACGCAGTATGGGTGATTGTAGACCGATTGACTAAAATGGCTCGATTTATAGCTATACGACCTCAGTATACAGTGGAGAGGTTAGCTAAGTTGTATGTGGATAATATTGTCAGATTACACAGTGTACCTGAAAGCATTGTGTCCGATAGAGATCCACGATTTACTTCAAAGTTTTGAGAAGAATTACAGAAGGCTATGGGTACAACATTGAAGTTCAGTACTGCATTCCATCCTCATACAGACGGACAATCGGAGCGTACCATTCAGATTTTAGAAGACATGCTCCGAGCCTGTGTAATTGATTTTAAAGGATCATGGGATGAAAAATTGCCACTGATTGAGTTCGCTTATAACAATAGCTATCAGGCTACTATACAGATGTCACCCTATGAAGCACTGTATGGCAGGAAGTGTCGAACTCTTTTGTTTTGGAATGAAGTTGGAGAACGTAGTATTGTTGGACCAGAATTTATTGAAGAGACATGTCGAGTAGTCGACATTATCAAGGAAAGAGTAAGAACGGCTCAGAATCGTCAGAAGCAATATGCAAATACTAGTCGCCGAGACCTTGAATTTGCCGTAGGTGATAAGGTATTCCTCAAAGTGTCACCTATGCACGGTTTGAAACGGTTCAGATAGAAAGGGAAACTAAGTCCGAGATATGTCGGACCATATGAGATTCTAGCTAAACGTGGAAAAGTGGCTTACCAGTTAGCACTACCACCATCAATGTCAAGTGTGCATGATGTATTTCATATCTCCTTATTGAAGAAGTATGTCAGAGATCCAACACATGTTTTGACAGTAGATCTACCTGATTTGACTGATGATTTGACATTTAAAGTAGCACCAACTGAAATCACCAGCCAAAAGGTTCAACGACTACGCAACTGTGACATTTATTATGTTAAGGTCACCTGGAGAAGCAGAGATATGGAAGAAATCACATGGGAAGAAGAGAATGCTATGCGAATGCAATACCCTCATCTATTCAACTTGGAAGGTATGTACAAATTTCGAGGATGAAATTTTTATAAGCAGGGGGGAATTGTAAGACCCGTATCGAACTAACCGATCTTACCACCTTGTACCAGGTCTACCTATCATGGTCGAGCCAAATGGACCAAGTGCGTGAAGGAAATAGCGAGACCAGGTATTAAACTGACCCAAAAATAGTAAAATAGGGGGTAGGGTCGCATTTCCAAACAGGCAGGGTTGACCCCACCTCATCAGAAAGTCAGACCCCTGATTTTTAGACCTAGGGTCGGACAATTTAGACCCTTGGGTCGACGGGATCTCCGACCCCCTCATCGACCCCAGGATCACCGATAAAAACCATAAATAGGAAACTTTCCAAATTCCAAGGGGATTCTTTCCTAATCTCATTGAGACTTATTTTGGGAGGTTCTCCTCTATAAATAGGACGTCCCTTAACCTCTTTCACTCCTTTTGAAACCCTAATTGAAAGAGAAGAGAAGGAGAAGAAAAGGAAAGTTGGAGAAGCAAACTAAAGAGAAGAATTCAGAGAAACCTCTGAATCTCAGCAAACCTAAGGTATGGATATGTTTTCCATAAATTATGTAAGACTTTAGAATAGTATATAAAGAGGGTATGATCTAGGAGAAACCCAAATCATCCATCCATGGGAAGATTTCAATAAAATCCATGGAGGGAATCATGGTAGACAAAGTAAGGAGATAACCTGGAGTTTTAAGCCATAGAATAAGCCTAGAATGGACTGTGGAAGTAAGCCATAGGACCCAAACTTGAAAGCTTAGACTGTAGAATGAAAAGGTCGACTCAAACCACGTGCGGTCGCATGTAGGGTCGATTGGGAATCGACCCTACCAGACCACAGGTTCGACCCCCAGCTTTCGGGAAGTCTAGGGAAGCTGTGGTCGCACCTAGGGTCGATGGAACATCCGACCCTAGCATTGACCCTACACCCTGGGGTCGCAGAAAACTGCTACCCTACCTGCAACCCGCCCTGCGACCATAGGTTAACTGCAAGCCTAAAAATTTTTGGAATGAATTTTAACTAAAATCTATCGACTTGTTAGGTTTTCCTATTGATATAAAAGTGATTCTTAGAGCTTGAAAGAGGATTTACACTCAAGCAAAGGTGAGGGAACAAGACCTAAACTAACTAATAATAAACTGTTTTTATTTTCTTGAGTCCAATGCCATGACTGATTCTATGCGTGTATGCTTGTAATGTGCATTCAACATGTCATCCAATATTCTTGCTATTAATGTTCAATCATATTTAATTCTATTTTATTTATAACATGATGATGATGATGATGCTAGGAATAGGCATGTGAATGTATGTGTGTGGTTAGTATGCTTGATGCGAGTAGAGCATCAGGGGGAGGACATGACATTGTGGTTCAGCCTGGTCACCAGACTCTAGCTCTATCTCTACTCAAGTCTTATCCACTAACATCATCGTATCGTCATTACCTTAGTAGAACTATTACGTCGTAGGGTATCAGGGGAGGTGGTCTCGCACCGTGTAGTCTTCGACTCTGCCGGGGTAGCCTTAGCTCTGTCTCTATGGACGTATTGAGGGATGCTGGGATGAGGCCTTGGGTACACTGTTTGACATTAGGATTGGTTAGTTGCGAGCCCAATTTGCAAGCCCTCGTCAGTAGGGGCTTACCTGTTGGTATGGGTAGAGTATGAGGAGAAGTGTGATGCAGTGTGGTCCTAAGCACTTTCGCTCTATCTCTATTCCATAGTGGGTGCATGTAGGACGACAATAAACGTTAATCTTTGGGTGGCTTCACACACTCGTGTATAGAGGTGAGGCAGCCACCGAACCATTCTTTAGCACATTGCAAACTTATATACCAGACCACATATATGAATTGAATGCATGCATATGTTTGTTGCATTGTTTTGTTTGCTCACTGAGCCGTGATGTGTGGTCACCCTTTCGACGTCGAATATTTTTAGTTGATGATGCAGGTACCACAGTGGAAGAATATATGAATGCTTCTGTGTACGGGCATGTTGCTGTAATGGAGGCTGAAGATATAGTGGAGACGCATGACTCCTCATGCGAGTGCAACTCATGCGTTTTTGATTAGATTTTTATTTGAAATATTAAGAAACTGTAGTTTGATATTTTATTTACTTATGTTTCGGTTGATACAACATAATTTGATATTTTATTTATGATTATCACAGTTAGATCCTCAGTTCATTTAATATTAAGACTTCCGCTATTGTGTATTTATTCTGATTATGGTTGTGGATGTGTATGATTTATTTTAAAAGGACACGGCCTATTAGAGATCCTGGTTGAACCATTGATTTATTAGTGGTTCATCACACCGTTCTGAATAGTATGGAATTGGGGTGTGACAGATGGCCTCCCAGTCCAGAACCGATGAGAAGGTCTTCTCCAGAATCCTCTCATCCACTAGATCAACACCTAGTCGGGTAAGCAAGGTGGTGATCATAGATCCATAGGGCAGGTTGCCTATCTGACCTGGCAGTGTAGCACAGATCATCATCCTCATAATAATATAAGGGAGGCAGACAGGCTGCCTAGTGCAGATACAGTAAAGTAAGTACTGGGTCAACTGGGAGATCCTCTCATAATGTCCACTCTGGGGTATCAGGTTGTGTTGGATGATCTTACAGTACACCCAAGGCTCTGGACGTAGGTTGATCGCTTTCATCTCCCAGCGATCCTCTCTGATAAGCTGGCAGTCTATCTCAGCCCGCATCTCCAAGGAAAAGAACTGGGGCTCCCTGGGAGCACAGTACACCAAAGGGCCATCATGTGATATGCCCAAAAGATCAGCTAACTGCTGGCAGTCAAAGGAAATCTCTACTCCTTTGACGTAGCTCGTGATCCTGAGCTCCCTACCCCTCTTAGTGTCATTGTGATCTCCCACCACCTGGAGATTACAATAGAACTGTCTCACCAGATCCGGACGGGTACATGCGTCATAGGTAATCACGGAAAGCCAGCCCATGTCACCAAATGCTCTCTCCATGTCGAACAAGGCTAGACTAGCCAAGTCCACACGACGACCTCCCTTTACCTTCTTACGAGCATAATGAGCATACTGAGCTTCAGCCTCATTGGAGCGGAAGCGGACTGGGTCACGAGACCTAGGAACCTTGGTACGAACCATGTTATCTGCCAAAATAAAGAAAAATGGATAATAGATCAGTAATGGTGAAAAACCCAAAAAAAAAAATTTCAGCATTATAACGGCATAAATTGGTCAAAAGCCTCACTTTTCACCCATACACTTGGGCAGGAGGACTTACATAGGTTCTAAACTATCCTGCAAGGCTCATACAGTTGGAAATTTAAATTTGAGAGATCGAATTTGAAGAAATTTCAATAAATTCGAAAAATATCAAAAATTAGGACAAAAATGGAAAATTTCAAGTTTCTCGACAACCAATTGATGAAACTCAAATATTTTTGAGGGCTTTCATCCATTGGGTGACCAATAGCAAAAGCCCCCAATAAAATTGAAATTTTTAAGATTGAAAAAAGTTTAATTTGAAGAAAACGATGTAAATGGGCAAAAACTAGCTAGAAAGCAATAAAAACATGAAACAGTAGAGAACATACCTGTAGAGAAGGAGTGGTAGTCCCGAACGAAGGATAAGATCACCAAACAGGTAGGGGTCGTTACTGTAGCAACTCAAAGAAACGAATTGAGTTGGAAAACAGAAGGAAGAATGGGAAATGAATCTAAAATCGGGTTTAAAAACCTGATTCTGGATCGTAGGGTCGCATAATTCGACCAAGACATGCGATCCTACCTCCGACCCCCGCCATCGACCCTAGCCTCTCGGTAATCTGACAGAGAACTAGGGGTCGACCCTAGGGTCGGACATATACCGACCTTACCATCGACCCTAGGCTCTCGGTAAGCTGACAGTGATTCTTAGGGTCACATACCCTAGGGTCGCATAAGGATCGACCCTACCATCGACCCTACGAGGGAAAATACAGTATTTTTGATAGAATGATCAGAAAATTTTTGAAAATGATATTGATTAGTTGGATTTTTGACTGGTGAACAATTATATTGATTGCCTCACATGTGCTATGATCGTTTACAGGCACTACCATCATCAGAATAGAAAATGGTTGGGCGAAGAGTGACCAGACAAAGCCGTAACTCTGTTCCACCACCACCACCTATGGAGGAAGACAGCCATATACATCCTGAGACATAGGAGAACCTGAATATGGCACCGTCTGTGGTTAATGGCCAGACAAATACTACCAACTTGCCAGCCCCACCTATAGACCTAGCTACAACCGTAATGAACTGGGCACAACAGCTACAGCAAATACAACGTATACAAGCTACTATGTAAGCTACCATAGGCATGGCTTTCCCAGCTGCACAGATGACACCGATGCCAACAAGACAGGCAAGAACAATACCGGGGAAAAGTAACATGGTACCCCATGCACCTCAAACTCCGATCATGCAGGCTCAAGTGCAGAACCCGAAAGTAGTTCAAGGTGGCTATCAGTACCAACCACCTATGTATGGGGCCTACGCTCCGTATCAGCTAGACCACTCTAGGCTGGTCGAGCGTTTCTTGAAGATGAAGCCCAAGGAATATAATGGTAAGCCAGCTGATCCTTTGTGGCCAGCACACTGGATTGATGAAATGGAGAGGAATTTCATGATGATGACAGTTAGTGAGGAAGAGAAAGTACTGTGTGCAACATTCATGCTGAAAGGCGATGCACACCACTGGTGGAAGTCCACACGGACTTATCTGTTAACAAAGCACGCCCAACTAACCTGGGGTATATATAAGGAGGCATTCTTTGAGAAGTACTTTCCTAGAAGTTTCAAAGATTCTATGGAGAAAGAGTTCCTGAGTTTGTATCAGGGATAGATGACTGTTGATGCATACCAACAGCGTTATGAGAAGCTGTTCTTCTTTGCACCAGTTAGTATGCAAGCGGAGGATACGAAGACCCGAAGGTTCGTCATGGGAGTTAGGGAAAGTATTCGTGAACATCTTCTGGGCTTGGAAAAGAAAATTTACAATGAAGCGGTACAAATTGCTCGAGTAATAGAGTCGAGCCAGAAAAAGAGAGCTATTTTTGCTCAAAACAGGGGTATTAAAAGGCCAACTGGAACTTCATATAACGGAGGGAATACAAGGACATTCAAACCCTTCCATACTCAAGGATTCAATGCTGCAGCCAAGACTACTTCAATAGCCCCATCGCAACCAAAGCAAAATGGTGAAGGAATAAGGTGTTTTAACTACAATCAAGTGGGACATATTTCAAGGGAGTGTCCTAAGCCCAGGAAGCAACTATAGCAAGGACGAGTTTATGCTGTTACATCTGAGGATGCTGCCGCATCGCCTGATGTGGTCACAGGTATGACCTGAACCTTTTCATTTTGTGTTACATCGTGTGAGCATGTAGACTAAATTAAAACAAATCACAGGTATTGTACCTATTAATTGCATTCCTGCTAGAGTACTCTTTGATTGAAGAGCTACTCATTCTTTTATATCTGTGTCATTTGGAAAGAAGCTGAACCTACCCCTCAAATCTTTAGACTATAAACTGCTTGTACGATCGCCGATGGGATTAGAAGTGAAATTAAAAAAAGGTTATGGACCATGTCCAGTTCTTATTGAAGAGAAAACTTTGGATGCAACCTTGATTCAACTTGAGATGGCAGACTTTGACGTCATCTTGGGAATGGACTGGTTAGCTCGGCATTCTGCAAACATATTATGTGCCGAGAAGAAGCTGACATTTAAAGACAAGGAAGGAGTGGAGTTCAATTTTACGGGAACCAAACTTTCCCGTAAACGAAAACTCATCCTCTCTACATTAAAGGCTAGGAAATGCCTAGAAAAAGGAGGAGTTGGGTATCTAGTATCAGTGGTCGACCTCACAAAGGAAGCACCACGAATGGAGGATATTGAAGTAGTGTGTGACTTTCCAGATGTATTTCCTGAGGAACTACCAGGACTACCACCCGACCGAGCTACAGAGGTTGTTATAGATCATACCCGAAGCCACCCTAGTATCTAAAGCACCTTATCGAATGGCTCCTACCAAACTGAAGGAATTAAAAGTACAGTTACAAGAACTACTGGACAAGGGTTACATCAGACCTAGCATATCACCATGGGGAGCGCCAGTATTATTCGTAAAGAAGAAAGACGATAGTGTTTGACTATGTATAGACTACTGGGAACTGAATAAGCTGATAATTAAGAACCGGTACCCATTGCCTCGGATCGATGACTTGTTCGATCAGTTGCAAGGTTCCAAGGTGTTCTCCAAGATCGATCTTTGGTTAGGATACCATCAGTTGAAGATTAAGGACGGTGATATTCCCAAGACAGCATTCAAGACCAGATATAGACATTATGAATTTTTGGTCATGTCTTTTGGATTGACGAATGCACCATGAACTTTTATGGAACTTATGAATCAGGTATTCCATGATATGTTGGATACGTCGGTCATTGTATTCATTGATGATATATTAGTCTACTCTAAGGACAAGGAAACTCATATTATGAATCTAAGCGCCACTCTGCAGCGATTACGGAAAGAGAAGCTTTATGTCAAATTTACAAAGTATGAGTTTTGGCTAGAAGTCGCTTTTCTTGGCCATGTTGTATCCGCTGAAGGAATTAAAGTGGATCCTAGCAAGATTAAAGCCATTGTGAAGTGGGAAGCACCGAAGAGCGTTGTAGAAATTAGAAGTTTTTTAAGTCTAGCTGGGTATTATCAACTATTCGTGGAAGACTATTCCCGAATTGCTGTACCTCTCACCAGTTTGACTAAGAAGGGTGAAAAGTTTGTTTGGACTGATAAATTTGAGAAGAGTTTCCAAACGTTGAAGGCTAGATTGATATCTGCTCCGGTCTTGACTATTCCTATACCAGGACAATCATTTATTTTGTACACTGATGCGTCAGGATTGGGTTTAGGATGTGTACTTATGCAAGGAGAATAAGTAATTGCATATGCCTCAAGACCACTGAAGACACTTGAAAAAAACTATCCCACTCATGACTTGGACTTAGCGACAGTGGTACATGCTGTCAAGATATGGAGACATTACTTGTACAGAGAGAAATTTCAGGTTAAATCAGATCATAAGAGTCTTACCTATCTCTTTAACCAGAAGGAGTTGAATATGAGACAAAGAAGATGGATGGAACTATCGAAAGACTATGATTGTGATATCCAGTATCATCCGGGGAAAGATAATGTGGTAGCTGATGCACCGAGTAGAAAAGCAATGATAAAATCTCAAGGAGAGGTTAACACAACTGCCGCAATGTGTACTATCGGAAAAGTGTTCAATTACGATAATGAGCAGTTCGTGTTAGATGCACCGGGTGAACCAACCAACCAAGGATTTATTCATCGGTTTTCAAATATGTTTGCCACATTGAAGATTGTACCTGATATAATTGATGAAGTGAAAATAGCTATTAAATCAGACCCTTATCTAAGAACGGTACAAGAGGACATTTTTTAAAGGTAGAACTATCCCTGAGTTCACCTTGGACGATGAAAAGGTACTGAAGTATAAAGGAAGAATATGTGTACCTGAAACAGAAAGTTTGGACATTATACACCGACTTATGAAGGAAGCCCATACCACCGTCTATTCGATACATTATGGAAGTACAAAAATGTATCATGATCTAAAGAAATTATATTAGTGGAGAGGAATGAAAGCAGATGTAGCTAAATTCGTGTCTCAATGCTTAAATTGTTAGAGGGTGAAGGCTGAACAACAAAGACCTATAAGACTCTTACAGCAGTTACCGGAACTAGCATGGAAATGGGACTGCATCACTATGGACTTCGTCATCGGGTTACCATTGACTCCTCGAGTAGTTGACGTGGTTTGGGTGATTGTAGACCGCCTAACTAAAACGGCTCGATTTATAGCTATACGACCTCAGTATACACTGGAGAGGTTAGCTAAGTTGTATGTGGACAATATTATCAGATTAGATGGTGTACCTGAAAGCATTGTGTTCGACAGAGATCCACGATTTACTTCAAAGTTTTGGGAAGGATTGCAAAGGGCTATGGGTACAACATTGAAGTTTAGTACTACATTCCATCCTCAGACAGACGGACAGTCGGAGCGTACCATTCAGATTTTAGAGGACATGCTTCGAGCCTGTGTAATTGATTTTAAAGGATCATGGGATGAAAAATTACCATTGATCAAGTTCGCTTATAACAACAGCTATCAGGCTACTATACATATGTCACCCTATGAAGCACTGTATGGTAGGAAGTGTCGAACTCCTTTGTTTTGGAATGAAGTTGAAGAACGTAGCATTGTTGGACCAGAATTTGTTGAAGAGACTTGTCGAGTAGTCAACATTATCAAGGAAAGAGTAAGAGCGGCTCAGAATCGTCAGAAACAGTATGTAGATACTCGACGCCGAGACCTTAAATTCGTTATAGGTGATAAGGTATTCTTGAAAGTATCACCTATGCGAGGTATAAAACGGTTCGGATAGAAAGGGAAGCTAAGTCCGAGATATGTTGGGCCATATGAGATTCTAGCTAAACGTGGAAAAGTGGCTTACCAGTTAGCACTACCACCATCTATGTCAAGTGTGCACGATGTATTCCATGTTTCATTATTAAAGAAGTACGTCAGAGATCCAACACATGTTTTGACAGTAGATCTACCTGATTTGACTGATGATTTGACATTTGAAGTAGCACCAACTAAAATCACCAGCCGAAAGGTTCAACGACTACGCAACCGTGACATCTATTATGTTAAAGTCACCTGGAGAAGCAGAGATATAGAAGAAATCACATGGGAAGAAGAGAATGCTATGCGAAAGCAATACCTTCATCTTTTCGACTCGGAAGGTATGTACCAATTTCAAGGACAAAATTTTTAATAAGAAGGGAGGAGTTGTAAGACCCGTATCAAACTAACCGGTCTTACCACCTTGTACCAGGTCTACCTATCATGGTCGAGCCAAGTGGACCAAGTACGTGAAGAAAATCACAAGACCAGGTATGAAATTGACCCTAAAATAATAAATTTGAGGGTAGGGTCGCATGCCTAAACAGGTAGGGTCGACCCCACCTCAACAGAGTCCAACACATGACTTTTCAGTACTAGGGTCGGATGACTTGAGACCCTTGGGTCGACGGATCCTACGACCCTAGCATCGACCCTAGGATGACAGACTGAAACCATAATTAGGAAACTTTCCTAATTTCAAGGGGATGCTTTCCTAATCTCGATGGGACTTATTTTGGGAGGTTTTCCTTTATAAATAGGACGTCCCTTAGCCTCTTTCACTCCTTTTGAAACCCTAATTGAAAGTGAGAGAAAGAGAAGAGAAGGAGAGAGAAGGAGAGTTGAAGAAGAAGACTAAGGAGAAGAAATTCTGAGAAATCTCTGAATCTCAACAAGCCTAAGGTATGAATACGTTCTCCATAAATTATGTAAGACTCTAGGATAGTTTATGAAGAAGGTAGGATCTAGGAGAAACCCAAATCATCCATCCATGGGTAGATTCCAATGGAATCCATGGAGGAAATCATTGTAAACAAAGTAAAGTGTGTAACTTGGAGTTTTGAGCCATAGAACAATCATAGAATGGATTATAAAAGTAAGTCAAAGGATCCAAACATGAACGAATGGACTGTAGAATGAAAGATCGACTCAAACTATGTGTGGTAGCACCTAGGGTCGATGGATAACCGACCCTATGACCGACCTTACACCCTGGGGTCTCAGAAAACTGCTACCCTATCTGCGACCCTAGCAGTACAACAAGCTTAAAACTGTTGGAATTAATTCTAATTAAAATCTATCGACTTGTTAGGTTTTCCTAGTGGTCTAAAAGTGATTCTTAAAGCTTGAAAGAGGATTTACACTCAATCAAAGGTGAGGGAACAATACCTAAATAGTTTGGCTAATAATAAACTATTTTTATTTATTGAGTCCAATGCCATGACTGATTCTATGCATGTATGCTTGTAATGTGCATTCAACATGTCATCCAATATTTCTGCTATTAATGTTCATGCATATTTAATTCCTTTTATTTATAACATGATGATGATGATGATGATGATGCTAGGAATAGGCATGTGATTGTATGTGTGTGGTTAATGTGCTTAGTGCGAGTGGATCATCAGGGGGAGGATGTGACATTGTGGTGTGTCCTGGTCACCAGACTCTAGCTGTATCTCTACTCAAGTCTTGTCCACTAACATCATCGTATTGCCATTACCTTAGTAGAGCTATTACGTCGTAGGGCATCAGGGGAGGTGGTGTTGGACCGTGTAGTCTCTGACTCTACCGGGGGGCCTTAGCTCTATCTCTATGGATGTATTGAGGGATGCTGGGGTGAGGCCTTGGATACACTGTTTGACATTAGGATTGGTTAGTTGCGTGCCCAGTTTGTAAGCCCTCGCTAATAAGGGCTTACGTGTTGGTGTGGGAGCATGTGGTACTTTAATGTCGATACCCATTGAGTACACTGTTTCCATGGTGGGTGCATGTGGGACGGCAATGCCAATATTCATTGGGCGGCTTCACAAACTCGTGTATAGAGGTGAGGCGGCCACCGAACCTTTCTATAGCACATTGCAAACTTATATACCAGACCACAGATATGAATTGAATGCATGCATATGTTTGTTGCATTGTTTTGTTTGCTCGCTGAGTCGTGATGTGTGCTCACCCTTTTCGAATTCGAAAATTTTAGTTGATGATGCAGGTATGACTGTGGAAGATTATATGAGTGCTCCCGCATTCGGGCATTTACGGCGATGGATGCAGAAGATATAATGGAGACGCATGATTCGTCATGCGAATGCAACTCATGCGTTTTCGATTAGATTTTAGTTGGATTATTGAATAAATGTAATTGATTATTTTATTTACTTATGTCTCAGTCAATGACAGATAATTGGTATTTTATTTATGATTATCACAATTAGATTCTCAGTTCATTTAATATTTAAGACTTCCGCTATTGTGTATTTACTTTGATTATGGTTGTGGATGTGTATGGTTTAAGCAAACGGACACAGCTATTTGAGATCCTGGTTGAACCATTGGTTTATTAGCGGTTCATCACACCATTCTGAACAGTGTGGAATTGGGGTGTGACAAGTTCGTGCCCCACTGCTTGAACATGTTTTGTAAGACCCGCAATCTACAAACCTGATCTAAACCTCTATTTCGTATCGTGACAGGTCTTCAAATCATAACCAGACCAGATAGGACGTGCGGACGACGAACCATAAAGTTCAGGTACAAAAATAGTTGAAACGTACCAGATGGGAAGTGTCATGAGACATACTGGTCTCATGATACCGGTCTACCATACCGGTCAACCGATATGTCTGTATTGGGCAGATTGCTTAGATTTGGGAAAGAATTTAAGTGGGTTCTACCTTCTAAATCTTAATCCTAGAGACTTTCCTTACATAGGAACCCTTTTAAAACCTACCTAGTCTATATATTGCCTCTTTGAGCTCCTTAGATCCTCTTTGTTGACTCTCACAAACCCTAGAGACGAGAAAGAGATCTGAAGAGGAGACAGGAGCTGAGGTAAATTGCTGAGGAGACTCCGCCGAAAGGAGAACAAAATAGTCCACAGACCAATGGTAAGTGCTTGTACCTCTCTTGGTCTTAGGTTGATTTAGATGTTGATCAATACCATGCAAGACTAGGTATTGATGCAAAACCCTACTTCGTCGATAAACCCTAATTCGTTTGATAAACCCTAGATCTGAATTCTAAATCAAGGTTTATCAGAACGTAGGACTCGAATGGGAGATAAAACAAACCCTAATACATTGCTTAGGCCTAGAATGGTTAGGAGAAACCCTGGAATTCCAGACGAATGATTGACGAAAGTGGAAAATTAAAGTGAGGAGGTATGGAGGCATACCGGTCGACCATACCAGTGGCTGTTATACCCCAATTCTAATCTAACCAGATTAGTGTGATGAACTACCAATAAACCAACGGCTCAACTAGGATCTCGTATAGGTTGTACCCACCATGTCAAACCACACACACACATTTCATAGTAATAATCAGAGGTAATAAACAAATAAGCGGAAGCCTTACAGATAATGAACTGAGTATCTAACAATGATAATAAATAATTAATCCGATTATCTCCAAAACTCAAGATATAAAAGTAAATAATCCATTACATGTTCCAATAATCAAATATAGCTAAACAAATCGAATATGCATTGGTTGCACTCGCATGATGAATCATGTACATCTTCAACAACTTCTACGTCCATGGCCGCAACGTGTCCATACATCGGCGCAATCACATAGTCTTCAACAGTAAGACTTGCATCATCAACTAAAAATATTTGACATCGAAAGGGTAAGCACACATCACGGCTCAGTGAGCAAACAAAACAATGCAACAAATATATGCATGCATTCAATTCATATCTTTGGTCTGGTTTTTAAGTTTGGAATGTGCTATAGAAAGGTTTGGTAGCCCCCGCACCTCTATACTCGAGTGTGTGAATCCGCCCAATGGATCAAATACCATTGCTATCCCACATGCACCTACCATGGAATAGAGATAGAGGTAAAGTGTCCAGATCAAACACCACCAACACTTCCCCTAATGCCCCACCCATACCAACACGTAAGCCCCTATTGGCGAGGGCTTGTAAACTGGGCTCACAACTAACCAATCCTAATGCCAAACAGTGTATCCAAGGCCTCACCCAACATCCCTTAATACGTCCATAGAGATAGAGCTAAGCCCCTCCGGCAGAGTCAGAGACCACACGATCCGAGACTACCTCCCCTGATGCTCTACAATGTAATAGTTCTGCCAAGGTAATGGTGATACGACGATGTTAGAGGGTAAGACTTGAGTAGAGATAGAGTTAGAGTCTGGTGATGAGGTCAAAGACCACCATGCCACATCCTCCCCCTAATGCTCCACTCTCATCTAATATACCAACCATACACATACATTCACATGCCTATTCCTAGCATCATCATCATCATCATGTTATAAATAGACAGAAATAAATATGCATGAGTAGTAATAGCAGGAATATTGGATGACATGTGAGATGCACATTACAAACATATAAGCATAGAATTAATCATGGCATTGGACTCAAATAAAAAATAGTTTGTTATTATCCAATTAGTTTAGGTCTTGTTCCATCACCTGTTAGCAATACTCGATCTCCTTCTAAGCCTTGAAATTTTCTTTCAATCAATTTAACAACTTAAAATTTATATGAATTTAAGTTAGGGTTCATATATAACATGTTACAGTAGTTGAAAATCAAAACAAAGCACTGTTAGGTGTCTGATTGGTCCTATGGTCTCATACTGTATCGACCTTACTGCCTACGGTTGATACCCTACGGTCGCATATGGTGCAATTGTAGCTGCGACCATATGATTCCTGAATCTTTCTGAATGCCTTTGGTCGATCCTCTGATTAGGCTGGTCATGCTATGGTCGATCGTAGCTGCGACCTTGGGATTTCTGGTAACAGACTACATGCAATTTGAGTTTTTCCTGGGTTAAGTTCTCTGATATTCAATTGGATTTATTCTAAGGTCATCCTATGGCCATCATTAGTAGTTTCTTATCAACCCTAATCATCAAACTCACTCCTCATGGTTCTCCTTGGGATTTTATTAAAGAAATCACATAGATCATAATAGATTGATATTGCCTATCTTCTATAGAAGTCTTATTCCATAGAGTTTACATCCTCAGGGATTAGGTTCATACCTTTTCCTGTGATAGAGAGCCAATCTCTTCTCAGCAAGATCCTTTCCTTAGCCTTTTCTTCTTCTCCTACTCTTCCTTCTCTTTCCTTCTCTCTCTTTAGGGTTTTCTAATATTCTAAAAGAGTGAAAAAGGGCTAAGGGATGTCCTTTATATAGAGAAAAACTCTCCATATAGAGTCATCTTTCAATTAGGAAAGAAATCCCTTAATTTAGGAAAGTTTCCAAAACTCAGAGTCTGACCTGGGGTCTCATGGTCGATGGCTATGGTCGCAGAACCCGTCGACTGTAGGGTCCTAGATCCGAGATCTTCAATCTTACCATATGGTCGACCATACCTACCCAGGTATTTGACCATATGCATACAATTTTGGATATTGAGTCAATTTTTATACCTGGTTTGTGATTCATCTTCACACGCTTGGTCCACTTGGTCCAGGAATGATGGGAAGACCTGGTACGACATGGTTAAATCGAGTTAGTGGAGTGTGGGTCTTACAACTCCCCCCCTCTTATATAAATTTTGTTCTCAAAATTTACACATATCTTCTGAGTCAAATAGGTGAGGATATTGCTTCCACATAGCATTATCTTCTTCCCATGTGATTTTTTCTATATCTTGGCTTCTCCAAGTAACCTTTACATAGTAGATGTCGCGGTTGCGTAGACGTTGAACCTTCTGACTAGTAATTTCAAAAGGTATCACTTTGAATGTCAAATCATCAGTCAAATCCGGTGGATCTACTATTAACAAGTGTGTTGGATCTCTGACGTACTTCTTCAATTGTGAGACATGGAATACATCATGTATATTAGACATTGATGGTGGTAGTGCTAACTGATATGCTACCTTTCCACGTTTAACTACAACTTCATAAGGTCCAATATATCTGGGACATAGCTTTTCCTTCTGTCCGAACCTTTTCAAACCACGCATAGGAGATATTTTCAGAAATACCTTATCACCTATGGTGAATTCGAGATCTCTGCATCGATTGTCCACATATTGCTTCTGACGGTTCTGAGCTGTTTGGACTCTTTCCTTGATGGTCTTGTAGGTCCATTCTAAGATTGTTCTATGACTCATAACTATGATTTTTACACACTTTCCATTGCCTATGATGATTACTTCCATGGATTCCTTTGAAACTCATCCATGGATAAATGATTTGGGTTTTTCCTAATCCTAACTTCTTCATGTTTCATTCTAGGCTCTTAATTTAAGAAGGGACTTAGATTCATACCTGAAGTTGGCTGAGATTCAGAGGTTTCTCTGAACTTCCTCCTCTTCCTTAGCCTTTTCTTCAATTTTCCTTCTCTTCTTCTTTTCCTTCTCTTTCCCTTTTCTCACTTTCAAATAGGGTTCTAAAAGGAGTGAAAGAGGCTAAGGGACGTCCTATTTATAGAGGAAAACCCTCCAAAATAAGTTGCATTGAGTTTAGGAAATACCTATAAGATCCGCACTCCATAAACCCGATCTAAACCTTGATTTCATGTCGTGTCAGGTCTTTCGAACATCACCGGGCCAGATGGGACGAGCGGATGACAATCAGGTATGAAATCGGACCAAATAGACCAACTTAAGTACGGATTTCATTCATACCGATCGATGGTACTGGTCTATGGTACCAGTCGACCGGTATGTTCTGCGCAACAGACTACCAAGATCTGGAATTGGATCTCTGCGGGTCCCACTTTCTTAATTCCAAATCCTAAGACTTTCTTAATTCTAAGAGGCTTCCTAAACCTAATTCCTAGCCTATTTAAACCCCTTTAAGCCTCCTAGAATCCCTTCCATTGATCCTCACAAACCCTAGAGAGGAGAAGGAGATTAGAGAAGGAGAAGGAGCTAGGAAGAAGAAGGAAGAGCCGTCGTTGCCGTTCGACGACGCACACCTTACGTCAGTCGACGGTAAGCGTTTAAACCCTTTCTCTCACATTATGACTCTAGGATGGTTGGGTTGCTTGGATCAATACCATGCAAAGCAGGTATTGACCTAAACCCTACTTTGCCATCAAACCCTAATTTAGTCGTTAAACCCTAGATTCGAGTTCTAGGATGAATACCATCAAAACTAGACTTGAATGGAGTTGGAAACAACTCTAACTCAATGCTCAGACCTAGATTGTGTGGGAGAAACCCTAGAATTAATAGGGGATGACCGACGACAGTCAAGAAACCAAGTGTATGGTCTTCCGAAGACATACCGATCGACTATATTGGTTGCACCCTGTGCGACCGGTATGTTGCGACCTGTACCTCCGGGGGGCTGGTCTGTGGGGACCGGCTGACCATGCCGGTCACTGGTTTTCCCCACAGTGCAGCGACCGGTACATGCAACCAGTCAGCTCTGTGAGATGTATTTTGTAACCTCGTTGGTTTTTCGACCAACGTAAACCCTAAGAAAACTATTCTAATTGAACCCTAATATTGTATAGGACTTTGTGATAGCACGTTTGGATCTTGCGATGTGGAGCGAGCTATCAAACGAGCGTCAGGTAAGGGAATCGGACCTAAATCCTAATAAACTAATGGACAGTAAACCATTGCTAATAACCCTAAATCTTTGGTATGATGTTTGTGCATTCTCACATATCATCTGTTATTTCCAGTTATTATATTTGTTCATGCATATTCCATATGCTAGGATGTGATTGTTAGGCATGTGATTATTTTCGTTAGTGTGTGGAATGGGAAGGGCCTGCGGTCTGGGATCATTCTTCACACTAGCACCTTTTTGAAGTATTCTATCTTAGCATGCTTGGTGCGGGTAGGGCATCAGGGGGAGGTCGTGGCACTGTGGTCTCTTGCCTGGCCACTAGACTCTAGCTTTATCTCTATGTCGTAGGGAGTTATGTCGGAATAGAGTCTACTTGCGTATTGTTCTGTCTTAGTATGCTTTGTGCGGGTAGGGCATTAGGGGGAGGTCGTGGCACTGTGGTCTCCGGCCTGGCCACCACGCTCTAGCACTATCTCTATGCCGTAGGGAGCTGTACTGGGATAGAGCCTACAGTGATGACATATAGGATTGGTTAGTTGCGAGCCCAGTTTGGAAGCCCTAGCCAGTAGGGTCTTATGTGTTGGTATGGGTAGAGCATCAGGGAAGGTAGTGGATGCCTTAGCTCTATCTCTATTCCATGATGGGTGCATGTGGGTCGGCAACGGTGTGATCTACTGTGCGATGCTACACACTCGTGTATAGAGGTGCGGTGGCCGCCAACCCTTTCTATAGCACATTGCAAACTTAAACCAGACCACAGCATAAAATGATTGTTACTCATGCATATAATATTGATACACTGTCTGATTGTCTTACTGAGCTAAGTTGTGAGCTCACCCTTTGTATATACACTGTTTTTAAATGTTGATGCAGGTTACACGGTGGACGATTATATGAACGCTCCGACGTATGGAGGTGTTGCTGCTTTGGACGTACAGGCGGGAGAGGACGAGCATGACGCATCATGCGAGTGCCCTTTCTGCGTGTACCTTTGATTTTATTTTATTTGTTTCAGTTATTTTTAAAGTGATGTAAAGATATCTAATTATGTTTGAAATTTGGATAATTGAATACTTATTTAAATTTATCAATAGAATACTCAGTTCAGCTTTTACAGAACTTCCTTCCTGTATCATCAAACCGTCACCCATTAATACAACACCAACATTATTTGATTCCAAATTCAGAGCAATACCGATTGTACCCTCTTGAAATTCTACTAATTCACCTGCCATTACTTCCAAAGAGACTCCCGAGAGCCAGATGTATTAAGGCCTATAGCCGAACCCGCACCCTTTCTTTATAGCGCTGCTGGCCTGCAGCGAAGAACCGCACACCTTTTCTTCGCTATTAGAGCTACCGGCCGCCGGCCTCCGACCCCTAGTCGCTTCTTCTAATAAGAGACTAAAGAACAAGCTCCGGAATCAGCGGAGGGCCGAATCCGCTTTCGCCGATTGGAACCGGGATAGAGATTATGTCACCCTTCCTGATGAAGGACAGATCTTGCCCCCCTTCCGGCAGTCTATTCAACAGCTTTAAAGACTTCCGCTATATTTATTATATTTCGATTGTGGTTATGTGCAATGATTTGTATGAGTGGACACGGTCTTATTGAGATCCTAGTGTGAACCATTGGTTCAGTGACGGTTCACTCACACCATTCTGGTTGGTTTAGAATCGGGGTGTGATAACTTGGTATCAGAGCTCTTAGGCTCTATCCAACAGAGCATATTGCACTTAACTGAATCGATGAATTGAGATAAGAAAATTTAAAAACCTTAATAAGAACACACCCTAAGAACTTGTTTGATGCCTGAGACTATATAAGGAAGAGCATAACCTACTATACTAAATATGGAATTAATAATTGCACATGCTCTATATAGGCAAAACCATAAAATGCTATTAAAATATTAAAGAGTGCTAAGTTAAAAGTGCTACAGGGTACGGTCCACAAGACGGACAGTTACCCTATTATATAAACTGTACTGTGAAAAGAGAGGAAAATGTGGAAACTGGATACGTTGAAGAGCAAAATCAGAACCAAGAAAGTGGAGAAGGGAAGATCCCTAGGGCACCGACAAACTTTCCAGGCCCTCCTCACACTAACTCGGAGACGATTGTCACAAATTTGGTTTATTAGATGGAAGCTCAGCAGAAGGCGTTCCTGGATGAGATGCTGAAGATGTTCAGGCCACCAGGATATATCCCCACAGAAGGCACACCTGAACATAGGGGAAATAACACCACACTTCTAAGGGATGGTAGCTCTGGGCCAATGGGCCAAGGACAGAATTTATAACCACCACACCAATTTCCATCATCGTCTGCCTATCAAGGAGCCTACCCGTACCCACCACCATGGTACGGAATGAATGCACAGGGGCAGAATGACCTAAGTCGAGCAGTGGATAGGTTTTTGAAACTGAAACCCCCTACATTCACAGGGAAGCCAGGAAAACCACTGTGGCCTGCACAGTGGGTTGCTGAGATGGAGAAGAATTTCTGTCTAATGACATGTACAGAGGATGAGAAGGTGTTGTTTGCTATGCACATGCTAAAAGAGGATGCAAACGCTTGGTGGAATTCTACACGGGCATATTTGGAGACAAAGCACACTCAGATTGATTGGGCAGGGTTCAAGGGAGCCTTCTTCGATAAATATTTTCCGAAGAGCTTTAAAGATCAGATGGAGAAATAATTCCTCAACCCACAGCAGTCTCAGTCGACTGTGGATGTAAGACCCGCACTCTGTAAACTCGGTCTAAACCTTGGTTTTATGTCATGGTAGGTCTTCCGATCATCACCGAGCCAAACGGGACGAGCGGATGACAAACAGGTACGAAATTGGATCAAACACGGTCAAATAATCATTATTTTATGTTGACCGGTTGATGGTACCGGTCTTAGTACCGGTCAACCGATATGGTCTGCGCAGCAGACTACCAAGATCCAGAATTGGATCTCTACGGGTCCCACCTTCTCAATTCCGAATCCTGAACCTTCCTAATCCTAATAGGGTTACTAAACCCTAATTCTAGCCTATATAAACACCTTTAAACCTCCTCAAATCCTTTCCATTATCTCTCACAAACCCTAGAGAAGAGAAGGAGGTCGGAAACGAGAAGGAGCTAGGAAGAAGAAGGAGGTGCCGCCATTACCGTTCGACGACGCTCACTTTACGCCAGTCGTCGGTAAGTGTTTTAACTATTTTTATTAATCTATGACTCTAAGATAGTTGTATGGGTGGATCAATACCATGCAAAGTAGGTATTGATCTAAAACCCTAAATTGGATATTAAACCCTTGGTTGCCGTCAAACCCTAGATTCGAGTTCCGAGATGATATTCATCGAAACTAGACTTGAATGAGTTGGAGATAACTCTAACTCAAGCTCAGACTTAGAATGGATAGGAGAAACCCTGGAAATCCATGGAGGATGATCGACAGTAGTCGAAAAACCAAGTGTATGGTCTTCTGGAGACATACCGGTCGACCATACAGGTTGCTAGTTTGCTCACAAAGTTGCAACCGGTATGTTGCGACCGGTCAGTTCTGAAAGGCTGGTTTTGGACTTTGTTGGTTTCCGACCAACGTGAAACCATAAGGAAACTATTCTAATGAAACCCTAATAATATTGTAGGACTTTATGAAAGCACGTTTGGATCTTGCGACATGGAGCAAGCTAACAAACGAGCGTCAGGTAAGGGAATCTGACCTAAACCTAATAATTAATGGACAGTAAATCTTTGTTAATCACCTGAATATATATGATGTGATATTTGTGCATACTCACATGCCATCCTTTACTTTCAGTTATTATTATTGTTCATGCATTGATAGGATGTGATTGTTAGGCATGTGATTGTTTTCGTTAGTGTGTGGAGTGGGGCATGGGCCTGGGATCATTCCTCACACTGGCACCTTTTGTAGTATTCTATCTTAACATGCTTGGTACGGGTGGGGCATCAGGGGAAGGTTGTGGTACGGTGGTCTCTGATATTGATGCTGGCCTGGCCATGGTTATGTGGCACTGTGGTCTCCGAGGTCGACGCTGGCTTGTCTACGATGCTTTAGCCCTATCTCTATGCCGTAGGGAGTTATGTTGGGGTAGGGTCTACCTGCGTACTATTCTATCCTAGTGGGTTAGTTGCGGATAGGGTATCAGGGGAGGTACGGGGATGCCTTAGCTCTATCTCTATGCCGTAGATGGCTGTGCTGGGATAGAGCCTACATTGATGACATATAGGATTGGTTAGTCGCGAGCCCAGTTTGCGAGCCCTGGCCAGTAGGGGCTTAGGTACTGGTATGGGTAGAGCATCAGGGGAGGTACGGGGATATCTTAGCTCTATCTCTATTCCATGATGGGTGCATGTGGGCCAATGGGGGTGTGATCCATGAGGTGCCACACACTCGTGTATAGAGGTGTGGGGGCCACCAAACTTTTCTATAGCACATTGTAAACTTAAACCAGACCACAGCATAAAATGATTGTTACTCATGCATAATATTGTGAAACTGTCTGATTGTCTTACTGAGCTAAGTTGTGAGCTCACCCTTTGTATATACATTGTTTTTAGATGTTGATGCAGGTTATACGGTGGATGACTATATGAACGCTCCGGCGTATGGTGATGTTGCTGCTCTGGGTGTACAGGCAGGAGAGGACGAGCATGACTTTTCATGCGAGTGCCCTTTCTGCGTATACCTTTGATTTGATTTTTATTTATTTTCAGTTATTTTCGGTTGGATTAAGTGGATGTAAGGATATTATATTTTATGTTTGAATTTGAATAATTAGATATTTTATTTAAATTTATCAATAGATTCTCAGTTCATTTTATTTAAAGACTTCCACTGTATTATTTATATTCTGATTGTGGTTATGTGCAATGGTTTGTATGAGTGGACACGGTCTATTCGAGATCCTGGTGTGAACCGTTGGTTCAATGATGGTTCACTCACACCGTTCTGGTTGGTTCAAAATTGGGGTGTGACAACTTGGTATCAGAGCTCAACACCGGGTCTGGAGGGGGATGAAATGGTCCAGCTGTAGATGTAGACGGTGGTGCTACAGGTGTAGGCTATGGAGCTGGCGGTGGTACACCCTCTTCCCTATCATCGTCATCATCACTCTCGGCCTCTACTGCATAGGCCGCATTGGTTGCTGCTGCTGCTGCTGCGGCTGCTACCCTCCTGAGTGGGCGAGGGCGAGCCTCCAACTCGTCATCGCTAACTGGCAGATTATCCATCTGCATCCTCAGAATGGCATCCCAGTCGATGTCAAAGGTCATGGTGTCCTCAACAGCCACCTCGCCTCTCATGCTCACTCCTAGGCGGCGTAGAAGGGATGTGATGAGACGATCGTATGGAAGGTTACTGGCCTGATCGGCCAGGGTCGCTTGATGCATGGTGCGGATGACGAGGTAAGGGAGAGAAACCCGCTCCCCTGTGCAGACACAGTAAGTAATGTACTGAGTGAGCTGAGAAAAATCACTGTAGTGGCTGCTCTGGGGCACAATGTTGTGCTAGATGATGCGGCTATAAACTCGAGCTAGGGGGTTCAGACTAACCGCCTTCATAGGAGCCCTAGGATTTAGGATCTGCTCTGCTATCTCTCGGCGTAGGTCCTCGCTCAGATAGCCCTTCACCTTTGGAGGGCAGTATACTAGGTCTCCATCATTGGGTACCCCCAGCAGGTCAGCCAACCGATGAGTGTCGAAGGAGATATGGACACCCTTGACGTAGCTGGAGATGCACAAGTCCCTACCCTGATTGGGATCGTTGACATCCCCATGAAGCTCCAGGTTAGCATAGAAATGCTTAACCAGGTTGGGACGAGTGGTCTCTGTGTATGAGATGACAGGCACCCACCCAAGTGCATCAAAAGCTGCTCGCACATCGAACCTGTCCAACTGTTCCAAGTTAACTCGCCGTCCAGATTCGATGTTTTTGCTATCAAACCAGGGGAAACGAGCTTATGCCGCTTCAGAACGAAACCACAGTTCATCGAGCTATGGAGCTGGTGGCTGAGGAGTGCGCACACTCGAGCCATGAGGACGCTTGCCAAGAGCACATCGTGGAGCCATTAAACTGCAAAACAAAAAAAAAGCAAGAAGAAAATTTTAATTTTGTCAAAATTTCGGCAGCATAACGACAGTAATTTGGGAAAAAGCTTCAAACTCACCCAAAAACTTGGGGAGGAGGACTTACGTAACCCCCACACTCTTCAACAAATCAATCACAGACAATTACAACAAGAAATTTCAGGAATTGAAGGAAAACGAATCCGTTATTTTGCAAAATTGGTGTAAAAAAGCGTTCATGAGTACGGGCGAAGGTGGTCGTAGATCAACTTGTGGGATTCCCTTATCTATGACTGCGTAGCTCTTTCTTTCTTTATCTCTGATATCGGTAGTCAGGAAAGCATGAATGAGATTGGTAAATTGTGGATCATCAATGTATTCATTCAAGGCTTGATTCAGTCCCTTGTGGTTTATGTTGTCAAAGCAGCTAACGATGTCTGCTTTTATGGCTCAGTCAATCTCTCCCCAACTCTGTACGAGAAATTTCGAAATTTTTGGAAAACCTAGGTTAAAACTTGTAAAAATTCGATTTTTAGGGAAATCGATCGGTGAAACCTCAAATTGGTTGAGGGCTTTTGCTCTTAGGGGTCCCTAAACCCTTTCTAATCTGAAGGAAAAGAGTTCCTACGGTTAGAATCTCTCAATCAAAGAAAAACCTAGAATTCTAGGTATAGACGACATGGGGAAATTGTAAAAAGTTGTTTAAGAGAGAAAAAACTTACCTGGAGACGATGTGTTGAGTCTGGATCGGAAGAAAATCACTCCCAAGATGACCGATCGGACTGTAGCAACTCAGAATCCAGAGGAGAATCTCCACCGGAGGAGAGGAAGGAAAGAAAAGTGAGAAAAATCTCACTTTTTGCGATTTTAAAAGCATTTCTGGGTATACCGGTCGATATACCGGTCGACCGGTACCCCTCCAGGGCTGCGACCGCTATGTCTCGGTCAGAATGAAAATTTTGACCGGTCAACTATACCGGTCGCAAATTTCCTACAGAGTGTCGACCGGTACCCCAAAGAGAATGCGACCACTATGTCTCGGTCAGAATGAAAATTCTGACCGGTCGACTATACCGGTCGCACAGTGTTCTACAGTGGTGCGACCGGTATGTTGCGACCGGTCAGCACCAGAACAACCAGAAAATGTTGTAAAATTTTTGTTATTTTTTTTAATTTTGTAAATTGAAATGTAAAGTTTTGACTGTCTCACCTTAGATTGTTCACGACTAACACCACTACTATTCTTCTCATGTGCTATGTCGTCTTCCTAGATCTAAACTGAACAGTCTGAAATGGTAGGCGGAAACGGTCGTAGAGGTCGAAAACGTCACCAGGCTAGGATGCACCTCGAGAAAGAAGAACAGGTTAAACCAGGCCATGTTAAAGAGCCAAGCCCAGAAGTTGAGGAAGAACAGGTCCCAAGGGTACCGACAAATTTTCCTGGGCCACCTCACAGGAATTCTGAGACCATCGTTACAAATCTGGTCTATCAGATGCAAGCTCAACAGAAAGCATTCCTGAGCGAGATGTTGAAGATGTTCAGGCCACTGGGTCCTGTTCCCACTGAAGGTACGCCTGAGTCTGGAGGGAATAATACTACACAGCCAATGCATGGTAGTACAGGGCCGATAGGTCAAGCCCAGAATGTACCACCACCGCACCAGTTCCCGTCATCTTCTGCTTATCAGGGAGCCTACCCGTATCCACCACCATGGTACGGAATGAATACACTGGGACAGCACGATCTGAGTCGAGCGGTGGACAGATTCCTAAAGCTGAAGCCTTCTTCATTCACAGGTAAGACAGGGAAACCATTGTGGCCAGCACAGTGGGTTGTAGAAATGGAGAAGAATTTCTGACTGATAACTTGTACAGAGGATGAAAAGGTCCTGTTTGCCACTCATATGCTGAAGGAAGATGCGAATGCTTGGTGGAATTCCACACGGGCATATCTGGAGACAAAGCATACACAGGTGGATTGGGAAGTGTTCAAGGTTGCCTTCTTCGATAAATATTTTCCGAAGAGTTTTAGAGATCAGATGGAGAGGGAGTTCCTTAATCTACAGCAGTCTCAGTCGACTGTAGATGCTTACCAGCAGAGGTACGAGGAGTTATTTTTCTTTGCACCGGCAAGTATGCAAGAGGAAGAGACCAAGACACGTAGGTTCACCATGGGACTGCATGGAGGCATCAAAGAGCATATATTGGGTTTGGACAAGAAAATATATAATGAGGCTGTACAAGTTGCGAGAGTGATAGAATCCTGTTAGAGGGACAGCTTCTTTGCACAGAACAGGGGAGTGAAGAGACCCGCTATTGAGAGTTTGGGTGGCGGTAACAATAGACCTTTCCCCCCATACAGGTCTCAGACTGCTACAGTGCCTGTAAGGAACAATACGGCACCACCTGTGCCCCAGTTCGCTGGACACAACCCGAACATTAAATGTTTCAACTGTCAGCAAGTGGGTCATATTGCAAGGACCTGCACTCTACCAAGGAAGCAACCTCCCCAGCAAGGAAAAGTATTTGCGGTCACTACCGAAGAGGCTGCCGCAACACCTGATGTGGTCACTGGTATGACTCTATCCCTTACTATTTGGCTTACTATTTCATTATGTGTGTGAGCATGTAGAACTAAGGGATAATAAAAATTTCAGGAATTGTAAATGTAGCTGGTATACCTGCCAGAGTACTATTTGACTCTGGGGCCACGCACTCCTTTGTTTCTATTTCCTTTGGCAAGCGAATGGAATTAACGATCAAGCACTTGAACCCAAGCTTGATAGTTCGCTCTCCGCTAGGAGTCGAAGTGGCTTTGACTGAATATTATGGACCATGTATAGTTTGTATTGAGGGCCGAGACTTAGAAGCAAGTCTAGTACTACTCGAGATGGCAGACTTTGATGTCATCTTGGGAATGGATTGGCTAGGCCATCATTCAGCTATTTTATTATGTGGTGAAAGGAAGCTTGTGCTTACAGACAAAAAGGGAAAGGAGTATAGCTTCACTGGGATCAAGCTACCTAGGAAGCGGAAGCTGATCCTCTCCGCCCTAAAAGCTAAGCGATGCTTAGAGGAAGGGGGAGTGGGGTATCTAGTATCTGTAGTCGACATCATGGCGGAGTCACACAAGATGGAAGATATAGATGTGGTTCGAGAGTTCCCAGATGTATTTATAGAGGAGCTTCTAGGTCTACCATCGGACAGGGCTACAGAGTTTGTAATAGACCTTATGCCAGGTTCGGCGCCGGTGTCTAAAGCACCATACAGGATGGCCCCTACCAAGTTAAAGGAGTTGAAGACCCAGTTACAAGAATTGTTGGATAAGGGTTTCATATGACCTAGCATATCACCTTGGGGAGCACCTGTATTATTTATTATTTGTCAAGAAGAAGGACGGAAGTGTAAGGCTATGCATTGACTACCGTGAACTAAACAAATTGACTATCAAGAACCGGTATCCTTTGCCTAGGATCGATGATTTGTTCGATCAGTTACAGGGTGCAAAGGTTTTCTCGAAGATTGATCTCCGATCGGGGTATCACCAACTGAAGATCTAGGCTGGAGATATTCCGAAGACTGCTTTCTGGATGAGGTATGGGCATTATGAGTTTCTAGTCATGTCATTCGGGTTGACCAATGCCCCAGCGTCGTTCATGGAACTGATGAACCGAGTGTTTCATGATATGTTGGACACTTCGGTCATCGTATTTATCGATGACATATTGGTCTACTCAAAGGACATGGAGGCTCATACAACACATTTGAGGGCAGCCCTACAACGGCTGAGACAGGAGAAGCTTTATGCTAAGTTCAAGAAATGCGAGTTTTGGCTGAAGGAAGTGGCTTTCTTGGGCCATGTAGTATCTGAAGACGGTATCAAGGTTGATCCAAGTAAGATAGCTGCTATAGTAGGATGGGAAGCACGAAAATCTGTTGCGGAGATTCGTAGTTTCCTTGGGTTGGCTGGTTATTATTGAAGATTCGTGGAAGATTACTCTAGGATCGCTGTTCCACTCACCAGATTGACCAAGAAGGGAGAGAAATTCATATGGACAAATGAGTGCGAGAAGTGCTTTCAGAATTTGAAGTCAAGACTAGTCTCTGCACCTATCTTGACCATCCCAGAACCAAGCGTACCGTTTACCTTATATACGGATGCTTTAGGGTTGGGTATTGGGTGTGTATTGATGCAAGGAGAACAGGTGATTGCTTACGCATCAAGACAGTTAAAGGAGCATGAGAAGAACTATCCTACACATGATTTGGAGCTAGCAGTAGTTATACATGCCATCAAGACTTGGAGACACTACTTGTACGGTGAAAAGTTTCAGATTAAGTCAGATCACAAGAGCTTAACTTATCTTTTCACTCAGACGGATCTGAATATGAGACAGATGAGATGGCTGGAATTGTTAAAAGATTATGATTGTGACATCCAGTACCATCCGGGCAAAGCAAATGTTGTGGCTGACGCCTTAAGCAGAAAGTGGGCATCGAAACCTGAGGCAGGACCAAGTACAAATGCTGCATTATGTGCCGCAGCATCAAGTTCAATTGAAGGCGATGAAGAGTATATAATAGAGACTGCAGAAGATCCAGTCGAGCAAGGCTTAATTCATAAGTTCACCATGATGTTCGCAGCTTTGAAGATCTCACCGGATCTAGTTGATGAAGTCAAGGTAGCAATCCTACAGGATCCACATCTCAAGACAGTGCAAGAAGACTTAGAGAAGGGTACGAGTAATTCTGACTTTACCTTGGATTCAGACAAGGTACTCAGGTATCGCGGACGGTTATGTATACATGAGAGTGAAGACTGCAATATCAGAGATCGAGTTATGACTGAAGCTCACTACACTCCATATTCGGTACATCCAGGAAGTACCAAAATGTACCATGATTTAAGAAGACTATATTGGTGGAGGGGTATGAAAGCAGAGATAGCTCGTTTCGTGTTCCAATGTCTAAATTATCAACAAGTTAAAGCAGAAAGGTAGAGACCCGTAGGTTTACTACAGCCATTACCGAAACCTGCATGGAAGTGGGATTGTATCACCATGGATTTCGTCACTAGCCTACCTTTGACACCAAGGTCAGTGGATGCAGTTTGGGTTATAGTCGACCGACTCACCAAGACAGCTCGATTTATTGCGGTCAGACCTCAGTATACCATGGAGAAGCTGGCCAAGTTGTATGTTGATAATATAGTCAGACTCCATGGCGTCCTAGAGAGTATAGTATCTGACAGAGATCCTCGTTTTACATCAAAATTCTGGGAAGGATTACAGAAAGCTATGGGAACAAAGTTGAAGTTCAGTACAACTTTTCACCCTCAGACGGACGGGCAGTCAGAACGAAGTATTCAAATTTTAGAAGACATGCTCCGAGCCTGTGCATTAGACTTCAAGGGAGCTTGGGATGAGAAACTATCACTTATCGAGTTCGCTTATAACAACAACTATCAGGCTACAATTCAGATGGCTCCATATGAAGCACTCTATGGGAAAAAGTGTCGAACACCTCTGTTATGGAACGAGGTGGGAGAAAGAAGAATTATAGGGCCAGAGTTCGTTGAAGAAACTTATCGAGTGATTGATCAAATCAAGGAGAGAGTAAAGACAGCTCAAGTTCGACAGAAGCACTATGCGAATAATCGTCGAGATCTGGAGTTTGCAGTGGGTGACAAAGTATTCTTGAAGATATCACCGGTGCGAGGCTTGAAAAGGTTTGGTAAGAAGGGGAAGCTATGCCCCAGGTATGTGGGACCAAACGAGATATTGGCTAGACGGCGTAATGTAGCATATCAATTGGCTCTACCACCATCTATGTCAAGTGTTCATGATGTGTTCCATGTATCATTGTTGAAGAAGTATGTCAGAGACTCATCGCACATCTTGACAGCAGACCCCCCAGACTTGACTGAAGACTTAACATTCAAAGTAGTGCCTGTGATGCTCTCAAGCCGAAAGGTATAGCAACTTCAAACCAAGGATATCCATTATGTGAAGGTGCATTGGAGAAGCCAAAATGTCGATGAAATTACTTGGGAAGAGGAGAGTGCGATGAAGAAGGAGTATCCTAACCTTTTCGACGATCAAGGTACGTTCAAATTTCGGGGCTGAAATTTCTTTTAAGGGTGGGGGAGTTGTGAAACATACATGCAAATTTTGGGGATGAAATTTCTTTTAAGGGTAGGGGAGTTGTAAGACCCGCACTCCGTAAACCCGGTCTAAACCTTAGTTTTATGTCGTAGCAGGTCTTCCGATCATCACCAAGCCAGACGGGACGAGCGGATGACAAACAGGTATGAAATCGGATCAAAGACGGTCAAATAATCATTATTTTATGTTGACCAGTCAATGGTACCGGTCGACCAGTATGGTCTACGCAGCAGACTACCAAGATCCAAAATTGGATCTCTGTGGGTCCCACCTTCTCAATTCCGAATCCTGAACCTTCCTAATCCTAATAGGGTTACTAAACCCTAATTCTAGCCTATATAAACACCTTTAAACCTCCTCAAATCCTTTCCATTATCTCTCACAAACCCTAGAGAAGAGAAGGAGGTTGGAAAGGAGAAGGAGCTAGGAAGAAGAAGGAGGTGCCGCCATTACCGTTCGACGACGCTCACTTTACGCCAGTCGACGGTAAGTGTTTTAACTATTCTTCTTACTCTATGACTCTAGGATAGTTGTATGGGTGGATCAATACCATGCAAAGTAGGTATTGATCTAAAACCCTAAATTGGATATTAAACCCTTGGTTGCCGTTAAACCCTAGATTCGAGTTCCGAGATGATATTCATCGAAACTAGACTTGAATGAGTTGGAGATAACTCTAACTCAAAGCTCAGACTTAGAATGGATAGAAGAAACCCTGGAAATCCATGGAGGATGATCGACGACAGTCGAAAAACCAAGTGTATGGTCTTCCGGAGACATACCGGTCGACCATACCGGTTGCTAGTTTGCTCACAGAGCTGCAACCGGTATGTTGCGACCGGTCAGTTCTGAAAGGCTGGTTTTAGACTTTGTTGGTTTCCGAGCAACGTGAAACCTTAAGGAAACTATTCTAATGAAACCCTAATAATATTGTAGGACTTTGTGAAAGCACGTTTGGATCTTGCGACGTGCAGCAAGCTAACAAACGAGCGTCAGGTAAGGGAATCTGACCTAAACCTAATAATTAATGGACAGTAAATCATTGTTAATCACCTGAATATATATGATGTGATGTTTGTGCATACTCACATGCCATCCTTTACTTTCAGTTATTATTATTGTTCATGCATTGATAGAATGTGATGTTGGACATCAACCCATGCATGCAACGTAGTGAACTGCCTGCCCAACCAGGTTTGGTGTCGGTAGAAGGCGGAGACGATGCCTTGCTGGTTTAGGGGATATCCGATTATCTCAATGAAAAAGAGTCCGAAGTGAATCGTAGAAGGTTTGGAACCCTTTATCATCAATGAAGTTGTTAGGCATGTGATTGTTTTCGTTAGTGTGTGGAGTGGGCATGGGCCTGGGATCATTCCTCACACTGGCACCTTTTGTAGTATTCTATCTTAACATGCTTGGTACGGGTGGGGCATCAGGGGAAGGTCGTGGTACGGTGGTCTCCGATATTGATGCTGGCCTGGCCATGGTTATGTGGCACTGTGGTCTCCGAGGTCAACGCTGGCTTGTCCACGATGCTTTAGCCCTATCTCTATGCCATAGGGAGTTATGTTGGGGTAGGGTCTACCAGCGTACTGTTCTATCCTAGTGGGTTAGTTGCGGATAGGGTATCATGGGAGGTACGGGGATGCCTTAGCTCTATCTTTATGCAGTAGACGGCTGTGCTGGGATAGAGCCTACATTGATGACATATAGGATTGGTTAGTTGCGAGCCCTGGCCAGTAGGGGCTTAGGTACTGGTATGGGTAGAGCATCAGGGGAGGTACGGGGATATCTTAGCTCTATCTCTATTCCATGATGGGTGCATGTGGGCCAATGGGGGTGTGATCCATGAGGTGCTACACACTCATGTATAGAGGTGCGGGGGCCACCAAACTTTTCTATAGCACATTGTAAACTTAAACCAGACCACAACATAAAATGATTGTTACTCATGCATAATATTGTGAAACTGTCTGATTGTCTTACTGAGCTATGTTGTGAGCTCACCCTTTGTATATACATTGTTTTTAGATGTTGATGCAGGTTATACGGTGGATGCTATATGAACGCTCCGGCGTATGGTGATGTTGCTGCTCTGGGTGTATAGGCAGGAGAGGACGAGCATGACGCTTCATGCGAGTGCCCTTTCTGCGTGTACCTTTGATTTGATTTTTATTTATTTTTAGTTATTTTTGGTTGGATTAAGTTGATGTAAGGATATTATATTTTATGTTTGAATTTGAATAATTGGATATTTTATTTAAATTTATCAATAGATTCTCAGTTCATTTTATTTAAAGACTTCCGCTGTATTATTTATATTCTGATTGTGGTTATGTGCAATGGTTTGTATGAGTGGACACGGTCTATTCGAAATCCTGGTGTGAACTGTTGGTTCAATGACGGTTCACTCACACCATTCTGGTTGGTTCAGAATTGGGGTGTGACAGTGGATGCTTACCAGCAAAGGTAGGATGAGCTATTTTTCTTTGCACCAGCAAACATGCAAGAAGAAGAAACCAAGACCCGTAGGTTCACCATGGGACTGTGAGGAAGCATTAGAGAGCATATATTGGGTCTGGAGAAAAAGGTATATAATGAGGCTGTACAGGTTGCTAGAGTGATTGAATCAAGTCAAAAGGACAGTTTCTTTGCTCAGAACAGGGGACTGAAGAGACCGGCTACTGAGACTTCAGGTGGCGGTAATGATAGACCATTCCACCCATACAGGGCTCAGTCCACCATGGTGCCTGTAAGAAACAATACTGCACCACCACCGCCACAGTTCGCTGGACAAAACCCAAACATTAAATGTTTCAACTGTCAGCAACTGGGTCATGTTGCAAAGACCTGCACTCTACCTAGGAAACAACCTCCACAGCAAGGAAAGGTATTTGCAGTCACCACTGAAGAGGCAGCCGCATAACCTGATGTGGTCGCTGGTATGATTCTATCCCTTCCTATTTAGCTTACTATTTTATCATGTGTGAGCATGTAAAACTAAGGGATAATTAAATTTCAGGAACTGTAAATATAGCTAGTATACCTGCCAGAGTACTCTGACTGTGGGGCCATGCACTCCTTCGTTTCTATTTCTTTCGGGAAGCGAATGGAATTACCTGTCAAGCATCTAAACCCAAGCTTGATAGTTCACTCCCCACTAGGAGTCGAAGTGGCGTTGAACAAATATTTTGGACCATGTACAGTTAGCATTGACGGTCGAGATCTAGAAGCTAATCTGGTTCAACTCGAGATGGCAAACTTTGACGTCATCTTGGGAATGGATTGGTTAGGCCAGCATTCTGCCAGCTTATTATGTGGTGAAAAAGCTTGTGCTTAAAGACAAAAAAGGAAAAGAGTTCAGCTTCACCGGGACCAAGTTACCCAGGAAGCAGAAGCTGATCTTATCTGCCCTAAAAGCTAAGAGATGCTTAGAGAAGGGAGGAGTGGGGTACCTAGTGTCCGTGGTCGACATCACCGCTGAGGTGCCAAGGATGGAAGATCTAGATTTGGTACGAGAGTTTCCAGATGTGTTTCCAGAGGATCTCCCAGGTCTACCTCCAGACAGGGCTACAAAGTTCGTAATAGACCTGATGCCAGGGTCGGCACCGGTGTCTAAAGCACCGTACCGAATGGCCCCTACTGAATTAAAGGAGTTGAAGACCCAATTACAAGAACTATTAGATAAGGGTTTCATACGACCAAGCATATCACCATGGGGAGAACCTGTATTGTTCGTCAAGAAGAAGGACGGTAGTGTACGGCTATGTATCGACTATCGAGAGCTGAACAAGTTAACCATCAAGAATCGATATCCTTTGCCTAGGATCGATGATCTGTTTGATCGCCTGGCGGTGCAAAGGTTTTCTCGAAGATTGATCTCAGATCAGGGTATCACCAATTGAAGATCAAGGCCGGAGATATTCCAAAGACTGCTTTCAGGACAAGGTATGGGCATTATGAGTTTCTTGTTATGTCGTTCGAGTTGACCAATGCCCCAACATCGTTCATGGAACTGATGAACCGAGTGTTTCATGACATGTTGGAAACTTCGGTCATCATATTCATCGATGACATATTGGTCTACTCAAAGGACAGGGAGGCTCATACAACACATTTGAGAGCAGCCCTACAACGGCTGAGAAGGGAGAAGCTTTATGCCAAGTTCAAGAAGGTGAATTTTGACTGAAGGAGGTGGCTTTCTTGGGCCACGTAGTATTTGAAGACGGTATCATGGTAAATCCAAGTAAGATAGCTGCTATAGTAGGATGGGAAGCACCAAAATCAGTTGCAGAGATTCGTAGTTTCCTTGGATTGGCTGGTTACTATAGAATATTCGTGGAAGACTACTCAAGGATCGCCGTTCCACTTACCCGACGAACCAAGAAGGGAGAGAAGTTTATATGGTCAGACGAGTGTGAGAAATCCTTTCAGACTTTGAAGTCAAGACTAGTCTCTGCACCTATCTTGACCATCCTAGCACCAGGCTTACCGTTTACCTTATATAAGGATGCCTCAGGGTTGGGTCTTGGATGTGTGTTGATGCAAGGAGAACAGGTGATTGCCTACGCATCAAGACAACTGAAAGAGCATGAGAAGAATTATCCTACACATGACTTGGAGTTAGCAGTGGTAATACATGCAATCAAGAATTGGAGACACTACCTTTACAGTGAGAAGTTTCAGATTAAATCAGATCACAAGAGCTTAACATATTTTTTCACTCAAAGGACCTGAATATGAGATAGAGGAGATGGCTGGAGTTATTAAAAGATTATGATTGTGACATCCAGTACCATCCGGGTAAGGCAAATGTTGTGCCTGATGCCTTAAGCAGAAAGTGGGCATTGAAATCGGAGGCAGGACCAAGTACAAATGCTGCATTATGTGCTGCAGCCTCGAGCTCAACAGAGAATGATGAAGAGTATATAATAGAGACTGCAAGAGATCCAGTGGAACAGGGCTTAATTGATAAGTTTACATTGATGTTCGCAGCCTTGAAGATCTCATCGGATCTCATAGATGAGGTCAAGGTAGCAATCCTATAGGATCCACACCTCAAGACTGTACAAGAAGATCTAGATAAGGGTAACAGCAATCCTGACTTTACCTTGGATTCAGACAAGGTACTCGGGTATCGTGGACGATTATGTATTCCTGAGAATGAAAACTTAAATATTAGAGATCGAGTTATGATAGAAGCCCATTACACTCCATACTTGGTACATCCAGGAAGCACCAAAATGTACCATGATTTAAGAAGATTATATTGGTGGAGGGGTATGAAAGCAGATATAGCTCGTTTCGTATTTCAATGTCTGAATTGTCAGCAAGTTAAAGCTGAAAGGCAGAGACCCACAGGTTTACTACAACCACTACCGGAACCTTCATGGAAGTGGGATTGTATCACAATGGATTTTGTCACTGGCCTACCTTTGACACCAAGGTCGGTGGATGCAGTTTGGGTTATAGTCGATCGACTTACCAAGATAGCTCGATTCATTGAGGTCAGACCTCAGTATACCATGGAGAAGCTGGCCAAACTATATGTAGATAATATAGTCAGGCTTCATGGCGTCCTAGAGAGTATAGTATCTGATAGAGATCCCCGTTTTACATCAAAGTTCTGGGAAGGATTACAGAAAGCTATGGGAACAAAGCTGAAGTTTAGTACAGCCTTTCACCCTCAGATGGACGGGCAGTCAGAGCGAACTATTCAAATTTTAGAAGATATGCTCCGAGTTTGTGCCCTAGATTTCAAAGGAGCTTGGGATGAAAAACTATCGCTCATCGAGTTTGCTTACAATAATAGCTACCAGGCTACAATTCAGATGGCTCCATATGAGGCACTCTATGGGAAGAAATGTCGTACACCTCTATTATGGAACGAGGTGGGAGAAAAAAGAATTGTAGGACCGGAGTTTGTCGAAGAAACTTGTCAAGTGATTGATCAGATCAAGGAAAGAGTGATGACAGCTCAAGTTCGACCGAAACACTATGCGGATAATCGACGTCGAGATCTGGAGTTTGCAGTAGGTGACAAGGTATTCTTGAAGATATCACTGGTGCGAGGTCTGAAACAGTTTGGTAAGAAGGGGAAGCTATGCCCTAGGTATGTAGGACCATACGAGATATTGATCAGACGTGGTAATGTGGCATATCAACTGGCACTATCATCATCTATGTCAAGCGTTCATGATGTGTTCCATGTATCATTATTGAAGAAGTATGTCAGGGATCCATCGCACATCTTGACAGTAGACCCCCTAGACTTGACAGAGGACTTAACATTTGAAGTGGTACCTGTGATGCTCTTAAGCCAAAAGGTACAACAACTTCGAAGCAAGGATATCCATTATGTGAAGGTGCATTGGAAAAGCCAAGATGTCGAAGAAATTACTTGGGGAGGCGGAGAGCGCGATGAGAAAGGAATACCCTAACCTTTTCGACGATCAAGGTACGTTCAAATTTCGAGGCCAAAATTTCTTTCAAGGGTGGGGGAGTTGTGAAACCTCCATGCAAATTTCGGGGATGAAATTTCTTTTTAGGGTGGGGGAGTTGTAAAACCCGCACTCCATAAACCCGATCTAAACCTTGATTTCATGTCGTAACAGGTCTTCCGATCATCACCGGGCCAGACGGGATGAGCGGATGACAATCAGGTATGAAATCAAACCAAACAGACCAACATAAGTATGAATTTCATTTATACCGGTCGATGGTACCGGTCTATGGTACCGGTCGACCGGTATGGTCTACGCAGCAGACTACCAAGATTCAGAATTGGGTCTCTGCGGGTCTCACTTTCCTAATTCCGAATCCTATGACTTTCTTAATTCTAAGAGGCTTCCTAAACCTAATTCCTAGCCTATTTAAACCCCTTTAAGCCTCCTAGAATCCCTTCCATTGATCCTCACAAACCCTAGAGAGGAGAAGGAGATCAGAGAAGGAGAAGGAGCTAGGAAGAAGAAGGAAGAGCCGCCGTTGCCGTTCGACGACGCACACCTTACGCCAGTTGACAGTAAGAGTTTAAACCCTTTCTCTCACATTATGACTCTAGGATGGTTGGGTTGCTTGGATCAATACCATGCAAAGCAGGTATTGACCTAAACCATACTTTTCCATCAAACCCTAATTTAGTTATTAAACCCTAGATTCGAGTTCTAGGATGAATACCATCAAAACTAGACTTGAATGGAGTTGGAAAGAACTCTAACTCAATGCTCAGACCTAAATTGTGTAGGAGAAACCCTAGAATCAATAGGGGGTGACCGACGGTAGTTGAGAAACCAAGTGTATAGTCTTCCGGAGACATACCGGTCGACTATACCGGTTGCACCCTGTGCGACCGGTATGTTGCGACCGGTACCTCCCGGGGCTGGTCTGTGGGGACCGGCTGACCATACCGGTCGCTGGTTTTCCCCACAGTGCCGCGCCCGGTACATGCAACCGGTCAGCTCTGTGTGATGTATTTTGTAACCTCGTTGGTTTTCCGACCAACGTAAACCCTAAGAAAACTATTCTAATTGAACCCTAATATTGTATAGGACTTTGTGATAGCACGTTTGGATCTTGTGACGTAGAGCAAGCTATCAAACGAGCATCAGGTAAGGGAATCGGACCTAAATCCTAATAATCTAATGGACAGTAAACCGTTGCTAATAACCTTGAATCTTTGGTATGATGTTTGTGCATTCTCACATGTCATCTGTTATTTCCAGTTATTATATTTATTCATGCATATTCCATATGCTAGGATGTGATTGTTAGGCATGTGATTATTTTTGTTAGTGTGTGGAATGGGAAGGGCCTGGGGTCTGGGATCATTCTTCACACTAGCACCTTTTTGTAGTATTCTATCTTAGCATGCTTGGTGGGGGTAGGGCATCAGGGGGAGGTCGTGACACTGTAGTCTCCGGCCTGGCCACTAGACTCTAGCTCTATCTCTATGTCGTAGGGAGTTATGTTGGGATAGAGTCTACTTGCATATTGTTCTGTCTTAGTATGCTTGGTGCGGGTAGGGCATCAGGGGGAGGTCGTGGCACTGTGGTCTCCGGCCTGGCCACCACGCTCTAGCTCTATCTCTATGCCGTAGGGAGCTGTACTGGGATAGATCCTACAGTGATGACATATAGGATTGGTTAGTTGCGAGCCCAGTTTGCAAGCCCTAGCCAGTAGGGGCTTATGTATTGGTATGGGTAGAGCATCAGGGAGGTAGTGGATGCCTTAGCTCTATCTCTATTCCATAATGGGTGCATGTGGGTCGGCAGCGGTGTGATCTACTGTGCGATGCTACACACTCATGTATAGAGGTGCGGTGGCTGCCAACCCTTTCTATAGCACATTGCAAACTTAAATCAAGCCACAGCATAAAATGATTGTTACTCATGCATATAATATTGATACACTGTCTGATTATCTTACTGAGCTAAGTTGTGAGCTCACCCTTTGTATATACACTATTTTTAAATGTTGATGCAGGTTACACGGTGGATGATTATATGAACGCTCCGACGTATGGAGGTGTTGCTGCTCTGGACGTACAGGCGGGAGAGGGCGAGCATGGCGCTTCATGCGAGTGCCCTTTCTACGTGTGTCTTTGATTTTATTTTATTTGTTTCAGTTATTTTTAAAGTGATGTAAAGATTTCTAATTATGTTTGGAATTTGGATAATTGAATACTTATTTAAATTTATCAATAGAATACTCAGTTCATTTATTTAAAGACTTCCGCTGTATTTATTATATTCTGATTGTGGCTATGTGCAATGGTTTGTATGAGTGGACACGGTCTTATTGAGATCTTGGTGTGAACTGTTGGTTTAGTGACAATTCACTCACACCATTCTGATTGGTTCAGAATTAGGGTATGACAAGAACCCCTTGGAATTAGGAAAGTTTCCTAATTATTGTTTCTGTCTGAAATCGTAGGGTCGCACATAGGGTCGCAGGATCCGTCGACCCTACATTTTTCTAGTCATGTGACCCTACGACTAGAAAATCATAGGTTGGACTTCTGTTGAGGGGGGGTCGACCCTACCTGTTTAGGCAAGCGACCCTACCCTCATATTTACTATTTTTGGGACAAACTCAAACCTAGTCTTGTGATTTCCTTCACGCACTTGGTCCACTTGGCTCGACCATGATAGGTAGACCTGGTACAAGGTGGTAAGACCGGTTAGTTCGATACGGGTCTTACAACTCCCCCTTCTTATTAAAAATTTCATCCTCAAAATTTGTACATACCTTCCAAGTCAAAAAGGTGAGGATATTGCTTTCACATAGCATTCTCTTCTTCCCTTGTGATCTCTTATATATCTCGGCTTCTCCAGGTGACTTTAACATAGTATATGTCACGGTTGCATAGACGTTGAACCTTTCAACTTGTGATCTCAATTGGTGATACTTTGAATGTCAAATCTTCAGTTAAATCTGGTGGATCTGCTATCAAAACGTGCGTCGGATCTCTGACGTACTTCTTTAATAAGGAGATATGAAATACATCATGCACACTATACATAGATGGTGGTAGTGCTAACTGATAAGCCACTTTTCCACGTTTGGCTAGAATCTCGTATGGCCCGACATATCACGGACTTAGCTTCCCTTTCTGTCCGAATCATTTTAAACCCCGCATAGGTGATACTTTCAAGAATACCTTATCACTTATGACAAATTCAAGGTCTCTACGTCGAGTATCTGCATACTGTTTTTAACGATTCTGAGCCGTTCTAACTCTTTCTTTGATAATGTCGACTACTTGACAAGTCTCTTCAATAAATTCTAGTCCAACAATGCTACGTTTACCAACTTCATTCCAGAACAAAGGAGTTCGACACTTCCTCCCATACAGTGCTTCATAAGGTGACATCTGTATAGTAGCCTGATAGCTGTTGTTATAGGCGAACTCGATCAATGGTAGTTTCTCATCCCATGATCCTTTAAAATCAATTACACAGGCTCGAAGCATGTCTTCTAAAATCTGAATGGTATGCTCCGACTGTCCGTCTGTCTGAGGATGGAATGTAGTACTGAACTTCAACGTTGTACCCATAGCCTTTTGCAATTGTTCCCAAAACTTTGAAGTAAAGCGTGGGTCTCTGTCGGACACAATGCTTTCAGGTACACCATGTAATCTGACAATGTTATCCACATATAGCTTGGCTAACCTCTCCAGGGTATACTGTGGTTGTATTGCTATAAAGCGAGCTATCTTAGTTAGACGATCTACAATCACCCAGACTGCGTCAACTACTCGAGGAGTCAATGGTAACCCGGTGACGAAGTCCATAGTGATGCAGTCCCATTTCCATGCTAGTTCTGGCAGGGGCTGCAACAGTCCTGCAGGTCTTTGTCGTTCAGTCTTCACCCTCTGACAACTTAGGCATTGAGACACGAATTTAGCTACATCTGCTCTCATTCCTCTCCACCAATATATTTTCTTCAAATCATGAGACATCTTTGTACTTCCAGGATGTACCAAATAGGCGGTGGTATGAGCTTCCTTCGTTAGTCGGTGTCTAATGTCCAAATTTTTTGTTTCAGGAACACATACTCTCCCTCTGTACTTCAGTACCTTTTCATCATCTAAGGTAAACTCAGGAGTAGTCCTACCTTTTTCGATGTCTTCTTGTACCGTTCTCAAATAAGGATCTGATCTAATAACTGCCTTCACTTCATCAATTATATCAAGTACAATCTTCAACGTTGCGAACATATTTGAAAACCGATGAATCAACCCTTGGTTGGTTGATTCACCCGGTGCATCTATTATGAACTGCTCATTACCATGATTGAACACTTTTTCTGTAGTACACATTGCTGCAGTTGTGTTAACCTCTCCTTGAGATTTTATCATTGTTTTTCTGCTTAGCGCATCAGCAACTACATTAGCCTTTCCTGGATGATACTAGACATCACAATCATAATCCTTCAATAATTCCAGCCATCTTCTTTGTCTCATGTTCAACTCCTTCTGATTAAAAAGATATATGAGACTCTTATGATCTGATTTAATCTGAAATTTCTCTCCGTACAAGTAATGTCTCCATATCTTGACAGCATGTACTATTCTCGCTAATTCCAAGTCATGAATGGGATAGTTCTTCTCATGTGTCTTCAGTTGTCTTGAGGCATACGCAATTACTTGTTCTCCTTGCATAAGTACACATCTTAAACCCAAGCCCGACGCATCTGTATACAAGGTAAATGACTGTCCTGGAATAGGAATAGTCAAGATCGGAGCAGATATCAATCTAGCCTTCAATGTTTGGAAACTCTTCTCACATTTATCAGTCCAAACAAACTTTTCTCCTTTCTTAGTCAAACTGGTGAGAGGTACGACAATTCTGGAATAGTCTTCCACGAATCGTCGATAATACCCAGCTAGATCTAGGAAACTTCTAATTTCTACAACGCTCTTCGGTGCTTCCCACTTTACAATGACTTCAATCTTGCTAGGATCTACTTTAATTCCTTCAGCGGATACCACATGGCCTAAGAAAGCGACCTCCTTTAACCAAAACTCACACTTTGTAAATTTGGCGTAAAGCTTCTCTTTCCTTAATCGTTGTGGAGTGGCTCTTAGATTCATGACATGAGTTTCCTTGTCCTTAGAGTAAACCAATATATCATCAATAAACACAATGACTGACGTATCCAACATATCATGGAATACCCGATTCATGAGTTCCATAAAGGTTGCGGGTGCGTTAGTCAATCCAAAAGACATGACTAAAAATTCATAATGTCCATATCTTGTTCTGAATGCTGTCTTTGGAATATCACCGTCCTTAATCTTCAGTTGATTGTATCCTGACCGAAGATCAATCTTGGAGAACACCTTGGCACCTTGCAACTGATCGAACTAGTCATCGATCCGAGGCAATGGGTATCGATTCTTGATTGTCAGCTTATTCAGTTTTCGGTAGTCTATACACAGTCGAACACTATCGTCCTTCTTCTTTACAAATAATATCGGCGCTCCCCATGGTGATATGCTAGGTATGATGTAATCCTTATCTAATAATTCTTGTAACTGTACCTTCAATTCCTTCAGTTCAGTAGGAGCCATTCGATAGGGTGCTTTAGATACTGGTGCGGCCCCGGGTATCAGATCTATAACAAACTCTGTAGCTCGGTCGGGTGGTAGTCCTGGTAGTTCTTCAGGAAATACATCTGGAAAGTCATGCACAACATCAATATCCTCCATTCGTGGTGCTTCCTTGGTGAGGTCGACCACCGATACTAGATACCCAACTCCTCGTTTCTCGAGGCATTTCCTAGCCTTTAATGCAGAGATGATGAGTTTTCGTTTATGGGGAAGTTTGGTTCCCGCAAAACTAATCTCTGCTCCTTCCTTGTCTTTAAATGTCAGCTTCTTTTCTGCACATAATAAGTTTGCTGAATGCCGAGCTAACCAGTCCATTCCCAAGATGACGTCAAAGTCTGCCATCTCAAGTTGAATCAAGGTTGCATTCAAAGTCTTCTCGTCAATAAGAACTAGACATGGTCCATAACCTTTTTCTAATTCCACTTCTAATCCCATAGGCGATCGTACAAGAAGTTTGTAATCTAACGATCTGAGGGGTAGATTCAGCTTCTTTCCAAATGACACAGATATAAAAGAATGAGTAGCTCCAGAATCAAAGAGTACTCTAGCGGGTATGCCATTAATAGGTACAATACCTGTGATTTGTTTTAGTTTTAGTCTACATGATCACACAATGTAACACAAAATGAAAGGTTCAGGTCATACCTGTGACCACATCAGGCGATGCGGCAGCATCCTCGGATGTAACAGCATAAACCTTTCCTTACTGAAGCTGCTTCCTGGGTTTAGGACACTCTCTTAAATAATGTCCTATTTGGTTGCAGTTAAAGCATTTTACTCCTTCATTGTTTTGCTTTTGTTGTGGTTGAGCTGCTGGAGTAGTCTTGGCTGCAGCATTGAAGCCTTTAGTACGGAAGGGTTTGAATGTCCTTGTATTCCCTCCGTTATAAGAATTCCCATTTTCCCTTTTAATACCCCTGTTTTGAGCAAAGTAGCTCTCCTTCTGGCTCGACTCTATTACTCGAGCAATTTGTACTGCTTCATTGTAGACCTTCTTTTCCAGTCCCAGAACATGCTCATGGATGCTTCCCCTAAGTCCCATGACGAACCTTCGGGTCTTTGTATTTTCTTCCTGCTTGCTGGCGGGTGCAAAGAAAAATAGTTCCTCATAACGCTGTTGGTATGCATCCACAGTCATTTGCCCCTGATATAAACTTAAGAACTCTCTCTCTACAGAATCTCTGAAACTTCTGGGGAAGTACTTCTCTAAGAATGTCTCTTTATCTATATCCCAAGTCAATTGGGTGTGCTTTGTTAACAGATAAGTCTGTGTGGACTTCCACCAGTGGTGTGCATTGCCTTTCAGCATGAAGGTTACACACAACACTTTCTCCTCCTCATTTACTATCATCATAGTAAAATTTCTTTCCATTTCATCAATCTAGTGTGCTGGCCATAAAGGATCTGCTGGCTTACCATTATATCCTTGGGCTTCATCCTCAGAAAATGCTCGATCAGTCGGGCGTGGTCCAGCTGATACGGAGCATAGGCCCCATACATAGGTGGTTCATATGGGTAACTTCCTTGAGCTACCTCAGGATTCTGTACTTGAGCCGGCATGACTGGTGTTTTAGGTGCGTGGGGTACCATGTTGCTTCCCCCTAGTACTGTGCTGGCCTGCCCTGCTGGCATAGGTGTCGTGTGGGAAGCTGGAAAAGCCATCCCTATTGTAGCTTGCATATTGACTTGCACCTGTTGTATTTGCTGCAGCTGTTGTGCCAAATTCATTACGGCTGTAGCCAAATCCGTTGGTGGGGCTGGCAAGTTTGTAGGATTATCCTGGCCATTAGTCACTGGCGGTGCTGTATTCAGATTCTCCTATGCTTCATGGTTTACATGGCTGTCTTCCTCCACAGGTGGTGGGGGTGGAATTGGGTTATGGCCTCGTCTGGTCACCCTTCGCCCAACCATTTCCTGTTCTGGTGATTGTAGTGTCTGTAAACAATCATAGCACATGTGAGGCAATCAATATAAGTTGTTCTCAAGTTAAAAATCCAACTAATCAATATAATTTTCAAATTTTTCAGATCATTCTGACAAATACTGTATTTTCCATCGTAGGGTCGATGGTAGGGTCGGTCCTTATGCATCCCTAGGGTATGCAACCCTGAGAAACACTGTCAGCTTATCGAGAGCCTAGGGTCGATGGTAGGGTCGGTATATGTCCGACCCTAGGTTCGATCCCTAGTTCTCTGTCAGATCACCAAGAGGCTAGGGTCGATGGTAGGGTTGGTAATCGTCCGACCCTAGGTCTGACCCCTAGTTCTCTGTCAAATCACCGAGAGGCTAGGGTCGACGGTAGGGTCTGACGTTGGGTCGCATGTTTTGGTCAAATTCTGCAACCCTACAATCTAGAATCAGGTTTTTAAACCCGATTTTGGATTCATTTCCCATTCTTTCTCCTTCCTTCCAAATCAACTCGGTTTCTTGAGTTGCTACAGTATCGACCCCTACCTATTTAGTGATCGTATCTTTCGTTCGTGACTCCAGCTCCTTCTCTTCAGGTATGCTCTCTACTGTTTCACATTTTTAAAGCTTTCTAACTAGGTTTTTGTCCATTTACATCGTTTTCTTCAAATTAAATTTTTTCTAACCGTAAAAATTTAATTTTTATTGGGGGCTTTTGCTATTGGTCACCCAATGGATGAAATCCCTAAAAAATATTCGAGTTTCATCGGTTGGTTATCGAGAAACTTAAAATTTACCATTTTGACCTAATTTTCGAGATTTTTTGAATTTATTAAAATTTCTTCAAATTCGATCTTTTTAAATTAAATTTCCAACTGTATGAGCCTTGTAGGATGGTTTGGAACCTATGTAAGTCCTCCTGCCCAAGTGTTTGGGTGAAAAGTGAGGCTTTTAACCAATTTATGCCGTTATAAGGCCAAATTTTTTGGGTTTTTCACCATTACTGATCTATTATTTGTTTTTGTTTGTTTTGGCAGATAACATGGCTCGTACCAAGGTTCCTGGGGCTCATGACCCAGTTCGTTTCTGCTCCAACGAGGCCGAAGCTCAGTATGCTCGCTATGAGAGTAAGAAAGTAGAGGGGGGTCGTTGTGTAGACTTGGCTAGTCTAGCCTTGTTCAACGTGGAGGGGGCATTTGGTGACATGGGCTGGCTCCCTGTGATTACCTATGATGCTTGTACCCATCCGGATTTGGTGAGACAGTTCTATTGCAATCTCCAGGTAGTGGGGGATCGCAATGACACAGAGAGGGGTAGGGAGCTCAGGATCATGAGCTACGTCAAAGGGGTAGAGGTTTCCTTTGACGGCCAGTAGTTGGCTGATATTTTGGGCATATCAAATGATGGCCCTTTGGTGTACTATGCTCCTAGGGAGCCCCAGTTCCTTTCCTTGGAGATGCGTGCTGAGATTGACAGTCAGCTCATTAGAGACGATTGCTGAGAGATGAAAGCGATTAATCTACGTCTAGAGCCTCGGGTGTACTGTAAGATCATCCAGCACAATCTGATACCCCAGAGTGGACACTATGAGAGGATCTCCCAGTTGACCCAGTATGTCCTCTACTGCATTTGCACTAGGCAGCCTGTCTGCATACCTTACATTATCCTAAGGACGATGATCCATACTACGCTGCCTGATCAGATAGGCAACCTGCCTTATGGACGTCTGATCACTACTCTGCTCGCTCACCTGGGTGTTGATTTAGTGGGTGAGAGGATTCAGGAGAAGACCTTCTCATCGATGCTGGACTGGGAGGCCATCTGTAGGATGGGTATACGGGATGCTCAGGTCAGTGATGATGAGAGGAACGCTCTGGTGCGTCCTCATACTCGGGTAGAGGTAGCAGACGCTGAGGCGGCAGCAGCAGCAGCAGCCAGAGCAGGGGTTCATGGGGGTGATGCTGAGGATGAAGATCACCTGTATATGGATGTAGACGCTATAACTCCTCCATCACCTCCACATTCTACTAGAGCTGGTCCATCTCGGGCTCCTTCACACATGGCTGGTCCTTCACACCCACCATCTGATGATATAACGGGATTACTGCGTGAGATCAAAGAGGCTCAGCGCGTGACGAACTTGAGAGTGGGAGAGCTTCTAGATGCCCAACGCACGACAGATAGGAGAGTAGGAGAGCCCCTAGATGCTCAGTGCGCGACTGATGGGAGAGTGGTCGAGCTTCTAGATGCTCAGCGTGTGTCAGATCAGTGGATGGTCGAGCGGACAACTAGTCTCCAGACGACCCAGACTCAGGTAGCCTGGTTGACTAGAGTGTATGCTGAGGACTACAACAGAGATCGCGAGGCACCTCCTCCTCCATTACCTCCAGCTCCATGATATATATTTTCTTTTTGTTTTTCTTTGTACTGTAGAGTAACTATCCGGGTTGTGGACTGTACTCTGCTTTGGATATGTATAAACGTGCTTTTTATTTGATTGATATAAAACTTGTTTCTCCTTTATATGTGCATTATTCTCTTTCTTAATTTTGTCTCAAACAACACAGGTGCTTACAGTGTGTTCTTATTAAAGCTTTTAAATTTTATCCTAACTTAGTTTACGAATTTTTGTGGAAATATACTAGTTTAATAGACAGGGCCTGAGAGCTCTGATACCAAGTTGTCACACCCCAATTCCACACTATTCAAAATGGTGTGATGAATCGCTAATCAACCAACGGTTCAACCAGGATCTCGAATAGGCTGTGTCCGTTTGCTTAAACCATACACATCCACAACAATAATCAGAGTAAATACACAATAGCGAAAGTCTCTATACTAATAAACTGAGAGTCTAACAATTATAAAATAATAAATTATCCTATTATTCTCCATTGACTAAGGCATAAAGTAAAATATTTAATCAATTACATTGTCTGTATAAATTGAATAAAATTTTAATAAAAAACACAAGAGTTACACTCGCATGACGAATCATGCGACTCCACCATAACTTCAGCGTCCATCGCCGCTGCATGTCCATACATAGGAGCATTCATATAGTCTTCAACCATGGTACCTGCATCATCAACTAAAAGCATTCGATGTCGAAAGGGTGAGCACACATCACGGCTCAGTGAGCAAACAATACAATGCAACAAACATATGCATGCATACAATTCATATCTTTGGTTTGGTTCATAAGTTTGCAATGTGCTATAGAAAGGATAGGTGGCCGTCGCACCTCTATACACGAATGTGTGGAACCGTCCAACGGATCAAACACCATTGCCGCCCCCACATGCACCCACCATGGAATAGAGATAGAGCTAAAGTGTCTGGATCAAACACCGCATAACACTTCCCCTGATGCCCTACCCATACCAACACGTAAGCCCCTGTTGGCGAGGGCTTGCAAACTGGGCTCGCAACTAACCAATCCTAATGTCAAACAGTGTATCCAAGGCCTCACCCCAGCATCCCTCAATACATCCGTAGAGATAGAGCTAAGGTCCCCTGACAGAGTCAGAGACTACACGGTCCGAGACCACCTCCCTTGATGCCCTACGACGTAATAGTTCTGCTAAAGTAATGGCGATATGACGATGTCAGTGGACAAGACTTGAGTAGAGATAGGGCTAAAATGTCTGGATCAAACACCGCATAACACTTCCCCTGATGTCCTACTCGCATCAAGTACACCAACCACACACAAACATTTACATGCCTATTCCTAGCATCATCATCATCATGCTGTAAATAACTGAATTAAATATGCATGAACAGTAGTAACAGGAATAATAGATGACATGTGATATGCACATTACAATCATACAATCATAGAATCATTCATGGTGTTGGACTCAATAAACAAAACAATTTATTATTAGCCAATTAGTTTAGATCTTGTTCCCTCACCTTTGATTGAGTGTAGATCCTCGTTCAAGCTTTATGAATCACCTTTAAATCACTAGAAAGGCCTAACAAGTCAATAGATTTTAATTAGAATTAATTCCAACAAATTTAGACTAGCAGAAATCATAGGGTCGCAGGTAGGGTAGCACCTAGGGTCGGTTACCAATCGACCCTAGGGGTAGGGTCGGACGTGGTGTCAGTTACCAATCGACCCTATGTGCGATCAGACCCTTCCTGGGACTTCCCGAGGGTATGTGATCAATCATGTAGTCTTGTAGGTCCATTCTAAGATTGTTCTATGACTCATAACTATGATTTTTACACACTTTCCATTGCCTATGATGATTACTTCCATGGATTCCTTTGAAACTCATCCATGGATAAATGATTTGGGTTTCTCCTAATCCTAACTTCTTCATGTTCCATTCTAAGCTCTTAATTTATGATGGGACTTAGATTCATACCTGAAGTTGGCTGAGATTCAGAGGTTTCTCTGAACTTCCTCCTCTTCCTTAGCCTTTTCTTCAATTTTTCTTGTCTTCTTCTTTTCCTTCTCTTTCTCTTTTCTCACTTTCAATTAGGGTTCTAAAAGGAGTGAAAGAGGCTAAGGGACGTCCTATTTATAGAGAAAAACCCTCGAAAACAAGTCCCATTGAGTTTTGGAAAGAACCCCTTAGAATTAGGAAAGTTTCCTAATTTATGGTTTCCGTCTGAATTCGTAGGGTCGCACATAGGGTCGCAGGATCCGTCGACCCTGCGTTTTTCTAGTCATGCGACCCTACGACTAGAAAATCATAGGTTGGACTTATGTTGAGGTGGGGTCGACCCTACCTGTTTAGGCATACGACCCTACCATCATATTTACTGTTTTTGGGACAAACTCATACCTGGTCTTGTGATTTCCTTTACGCACTTGGTCCACTTGGCTCGACCATGATAGGTAAACTTGGTACAAGGTGGTAAGACCAGTTAGTTCGATACGGGTCTTACAGTCACGTCCTCCTCCAAATGCTCCACTCGCATCAAGCACACTAACCACAGACACATAGTCACATGCCTATTCCTTGCATCATCATCATCATCATGTTATAAATAAACATGAATAAATATGCATGAACAATAATAGCAGGAATATTGGATGACATGTGAGATGCAAATTACAAGCATACAAGCATAGAATCAATCATTGCATTGGACTCAATAAAGTAAACAGCTTGTAATTAGCCAATTAGTTTTGGTTCTGTTCCCTCACCTTTGATTGATGTTTGTTCCTCTCTCAAGCTTTAGAAGTCACTTCGAATCTATTAGAAACCTAAACAATTAATGCATGTAAGTTAGGGTTTAAGTTTACCAAGTTACAGTAGTCAAAAACCTTGTTTGGTCTCAAAATATGCTTGCAGTTATTGTGTGGTCGGACGTGTGGTCAGACCTATAGTGGTAATATATGCGACCACACCCTACGACCACACCTTTCCTGGAAGCTTCCCGAATAGCTATGGTCGATCCTCTGGTCACCTTGTGGTCGACCACAGGCTGCGACCACATGATGTTTAGTCAAATTTTCATCTTCAATCCGAATTCTTCCTGAGTCGATTCCTTGGCTCATCACTTGGGTTCATCCTATGATTATCCTGTGGTCATTATTTACAATTTCTTATTAACCATTATCCTTAACCTATTCTCTTATGGTTTCTCTTAGAAATTCCATAACTAAAATCGTTACATTAGATTCAACACATCAACTTGATAAAAGGAACCTATCCTATCTGATCTAGCCTACAGAGTCAAGTCCATACCTTAAGCTTGCTATAGGGAGCTAGAATCTTCTCTTACAAAACCTTCCTCTCAGCCTTCTTCTCCAAATCTCCTTCTTCTCCCTCTTCATCTCTCTCTTTTCCTCTTAGGTATAGAGTTTCAATTTGGGTTCTAAAAGAGTGAGAGAGACTAAGGAATGTCCCTTATATAGAGGAAAACCTCTATATAGAGTCCCACCTCAATTAGGAAAGAGCCATTCCTCAAATTAGGAAAGTTTCCTAAATACGGAGTCGGTTCAGCATAGTGTGGTCGCACGTGGGGTCACAGGATTCGTCGACCATACGACTCAAAATTGCAACCACACGTCCCAGACTCGAGTGGTCTCAATATTCTGAGGTGTGGTCAACCACACCTGTTTAGGAATGTGACTAAAAGCTCCTAATTAGATGATTTTGGTTCGAATTACATACCTAGCCTTGGGGTTTCTTCACACAATTGATTCACTTGAGCCGGTTATGATGGGAAGATCGATCACAACATGAGAATGTAAGGTTAGACCGGGTTCGTGGCTTGCGGGTCTTACATACATCTTCCGATTTATACCTAAGTTTATTGATGTACCAAAATTTTCTCCAGATTTATTCCCATAGTGCTTTGACCAATGGCATTATATGTGAATCCTACATGCAAATTTCAGGGATGAAATTTCTTTTAAGGGTGGGGGAGTTGTAAGATCCACACTCCATGAACCTGATCTAAACCTTTAATTCATGTCGTAACAAGTCTTCCAATCATCACCGGGCCAAACGGGACGAACGGATGACAACCAGGTAAGAAACGAACCCTAATGTATGATAAATATTGCATACCGATCGATGGTACAGGTCGACCTGTATGTCTGCGTAGGTAGACTACTTAGATCGGGAAACGGATCTCTGTGGGTCTCACTTTCCAAATATCGAACCTAAGGACTTTCTCAATGTAAGGGGACTTCCTAAACTCAATCCTAGTCTATTTAAGGACCCCTAAACCTCCTTAAAACTCTTTCATTGATCCTCACAAACCCTAGATAGGAAAAAGAGTTTGGAGAAGGAAAAAGAGCTAAGGAAGGAGGGAGAGGAGCCACCATTGCTGTTGGACGAAGAACACCCTACTTGCGAACCAACGGTAAGTGCTTGAACTTCTCTCTAAGTTAAGCGTTATAGAAGGTTAGTCATGAATGGATCAATACCAAGCAAGGTGAGGTATTGATCTAAACCTTTAAAGCCGTCAAACCCTAATATAGTCGATAAACCCAAGATTCAAGTTCTAGGCTGAGGATCATTGAAACTAAGACTTGAATGGAACATGAAACAACTCTAACTTATTGCTCAGCCCTAGAATGTATAGGAGAAACCCTATAATCAATAGGGGGTGGCCGACGGAAGGCGAAAACCGAGTTGATGGTCTTCCGGAGGCATACCGGTCGACCATACCAGTCGCACCATATGCGACCGGTACCTCTCGGGGACTGGTTTGTGGGGACTGATCGACCATACCGGTCGCACCTTTCCCCACAGTGCCACGACTGGTACGTGCGACCAGTATGCACTGTGGGAGTATTTTTGACCTAGTTGGTTTTCCAACTAACGTAAGAAAATTATTCTAATTCAACCTTAACATCGTGTAGGACCTTGTGATAGCGAGTTTGGATTCTGTGATGCGGAGCAAGTTAGCAATCAAGCGTCAGGTAAGGGAATCAGACCTAAACCCTAATAACTTAATAACAGCAAAATGTTGTTAATAATTATGATTCTATGGAATGGTGTTTGTGCATACTCGCATGTCGTCTTTACTTTCAGTTATTATATTGTTCATAGATACTTGCTATGCTAGGATGTGACTGTTAGGCATGTGATTGTTTTCATTGGTGTGTGGAATGGGAAGGGCCTGGGGTCTGGGATCATTCCTCACACTAGCACCTTTTCGTATCATTTCTATCTTAGCATGCTTGGTACGGGTAGGGTATCAGGGAAAGGAAATGGCACTGTGGTCTCTGGCCTGGCCACTAGACTCTAGCTCTATCTCTATGCCGTAGGGAGCTGTGCTGGGATAGGGCCTACTGTGATGACATATAGGATTGGTTAGTTGTGAGCTCAGTTTGCAAGCCCTCACCAATAGGGGCTTACGTGTTGGTATGGGTAGGGCATCAGGGGAAGTGTTGGCGATGTTTGATCTGAACGCTTTAGCTCTATCTCTATTCCATGGTGGGTGCATGTGGGATGACAGTGGTGTTTGATCCATTGGATGGATTCACACACTCATTGTGGTGGCTGCCAATCCATTCTATAGCACAATGCAAACTTAAAACCAGACCATAATGTGAATGTTACTCATGCATGATGTTTGTTGCATTGTCTGATTGTCTTACTGAGCTAAGTTGTGAGCTCACCCTTATAAACACACTATTTTTAGATGTTGATGCAGGTTACACTGTGGAGGACTACATGGATGCTCCAGTATATGGAGGTGTTGCTGTCTTGGAAGTGCAAGCACGGGAGGACGAGCATGACGCTTCATGCGAGTGCCCTTTCTGCGTATACCTCTAGGATATTGGATTTATTTATTTTATTTATTTTCAGTTGAATTTATAGTTGGGATGTAAGGATAATTATTTATGTTTTGGTATTTTGAATAATTGGATAATTTATTTATCAATAGAAGTACTCAGTTCATTTAATTTAAGACTTCCGTTGTATTTAATTATATTCTGATTATGGTTATGTGCAATGGTTTGTACGTGTGGACACGGTCTTATTGAGATCCTGGTGTGAACCGTTGGTTCAGTGACGGTTCATTACACTTCTGGTTCAGCCAGAATTGGGGTGTGACAACATTAGTTAATCCAAAAGACATGACTAAAAATTCATAATGTCCATATCTGGTTCTGAATGCTGTCTTCAGAATATCACCTTCCTTAATCTTCAACTGATGGTATCCTGATCGAAGATCAATTTTGGAGAACACTTTGGTAGCTTGCAACTGATCGAATAAGTCATCGATCCGAGGCAAGGGTATTGATTCTTGATTGTAAGCTTATTCAATTCTCGATAATCTATACACAGTTGAACGCTACCATCCCTCTTTTTTCACGAACAATACTGGCTCTTCCCGTGGTGATATGTTGGGTCTAATATAACCCTTGTCCAGTAACTTCTGTAATTGTACCTTCAGTTTTCTTCAGTTCAATAGAAGCCATTCGATAGGGTGCTTTCGATACTAGTGTGGCTCCGGATATAAGATCTATAACGAACTCTGTCGCTTGGTCAGGTGGCAATCCTGGTAATTTCTCAGGAAATATATTTGAAAATTCACGCACAACTTCAATATCTTCCATTCGTGGTGCTTCCTTAGTGAGGTCGACTACAAACACTAAGTACCCAATTCCCCCTTTCTCGAGGCATTTTCTAGCCTTCAGTGCAGAGAGGGTGAGCTTTCGTTTACAGGGAAGTTTAGTTCCCACAAAACTAAACTCTGCTCCTTCCTTGTCTTTAAATGTCAGTTTCTTTTCTGCACATAATAAGTTTACGAGGTGCCGAGCTAACCAATCCATTCACAAGATAATGTCAAAGTCTGCCATCTCGAGTTGGATTAAGGTTGCCTCCAAAATCTTCTCGCCGATAAAAACTGGACATGGTCCATAACCTTTGTCTAGTTCCTCTTCTAATCCCATAGGTGATCGTACAAGCAGTTTGCACTCTAAAGATCTGAGGGGTAGATTTAATTTCTTTCCAAACGACAAAGATATAAAAGAATGAGTAGCTCCAGAGTCAAAGAGTACTCTAGCGGGTAAGCCATTAATAGGTACGATACATATGATTTGATTTAATTTAGTCTATATGCTCACACAAGGTAGTAAAAAATGAAAGGTTCAGGTCATACTTGTAACTACATCAGGCGATGCAGCAGTATCCTCAGAAGTAACTGCATAAAACCTTTCCTTGGCTTAGGACATTCCCTTGAATAATATCTTACTTGATCACAATTGAAGCATTTGACTCCAGAATTACTTTGCTTCTGTTGAGGTTGGGTTATTGGGGTAGTCTTGGCTGCAGCATTAAAGCCTTGAGTACGGAAGGGTTTGAATGTCTTGGTGTTCCCTCTGTTATATGTATTTCCATTAGGCCTTTTAATGCCCTGTTCTGAGCAAAATAACTTTCCCTCTGGCTCGATTCCAGTACTCGAGCAATCTGTACAGCTTCATTATAAATCTTCTTTTACAATCCCAATACATGCTCACGGATGCTTCCCCTAAGTCCCATGAGGAACCTTCGGGTTTTGGTATTTTCCTCTTGCATGCTAGAGGGAGCAAAGAAAAATAGCACCTCATAACGCTGTTGATATGCGTCTACAGTCATCTGTCCCTGATACAGACTCAGAAACTCCTTTTCCATTTGATCTCTGAAACTCTTTAGAAAATACTTCTCAAAGAAAGCTTCTTTATAAATAACCCATGTCAGTTGGGCGTGCTTTGTTAGCAGATAACTTCTAGTTGATTTCCACCAGTGGTGTGCGTCACCTTTTAACATAAATGTGGCACATAATACATTCTCTTCTTCATTTATAGTCATCATCATAAAGTTCATTTCCATTTCGTCGATTCAGTGAGCTAGCCACAACGGATCTAATGGTTTTCCTATGAATTCCTTCGACTTTAACTTTAAGAAATTCTAGATCAGTCTAGAGTGATCAAGCTGATATTGTGTATATGCCTCATGCATAGGCGGTTGGTACTGATAGTTACCTTAGTTGTTCCCATCTTGCGGTGCTTCAGGATTTGGCACTTGGCCTTGTACTGCTGGTGTTTGCGGTGCTTGGGGTATAGTGTTGCTACCACCAGGTGCCGTACTAGCTTGTCCCGCAGGTAAAGGTGTTGTGTTTGCAACTGGGAAAGAAATCCCCATAGCTGCTTGCATGTTGGCTTGCACTTGTTGTATATGCTGCATTTGCTGTGCCAAACTCATCACCACCATAGCCAAATCCGTAGGTGGTGCAGGTAAGTTGGTTGGGTTGACTTGGGTATGAACATTCTGAGGCACAGCATGTTGAGTTTCAATATTTTCTTCTTGTCCTTGCTGACCTTCATTGTCATTGGTCTCCATAGGTGGTGGAGATGGGTTGACATTCTGTCTCCTTCTACTTACTCTACGGCCAACCATTTCTTGTTTTCGATGGTGGTAGTGTCTGAAAATCAAGGAAACATATGAGGCAAGCATAATATACGTTATCTCATGTTAATTTCCAATTAAACAAGGCAAAGTTTCAATTTAAAGTCATTCAGTCAAAACAGGGCATTTTCATCGTGGGGTCGATGGGCGGGGTCGCACTATATGCGACCACAGGGTTGCGACCACACGAACCCTGTCAGCTCACCGAGAGCCTGTGGTTAATCATGGGGTCACATTTTTGGTCAAATTCTGCGACCACACGACACCAAATCAGGTTTTTAAAATCTGATTCTGAGCCATTTTCTTTATTTTCTCTTTGTCTTCTATTGTTCACAACTCAACTCGCCTCCACTGACTTGCTACAGTACCGACCACTCACCTTGAGTGAATTTTCCTCGAGCAACCATCGGATTCCTTATCTCCACGGTAAGTTTTACATTCCCATTTATTCTTTTGTTGATTCATTCTAGGTTTTCATCGCCCATTTCGATATTTTCCCAATTAAATTCGATTTATCCATAAAAATTCAATTTTTATTGATGAACCTTGCTATTGGGCACCCAACGGACAAAAGCTTTCTAAGAGATTTAGGTTTCATCAGTCGGTTTGGGTCAATCAATCGAAAACTTATGTTTTGACCTAGAATTTGGGGATTTTTACCATTTCTCAAATTTTCTTCAATTTGTTTTAATTAATAGCAAGTTCTTACTAAATTGGTCATTGTGTGATTGCTTATGACATATGTGAGTCCTCTAGTCCAACCATTTGGGAGGGAATGAGACTTTTGGCCAATTACGCCGTTATAATGCCAAAATTTTGAATTTTTCACTATATTTGATATGTTGCTTGTTGGTCTATGCCCTTGCAGACAACATGGCTCGCACTAAAGTCCCCAGAGTTCACGATCCCCATTGCTTCAGGTCCATTGAAACAGAGGTACAATATCCCTGGTACGAGCGCAAGAAGGTGGAAGGGGGTTGTTGTGTCAACTTGGCCAGCCTAGCCCTATTCGATGTGGAGGGTTGCATTTGGTGATATGGGCTGGCTCCCTGTGATTTTGTATGAGGGTTGCACCTGTCCTGAGTTGGTGAAATAGTTTTATTATAATTTACAGGTTGAGGGTGACCCAAAGGATATAAATAGGGGCAGAGAGCTCAGGATCACCAGTTTAGTTAATGGGGTAGAGATTTCATTTAACTGCCAAGAGTTGGATGATATCCTGGGTATCTCAAATGACAGTCCCTTAGTATACTACGCACCCAAGGAACCCCAGTTCCTATCATGCGAATGCACACAAAAATTGATAATCAACTTCTTTAGGACGATCGCTGGCAGATGAAGGCAATTAACCTACGTCCAGAGCCCCGAGTGTATTGCAAGATCATTCAGCACAACCTGATTCCCCAGAGTAGACACTATGAGAAGGTTTCATAGTTGACCCAATACCTTATGTACTGCATCTGCACTAGGCAGCCTATCTGCCTTCCTTATATCATTATCAAGACCATGCACCGTGCCATGACGCCTAGTCTGGTGGGTAACCTACCCTATGAGCGTTTGATCACCACTCTACTCACTCGCCTGCAGGTAGACTTGGTCGATGAAAGGATTCACGAGGACACTTTTTTTATTGACCTTGACTGGGAGGCCATCTGCAGGATGGGGAAGCGAGATGTGCTGGTCAGTGACGAGGAGAGAAATGCTATGAGACGTCCTCTCACTCGGGTAACGACAGTAGATGCGGAGGCTGCAACAGTAGTAGCAGCAGAGGTAGCAGCAGAGGCACACGAGAGTGATGATAAGGAGGATGATGATCGGATGTACATGGATGTGGATGCCATACCTCCTCCATCACAACAACATTCCACTAGAGCTGGCCCTTCTCGGGCTCCTTCTCACTCAGCTGGTCCTTCGCGCCCACAACTAGATGACATGATGGGACTGCTACTTGAGATTTGGGAGGCTGATCGTACTACAGATCAGAGGATAGCAGATCTGGCGGCTAGTCTCCAGGTGACTCAGACTCAAGTAGCCTGGCTTACGAGAGTATATGCTGAGGACTATGATCGAGATCGTGAGGCACCTCCTCCTCCAGCACCCCCAGCTTCATGATACTATTTATTTCTTTTTCCTTTTATATTACAGAGTAACTGTCCAGGTTGTGGACCGTACTCTGATTTAGACATACATATATATATATATATATATATATATATATATATATATATATATATATATATATATATATATATATATATATATATATATATATATAATTAGTTTCCCATTTACATATGTGCATTATTCTGTTTCTTAGTTTATGTCTCATACAACACAGGTGCTTATGGTGTGTTTTTATTACAACTTTTAATTTTTATCCTAACTCAATTCATGACCCTTGTGGTAGTATTTTGATTTAATAGAGCAAAGCCTGAGAGCTCTGATACCAAGCTGTCACATCCCAATTCTGAACCAACCAGAATGGTGTAATGAACCGTCCATAGACCAACGTTCAACCAGGATCTCGTATAGGCCTTTCCCATTCGGTTAAACTGGATACATTCCACAAGCAAAATCAGAGTAAATAAACGATAATGGAAGTCTTTAATACTAATGAACTGAGTATCTGAAAGTGATAGCATAATTAAGTATCCAATTATCTCCAATATATCTCAAGACATAAAATAAAGTAAAACAATCAATTACATGTTTCCATAACTAAACATCTAAGCAAATAAAAAACACATGAGTTGTACTCGCACAACGAATCATGCACATCTTCTTCAGCTTCTACGTCCATCGTAGCAACGCGTCCATACGTCGGCACATTCATATATTCTTCAACAGTAGGACCTACATCAAGAATTAAAAATATTTGACGTCGAAAGGGTGAGCACACATCACCGCTCAGTGAACAAACAAAACAATGCAACAAACATATGCATAGATTCAATTCATATCTTTGGTCTAGTTTTTAAGTTTGCAATGTGCTATAGAAAGGTTTGGTGGCCGCCGCACCTTTATACACGAGTATGTGAATCCGTTCAATGGATAAAACACCATTGCCATCCCACATGCACCCACCATGGAATAGAGATAGAGCTAAAGTGTCCGGATCAAACACCACCAACACTTCCCCTGATGCCCTACCCATACCAATACGTAAGTCTCTATTGGCGAGGGCTTGCAAACTAGGCTCGCAACTAACCAATCCTAATGCCAAGCAGTGTATCCAAGGCCTCACCCCAGCATCCCTTAATACGTTTATAGAGATAGAGCTAAGGCCCCCCGACAGAGTCAGAGACCACACGGTTCGAGATCACCTCCCCTGATGCCATACGGCGTAATAATTCTACAAAAGTAATAGCGATACGACGATGTTAGTGGGCAAGACTTGAGTAGAGATAGAGCTAGAGTCTGGTGACGAGGTCAAAGACAACCATGCCACGTCCTTCCCCTGATGCTCCACTCGCCACATCATCCACACACATACATTCACATGCCTATTCCTAGCATCATCATCATCATCATGTTATAAGATAAACGGAATTAAATATGCATGAACAGTAATAGCAGGAATATTGGATGACATGTGAGATGTAAATTAAAAACATACAAGCATAGAATCAATCATGGCATTAGACTCAATAAAGTAAATGATTTATTATTATTCAATTAGTTTAGGTCTTGTTCCTTCACCTTTGATTGATGGTTGTTCCTCTTCCAAGCTTTGTAAATGACTTTTGGACCACTTGGAAACCTAATAAATTTATAGATTATAAGTTAGAGTTCATATTCATTAATTAAAATGTTTAAATGTCCTATCTGGAATCACAGACCTCCAGAAGCTGAGTGGTCGCAGGTGTGGCTACACTTGTGGTCTCAGTTTCTGCGATCACAGGGTGTGTGGTCGATACGTGTGGTTGCATATCATGCGACCACACACATGCGGCCACACCCTCCTTGAAAACTTCTCGTGGGCGTGTGGTCGATACATGTGCCTCGTTTGGTTGACCATAGCTGCGACCACACGAGTATTTGGTCGACTTTCATTCTCAGTCTAACCCCTTCATGATTTGATTCCTTGAACTATCACCAGGGTCCTTCCTATGATTGATCTATTACCTTAATTTCATATTTTTCACAATTATCTACTCTAACCTACTCTTCATGGATTTCCTTTGAGTTTCCGTCTATGGGTCTCATGGTTGAGATCCTACTTTGAATCAATACTTCCTCCATGATCTATTCTAGACATTCAACTAATGTAAGGGATGTTTTCATACCATAAACTTGCTGAAGAATCAGAGCTCTCTCTGAAATTCATTTTCTTAGTCTTCCTCTTCAATTCTCCTTCTCTTCCTCCTCCTCTCTTTTTCTCTCTTTCAGTTTGAGTTCTAAAAGAATGAAAAAGACTAAGGGACGTCCTATATATAGAGGGAAACATTCATATAAAGTCCCACTTTGATTAGGAAAGAACCCCTTTTCAGATTAGGAAGGTTTCCTAATTTTGGAGTCAATTATACCATTGTATGGTCGCACGTGGGGTCGTAGGATCAGTCGACCACACGTCTCAGATTCGAGTGGTCTCAACATTTTGAGGTGTGGTCGACCACCCCTATTTAGGTATGCAACCACACGTCTCAATTAGATGATTTATGATTCGAATTACATACCTAGCCTTGTGGTTTCTTCACGCACTTGGTCCGCTTGGTCCAACCATGATAGGAAGACCTAATACAAGATGGTAAGATCGGGTTAGTACAATACGGGTCTTACATGACGGCACTTGCTATTAACAACACTTGGATTCTGGTTCCCCCTGATTCACATCAAAATGTCATGGGTTGTCAGTGGGTCTTTAAGACTAAGTTGCAAGCAGATGGTTCTCTTGATCGTCTCAAAGCGAGACTAGTTGCTAAAGGTTATAATCAATAGGCTGGTCTTGACTACGTAGAAACATTCAGTCTTGTCATAAAGCCAAGTTCTATCCGCTTAACGCTGAGCATTGCTACTGTTAATGGCTGGTCCATTCGTCAATTGGATGTGAAGAATGCATTTCTTCACAGGTTTCTTGATACTCCTGTTTACATGCAACAGCCACCTGGGTTTGTGGATTCTACCCGGCCAGATCATGTGTCTTCTCAAAAGAGCACTATATGGACTTAAGCAGGCTCCACAAGCTTGGTTCAATTGTTTCAGTGATTATCTTCTCAACTACGGCTTCTGTCACACCCCAATTCTGCACTATTCAGAATGATGTGATGAACCACTAATAAACCAATGGTTCAACCAGGATCTCAAATAGGCTATCCCCGCGTTATCTAAACTTACACACATCCGTAATCATAATCAGAGTAAATACACAATAGCGGAAGTCTTATAATAACATGAACTGAGAAACTAAGATGATATTAATAATTTAATAGCAAATTATTTTGTTTTCAACTGAGACATAAATATTTAAGTACCAAATACATGTCTTAATAAATCCAATAAAGAAACCTATAAAATATCTAATCAAATACACACGAGTTGCACTCGCAAGAGGAGTCGTGTGTATCCACTTCAGCTTCAGCTTCCATTGCTGCCATGTTCCCGTACGCAGACGCATTCATATAGTCTTCAACGGTATAACCTGCATCATCAACTAAAAATATTCGACGTCGAGGGGTGAGCACACATTACGGCTCAGTGAGTAGCCAAAACAATGCAACAATACATATGCATGCAAATCAATTTATATCTTTGGTCCGGTTTAAAGTTTGCAGTATGCAATAAGAAAGGTTTAGGTAGTCAAAAGTCACGTTTATTGACCCCGCCTCTATACACGAGTGTGTGACGTTACCCGAAGATCACGTTTATCGTCAACTCACATGCACCCAATCATGAACATTATATAACAAAGGTTACATTTATTGCTATATAGTGCCATATCAACACGTAAGTCCCTGTTGGCGAGGGCTGCAAACTGGGCTCGCAACTAACCAATCCTAATGCCAAAAAGTGTATCCAAGGTCTCACCCCAGCATCCCTCAGAATGTCCATAGAGATAGAGCTAAGGCCCCCCGGTAGAGTCAGAGACTACAAGGACCGAGACCACCTTCCCTGATACTCTACGACATAATAGTTCTGCTAAAGTAATGGCGATACGACGATGCTAATGCACAAGACTTAAGTTAGAGATAGAGCTAAAGTGCTGAGACCCGCCAAAGGTTAACGTTTATTGACGTTCTCATCACACCTCCCCTGATACTCGCTCGCATCAAGTACATCAACCACACACATACAAGCACATGCTTATTCCTATCATCATCATCATCATCATTATGTTATAAACAATAAAGTAAATATGCATGAACAAATAATAGAAATATTGGATGGCATGCTGTATGCACATTACAAACATATTCGCATAGAATCAAGCATGGCATAGGACTCAAGAAAATAGAAAACAGTTTTGTTATTAACCAATTAGTTTGGATTTCTGGTTCCTCACCTTAGCTTGCTAATAGATACTTTTCCAAGCTTTAAAATCACCTTTACAATGTTATTATATTGCTAAAAGACCTAACAAAGTCGATAGAATTTAATTAGAATTTATTCGGAATTTAAAAACCATGCTGTTAACTGAGGGTCAGAGGTAGGGTCGGAGTCCTGATCGACCCTAGGTGCGACCCTCTCCAGATTCTGAACTTGCCGAACACTGAGGGTCGATGGTCAGAAACACCTAGGGTCGGATGGTCATCGACCCTCGGTGCGACCCTCTGTGCAGTTTGGTCCAATTCCCTCTCTTTAATCCATTCTTTGTGTTTGGGGTCCTATGGCTTGCTTCTACATTCCATTAAACATTCATTCCATGGTCTGGAACCTTGTATAATCCATCTAAATAGTTTTCATGCATTCTCCTATGGTTTTCCATGAAAACCTAACCATAGATTGATGGTTTGGGTTTCTCTGAGATCACACTCTCAACAATAACTAACCTAAGGTCTGTAGAAACTCATGGAATTAGTATCCATACCTGAGAAAATTACTTTTTCTCTGAAATTCTTCTCCTTTTTGCTAAGTTCTTTTCCTGGCCTTTCTTCTTCCTCTTTTCCTTCTCTTTTCTTTCTCTCAATTCAATTAGGGTTGTGAAAGGAGTGAAAGTGGCTTAGGGACGTCCTTTAAATAGAGTAGGAACATCCTAATATAAGTCCGTTTGAGATTAGGAAAGAATCCCAATCGAAAATTAGGAAATTTCCTAATTTTATTTTCTTACGGCAACCGAGGGTCGATGATCCCGTCGACCCTAGGGTATAAGCTGTCCGACCCTCCCTTCAAAACTGAGGGTCTGACTTTCTATTTTGGGAGGTCCGACCCTGCTTAGCTGGGTATGCGACCCTTCCCCTATTTTAAGTGTTTTTGGATCGATTTGATTCCTGGGATCTCGATCTCCTTCACGCCCTTGGTCCATTTGACTCGACCATTATGGGTAAACCTAGTTCAAGGTGGTAAGACTGGGTTAGATTGACACGGGTCTTACAACTCCCCCCAACTTATAAAAATTTTGTCCTCGAAATTATACGTACCGTCTGAATCAAACAAGTGAGGGTATTGCTTCCGCATAGCATTTTCTTCTTCCCATGTAATTTCTTCCATGTCTCTACTTTTCCATGTGACCTTAACATAGTAGATATCTCTGTTGCGTAGACGTTGAACCTTTCGACTAGTGATTTTTGTTGGTGTTACTTCAAATGTCAAATCATCAGTCAATTCCGGCAAATCCACTGTCAAAACATGCGTTGGGTCTTTGACATACTTCTTTAATAGGGAAATGTGAAATATGTCATGCACACTTGACATAGATGGTGGTAGTGCTAACTGATAAGCCACTTTTCCACGCTTAGCTAGAATTTCATATGGCCCGACATATCTTGGACATAGTTTCCCTTTCTGTCCAAACCTCTTCAATCCTCGCATGGGCGATACCTTCAAAAATACTTTATCACCTACAGCGAACTCCAGATCTCTTCGTCGAGTATCCACATATTGCTTCTGATGGTTCTGAGCTGTTCTCACTCTTTCCTTGATGATGTCGACCACTCGACATGTCTCTTCAACAAATTCCGGTCCAACAATACTACGTTCTCCAACTTCATTCCAAAACAAGGGAGTTCGACACTTCCTGCCATACAGTGCTTCATAAGGTGACATCTGTATAGTAGCCTGATAGCTATTGTTATAAGCGAACTCAATCAGTGGTAATCTTTTATCCCATGATCCCTTGAAATCAATTACACATGCTCATAGCATATCTTCTAGAATCTGAATTGTATGCTCTGACTGTCCATCTGTCTATGGGTGGAATGCAATACTGAACTTCAACGTTGTACCCATAGCCTTTTGCAATCCTTTCCAAAACTTGGAAGTAAATCGTGGATCTATCCGACACAATGCTTTCTGGAACACCATGTAATCGAACAATATTATCCACATACAGCTTCGCTAACCTTTCCAGTGTATACTGAGGTTGTATAGGTATGAAGCGAGCTATTTTAGTCAGACGGTCCACAATCACCCAAACTGCGTCAACTACTCGAGGAGTCAATGGTAGTCCCGTGACAAAGTCCATAGTGATGCAGTCCCATTTCCATGCTGGTTCCGGTAATGGCTGTAACAGTCCTGCGGGTCTTTGTCATTCAGCCTTTACTTTCTGACAATTTAGGCATTGAGACACGAACTTAGCTACATCTGCTTTCATTCCCCTCCACCAATATAGTTTCTTTAGATCATGATACATTTTTTATACTTCCAGGATGTATCAAATAGATGGTGGTGTGGGCTTCCTTCATCAGTCGGTGTCTAATGTCTGCACTTTCTGTTTCAGGTACACATATTCTTCCTTTGTATCTCAGTACCTTCTCGTCATCCAAGGTGAACTCAGGGTTGGTCCTACCTTTCTCAATATCTTCTTGTACTGTTCTCAGATAAGGGTCTGCTTTGATAGCTGTCTTCACTTCACCTACTATATCCGGTATAATTTTCAATGCCGCGAACATATTTGAAAACCGATGAATAAACCCTTGGTTGGCTGATCCATCCATTGTATCTATCACATACTGCTTGTTGCCGTGATTGAATACCATTCCGGTAGTACACATTGCTGCAGTCGTGCTAACTTCTCCTTGAGATTTTATCATTGCTTTTCTGCTTAATGCATCCGCTACTACGTTCGCTTTTCCTGGATGATACTGGATATCACAATCATAGTCTTTCAATAGTTCCAGCCATCTTCCTTTGTCTCATATTCAACTCCTTCTGATTAAATAAATAAGTAAGACTTTTATGGTCCGACTTAATCTGAAGTTTCTCTCTGTATAAGTAATGTCTCCATATCTTGACAGCATGTACTACTGCCGCTAACTCCAAATCATGAGTGGGGTAGTTTTTCTCATGTACCTTCAACTATCTTGAAGCATAAGCAATCACTTGCTCTCCTTGCATAAGCACACATCTTAACCCAATCCCGACGCATCGGTGTATAAGGTAAACGTCTATCCTGGAATAGGAATAGCAAAATCGGGGCGGATATCAATCTGGACTTCAGTGTCTGGAAGCTCTTCTCACATTTATCCATCCACACAAACTTTTCACCTTTCTTAGTCAAACTGGTGAGAGGTACGACAATCCGAGAATAGTCTTCTACGAATCTCCGATAATAACCAGCTAGACCCAGAAAACTTCTGATTTCTGAAACGCTCTTTGGTGCTTCCCACTTCACAATCACCTCGATCTTGCTGGGGTCTACTTTGATTCCTTCAGCGGATACTACATGGCCTAGAAAGGCAACTTCACTTAGCCAAAACTCGCACTTGGAAAATTTGGCATATAGCTTCTCTTTCCTTAAACGTTGTAGGGCTGCGTTTAGGTTCTTGATATGGGTTTCCTTGTCCTTGGAATATACCAATATATCATCAATAAATACTATGACCGACGTATCCAACATATCATGGAAAACTCGATTCATAAGTTCCATGAACATTGCCGGTGCATTATGTGAGGACAATGGAAAATCGACGTGATCCTCCTCGTCGGGATGGAAATGTGTATCCTGTATCGATGAAGATCGATTTGTTCTGTTGGAGTCGCCACCTAGATTAAGGTCTAGGACCTCTAAAAATGTAGCCTCACCCTAAGGTAAGACTTCTATTGACTCGTGACCCAATGTATCGGTTCTTTGGTCTGCAAGAGATCGGGTAAGTATTCAGGGTACGGTTATGGGAAGGTGTTAGGCACCCAAACCGCCCGATCAATATCGGCCTCCTAAACTTTCCTTAAATTCTAATTTTGACTATGCTTGGTCAACTGGATGACTAGGGTTCAATGGGGGATGTCCTAAACCAAGTTGCTAAGTTATTCTAACCTAGGGTTCAGCCAATCATGTTTTAAAGTAAATAAACAAGCAAATGTAATGTACAATATTTTACAGTGAACCGAACCAAAGATGGTTCGGTCTTGGACTGAATCTGAGATGTGTAAGACATCTCAAACTGCCTACGTATTCCAATCCTGGAAATCAAGTCCAAAAACGTAGTTCGAAAATGGGTTTTGTGATTAATGATTATGGAAGTGATTTATGCATTTGCTTCAATTAGATTTTTTGTTCAAGTTGAAGTTTATGCTGGATGTGTGGTTGATGGGTGGCTTTGTACCGTATTTGGGATTCCCAAATTGCCTACGTATTCTAGGGTTTGCCCTAGAAATCAGGTACGACGTAGTTCGAAAATTTGTGAGAGTCGGATTTGGAATGTGTACCAAATCCTTCCAATTTTTGTCAATAGGATCTAGGGATGAGACCTAAATTCCTACCATTTTTAATTAGGATGTGTACCAAATTATTTCTAATTTTGTCAATAGGATCTAGGGATGAGACCTAAATTCCTACCATTTTTATTTGGGATGTGTACCAAATTCTTTCCATTTTTGTGAATAGGATCTAGGGATGAGACCTAAATTCCTACTATTTTTATTTGGGATGTGTACCAAATTCTTTCCATTTTTGTGAATAGGATCTAGGGATGAGACCTAAATTCCTACTATTTTTATTTGGGATGTGTACCAAATTCTTTCCATTTTTGTGAATAGGATCTAGGGATGAGACCTAAATTCCTACTATTTTTATTGTTTCCATTTTTAGGTTTTTAGGGTTTCCTATCCCTTTTCATTGTGATTTTCATTTTTTAGGGTTTTCTACCCTAATTGCTATTTTTCCATTTTTAGGGTTTTTTTACCCTAATTGTTCAATTATTTCCATTTTAGGGTGTATCTTGCCCTAGTTGTTGTACAATGTAAACAATCTAACATAGCAATGTGAGCTTAAATATAGCAGTGTAAGCATCCAAATATAGCATGTTGGAAATATATTCAAATTTAGCAACAAATCAATCAAAGATGGCAAGTGAGCATGTGAATCAATACAAACATGGTAAGTGTGCATCCAAACATGGCAGTAATCATCCAATATAGCATGTGAGCAAGTGTAGCAGACAAATATGGCAATAAGCATGTGTAGCATTCCAATCATGGCAATGTGATTATTCCAATTATGGCAGTGTGATCATTCCAATTATGGCAGTGTGACCATTCCAATTATGGCAGTGTGACTATTCCAATTATAGTAGTGTATGCATACGAGCATCCGAACATAGCATGTGAACAAATATAACATCAAATATGGAATGTGAGAAACAACCAAAGCATATGAGAATCAATCAAAACATGATGGAACACGCAGCAAGATGACAGCTTTGTCAGGCTGGACCAAAATGGGCACATAAGGCACTGTACTTACTCAAAAAATTCTTACAAGATATCCCTGGAAAGAAGACTCAGAGGCCAACATTTTGTCTCAAGAAAGCTAATCCTACAAGATACCATAGGCAGGTCGAAAATATTCCCCAAGTACAGGCAAATACACTGGTCAGGTCTGTTCCAGATTTTTGACCAGTTGCACCATAAATTCCAAATAAAATTCTATTCTTAATGAAAATTAAATACAGACATATATCTATGTAGATAACTGTCTGATCTAAAATTTCATTAAGAAAAACAAGTTAAAACAGTATATTTTCTTTGTGAAAAATGACTCTTTTCAATCATGCAAATCAGCACATCATGACAGATCTGAAATCAAAGCACTATGCACTTAAAAATTGATATCAATTCAACGAAAAATGGAAAAAATTTGAAACCAGTGCCATTTTTTAGAAGACTTTCATGTCTAAAAAGTTCATGTTAAGTGGATTTTCTGATTATGGCCATAAGGCCTTTGTCTAGAGACTTTCCGATGGAGGATTGCATTACATCCGAGAAAAATAGCAATGTCAAAGACAAATTTTTTTGATATATTTCCCCAATTCCAAATGGAACGAAATTTTTAGGGTAGTCTTCTATCATATCAGAGAGACTCCCATAAAATTTTGGGCTTCAAAAGCTTAGAAAAAATACATATGATGTACGTCCTAAGTTTGAACCCTAAATCTGGAATTTTCAGATCAGAAAATCACTTTATGAAATTTACAAAAAACATCAAACATCATTGTATATCAATCAAAAATTCATCATTGAATAGCTTAGACAAATTATCATTCATGAAAAATGTTAGACATAGGCATCCTAACATTAACAAGCATGTAATAGAGCATTCATGATTGAGATTTCATGAAAATTAGCCTTTTTCAAGCAAAATTGGCATTCGGGCATTATAACGACCTCTAAATTTGTTTAGAGTACTAACCTTGGGCTCAAATCGAGCGAAACCGTTGATGAAGGGTGATTGGGGGTTGTATCAATCCCCTTTGAATGTGAATCCTCCTTTTTCTCTCTTCTGCTTCTTTCTCTCTTCTCTTTCTCTCTTTTCTTCTTCTCTTTTCTTTCTTTTCTCTTTTCTCTCTCTTTCTTTCTTGTTTTCTCTCTCTCACTCACGTTTCTCTCTCTCACCCACGTTTCCCTCTCTCTGCTCTGGAAAAAAGGATCCTCCTCTTGCCTATTTATAATTTTTCACTCATTTTCTAGAAGATCCTTTTTTCTAAAAATTTTTTTTTTCCTTTTTCTTTCCTTCCTTTTTTTTCTTTCTTTCTTTCTCCTCTCTCTCTTTCACGTTTTCTTTCTAGAAAACGTGAAGGGGAATCTTTTCCCCCTTTTTTCTTTTCTTTTTTTTCTTTTATTCCTCTCTCTTTCCTTTTTTCTTCTCAAGATCTTTTGGATTATCTCAAAACCCTAAATCCCCTTCTCTTTCACGTTTTCTCTCTCCCCTCTTTCCTTTTTCTTCTCAAAATCTTTTTGGATTATCTCAAAACCCTAAATCCCCTTCTCTTCCACGTTTTTTCTCTCCCCTCTTTCCATTTTTTCCTCAAAAATCTTTTGGATTATCTCAAAACCCTAAATCCCCTTCTCTTTCACGTTTTCTCTCTCCCCTCTTTCCTTTTTCTTCTCAAAATCTTTTTGGATTATCTCAAAACCCTAAATCCCCTTCTCTTCCACGTTTTTTCTCTCCCCTCTTTCCATTTTTTCTCAAAAATCTTTTGGATTATCTCCAAAACCAAAATCCCCCTTCACTTTCACGTTTCTCTCTCCCCTCTTTCCTTTTTCTTCTCAAAATCTCTTGGATTATCATTTACATATAATAATATATATTATATACATATATACACATATATTTAATAACATACATACATATATATATATATATATATATATATATATATATATATATATATATATATATATATATAATATATATATATAGTATATAATATATATAATATATATAAATACTATGCACATGAATGAACTGGTTCGAAACGGGTTGAGACTGACTTAGGTTGACTGAGTTAAACTGATATGGGTTGAGCTAGGTTGGACCAAAACTGGCTTGAACTGAGTTGACTGGATTAATTGGAATTAACTGGGTTTTCTCTCCTTGTCATTTCATGGGTCAATTCCGCTGTCATCCCGCATGGAATTTTCCGATGGCCTCTATTCCAAATTTTTTACGTTCATTTTGTAGAACATTAAAAATGAGGAATATAGGAACTGGAATCACCTGAATCCGATGTAGAACGAAAAAGATATGCAGCCTTGAAGTTCTGACGATAATTTTGCATGCAAGCTTGCATGGGACCCACTGGTGACTTCTACCCGGGATTTTTTACGTCCACTTTGTAGAACATCATGAATGAAGAATAATGGTCTTGGAATCATCTGAATCCGATGTCGGATGATCAAGATATGATGATTTGAAATTCAAACAATCCAACTTAGGATAATTTGCATAAAGGCCCCTAGGATTATTTATAATAATTTCATAAACCTCCCTCATATGTATCATCTGACTAAAATGGTCATATCTTCCTCATTTGATATCGAAATTGAGCAATTCTGGTCTCGTTTCGAAGATAATTCTATGACCTACGCATCCATGCAAAATTATAACCCATGACCTTGCTGTGGACCCATTGAAAACTTCCTCAAATTCACAGTCAAGAATCCAAACTTTCGATCACCTTTCTTCCTTTTGTTGTCCACACACCAGCAGGACTTTGTTTAGTTGGGATGGCAAAAATGGGGTGCTTACACATTAGTTAATCCAAAAGGCATAACCAAAAATTCATAATGTCCATATCTGGTCCTGAAAGCTATCTTCGAAATATCACCTTCTTTAATCTTCAACTGATGATAGCCCGATCGAAGATCGATCTTAGAAAATACTTTCGCTCCTTGTAACTGATCGAACAAGTCATCGATCGGAGGTAGTGGGTATCGATTCTTGATTGTCAGTTTATTCAACTCCCGATAGTCGATGCATAATCGAACGCTACCATCCTTCTTCTTTACGAACAACACCGGTGCCCCCCATGGAGATATACTGGGTCGAATATAACCCTTGTCCAGCAGTTCTTGTAGTTGCACTTTTAATTCCTTTAGTTCCGTAGGAGCCATTCTATAAGGTGCTTTAGACACTGGTGCGGCTCCAGGTATAAGGTCTATCACAAACTCTGTGGCTTGGTCGGGTGGTAATCCAGGTAGTTCCTCCGGAAATACGTCAGGGTAGTCTCGCACGACGTCAATGTCTTCCATTCGTGGTGCTTCCTTGGTTAGGTCGACCACGGATACTAGATACCCGATTGCCCCCTTCTCAAGGCACTTCTTAGCCTTTAGTGCTGAAAGTATGAGCTTGCGTCTCCGGGGAAGTTTGGTTCCCGAGAAACTTAATTCTACTCCTTCTTTGTTTTTGAACGTTAGCTTCTTTTCGACGCATAATAGATTTGCAGAATGCCGAGCTAACCAGTCCATTCCCAAGATGACATCAAAGTCTGCCATCTCAAGTTGTATCAAGGTTGCATCTAAAGTCTTCTCTCCAATGAGAACTGGACATGGTCCATAACCTTTCTCTAGTTCCACTTCTAATCCCATCGGTGACCGTACAAGTAATTTGTAGTCTAATGTTTTGATGGGTAATTTTGTCTTCTTTCCAAATGACACAGATATAAATGAATGAGTAGCTCCGGAATCGAAGAGTACTCTGGCAGGTACGCCATTTATAGGTACAATACCTGTGACCACATCGGGTGATGCGGCCGCATCCTCGGACGTAACAGCGTATACCCGTCCCTGATGGAATTGCTTCTTGGGCTTAGGGCACTCCCTTGCCATATGTCCCGGTTGGTTGTAGTTAAAACACTTCAGGACTTCAGAATTTGGCTTTGGCTGAGGTTGAGCTGTTGGAATAGTCTTGGTTACAGCAGTAAAATTCTGAGGACGGAAAGGCTTATATGTCTTGTTATTGCCTCCGTTGTAAGAATTTTCGGCTGGCCTTTTGATGCCTCTGTTTTGAGTAAAATAACTCTCCTTCTGGCTCGATTCTATAACTCGAGCAATCTGGACTGCTTCATTATAAATTCTCTTTTCTAAGCCCATAACATGTTCTTTGATGTTTCCTCTCAGTCCCGTGACAAACCTACGGGTTTTGGTTTCTTCTTCTTGCATACTCAGTGGTGCAAAGAAAAACAGCTCTTCATAACGCTGTTGGTATGCATCCACTGACATCTGTCCCTGATAAAGACTCAGGAACTCCTTCTCCATCGAATCTCTGAAGATCCGTGGAAAATATTTCTCAAAGAAGGCTTCTTTATATATAGCCCATGTTAGTAGGGCGTGCTTGGTCAGTAGATATGCCTTCGTGGATTTCCACCAATGATGTGCGTCGCCTTTGAGCATGAAGGTGGTGCATAATACTTTCTCTTCCTCTGTGATAGTCATCATGAGGAAATTTCTCTCCATCTCGTCTATCCAGTGGGTTGGCCACAACGGATCAGACGGTTTGCCATTGAATTCTTTGGGTTTCATCTTCAAAAATCTCTCCACTAGTCGGGAGTGGTCCAGCTGATTTTGGGGGTTTGCCCCAAACATATGGGGTGGATATTGGTAATTCCCTTGAGCTGCTTCCGATACCTGCACTGGAATCTGTGCAGCCGGTTGTTGAGGTGTCTGAGGGGCTGGGTGGTTACCCACCGGTACTGCACTGGCTTGTCCTGTGTGCATGGGTGCAGCCTGAGTGGCTTGAAACATAATTCCCATGGCAACCTGCATCTGAGCCTGCGCGTGTTGCATCTGCTACAGCTGCTGTGCCAGATTCATCACCACGGTTGTTAGCTCTGGTGGTGGAGGTGGCAAATTTGTAAGGTTTGCCTGTTCTGGATTACCCGGTGCATAGTTATTTTCTTGACTAGTCTCCTCCATGGGTGGTGGTGGTGGGACTGCATTTCGGGTCTGTCGGGTCACCCTACGTCCAAACATAATTCTTTTCTATGATTGGTGGTGTCTGAAAATCATCAAAATAGGTGAGAAGTCATTTATATTTCATGTAGGCACGCTAACCAATAATCAATTCCAATTCTAGCTCATTTAAAAAAAATACTGTCTTTTCTATGCAGGGTCGATGGTGAGGGTCGATGGTGTGTCCGACCCTTGGTATCCGACCCTGGGAATAACCTGTTCTTCCCGAGAGCTGAGGGTCAATGCGAGGGTCGATGGGTGTCCGACCCTCAGTTCCGACCCTTGATTTTCTGTCAGATTCCCGAGGGCCGAGGGTCAATGGGAGGGTCGATTCGAGGGTCGATTGTGCTATTCGAATTGTCCGACCCTCGGACTAAAAATCAGATTTTTAAGATCCGATTTTGGGTCATTTCTTATTATTTCCCTCCCGTTTCGACTCGCCTCTCCTCTCTGAGTTGCTACAGTTATACTCCACTGTTGTGGGTCGATTTTAGTCCGGGTTTCGACGTCCACTTCATCCCTACAGGTATGTCTTCCCATTTTTACCTGTTTTTAGGTTTCCATTCTAGGTTTTCGCACATTTAAGTTGTATTTTCCAAATTAAACTTTTTCCAACCGTAAAAATTCGATTTTTATTGGGGGCTTTTGTTATTGGTGTCTCGAGGAACGAAAGCCCTCAAAATTTTTTGAGTTTCATCGGTTGGTTATCGAAAAACTTGAAATTTTCTCTTTTTGCCCTAATTTGTCGACATTTTTTATTTTTCTTGAATTTCTTCAAATTGGACATCGTCAATTAAAATTTCCTACTGCATGTGGGTAGTAGGATATGTTTAGACCTACGTAAGTTCTCATGCCCACTTGTATGGTGAGGAATGGGGCTTTATGGTCAACTTACGTCATTATTAAATCAATTTTGGATTTTTATCCCAATATTTCCTTATTTTTCCTTCTCTTTCTTGTTTTGCAGATACCATGGCTCGTACCAAGGTACCCAGAGTTCGTGATCCCCTTCGCTTCCATTCCAATGAAGCCGAGGCACGGTATGCTGACTATGCCCGTAAGAAGGTTGAGGGTGGTCGTATGGTGAACTTGGCTGAGTTAGCCGTGTTCAAGGTAGAGGGAGCCTTTGGTGACATGGGGTGGCTCCCTGTCATCACCTACGATGCGTGCACATGTCTGGATTTGGTGCGCCAGTTCTATTGTAATCTCCAGGTGGTGGGGAATTACAATGACGTTGAGCATGGTCAGGAGTTGCGCATCACCAGCTACGTCAAAGGGGTAGATATTTCTTTCGACTATCGACAGCTGACCGACTTGTTGGGCATTCCCTATGATGGCCCCATGGTGTACTGTGCGCCTGGAGAGCCCCAGTTTGTTGAGATGGAGATGAGGGCAGAGATCGAAAATCAGTTGCTCCATCCTGATCGTTGGCAGATGAGAGCTTGTTATTTGCGTCCAGCTCCACGGGTCTTCTGCAAGATTATCCAGCATAATCTGATCCCGCAGAGTGGGCACTATGAGAGGGTTTCTCAACTGACTTAGTTTCTGATATACAGTATCTGCACTCGCCAGCCCATCTGCCTTCCATACATCATCATGCGGACTATGATTAGTGCTACATTGTCCGGTCATAGGGGTAATCTACCCTATGGACGCATGATTACAGTGCTACTGACCCGTCTGGGGGTTGACCTGGTGGATGAGAAGATCCAGGAGAAGACCTTCTCGTCTCCTCTAGATTGGGAGGCAATCTGCAAGATGGGTATGCGGGATGCCCAGGTTAGTGATGAGGAGAGGAACGCGATGGTGCGCCCTCACACTCGTATCGAGATGGCTGATGTTGAGGCTGCTGCTGCCGCTGCTAGAGCTCATGTGGATCCCGTCGACGATGACGACCGCATGTATATGGATGTTGACGCGATACCACCGCCTTCACCTACTCATGCGACTGGTGTTGGTACTTCTTCGGCGACGGATCCTGTACCTGAGACTGGTCCTTCTTATGCGGCTGGCCCTTCACGCCCACCTCCTGATATGATGGAGATGCTGCAGGAGGTTAGGGAGGCTCAGCGCAGATCTGATCTGAGGATGGAGGAGTTTCTAGACGCTCAGTGTGTGAGAGTGGATGAGCTGCTAGCTGCCCAGCGCATATCAGATACGCGGATGGGAGAGCTCATAGAGGTTCAGCTGCGACTGATAGGAGGGTAGCCGATCTCACAACTAGTCTACAGACGACCCAGACTCAAATAGCCTGGTTCACTAGAGTCTATGCTGAGGACAATGACCAAGATCGTGAGGCCCCGCCTCCTCCTTCACCTCCAGCTTCTTGATCATACTTTATTTTCTTGTACTACAAAGTAACTGTTCGAGTTGTGGACTATACTCCGCTTTAGTTATGTATATACGTTTTGTTTCTCTCACTCATTGTATGTAACTTGTTTCCCCTTTAATAGATGCATTATTCTCTTTTTAAATTTGGTCTCAATCATCACTTCTGCTTACAGTTTGTTAATATTACTACTTTTACTTTTATCCTATCTCAGTTCACGATTGTCTTGAATGTATGCTAGTTCAGCGGACAAGGCCTGAGATGCTCTGATACCAAGTTGTCACAACCCAATTCTGCACTATTCAGAATGTTGTGATGAACCGCTAATAAGCCAACGGTTCAATCAGGATCTCAAATAGGCTATCCCCGTGTTATCTAAACTTACACACATCCGTAATCATAATCAGAGTAAATACACAATAGCGGAAGTCTTATAATAACATGAACTGAGAAACTAAGATGATATTAATAATTTAATAACAAATTATTCTGTTTTCAACTGAGACATAAATATTTAAGTACCAAATACATGTCTTAATAAATCCAATAAAGAAACCTATAAAATATCTAATCAAATACACACGAGTTGCACTCGCAAGAGGAGTCGTGTGTATCCACTTCAGCTTCAGCTTCCATTGTTGCCACGTTCCTGTATGCGGACGTATTCATATAGTCTTTAACGGTATAACCTGCATCATCAACTAAAAATATTCGACGTCGAGGGGTGAGCACACATCACGGCTCAGTGAGTAGCCAAAACAATGCAACAATACATATGCATGCAAATCAATTTATATCTTTGTCCAGTTTAAAGTTTGCAGTATGCAATAGAAAGGTTTAGGTAGTCAAAGGTCGCGTTTATTGACCCCGCCTCTATACACGAGTGTGTGACGTTACCCGAAGATCACGTTTATCGTCAACTCACATGCACCCAATCATGAACATTATATAACAAAGGTTACGTTTATTGCTATATAGTGCCATACCAACACGTAAGCCCCTGTTGGTGAGGGTTGCAAACTGGGCTCGCAACTAACCAATCCTAATGCCAAAAGTGTATCCAAGGCCTCACCCCAGCATCCCTCAGAATGTCCATAGAGATAGAGCTAAGGCCCCCCGGTAGAGTCAGAGACTACAAGGACCGAGACCACCTCCCCTAATACTCTACGACATAATAGTTCTGCTAAAGTAATGGCGATACGACGATGCTAATGCACAAGACTTGAGTTAGAGATAGAGCTAAAGTGCTGAGACCCGCCAAAGATTAACGTTTATTGACGTTCTCATCACACCTCCCCTGATACTCGCTCGGATCAAGTACATCAACCACACACATACAAGCACATGCCTATTCCTATCATCATCATCATCATTATGTTATAAACAATAAAGTAAATATGCATGAACAAATAATAGAAATATTGGATGGCATGCTGTATGCACATTACAAACATATTCGCATAGAATCAAGCATGACATAGGACTCAAGAAAATAGAAAACAGTTTTGTTATTAACCAATTAGTTTGGAGTTCTGGTTCCTCACCTTAGCTTGCTAATAGATAGTTTTCCAAGCTTTAAAATCACCTTTACAATGTTATTATATTGCTAGAAGACCTAACAAAGTCGATAGAATTTAATTAAAATTTATTCAGAATTTAAAAACCATGTTGTTAACTGAGGGTCGGAGGTAGGGTCGGAGTCCTGATCGACCCTGGGTGCGACCCTCCCCAGATTCTGAACTTCCCGAACACTGAGGGTCGATGGTCAGGAACACCTAGGGTCGGATGGTCATCGACCCTCGGTGTGACCCTCTGTGCACTTTGGTCCAATTCCCTCTCTTTAATCCATTCTTCGTGTTTGGGGTCCTATGGCTTGCTTCTACATTCCATTAAACATTCATTTCATGGTCTGGAACCTTGTATAATCCATCTAAATAGTTTTCATGCATTCTCCTATGGTTTTCCATGAAAACCTAACCATAGATTGATGGTTTGGGTTTCTCCGAGATCACACTCTCAACAATAACTAACCTAAGGTCTGTAGAAACTCATGGAATTAGTATCCATACCTGAGAAGATTACTTTTTCTCTGAAATTCTTCTCCTTTTTGCTAAGTTCTCTTCCTTGCCTTTCTTCTTCCTCTTTTCCTTCTCTTCTCTTTCTCTCAATTCAATTAGGGTTGTGAAAGGAGTGAAAGTGGCTTAGGGACGTCCTTTAAATAGAGTAGGAACATCCTAAAATAAGTCCCTTTGAGATTAGGAAAGAATCCCAATCGAAAATTAGGAAATTTCCTAATTTTATTTTCATACGGCAACCGAGGGTCGATGGGAGGGTCGATGATCCCGTCGACCCTAGGGTCCTAAGCTGTCCGACCCTCCCTTCAAAACTGAGGGTCTGACTTTCTATTTTGGGAGGTCCGACCCTGCTCAGCTGGGTATGCGACCCTTCCCCTATTTTAAGTGTTTTTGGGTCGATTTGATACCTGGGATCTCGATCTCCTTCACGCCCTTGGTCCATTTGACTCGACCATGATGGGTAAACCTGGTTCAAGGTGGTAAGACCGGGTTAGATTGACACGGGTCTTACAGCTTCTTTTGTATTATTTCAGATTCTTCCTTGTTCATCTATCGATGTAATGGTGCCATTCTTGTTTTACTCCTTTATGTAGATGATATAATTTTGACGGGTAATTTACCTACTCTTCTTGACTCGTTCATTCAAGATTTAAGCACCACCTTTGCCATGAAAGATCTTGGTTCCATCCACTACTTCCTTGGCATTGAAGTATTGTCCACATCACATGGGTTATTTTTGTCTCAATCTACATATGCTGTTGATCTTCTCAAAAGGGCAAATATGAATACTGTTAAGTCCATCTCTCTACCCATGGGCGTCAGTATGGCCATTTCTAAACAACCTCTTCTTTCACCTGTAGATGCACTTCTGTACCGTAGTCTTTTTAGAGGCCTTCTGTAAGACCCGTACTCCACTAACCCAGTTTAACCATGTCATGCCAGGTCTTCCCATCATTCCTGGACCAAGTGGACCGAGCATGTGAAGATGGATCACAAACCAGGTATGAGAATCGAGTTAAAAACACTGAAAACCTACCTATGGTCGAATACCTGGGTAGGTATGATCGACCATAAGGAAGGAAACAAAAATCTCAAGTCCAGAATCCCACGGTCGATGATTTCGACCCTACGGTAGACGGGTTCTACGACCGTAGCCAACGATCGTGAGACCCCAGATCAGACTCCGAGTTTTAGAAACTTTCCTAAATTAAGGGATTGCTTTCCTAATTGAAAGAGGACTCTATATGGAGAGTTTTTCTCTATATAAAGGACGTCCATCACTCCTTTTCACTCTTTTAGAACATTAGTAAATCCTAGAGAAAGAGAAGGGAAGAGAAGGAAGAGAAGGAGAAGAAGAAAAAGCTAAGGAAAAGAATTTGCTGAGAAGAGATTGGCTCTCTATCACTAGCAAAGGTATGAACCTAATCTCTAGAGATGTAAACTCTAAGGAATAAGAATTCTATGGAAGATAGGCAATATCAATCTATCATGATCCATGTGCTTCCTTGAGTAATTTCCAAGGATAACCACGAGGGATGAGTTTGATGGTTAAGGTTGATAAAAAACTGCTAATGATGGCCATATGATGACCTTAGAATAAACCCCATTGATGATCAGAAGAACTGACCCAGGAAGAACTCGAATTGTATGTAGTTTGTGACCAGAAATCTCAAGGTCGCAACTATGGTCGACCATAACACGACCGGCATGACCAAAGGATCAACCATAGGCATCCGGAAAGATTTCAGAAACCATATGGTCGCAGTTACGGTCGCACCATATGCGACCATAGGGTATCGACCATAGGCAGTAAGGTCGATACAGTATGAGACCATAGGACCAATCAGACACCTATCAGTGCTCTATTTTAATTTTTGACTACTGTAACATGTTACATATGAATCCTAACTTAAATTCATATAATTTTTAGGTTGTTAAATTGATTGAAAGAGAATTGCAAGGCTTAGAAGGAGATTTAGTATTGCTAACAAGTGAGGGAACAAGACCTAAACTAATTGGATAATAATAAACTGTTTACTTTTATTGAGTACAATGCCACGATTGATTCTATGCATGTATGCTTGTAATGTGCATCTCACATGTCATCCAATATTCCTGCTATTACTGTTCATGCATATTTAATTCCGTTTATTTATAACATGATGATGATGATGATGCTAGGAATAGGCATGTAAATATATGTGTGTGGTTGGAATGTTGGATGATAGTGGAGCATCAAGGGGAGGACGTGGCATGGTGGTCTTTGACCTCGTCACTAGACTCTAGCTCTATCTCTACTCAAGTCTTGCACACTAACAATGTTGTATCACCATTACCTTAGCAGAACTATTACGGCGTAGGGCATCAGGGGAGGTGGTCTCGTACCGTGTGGTGTATGACTCTGCCGGGGGGCCTTAGCTCTATCTCTATAGACGTATTGAGGGATGCTGGGGTGAGGCCTTGGATACATTGTATGGCATTAGGATTGGTTAGTTGCGAGCCCAGTTTGTAAGCCCTCACCAATAGGGGATTACGTGTTGGTATGGGTAGAGCATCAAGGGAAGGGTTGGCGGTGTTTGATTCAGACACTTTAACTCTATCTCTATTCCATGGTGGGTGCATGTGGGACGACAATGGTGTTTGATCCATTGGGCGGATTCACATACTCGTGTATAGAGGTGTAGCGGCCACCAAACCTTTATATAGCATATTGCAAACTTAAAAATCAGACCAAAGATATGAATTGAATGCATGCATATGTTTGTTGTATTATTTTGTTTGCTCACTGAGCTGTGATGTGTACTCATCCTTTTGATAAGTGTATAATTTTATATTTTTTTATTCCTTTTGCATTATGATTTTTAGGGTGTTTTATGCCTTATTGAGCTTAATAGAATTTATTTTATGAGTTTGGTGTACTTTAGAAATCTTGTTAATTAATTAATAAAAGATGAAAAAATTCTAGCACTCTTAATAATAACATTTTGAATTTTATGTAGGATTCTGACATGGAAAGAGTTTGTTTGGGCTTCCAAATGTGGTTTTAAAATCTAATCTGGAAAATTGATTCAAATCTAAATCAGAGAAGGAAGGTTACTACACACGAAAGGTTCACTATTGGAAGGCCTTGATTGATTATTGGAAATCTTGAGGAGAATATACACAACTATGGAATCTTACAAAATTTGGTAGATTTGGGGGTGACAATTGTTTAATAATGGAATGATTTTCATCTAATTTAGGAATGAAGATTTTGTTTAATTTTTATTTCCATGTAATAAGGTTGTCAAATCTAGGCATACCAAGTTTAGTCTTGTATTTTGGCTATTTAAACAATGTAAAGCCTATGTAAAGAGCATCCAAGAGTGATTGAGAAAGAAGACAGTGGCTGAAGAACAACTCTATTTCTTTTGTGTTCTTGAAGAAGTCATGTGTGGATAACTTTCTTATCTTTGGTTAGACAGAGCTAAAGCCATCATTGTAAGAGACTTGTTTTTATTTATTGATTTTAATTGAATATTTATTTTTCTTCCAATTTATGTGTATAATGATTGATGAATGAGTTGATTAGGAGTACTACTAATTGAATTATTTATCTAATCGATTGTTAGATTAGAATTGAATTGCTATCAATTGATTATTCTATGTCAGTGGCAATGGGGATTGATGTTAATGGACAAGTTAATGTTATATTCCTAGGAAAAATCAGATTAAAATAATTAAACCATGCTGGTGTGTGCTTAACGTTTAATTTCAATCGTCTTTTTAATGGTTATTGCTATTCCTGAATCAAATCGAGAGCCTAGTCTTGAGATTGATTTAAGAGTAAGGGTACTATTAATAAGCTATCTTTTAATAGACCAATCTTAAGGAAAGACTAAGGATTTTAGGTCAAGTCCTAATTTTCTTGATTGATTATTCAATTGGAATTGATTATCCTTTATGTCGATGAACAAGTTTACGAAGATGGTGTAATTATCCTTTTGACCGAAGCTTTCTCTTATTGGTTTAATCTTTGATATTTGTATTACCTTGCTCTTTATTTTTACATTTTAGATAATTAATTATTGTTTTTTTCTATTGCAAACATACCTCCCTCCATACGTAGGATAGCCAATGAAGTTGTGCTAATAAGATTAATCAGAATCTACTTTAGCACAACAATTGGTTATTTTCTGAGTCTTATTTTATTTTCATTTGTTTTTCTCTCTTTAGGTTAATTAAACATTTTAATCTTGATCATACAATCCTTGTGGGTTCGACCCTTACTTGCTACTATCTACGTTTCAAAGTAAGGTAATTTAATTTGAGCGCTCGATAAGCATCAAATTTTGGCGCCGTTGTCGGGGATTGTTTTGATTAAATTGATTTGTTTGGTTATTTAATTGATTTTTTATTTTTTTATTAATTGTCTATCTGCTTGTTCTCTTAAGTGAATGACCCGATCTTCTCATTTGGGAGAATTGCAATTTGATCCAGAAATAGAAAGAACTCTGCACAAGCTAAGGAGAGAAAGTAGAAAGACAGCCAAAAATTCTTCACCAGGCAACAACGTAGCCATTGATTTAGCTTCTGGCAACACTAGTAATTCATACTTTAAAGAAATGGTAGACAACAACAACCGCACTCTTAAGGAGTTAGCGGCTCCTAATCTGAACCAACAACCACTCTACATCGAGTATCCTAATCTCGATGTTGCCTTTGAACTTAAATCTGGTCTAATCCATCTCCTTCCTACTTTTCGTGGTCTTGTAGGTGATGACCCACACAAGCATCTAAAAGAATTCCATGTGGTATGTTCGAGCATGAAACCAACCGGAATTTCTGAGGAGCAAATCAAGTTGAGGGCGTTTCCATTCTCATTAGCGGACAATGCAAAAGATTGGCTTTATTACTTGCCATCAGGATCCATTACCACATGGAATGAGATGAGGCGGCTTTTCTTGGAGAAGTATTTTCCAGCTTCAAGGGCAGCCAATATTCGAAAGGAAATCTGTGGTATTAGGCAATATAATGGAGAAACACTTTATGAATACTGGGAGCGATTCAAGAAGCTCTGCGCTAGCTGCCCTCATTACCAAATTAGCGAGCAATTACTCATTCAATACTTCTACGAAGGGCTTTCTCATACTGATAGGGGTATGATTGACGCAGCGAGTGGAGGAGCATTAGTAGATAAAACTCCAAGGGCAGCCCGTAATTTGATTGCAAATATGGCTGCTAACTCTCAGCAATTTGGTGTAAGAAATGATCCTCCATCGAACAAGGTTAATGAGGTAAGCACTTCTTCTCTTGAATTAAAAATCATAGAATTGTCTTCACTTGTTCGTCAATTGGCTGTGGATAAGGTACAACAGGTTCAAACTTGTGGAATTTACTACATCGCGGGACACCCAACTGATATGTGCCCCATGCTTCAAGAGGAATCTACAGAGCAAGCAAATGTTGTGGGTGGATTTCTAGGACAACCTCAACGTAAGTACGATCCATACTCAAATACTTACAATCCAGGATGGGGGAATCACCCAAATCTCAGCTATGGTAATCAAGATAGCCCCAATCGTCAGTATGGGTATCAACAAGGCCAACAACCTTTTCAATCCAGACAACAAGCACCTTCAAGTTCAGGTATGACCTTGGAAGATATTGTTAAAACACTTGCCAATGATTCATTACAATTTAAACAGGAAACAAGGGCAGGTATAAAGAACTTGGAGACTCAAATAAGCCAACTAGCCACTTCAATGAGTAGACTAGAGGCTCGAGGCTCGAGAAAGCTACCTTCGCAACCGATGGTAAATCCGAAGGAAAATGCAAATGCCATAGTCTTGAGAAGTGGAAAAGAAGTGGAGAATATAGAAAAGGAAGAAGAGAAAGAGACCTCAAAATCAGCTCCGACATCTATTTTCTCATCTAGGGTAAACTCTAAACCTTCTATTTCCTCTATTCCTATTCAACCTCCTTTTCCTAGCAGGTTTGCTCAATCTAGAAAGGAAGAAAAAGAAAAGGAGATGTTGGAGATTTTTCGAAAGTAGAGATAAATATACCTCTTATTGAAGCAATTAAACAAGTGCCACGGTATGCTAAATTTCTTAAGGAATTGTCCACATCCAAGAGAAAATTGAAAGGAGATGAAAAGGTAAGTATGGGTGAAAATGTCTCAGCCCTTATTCAACGGAAGCTTCCCCCTAAGTGTAAAGACCCAGGTACATTCACTATCCCATGCAAAATAGGTAACACCAATTTCAATAGAGCTATGTTAGATTTAGGAGCATCAATTAATGTCATGCCTTATTCAATATATGCTTCATTAAATCTAGAACCTTTAAAAGAAACTGGTGTAACTATTCAATTAGCTGATAGATCAAATGTATATCCTGAAGGTGTGATTGAGGATGTGTTAGTTCAAGTTAATGAATTGGTATTTCCTACTGATTTTTATGTATTAAAAATGACAGATGACTCATCTCATAATTCTACACCTCTTTTGTAGGGTAGACCATTTTTAAAGACTGCTAAAACAAAAATAGATGTTCATGATGGTACCTTATTTATGGAATTTGATGGCGAGATAGTTCACTTTAATATTTTTGAGGCTATGAGATATCCTAGTGAAATAAATTCTGTTTTTGCTATTGATATAATTGATTCTATGGTACAACAAGTTTTTAAATTAAATGGTGAAGATGAGTTGATGGTGGCCATTAGCAAACATTTGAATAGCATGGATTTCAATTCAGAATTTATGTTAAATGCTGAATTAGAGAAGATGTTGATGGCATTGCAGGCCTTACCCCCAATCCCAAAAAGATATGATGTTGCTCACATTGAGTTGCCTATATCTCATACAAGGTTGTTACTTTCCACTGTGCAGGCACCTATTGTTGAGCTGAAACCACTTCCAGACCATCTCAAATATGTCTACTTAGGAGACAATGAGACGTCACCTGTGATAATAGCAAGGGACTTGACCAAGCTACAAGAGGAGAACCTCATTCGAATTTTGAGAGACCATAAGACAGTCATTGGGTGGACAATAGCCGACATTAAGGGAATCAGCCCGGCCATGTGTATGCATCGCATACTTCTTGAGGAGGGAGCCAAACTTATTAGAGAAGCACAGCGTAGACTCAACCCTCCTATGATGGAAGTTGTGAAGAATGAGATATTAAAGCTCCTTGATGTTGGAATTATCTATCCTATCTCTGATAGTAAGTGGGTAAGTCTGTTTCAGGTGGTACCTAAAAAGACGGGCATAACTGTTGTTAAGAATCAAAATAATGAGTTAATCCCTACTAGGATACAAAATGGGTGGCGTGTTTGTATTGATTACAGGAAATTGAATGTTTCAACTCGTAAAGACCACTTTCCTCTTCCATTTATCGATCAAATGTTGGAGAGGTTAGCAGGTCGTTGACACTATTGTTTTCTTGATGGTTATTCAGGTTACTATCAAATTGTGATTGCACCTGAAGATCAGGAGAAAACAAAATTCACCTGCCCATTTGGTACCTTTGCTTACCGACGAATGCCGTTTGGTCTTTGCACCGCCCCAGCCACATTCCAGAGGTGTATGGTTAACATTTTTTCTGATTATGTAGAGAACATTATAGAAGTTTTCATGGATGACTTTACTGTTTATGGAGACTCTTTTGATACATGCTTGGATAACCTTACTGTCACACCCCAATTCCGCATACTTCAGAATGGTGTGATGAACCGCTAAATAGCCAACGGTTCAACCAGGATCTCTAATAGGCTATCCCCGCGTTATCCAAACTTTACACGCATCCATAATCATAATCAGAGTAAATACACATTAGCGGAAATCATATAAATAAATGAACTGAGAACTAAAATGATATTAATAATTTAATAGAAAATTATTCTGTATCAAACCGAGACATAAATAATCAAGTATCAAATACATGTCTATAAATCCAATAAAGAAACCTACAAAAATATCTAATCGAATACACACGAGTTGCACTCGCAAAAGGAGTCGTGTGTATCGTCTTCAGATCCAACTTCCATAGCTGCTACATTTTCGTACGCCGACACGTTCATGTAATCTTCAACTGTATAACCTGCATCATCAACTAAAAATATTCGACGTCGAGGGGTGAGCACACAACATGGCTCAGTGAGTAGCCAAAACGATGCAACATTACATATGCATGCAAAAAGTCAATTCATATCTTTGGTCTTGGTTTATAGTTTGCAATGTGCAATAGAAAGGTTGGGTGGTCAAAGGTTAACATTTATTGACATCGCCTCTATACACAGGGTGTGGAAGCCCGCCCGAAGGTTAACGTTTATCGTCGTCCCCATCCACCCTACCATAACATTATACAACAAAGGTTAACGTTTATTGCTATATAATGCTATACCAACACGTAAGCCCCTGTTAGCGAGGGCTTGCAAACTGGGCTCGCTACTAACCAATCTTAATGCCAAACAAGATATCCAAGGCCTCACCCCAAGATCCCTTAGAACATCCATAGAGATAGAGCTAAGGCCCCCGATAGAGTCAGAGACTACAAGGACCGAGACCACCTCCCCTGATACTCTACGACATAATAGTTCTACTAAGGTAATGGCGATACGACGATGCTAATGCACAAGACTTGAGTTAGAGATAGAGCTAAAGTGCTGAGACCCGCCAAAGGTTAACGTTTATTGACGTTCTCATTACACCTCCCCTAATACTCGCTCGCATCAAGCACATCAACCACACACATACAAGCACATGCCTATTCCTATCATCATCATCATCATCATGTTATAAACAATAAAGTAAATATGCATAAACAAGTAATAGAAATATTGGATGGCATGCTGTATGCACATTACAAACATATTCGCATAGAATCAAACATGGCATAGGACTCAAGAATAGAAAACAGTTTATTATTAACCAATTTAGTTTGGGGTTAAGGTTCCTCACCTTAGCTTGCTAATAGATATTTTTCCAAGCTTTAGAATCACCTTTATACTGTTATTATATTGATAGCAAACCTAACAAAGTCGATAGAATTTAATTAGAATTAATTCGGAATTTAAAAACCACTCTGTCAACTGAGGGTCGATGCTAGGGTCGATGGCTCTATCGACCCTCCCTCCATTCTGAACTTCCCGAATGCTGAGGGTCGATGGTCGGAAACACCTAGGGTCGGATGGTCTATCGACCCTCGGTGCGACCCTTAGTGCACTCTGGTCCAATTTCCACTTTTAATCCATTCTTCGTGTTTGGGGTTCTATGGCTTGCTTCCTACATTCATTCAACAGCCAATCCATGGTCTAGAACCATGTATAATCCATCTAGATAGCTTTCGTGCATCCTCCTATGGTTTTCTATGAAAACCTAACCATGGATGGATGGTTTGGGTTTCTTCGAAATCCTACACTCAACCATATCTAACCTAAGGTCTGTAGAAACTCATGGAATTAGTATCCATACCTGAGAAGATTACTTTTCACTGCAAATTCTTCTCCTTTTTGCTAAGCCTTCTTCCTAGCCTCCTTTCTTCCTCTTTTCCTTCTTCTCTCTTTCTCTCAATTCAATTAGGGTTGTGAAAGGAGTGAAAGTGGCTTAGGGACGTCCTTTAAATAGACTAGGAATGTCCTATAATAATCCCATTGAGATTTGGAAAGAATCCCAACCAAAAATTAGGAAATTTCCTAATTTCAGTTTCGTCAGAAACCGAGGGTCGATGGGAGGGTCGATGATCCCGTCGACCCTAGGGTCTTAAGCTGTCCGACCCTCCCTTCAAAACCGAGGGTCCGACTTTCTGTTTTGGGAGGTCCGACCCAGCTTAGCTGGGTGTGCGACCCTTCCCTAAAATTAAGTATTTTTGGGTCGATTTTATACCTGGGATCTCGATCTCCTTCATGCCCTTGGTCCATTTGACTCGACCATAATGGGTAAACCTGGTTCAAGGTGGTAAGACCGGGTTAGTTTGACACGGGTCTTACAACTCCCCCCAACTTATAAAAATTTTGTCCTCGAAATTGTACGTACCTTCTGAATCAAACTAGTCAGGGTATTGCTTTCTCATAGCATTTTCTTCTTCCCATGTAATCTCTTCCATGTCTCTACTTTTCCATGTGACCTTAACATAGTAGATATCTCTGTTGCATAGACGTTGAACCTTTCGACTAGTGATTTCCGTTGGTGTTACTTCAAATGTCAAATCATCAGTCAATTCCAGAAAATCTACTGTCAACACATGTGTTGGGTCTTTGACATACTTCTTCAATAAGGATATGTGGAATACGTCATGCACACTTGACATAGATGGTGGTAGTGCTAACTGATAAGCTACTTTTCCACGCTTAGCCAGAATTTCATATGGCCCGACGTATCTTGGACTTAGTTTTCCTTTCTGTCCGAACCTCTTCAATCCTCGCATAGGCGATACTTTCAAAAATACTTTATCGCCCACGGCGAACTCTAGATCTCTTCGTCGAGTATCTGCGTATTGCTTCTGACGGTTCTGAGCTACTCTTACTCTTTCTTTGATGATGTCGACCACTCGACAAGTCTCTTCAACAAATTTCGGTCCAACAATACTACGTTCTCCAACTTCATTCCAAAACAAGGGAGTTCGACACTTCCTACCATACAGTGCTTCATAAGGTGACATCTGTATAGTAGCCTGATAACTGTTATTATAAGCGAACTCAATCAATGGTAACTTCTCGTCCCATGATCCCTTGAAATCAATCACACATGCTCGTAGCATATCTTCTAAAATCTGGATTGTACGCTCCGACTGTCCGTCTGTCTGTGGATGGAATGCAGTACTGAACTTCAGTGTTGTACCCATGGCCTTTTGCAGTCCTTCCCAAAATTTGGAAGTAAATTGTGGATCTCTATCGGACACAATGCTTTCTGGAACACCATATAACCAAACAATATTATCCACATACAGCTTTGCTAACCTTTCTAGTGTATACTGGGGTCGTATAGGTATGAAGCGAGCTGTCTTAGTCAGACGGTCTACTATCACCCAAACTGCGTCAACTACTCGAGGAATCAATGGTAGTCCTGTGACGAAGTCCATAGTAATGCAGTCCCATTTCCATGCGGGTTTCGGTAACGGCTATAATAGTCCTGCGGGTCTTTGTTGTTCAGCCTTTACTTTCTGACAATTTAGGCATTGAAACACGAACTTGGCTATATCTGCCTTCATTCCCCTCCACCAATACAGTTTCTTTAGATCATGATACATTTTTGTGCTTCCAGAATGTATCGAGTAAATGGTGGTATGAGCTTCCTTCATCAGTCGGTGTCTAATGTCCATATTTTCTGTTTCGGGTACACATATTCTTCCTTTGTATTTCAGTACCTTCTCATCATCCAAGGTGAACTCAGGGTTAGTCCTACCTTTCTCAATATCTTCTTGTACTGTTCTTAGATAAGGATCTGCTGTGATAGCTGTCTTCACTTCGCCCACTATATCCGGTATATTCTTTAATGCCGCGAACATGTTCAAAAATCAATGAATAAACCCTTGGCTAGCTGATTCATCCGTGGTATCTATCACATATTGTTCATTTCCATAATTAAACACCATTCCATTGGTATACATTGCTGCAGTCGTGCTAACTTCTCCTTGAGATTTTATCATTGCTTTTCTGCTCAATGCATCTGCTACTACGTTCGTTTTTCCCGGATGATACTGGATATCACAATCATAGTCCTTCAATAGTTCCAACCATATTCTTTGTCTCATATTCAACTCCTTCTGATTAAATAAGTAAGTAAGACTTTTATGGTCCTACTTAATCTGAAATTTCTCTCCGTATAGGTAGTGTCTCCATATCTTGACAGCATGTACTACTGCCGCTAACTCCAAATCATGAGTGGGGTAATTTTTCTCATGTACCTTCAACTGTCTCGAGGCATACGCAACTACTTGCTCTCCTTGCATAAGCACACATCCTAATCCCAATCCCGATGCATTAGTGTATAAGGTAAATGTCTGTCCTGGAACGGGAATGGTCAAAATTGGAGCGGATATCAATCTGGTCTTCAATGTTTGAAAACTCTTTTCACACTTATCCGTCCATACGAACTTTTCTCCTTTCTTGGTCAAACTGGTGATAGGTACGGCAATCCGAGAATAGTCTTCTCACGAATCTCCGATAATAACCAGCTAGACCCAGAAAACTTCTAATTTCGAAACACTCTTTGGTGCTTCCCACTTCACTATAGCCTCGATCTTACTGGGGTCCACTTTGATTCCTTCCACGGATACTACATGGCCTAGAAAGGCGACTTCAGTTAGCCAAAACTCACACTTCAAAAATTTGGCGTATAGCTTCTCTTTCCTTAAACGCTGTAGGGCTGCGTTTAGGTTCTTGACATGGGTTTCCTTGTCCTTGGAGTATACCAATATGTCATCAATAAATACTATGACCGACGTATCCAACATATCATGGAAAACCCGGTTCATAAGTTCCATGAATGTTGCCGGTGCATTAGTTAGTCCGAAGGACATCACTAGGAACTCATAATGTCCGTATCTTGTCCTGAAAGCTGTCTTCGAAATCACCTTCTTTAATCTTCGGTTGATGATAGCCTGATCGAAGATCGATCTTTGAAAATACCTTCGCTCCTTGTAACTGATCGAACAAGTCATCGATCCTGGGTAGTAGATATCGATTCTTGATTGTCAGCTTATTCAACTCTCGATAGTCGATGCATAATCAAACGCTACTATCCTTCTTCTTTACGAACAACACCGGTGCTCCCCATGGAGAAATACTGGGTCTAATATAACCCTTATCCAGCAGTTCTTGTAATTGCACTTTTAATTCCTTCAGTTCAGTAGGAGCCATTCTATAAGGTGCTTTTGATACTGGTGCGGCTCCAGGTATAAGGTCTATTACTAACTCCGTGGCTCGGTCGGGTGGTAGTCCGGGTAGTTCCTCTGGAAATACATCAAGAAAATCCTGCACGACATCAATATCTTCCATTCATGGCATGTCCTTGGTTAGGTCGACCACTGATACTAGATATCCGACCGCTCCTTTCTCAAGGCACTTCTTAGCCTTTAATGCTGAGAGTATGAGCTTGCGTCTCCTGGGAAGTTTGGTTCCCGAGAAACTGAATTCTGCTCCTTCTTTGTCTTTGAACGTTAGCTTCTTCTCGGCGCATAACAAATTTGCAGAGTGCCGAGCTAACCAGTCCATTCCCAAGATGACGTCAAAGTCTGCCATCTCAAGTTGTATTAAGGTTGCATCCAAGGTCCGCTCTCCAATGAGAACTGGACATGGTCCATAACCTTTCTCTAATTCCACTTCTAATCCCATCGGTGACCGTACAAGTAATTTGTAGTCTAATGTTTTGATGGGCAGATTGGTCTTCTTTCCAAACGACACAGATATAAATGAATGAGTAGCCCCTGAATCAAAGAGTACTCTGGCGGGTACGCCATTGATAGGTACGATACCTGTGATTCGTTTTTACTTAGTCTACATGCTCAATCAATTCTAATTATAGCCTTAAAAGTTTCGATCATACCTGTGACCACATCGGGCGATGCGGCAGCATCCTCTGATGTAACGGCATATACCCGTCCTTGATGTAGTTACTTCTTGGGTTTTGGGCACTCTCTTGCCATATGCCCTGGTTGGTTGCAGTTATAGCACTTCGGGGCTTCAACATTTGACTTGGGCTGAGGTTGAGCTGCGGGGATATTCTTGGTTGCAGCGTTAAAATTCTGAGGACGGAAAGGTTTATACGTCCTGTTATTGCCTCCATTGTAAGAGTTTCCGGCTGGTCTCTTGATTCCTCTGCTCTGGGAGAAATAACTCTCCTTCTGGCTCAATTCAATCACTCGAGCAATCTGAACAGCTTCGTTGTATATGTTCTTCTCTAGTCCCAAAACATGTTCTCTTATACTTCCTCTTAGTCCCGCGACGAATCTACGGGTTTTTGTATCTTCTTCTTGCATACTAGCCGGTGCAAAGAAAAATAATTCTTCGTAGCGCTGTTGATATGCGTCTACGGTCATCTGTCCCTGGTACAAACTCAGGAACTCTTTCTCCATTGAATCTCTGAAGCTTCTTGGGAAATACTTCTCGAAGAATGCTTCTTTGTATATAGCCCATGTCAGTAGGGCGTGCTTGGTCAATAAGTACGTCTTTGTCGATTTCCACCAATGGTGTGCGTCGCCTTTGAGCATGAAGGTGGCGCATAGTACTTTCTCTTCCTCAGTGATAGTCATCATAAGGAAGTTCCTTTCCATTTCGTCTATCCAGTGTGCTGGCCATAGTGGATCAGACGGTTTACCGTTAAATTCTCTCGGTTTCATTTTCAAAAATCTCTCCACTAGCCGGGAGTGATCCAGTTGATTTTGGTATGCCCCAAACATAGGGGGTGGATACTGATAGTTCCCTTGGGCTGCTTCTGGGACTTGCACTGGAATTGGTGCAGTCGGTTGTTGAGGTGTCTGTTGAGCTGGGTGGTTACCCACTGGTGCTGCACTAGCTTGCCCAGTGTGCATGGCTGCAGCCTGAGTGGCTTGAAACATAACTCCCATTGCAACCTGCATTTGAGCTTGTGCGTGTTGCATCTGCTGTAGCTGTTGGGCCAGATTCATAACCACATTTGCTAGCTCCGGTGGTGGAGGTGGCAAATTTGTAGGGCCCGCTGGTTCTGGATTACCCTGTGCATGGTTATTCTCTTGACTAGTCTCCTCCATTGGTGGTGGTGGTGGGACTGTATTTCAGGTTTGTCGGGTAACTCTACGTCCAGACATATTTACTCTTGAGATGGATGGTGCCTGAAAATCATCAAAATCAGTGAGAAATCATTTATACTTCATGTAGGCACGCTAACCGATATAAAATTCAAAATCTCCAATTGATTCTGAAATAAATACTGTCTTTTCTATGTAGGGTCGATGGTGAGGGTCGCTGGTGTGTCCGACCCTTAGTATCCGACCCTGGGAATGACCTGTTCTTCCCGAGAGCTGAGGGTCGATGCGAGGGTCGATGGGTATCCGACCCTCAGTCCGACCCTCGATTTTCTGTCAGATTCCCGAGAGCCGAGGGTCGATTGGAGGGTCGATCCGAGGGTCGATGGTGTCAGTCGAATTGTCCGACCCTCGGACCAAAAATCAGATTTTTAAGATCCGATTCTGGGTCAATTCTCACTATTCCTCCTCCGTTTCGACTCGTTTCTACTCTCCGAGTTGCTACAGTGCTACTTCACTATTGTGGGTCATTCTTAGTCCGAGTTTCGACATCCGCATCACCTCTACAGGTAAAATTTCTTAACTTTCTCTGTTTTTAGGTTTTTATTTCTAGGTTTTTACTCATTTAGCTCGTCTTTTCCAAATTAAACTTTTTCCAACCGTAAAAATTCTATTTTTATTGGGGGCTTTTGTTATTGGGGTCTTGAGGAACGAAAACCCTCAAAAAAATTTCAGTTTCATCGGTTGGTTATCGAGAAACTTGAATTTTTCTCTTTTTGCCCTAATTTATCAAAAATTTTGATTTTTCTTGAATTTCTTCAAATTGGACATCGTCAGTTAAAATTTCCTACTGCATGTGGGTTGTAGGATATGTTTAAACCTTCGTAAGTCCTTATGCCCACTTGTATGGCAAGAAATGGGGCTTTATGGTCAACTTACGTCGTTATTAAATCAAATTTTGGATTTTTATCCTGCTAACTCGTTATTTATTTTCTCCTTCTTATTTTGCAGATACTATGGCCCGTACCAAAGTGCCAAGATTGCGTGATCCACTCCGCTTCCGTTCGAACGAAGCTGAGGCACAGTATGCTGACTATGCCCGTAAGAAAGTGGAAGGGGGTCGCATGGTGAACTTGGCTGAGCTAGCCTTGTTCAATGTGGAGGGAGCATTCGGTGATATGGGGTGGCTCCCTGTCATCACATACGACGCGTGCACCTGTCCAGACTTGGTGTGCCAGTTCTATTGTAATCTCCAGGTGGTGGGGAATTACAATGATGTTGAGCACGGCCAGGAGTTACGCATCACCAGCTACGTCAAGGGGGTGCACATCTCCTTTGATTATTGGCAGCTGGCCGATCTGTTGGGCATTGCCTATGATGGCCCTATGGTGTACTGTGCGCCGGGAGAGCCACAGTTTGTTGAGATGGAGATGAGAGCTGAGATCGACAACCAGTTGCTCCGTCCCGATAGATGGCAGATGAGAGCTTGCTACTTGCGTCCGGCTCCATGGGTCTTCTGCAAGATTATTCAGCATAATCTGATCCCGCAGAGTGGGCATTATGAGAGGGTCTCTCAGCTGACTCGATTCTTGATCTCGCATCCGCACTCGCCCGGCCCGGTCCGCCTTCCTTACATCATCATGCGGACGAGGATTAGTGCCACATTGTCCGGTCATAGGGGTAATCTACCCTATGGGCGCATGATTACGAGTGCTCCTGACCCGTGCGGGGGTGGATCTAGTAGATGAGAAGAACCCGGGAGAAGACCTTCTCGTCGCCTCTAGATTGGGAGGCTATCTGCAAGATGGGGCTGCGAGATGCGGAGGTTAGTGATGAGGAGAGGAACGCGATGGTGCGCCCTCACACTCGGGTTGAGATGGCTGATGCTGAGGCTGCTGCTAGGGCTCGTGGGGATCCGATCGACGATGATCGCTTATATATGGATGTCGATGCGATACCACCGCCATCACCCACGCATGCGGATAGGGCTGGTACTTCGGCGCTGCGGCGGCCGTTACCGAGACCAGTCCTTCTCATGACGCTGGTCCTTCACGCCCACCTTCCGATATGATGGAGATCTTGCGGAGATCGGGGATGCTTAGCGCAGATCTGATCCGAGGATGGATGAGCTGTTGGCTGCTCGGCCGCGCATCGGATCGCGGATCGGGAGAGCTCCTAGAGGTGTAGCGTCACGACCGACCGGAGGATAGCCGGTCTCACGGCTAGTCTCCGGGCGACCCGGACCAGGTGGCCTGGTTGACTAGGGTCTATGCTGAGGACTACGACAGAGATCGTGAGGCACCGCCTCCTCCTTCGCCTCCAGCTTCTTGATTTGTACTTTACTTTTCTTGTACTACAGAGTAACTGTCCGGGTCGTGGACTGTACTCTACTTTAGCGATGTATATATGTTTTGTTTCTCTTACTCATTGTATGTAACTGGTTTTCTCTTTAATAGATGCATTATTCTCTTTTTAATTCGGTTTCAATCATCACTTGTGCTTACAATGTGTTTGTATTAAAGCTTTTAATTTATCCTATCTCAGTTCACAATGGTCTTGAATGTGTGTCAGTTCGGCGGGCAAGGCCTGAGATGCTCTGATACCAAGTTGTCACACCCCAATTCTGCACACTTCAGAATGGTGTGATGAACCGCTAAATAGCCAACGGTTCAACCAGGATCTCTAATAGGCTATCCCCGCGTTATCCAAACTTTACACGCATCCACAATCATAATCAGAGTAAATACACATTAGCGGAAATCTTATAAATAAATGAACTGAGAACTAAAATGATATTAATAATTTAATAGAAAATTATTCTGTATCAAACCGAGACATTAATAATCAAGTATCAAATACATGTCTATAAATCCAATAAAGAAACCTACAAAAATATCTAATCGAATACACACGAGTTGCACTCGCAAAAGGAGTCGTGTGTATCGTCTTCAGCTCCAACTTCCATAGCTGCAACATTTTCGTACGCCGACACGTTCATGTAATCTTCAACTGTATAACCTGCATCATCAACTAAAAATATTCGACGTCGAGGGGTGAGCACACAATACGGCTCAGTGAGTAGCCAAAACAATGCAACATTACATATGCATGCAAAAAGTCAATTCATATCTTTGGTCTTGGTTTATAGTTTACAATGTGCAATAGAAAGGTTGGGTGGTCAAAGGTTAACGTTTATTGACACCGCCTCTATACACAGGGTGTGGAAGCCCGCCCGAAGGTTAACGTTTATCGTCGTCCCCATCCACCCTACCATAACATTATACAACAAAGGTTAACGTTTATTGCTATATAATGCTATACCAACACGTAAGCCCCTGTTAGCGAGGGCTTGCAAACTGGGCTCGCTACTAACCAATCCTAATGCCAAATAGTGTATCCAAGGCCTCACCCCAAAGCATCCCCTCGGAACATCCATAGAGATAGAGCTAAGGCCCCCCGGTAGAGTCGAGAGACTACAAGGACCGAGACCACCTCCCCGATACTCTACGACATAATAGTTCTGCTAAGGTAATGGCGATACGACGATGCTAATGCACAAGACTTGAGTTAGAGATAGAGCTAAAGTGCTGAGACCCGCCAAAGGTTAACGTTTATTGACGTTCTCATCACACCTCCCCTGATACTCGCTCGCGTCAAGCACATCAACCACACACATACAAGCACATGCCTATTCCTATCATCATCATCATCATCATGTTATAAACAATAAAGTAAATATGCATAAACAAGTAATAGAAATATTGGATGGCATGCTGTATGCACATTACAAACATATTCGCATAGAAACAAACATGGCATAGGACTCAAGAATAGAAAACAGTTTATTATTAACCAATTTAGTTTGGGGTTAAGGTTCCTCACCTTTGCTTGCTAATAGATATTTTTCCAAGCTTTAGAATCACCTTTATACTGTTATTATATTGATAGCAAACCTAACAAAGTCGATAGAATTTAATTAGAATTAATTCGGAATTTAAAAACCACTCGTCAACGAGGGTCGATGCTAGGGTCGATGCTAGGGTCGATGGCTCTATCGACCCTCCCTCCATTCCCGAACTTCCCGAATGCCGAGGGTCGATGGTCAGAAACACCTAGGGTCAGATGGTCTATCGACCCTCGGTGCGACCCTTAGTGCACTCTGGTCCAATTTCCACTTTTAATCCATTCTTCGTGTTTGGGGTTCTATGGCTTGCTTCCTACATTCATTCAACAGCCAATCCATGGTCTAGAACCATGTATAATCCATCTAGATACCTTTCATGCATCCTCCTATGGTTTTCTATGAAAACCTAACCATGGATGGATGGTTTGGGTTTCTTCGAAATCCTACACTCAACCATATCTAACCTAAGGTCTGTAGAAACTCATGGAATTAGTATCCATACCTGAGAAGATTACTTTTCACTGCAAATTCTTCTCCTTTTTGCTAAGCCTTCTTCCTAGCCTCCTTTCTTCCTCTTTTCCTTCTTCTCTCTTTCTCTCAATTCAATTAGGGTTGTGAAAGGAGTGAAAGTGGCTTAGGGACATCCTTTAAATAGACTAGGAATGTCCTATAATAATCCCATTGAGATTTGGAAAGAATCCCAACCGAAAATTAGGAAATTTCCTAATTTCAGTTTCGTCAGAAACCGAGGGTCGATGGGAGGGTCGATGATCCCGTCGACCCTAGGGTCTTAAGCTGTCCGACCCTCCCTTCAAAACTGAGGGTCTGACTTTCTGTTTTGGGAGGTCCGACCCTGCTTAGCTGGGTGTGCGATCCTTCCCTAAAATTAAGTGTTTTTGGGTCGATTTTATACCTGGGATCTCGATCTCCTTCATGCCCTTGGTCCATTTGACTCGACCATAATGGGTAAACCTGGTTCAAGGTGGTAAGACCGGGTTAGTTTGACACGGGTTTTACACTTACACTTGTTCTTAAGAGGTGTATAGAAACTAACCTTGTTTTGAATTCTGAGAAGTGTCATTTTATGGTAACACAAGGAGCAGTTTTAGGTCATGTGATATCTTCTAGAGGTATAGAAGTTGACAAAGCAAAGATAGATCTTGTTCAATCTTTACCTTACCCCACAACTGTGGGGGAAGTGCGTTCCTTTCTTAGACATGCAGGCTTTTATCGGCGCTTCATCAAGGATTTCGTGAAAATTTCATTGCCCTTATGCAAGCTCTTACAAAAGGAAGTGATGTTTGACTTTAATGATGAGTGCAAAAGAGCTTTTGACAAGCTCAAAGAACTGCTAACAACAGCCCCAGTGATTCAATCACCGAACTGGAAACTCTCATTTGAGATCATGTGTGATGCTAGCAATTATGCTATTGGGGCTGTTTTGGGCCAACGTGTTGGGAAAGTTGCTCATGCTATCTATTATGCCTCTCAGACACTAACTGAAGCACAATGTAACTACTCCACAACGGAGAAAGAGCTATTGGCTATAGTTTTTGCTTTGGAAAAATTTAGATCTAATTTATTAGGAACTAAAGTTATTGTCTATTCTGATCATGCAGCTCTTAGGCATTTGCTAGCGAAAAAGGAATCTAAGCCAAGATTGATCAGATGGATCCTTCTTCTTCAAGAATTTGATTTGAAGATTAAGGACAAGAAGGGAGCTAAGAATTTAGTTGCAGACCATCTTAGTCGGGTGGTTAAGGAGGGTGATGCGATATCATTACAAGATTTCTTCCCAAATGAACAACTACTTAAGGTGACAAATGTAGTACCCTGGTATGCAGATTTATTCAATTATTTGGCTACCAAAACCTTACCACCAGAGCTACCTAGAGTACGAAGAGAGAAAATCAAGAGTGATGCTCGGCACTACATTTGGGATGACCCTTATCTTTGGAAACAATATTCATACCAAATGGTAAGAAGGTGCATACCCGAAACTGAATTTGAATCCATTCTTATCTTTTGTCATTCATATGCATGTGGTGGACATTTCGGTCCTAAAAGAACAGCAAGAAAAGTGCTTGAATGTGGCTTCTTTTGGCCATATTTATTTCATGATGCATATATATTTTGTAAGTCATGCACTCGTTGCCAATACTCAGGTAATGTGGCCCGTAGGGATCAAATGCCACAAACCCCCATACTTATTTGTGAAATTTTTGATGTTTGGGGCATTGACTTTATGGGTCATTTTCCTAATTCTTTTAGCAATGTTTATATTTTATTTGTTGTTGATTATGTGTCAAAGTGGGTGGAAGCAAAAGCCACCCGTACTGATAATTCTAAAGTGGTTGCAGATTTTGTCAAGTCTCACATTTTTGTTAGGTTTGGGATCCCATGGGCAATGATCAGTGATAGAGGGACTCACTTTTGTAATCGCACTGTAGCAGCACTGCTTAAGAGGTATGCTGTGACCCATAATATTTCAACTGCCTACCATCCACAAACTAATGGGCAAGTCGAGGTATCTAATAGAGAGGTGAAGTCAATTTTAGAAAAAACAGTTAATCCGAATAGGAAAGACTAGAGTACAAGACTTGACGATGCACTATGGGCTTATAGGACTGCTTATAAGACACCTATAGAGATGTCTCCATATCGGTTGGTTTATGGAAAAGCATGTCATCTACCGGTAGAATTGGAGCACAAGGCATTCTGGGCAATTAAGCAGTGTAACATGGAGACGGATAAGGCGGGGGAGCAACGAAAGTTGCAACTGCAGGAGTTAGAGGAGATTCGTAATGGAGCTTATGAGAACTCTCGGATTTATAAGGAAAATACAAAGGCCTTTCATGATAAAATGATTTCTAAGAAGCAATTTATTGTCGGACCAAAAGTGCTCCTTTATAATTCAAGGCTTCGGTTATTTCCTGGTAAGTTGCAATCTCACTGGATTGGTCCTTTTATTGTTATTAATGTCTTTCCACATGGTGCAGTTGAGATTCAAAGTTTGGATACTCAAAAGATTTTCAAGGTCAATGGATATAGACTTAAACCTTACCATGAAGGTTTTCAAGTTAACTCGTTGGTTGAGAAAGCTATGGACTTAGAAGATCCACTTTATCCAGATTGAGGAAAGCTGCAAAGTCAAGCGAACGACGTTAAACAAAAGCGCTGCTTGGGAGGCAACCCAAGAAATCAGATTTGCTTTCTTAACCCTTTCTCTTTTTATTTATTTATTTATTTTTCATAGATATTATGTTTGTATTTGTCTTTTTCTTTGCATTTAGCCTTACATTGGAGACAATGTAAGTTTTAAGTGTGGGGGAATTCTACGATGTGTTTTGTTTTTATTTTTACACGTTGTTAGTATATATTAGTTGTATATAGTAACTGAAAAAAAAAATATTGGTTGTATATACTAATTAAAAAAAATTGATTTTCAAATTTTCTGATTTTGTGGCCTTTGTTATTTGAGTTATTAAGTCCTAGGGGTGTCTCTACACCTAGTGCCCTAAAGCCAACTGGTTTGGGAGTCACTGACCCAACACTTGTTACATGGGTAACTTAGAAAGCCTAAGAAAACGGACATTGCACAAGTCGATGAAAAAAAAAAATGGTGTTATTTTTCTTGAAGTATACTGTAAAGCCCCTTACTAATTGAGTTACATCACTTCACACTTCACACTATAGATGCATATTAATATGAATTTGTTGAAGATGGTGACTAAAATAAAATTATTGTATCTTTGATAAGATTTAAGTTTTCTATTGAGTTTAATTCTGTTTATGAGTTATAATTGTGGAGTACTTAGGATTTTATTTAATTCTTGTAATTTGTCAAATCTAAAAATATTTTTCTTTGAATTTTGTGGGTAGATTTACTACAAACCCTCACGAGACACAACTCGTCCACTAGGGTAACCTAGGGGTTCAATGACTTGTTGTACATGCTAAGTGCAATCGTGGTTCCTACGAAAGTGGAATAGTTTATGATTTTTTTATTTTATTTTGCTCGAGGACGTGCAAATGCTAAGTGTGGGGGAATTTGATAAGTGTATAATTTTATATTTTGTTATTCTTTTTGCATTATGATTTTTAGGGTGTTTTATGCCTTATTGAGCTTAATAGAATTTATTTTATGAGTTTGGTATATTTTAGAAATCTTGTTAATTAATTAATAAAAGATGAAAAAATTCTAGCACTCTTAATAATAACGTTTTGAATTTCATGTAGGATTCTGACATGGAAAAAGTTCCTTTGGGCTTCCAAATGTGGTTTTAAAATCTAATCTGAAAAATTGATTCAAATCTAAATCAGAGAAGGAAGGTTGCTACACACGAAAGGTTCACTATTGGAAGGCCTTGATTGATTATTGAAAATCTTGAGGAGAATATACACAACTATGGAATCTTATAAAATTTAGGTAGATTTGGGGGTCACAATTGTTTAATAATTGAATGATTTTCATCTAATCTAGGAATGAAGATTTTGTTTAATTTTTATTTCCATGTAATAAGGTTGTCAAATCTAGGCATACCAAGTTTAGTCTTGTATTTTGGCTATTTAAACAATGTAAAGCCTATGTAAAGAACATCCAAGAGTGATTGAGAAAGAAGACAGTGGCTGAAGAACAACTTTATTTCTTTTGTGTTCTTGAAGAAGTCATGTGTGGATAACTTTCTTATCTTTGGTTAGATGGAGCTGAAGCCATCATTGTAAACTTATGAGACTTGTTTTTATTTATTGATTTTTAATTGAATATTTGTTTTTCTTTCAATTTATGTGTATAATGATTGATGAATGGGTTGATTAAGAGTACTACTAATTGATTTATTTATCTAATCGATTGTTAGATTAAAATTGAATTGCTATCAATTGATTATTCTATGTCAGTGGCAATGGGGATTGATGTTAATGGATAAGTTAATGTTATATTCCTAGGAGAAATCAGATTAAAATAATTAAACCACACTGGTGTGTGCTTAATGTTTAATTTCAATCGTCTTTCTAATTGTTATTACTATTCCTGAATCAAATCGAGAGCCTAGTCTTGAGATTGATTTAAGAGTAAGGGTACTATTAATAAGCTATCTTTTAATAGACCAATCTTAAGGAAAGACTATGAATTTTAAGCCTAGTCCTAATTTTCTTGATTGATTATTCAATTGGAATTGATTATCCTTTATGTTGATGAACAAGTTTATGAAGATGGTGTAAGTATCCTTTTGACCGAATTAGCTTTCTCTTATTGGTTTAATCTTTGATATTTGTATTACCTTGCTCTTTATTTTTGCATTTTTGTCTTTTCTATTGCAAACATACCCCCCTCCATATGTTGGATAGCCAATGAAGTTATACTAATAAGATTAATCAGAATCTGCATTATTACAACAATTGGTTATTTTCTGAGTCTTATTTTATTTTCATTTGTTTTTCTCTCTTTAGGTTAATTAAACATTTTAATCTTGATCATACAATCCTTGTGGGTTCGACCCTTACTTGCTACTATCTACGTTTCAAAGTAATGTAATTTAATTTGAGCGCTCGACACGCATCACCTTTCGATGTCGAATATTTTTAATTAATGATGCAGGTCCTATTGTTGAAGAATATATGAATGCGCCGTCGTATGGACACGTTGCCGCCATGGACGTAGAAGCTGTTGAACATGTGCATGATTCATCATGTGAGTGCAACCAATGCATTTTTTATTAGTTTAGTTATAATTGATTAATGGAATATGTAATGGATTATTTATTTTTATGTCTTGTGATTTAAAGATAATTGGATTAAATACTTATTTATCACTGTTAGACTCTCAATTTATTATCTGTAAGACTTTCGCTTATTTGTTATTACCTTTGATTATTACTGTGGAATGTGTGTGTGATTTGATATGGTAGGTACGACCTATACGAGATCCTGATTGAACCGTTGATTTATTGGTGGTTCATCACACTAATCTGGTTAGACCAGAATTGGGGTGTGATACCTTCAATACCTCACAATGACACGGCCAGACCTTTCTTATGTGGTGAACTTTGCTTGCCAGTATATGCACTCTCCCACTGCAGCACACTTCAAAATTTTCTAGCGCATTCTTCGTTATATACGTGGAACTTTACATAATGCTCTTCAGATTTTTCTAGACAGTTCTCTTACCTTGTCTACTTATTCGGATGCCGACTGGGTAGGTTTTCTGCTGACTTGCCGTTCAACTATAGGATATTGCACATTCCTTAGTCACAATTTGATTTCTTGGTGTGCCAAGAAGCAACCAACTATGGCCAGATCCAGCACTGAAGCGGAATACCATGCCATGGCCTCGGCCACAGCTGAGCTTCCTTGGCTCTCCTTCATTTTACGAGACATTGCGATTGTTCAACAGCAACCGGCTTTACTATACTGTGATAACATCAGTGCTTTGCACATGACTGTGAACCCAGTCCTTCATGCCCGATCAAAACACATCGAATTGAATTACCATTTTGTTCGTGAGAAAATGGCCCTTGGGGTTTTACAAACCAGATTTGTGTCTTCCTCGTCACAGCTTGCTGACCTCTTCACCAAAGCATTGCCAAGAGCTTCATTTTCTCTTCTCTGTTCCAAACTGGGTCTCTTGTCCAATCAGAGGCCCTGTTTGAGGGGGGATATTAGAGAGGACACACCAGACACCAATGAGGATCACCAAGACATTACCTGATCACATGGGTTCCCTATTACAATGTGAACAGATGTATAGATAAGATAATGAGCTGTACACATGTGTATAGATAGGATAATGAGCTGTAAACAGCTATAGCCAGTTAGATCTATTTAGATTTATTCTTCGATTTTTAAACTTATAAAAAGGAACAGTAGAACCACAATTGTGGTTACAGCTGCATTTTCTCAATTCCTTTTAAGCGGATCATCCACAAAGTCACCGGTGCCGCCGCAACAAGACACGAGATCCACAGCCGCTTCGTTTTGTTTTTTAAATTTTTTAATATATTTTCTTAAATCAAATTCGATTATAGATTTCTTAGATTTTCTTAAATTAAATTCTAAGGGGATTATTGTCCAAAAAAATATTGGTGATGATGAATTTCATCACCAAATTAAAAGGGACTGAATATTTTAAAAAACAAAGAAGGTGGGAGACATTTTATTACCTTTTAGGATTCGTGGATGAGAAGTGAGAGAAATTTTATTTTATTATATATTTTTTTTTTTACCAATTTGTTAACTGAATTCTTAAATTAACAAATGGATTGTTTCAAATTATTCTCCTGAATATTCCAGAATCTGAGTTTGCTAACTATGATCGGGCCTCATGCATCATGTAAGAAACTAAAACCAGAACACTTTGAGAACACCACAATTAACATAGTCCTTGTTTGAACAAGCTTAGAATACCAAACTGGCATATTTTTGGTCCAGTTCTTATCGGAACCTACCCAAGGTTTACAGTTGAACCCAACTCCAGGGCCTCCTGTAGAACCGGGTCAAAATGATCACCATGGGATAACTTTTGGATGTTTATATTATTGGGGGAGCAAGATGTCCAATCTAAGTCCTGGTACACTTTAAAAGATCCAAACGCTACATGGAGCAGAATGACTGAAATAATGCTTTCTCTTACCTAATTACCATTCTAGAATTGAATCATCTACATGGACTAGCTAGATCTAGCTCAAGATTTGTGTGAACCACTACTGAGTCAACTTCTCCACCTCTGCGGCACCAGTTACAACATAATAATTAGAATGAGGCATCTGGCTTAGCTTCCCAAATTTCTTTTCGTAGAACTCCAATAACTCCAACCTGGTAAAAAAGAAAGGAAGACAAAGTAATGAAGTTTGTTCAGTTGGAAAATCATTACAAAGATAGAATATGGGTGGTTGTGTTAAAACACTATACCAATATGCCAAACACTGGAATGGTGCATACTTCCCATATATTTTGCTAATGTACTTCTTTGCCGTCCTTATAGTGCAGTCTTTTCTACCATGAAACTGCATCAAGAAACTTGAAGAGTGTAACCACATTTACACTTAGAAATTTCATTGAGAATCCATTTGTTTCCTCGTAAAGTCATAGAAAAGAAAATGTTTTCTATAAAATAAGATTTTTCAATGTTTGTTTTAATGTAAAATGCTAAAAAATGCATTGAAAATGTACAAAAATTTTACATGAAGATTTGACAATTTTATAATTTTTTCCTATGTTTGTTTCCAAAAGGTAAAATATAGTGATTTCTAAGGAGGGAAAATGATGTCGTCTTTTTATTTTGTCTCCTGGAAACAAGTATTGGAGAAACTTTTAACGTGTAAAATTTTACGTCAAAATAAACAGAGCAGAAGGAAAATTTTCATGTAAAATATCATTTGTATAGAAAACTTTTAAGCAAAACAAACATGGCTTAAATTAAATAAATAAATTAAAAAAAAAAAAAAAAGAGGAAGAAGAAAGAAACATTATATATACCTCTTGCAAATGCCTCACAGTTTCAGTATCAATTGGTACCCTTTCATAGAATCCTAAACACATCAGCACATTGTCACATGTGAAAGACCCAACACCCTTTATGCATTTCAACTTACGGATGAGTTTATCATAATCGTCTTCATTGTGATTTTCCAGCTTGATTTCACCAGTCTCAATTCGTTTGGCAAGTTCTAAAATATAGAAAGCTCTATAGCCAAGGTAGCAATTCTTTCTTTCAAGTTCTTCCTCATCAAGGTTAGCTAACTCTTTTGAGCTAGGGAAGTTTCCATATTGTCTTCTCCTTTCCAATGAGTTAGTATAGGAAACCATCTGTTGTTGTTCATTATTAATGTCAATGGCTTCATTGGTTACATTTTTTCTTTTTGGCTCCCTCCTTCCAATCATCTTTGAGATGGATTGTTTGCCTTTTTGATGATCGGAACCCCCATTTAGTGCTAATTGAAGATCACAGAGTGCTTTAGCCATATCCAAGGTCCTCTTCCACCTACAGTAATGAAATATGACTGTCAAATAGTAATTTAAGGATGTGAATAATTCTAGCAAGGCTAGCTAATTATGGTTAAAAGAAAAATGCTTGTCAATGAATCCACTTGTATATATAAACTTTTAAGAATCGGACAGTTTAAATCTAGACTGTAGTGCCCTTAGGTCTCCTATTTAAGTCTTTTGGTTTGAAATCTGGAAACAGTCTCTCCACCAAACCATTTTTATGATCTCAGCTCTAAAACTATTTTAAATATTATTTTTGTCCTAAATTAATTTTCATAATACTTTTCGTCATTCTAATTTGGATGTTTCTAGTTGTAACAAATCTTTTTCACCATCAAATTTGTGTCAGTACCCAAATGAAATACGAAAAACTACCCTTTTTTTATGTTGAGCTTACTGTGACTGTGACGGCTCAATGAGTGTGCGTTAAAAGGAATCGATTGTTACTGCAGATTGTAACAACCCTTGTTACATTAGACTGACCCTTCTAATTTACCCTTCTAATTTTGTATTGAACAGTAAATTTAGCAGAAAAATATTCTGATATACTACTTGACTCATTGAATGTAGGTTTGGATTTAAAGCACATTGCTTAATTCATTAAAGAAATGGTAGTACTAAATCAGAATGATTAAAAAAAGGAAGATAGAATATCCATTTAATTCAGTTTACCAAGATGTCATTGGTTGGTAATTAGATGTTGCAAACATGGTGTTGTGTTCATATGCAAGATAAAAGAGAGTAACCTGCAATTGCAGAGGAGCATTGACTTCACCAGATCTTCGAAAAGAGATGGGGACCGAAAAACACTGCCAAATCCTTTCTTCTTGGCTCTTGAATGGATCTTATGAAATTCTCTCAATTTCCTTTCATCCTCCTTTGATATCCTTAACATTCGAGCTACCTGTGCCTGGTACAAATGAACAAGTTCTTACATATACATGTTAAGTTTGAACTATGTATGAGAAGATTAGTGTAACACATGGTATAGAGATACATAAGTAAGAGTCTTCACCAGCAACACTTGTTGGTCTTGTGGGGAAAGGGAGTTTGTTCCAAGAACAAGAACACGAAGAGAATCATGTTTCCGGGGATGCGAAACACGGACAATGACCGACATTGCGTCAGATAGTCGCAAGGGCCGTTCAAGGGTCTTGGTGGATGGTATCCAAAGATTTGGTGCCATCATAAAGAATCCATGGTTGCAGACAGCCTTTGCAAGATTGAAGCTTGATGCCGACTCCCCAAGTGGTAGATACATCTCCATGCTTGGCTCTTCCTCTTTGTTTCTGTCTCTTTTCGGTGCCATGACCTCTAATCTCAGTTCCGTTAGAACTATGCTGGAAATCAAATGTTTGATGTCTGCCAACATACAATAAAATATTTAGTATAGAATATTTATTGGAATTTTGCTATTAGATAACCTTGAAGTAGTTCAGTATTTAAATGGATGCAACCAAATGGTGGATATTTTTTTGCAGACCATATTCAGGACATAGTTCAGGGTATGGCTCCCGAATGCATAGTTACATTTCACCATGTAAATAGGAATCGAAACTATGCTGCACATGTTGTGATGAAGCAGGTTTTCCCAAGTTCTGGACTTTTGACTTGAAATAACGATTCTCCTTGGCTTCTATCTGTATGTAACCATGGTGTACCTCAAAACTGTTATCAGGTCAATATATAATCTAGTTTTTTACCAAAAAAAAAAAAAAAAAGCAAGAGAATGAGAACAACAAATTCATATTCCTCAAAAAAAAAATAAATAAATAAATAAAGGCTAATTACTTACAGGATTCTGTAGTGTACACTACAACCCAGTTGCAGCAAATTGAACAGATAAGCCCTAGACCCTGGGGCCTGAGGGAGAATATGAAGAGTCTATGAATCTATCCACGGAGGCTCAAATACCGTGACAATCCTGTTACTATAATAATAGAGAGAGAATAACTTAAGGCTATACATTAATGTGGGATACATAACACGGACATATATAATTGAAGCAAGCAGCTTTACCATGCATGCATGACTCCACAATTAGTATTTGGAGAGAACATTACGCTTGGTATTCATTCTTGAAATGGATTCTCTGAATAAAGAATGCTTTTTTAGCATCGAATGAAAATGATGCATTTCTATTCTGGACTCCAAATATAGAATAGATAAAAGAACCCATTCATAAAATATATATATATATATATATATATATATATATATATAATTTTTTATCATATCAGAATATGTTTTTTAACTCGAATGTATTTCAAAAATACATACCAAATTAACCTAGCTAATGCATTCCGACCCATTCTGAAAATTCCAATCCCTCGATTGAGAATTGATAATCATTACCCGTACCATAAATATTGATGGGATTTGGTGGCCCCCAATGGATCCAGCCAACAATATCATAAATTCCTATTAAACAGCCATTGAGTTATGGCAGTGGATATCAATGGTTGGGTTCATGGGTTTTGTCATATTGTCTGTAGATAAGCCTTTGGGTTTAACGGAAAGGTGGTCTTTTGTTAATTTAAACAAGGAAAGCGACAAGTAGTTGAGCTCAGAAATGAGAATCTGAAGAGTCTCTTTGTGGAGGCTCAACTACCCTGACAATCTTATTTCAATAATAATAGGGGAGAGAGAAGAAATTAAGTTAACAATGTGGGTTACATTACCGAGACATAATTAGTATTTCAAGAGAGGCACGTCTATAGTGGGATTTAGGGCATGAAAATTAGGCTTAAATCCAAAATCGAAAAACGAACCATCCTGATTCGGTCCGGATTAAACTAAAACTGAACCTTATTAGGTTGTGATAGGTATAAATACTACCAGCCAATACGGATGTGGCACTTAGTCACTCCCACATCCTCTGCCATTAGGGGCACAATCGTCATTTAGTTATAACGACATTCGGGGACACATCCATCATTATCGACAAAGATCAAGGGTGTTGATACCATATCTCTCCCACCAACTAGAGGACGACACGTGTTTGCCCACATGTCACATTGGGAGAATGACACGTGTTGGGACAGGTGTCACCTTTAGGGAGCCACTGTAAAGAGAGAGGAAGGACGTGCAAGTCGGCACGTCCTAGGTCTCCAGGTCGACATCACATGTCGTAGTTACACTCCTATTACATTATGACTTGGGGAGTCGGACTTGGGAAGGACTCTCCAGCAAGTGGATAAGTGGTGATTACCTGACAAGTCGGAAGTGGCAAGTTGTCTTGACTGTATGATCTTCATCCTATGGTGGAAGATGTACGCAGATAAGAATAGCCAGGAGAGTTAGACTCCTCGTCAAACTCAACTACTAGGTAGCATGTTCGACTCCAACAGTAAGTGCAACTTTTATTTAAACACTTGACGGTTACAGGTAACGGGATCTGATCCTTAACTCTCTTCACCATCTCCTACTTTGAGAACACTCAAGCGTCCACACCCTCTTTGGAGCTTACATTTCTCCTATAAGCTGCTAATTGTGCTCTGTTACTGACTTGACCATCATAGTAGACGTCGGGCTGCATAACCCATCCTTCGATAACCTTCTCTCTATCTTGCAGGTGGCAAGGCACATCAACCAACCCAATTTCAATAGCAACAGTTTGGCGTCCACCGTGGGGCCTGACAAATCTTCAAAGGAAACTTTCAGAACAAGTTTTAGTTCTTTACGATGGTGAGCACATGAAGCAATTCCGGCAGGATTGAACCAAACGAGGAAACTACCAGAAACAATGGTAGGAATCCCCCTACAGAGATTCCATCACCTCCAATACCGACTGATCAAAACACGATGAAGCAGTACGTCACTCAGGAGCAGTTCAAGACCTTGACAGATCAGCTCGGCTCGTAGTCTTCACCAAGGCCCTCATGCCTTCGCCTGCTCCACCGTGATGTAATCCAGGAAGGCAGGCCAGAAGCCCAAGGCAGGGGTCATGAGAGTCCGGGCGATCTTGACAACCACATAGGTAGGCCCGACTCTCTCCCAATCTCCAAAATGATGAGATGCCAGGCCTCATCTTAGAAAAAGACGATGACTACGAGTTGGAGGAAGAAGAAGTGTCCTCTAGTCGCTCTTACCACTTGGGGCGAGTTTCAGTGCATGATCGACTAGGGGAACGAGGGTCCTGACATGCACAGGACAAAGATGACCTACAGAGATGAGTGGACTCCCCCAAGGCGGAGCACACGGCTGCCGAACCCCAAGCTACTGCTGATAAACTCGCAGCAGAGCACGCTGCTATACTACAACAATACCTATTTTTGGTTACGGGTTTTAGCTATGGTAATTTATTAGCCGTAGCCTAAAATAATTTATAGTTGCGGAAAATTGTCTATAAATATACTATTACCTACGGTATTATTATTACTGTAGCTATAAATATATATTACCTACGGTATTATAATTACCATAGCTATAAATATATATTACCTATAGTATTATAATTTTCGTAGCTATAAATATATTATTACCTATGGTATTATAATTCCCGTAGCTATAAATATATTATTACTTACGATATTATTAGTGCCGTAGCAATAAATATATTATTACCTATGGTATTATCATTGCCTGTTAGGGGAATTTTCCATATCACCAATAAGATTGCGACAGCTAGGATTCGACCATCCACATCAACACGTCCAAAGGAGTCTAAGAGGACGTTCTTATAAGTCTAAACCGATGATAAGGGTAAAGCTGCCATTTCCACAGCTTTATAAGGGTATTTTAGTCATCATAACGTAGGATCAAGGGTAAAAGCGACATTTGCAAAGAAGCATTATTCATTATAAATACCCTGAATCTTGAGATTTCAGGTACGCAACATTTAATACTCATTCCTAGGGATTCATGCTCTGACAAATTGGACTCGGAATCTCTCACTTACCCCACACATATAAAAGTGGGCTTGGATACCGGGCCCATTGACTGTTTACATAGCCCTAACTTAGGCATCGGAGTGGACCCAAGGCCATTGGCCCGCCTCCCCTTTGTCTTTTATCATGTCTTGCAGGTCTAATCAGCGTGGTGGACCCCGGATACAGATTAGGGAAGAACAGTTTGGTGCCCACTATGGGGCTTTGGGTGATTCAGTGTTGGAAGATAACGTTAGGAGAAAAACATAGGAAGATATGAGTCCTCGGAGAATGAGAAGTCACACGGTTAACCTTCATCTACCAGCATTAGAGTCACCCGTCGTACACCTTCAGGAAGCCAGTAGGCCAAACCCTTAGGAAACCAGGGAGAAAGGAAAAAGAGCCACAGAACTGGCCACGACCTCGGAGGCGTATGTCACCTATGACAATTCGATGCCATAGTACAACAGTTGGAAGCCATGACAAGTGCCTTGCAGGGGATACAACCCCCTGCCACGGGAGTCACCTTTTGACCTCCCGTCGGAGTTATTCCACTATTAAATCCCAATGCTAGGGTAGATCCTCATCTAGAGCCCACTCATGCAAGACAACCTCGGAATAGGACAGCAAGAGCTGGGGCAGAGAAAGTAGCCACCTCGCCAGAAAGTGAAACTGGTTCTACCTTGCAGCATGGAAGGATACCCATCCGAGATAGGCTCAAACCTTTACCGAGGTATGAGGTCAGACAGAATAAAGAAATCTTAGAAAAGCCCTTGATACCACATCATGTACCGCTACCAGAGGTAAACATAGGTGCAAACGACAAAGGGAGGCACATATGGACCAAGAGGTAGCATCAAGAATAGAGGACCAGCTGATATTCCTACAACAAAAGGTCTACAACAAAAGGTCTACAACAAAAGGTTGAGACCATGGAGAAAGCAGGCATCACGTTAGATGAAGAAAGAGATTATTCTACAGATAATCATCTTACTAACATTCTCATGACAGTTTCCCTACCAAAGCGTTTTAGCATGCTGCTCATGGACTCCTACGATGGATCGATCGACCGAGTTGAACACTTGAATAATTTTGTAGGTGTGATGGTTCTCCATGCCAATCCATATGCAATCATGTGCAGGGCTTTCCCACTTACCCTGAAAGATGCAACAAGGATGTGGTTTAATAATCTGCCCCCAAGATTGATTGATTCCTTCAAAACGATGAGTAAGCTGTTTCGAATGCACTTCCAGGGAAGCTGAGTACAATGGAAAACCATGGCACACCTTATGATATGAAGCAAAGGCCAATTGAATCTTTCTGCCCATTCCTCGCTAGGTTTAACCTTGAAGTTCTCTAGGTAATGGATATTGAAGACCCAATCCATTATGCTACCCTAAGGGCGGAAGTCACAGATGAGAACCTTCGATTCTCCATTGCTAAAATAGAACTAGCTGACTTGCAAGAACTTTTGGCTTGGTGCGAAAAGTACGCAACCGCCAATGATGTTTATGAAGCTAACAAGGGTGTGGCCAATGCTCTAAGCAAAAGTGTAGAGGAAAGAAGAGATCAAGGGCATCCAGGAGAGTCTAAAAGATGAAGAAGAGAAGAAGCTAGAGCTCGAAGACCCATAAGAATGTTCAATAGTTACACTCCTCTTAAGATGCCCCTCGGAGACATCTATACGCTCATTGCAAATGATGGGTATCTCCAAAGGCCCCCAAAAATAATCACCAAGGCTAAGAAGAGGAACCCAAACAAATACTGCTGATATCATCGTGACATTGGTCATACTACAAATGAATGCTAGAATCTGTAGACCGAGGTAGAGGATCTCATCAGGAGAGGATATTATGGTCAGTATGTTGACCATGATGCACCCAGAATACCGGCACCCCCACTCGAGGATCGAAGGTTGCCACCCTGTCCACCACTGGAAAGAACTCCCATAACCAAGAAGAAAGGAGAGAAGGGAAGATAGAAGGGATCCCCCAAAAGAGGATAGGAGAAGAGAAAGAGTTGCTGATCAGTATCGACGTCGTGAGCAATTACCATGACTGCGACAAGAAAGGAGGGGAAGAGGCCCAAAGCCTGCTAACCAGGATGTGAGAGTCATCCCATGTCCATTTGCTTTCGAACTAGATCCGGTGCTGCAACAAGTACATGATGAAGGAAGAATACTCAACTCTCTGGAAACAAGGGGAAGGCCTTTAAAAAGAACCTATCCAAGGATAGCGCGATTGCATCAGGACCAAACTCAGCCTCCCCCTATGCACTTGGTTTTAGACCCACTAGAACCTTGCATAATTTCACCGTTTGATTTAGTAAATTCCATAAGGATCATGGAACCAGGGTACATCCCTCCCGTAAGGATTTAGGAGCCAGAAAGATCAAACCTTAGGTAAGAGCAAAAAAATGCAGATAAAAAATGACCGACCCCTATTGATCGAGGTGGCCACCTCAGCCTCAGTGGAAAAGTTGGAGTACGATCCTTCCAAAGAAGGAAGAAAGGCAATGACCATTACTGGAGGACCCATAGCAGACAACACATCCTCAAAGGCACGAAAAGCCTATGCGAGGAGTATGAAGTTTACCCAGTGGCCGAAAAAGAGCACGCACCAGAGATTTCTTGACCTTTAGCGATGAAGATTTATGTGGGTTAGAAGTACTCCATGAGTACGCCATTGTCATCACCATGGAATAGAGGATAGCGATGATAAGCCGATGTTCTGACTATAGTTTCTAGTTTTAGACACTGAGAATGGCAGACCAACGACCAGTGAAGCCGCTGAAGATAACAGCTGTCTTAGAGGCCTACACGGAACTGCTCCCTGTCTGACGCTTCTCCTTAAAGGGGTGGTTGACTTCCAACCCCTACGAGGAGTGACCAAGGTCCACTATTCTTGAGCAAGAATTGATCCAGTGTATCCCATTCCAAACTAGATGAGCCAGAAGGCAGCGAGTGAAGGTAGAGGAAGAGGAAAGCTATGTTGATGACTTTTAGCTACAAGCCCTTATAGCGTAATTAAGCCAACTAACAAGCCGATTGCATAGTGGACACCGGCAGCTCTGCAAATATCATCTACTGATAGGCCTTACAATGCATGGAGATTCTTATAAAACATCTTTTTCTAGTAAATTACCTACTCATAAGTTTCTCGGGTGATTTGGTCCCAGTCAAAGGCCTTGTTCAATTGCCAGTTAGAGCAGACATATACCCTAGGGAGTTTTTGGTCATGATGAATTTCTTGGCGGTCTATGTGCCCTCCTCACACAATACATTGCTATGAAGGCCAGGTATAGCTGCCCCTTGATTGGTTCCCTCAACATATCACCTTGTCATTAAATTCCCCACTCCTAGAGGAGTTGGAGAGTGCTGCACTGACCATCTGGTCTCGCAAAAATGTTATTTGACTGAACTCACTGATTTTAAAAAGCTAGTACAAGCTATGCCAATTCACATTGAAGATATGCAGGATGATCTCAAGCAACAGCAAGGAACCCTAGCCGAAGACTTGGCCAGAATTCCCCTGAGTGAGGCGGACCCAGAGAAGATAGTCCAGATAGGTTTTACGCTGATGGAACCTCGGAGGATAGAGTTGATAAGTTTTTACACAACAATGTAGATATTTTTGCTTGGTCAACGATAGATATGCTTGGTATTCTGTGAGAAATAGTAGAGCACTGCCTAAGCATTGATCCCTAGCATCGTCCTATCCGCCAAAAGAAGAGATCCTTTGCTCTTGTGCGACAACTAATTATTGATGAGGAAGTGGAAAAACTGTTGAGGGAAAATTTTATAAGGGAAGTAAGTTATCCAGAATGGATCTCAAACGTCGTTATGGTCCCTAAGCCAGGGGACAAATGGCGAATCTGCATTGACTTTTCCAATTTGAATAAGGCGTGCCCTAAAGATTGTTTTCCCCCTCCTCGCATCGATCAACTCATTGATGCCACAGCCGAACATAAACAACAAAGCATCATGGATGCATATTCTGGCTATAATCAGATCAGGATGCATGCAGCCGATGATGAGAAGACCACGTTCGTCACTAACCAAGGATTGTTCTGTTATGATGTCATGTCCTTCGGTCTCAAGAATGTCGGAGCCACATATCAGTGACTACTCAACCGAATCTTTGAAGAACAAATTGGAAGAAATGTCGAGGTCTATGTTGATGACATGTTGGTAAAAATCTTAGCAGGAAACAATCATGTAAAGGACCTGGAGGTCACACTCAGTGTCCTCATGAAGCATCAAATGCGGCTTAATCAGGCGAAGTGCACTTTCGGCGTCACTTCGGGAAAGTTCCTTGGGTTTATGGTTTCTAGTCGAGGCATCGAGGCAAACTTGGAAAAAATATCAGCTATCCTTAACATGCCTGCTCCCACGAAGGTGAAGCAGGTACAAGAGCTAACAGGAAGGATCACGGCTCTGAGTAGATTTATGTCCAGATCAGGGATAAATGCCTTCCATTTTTCCAAACCCTAAAAGGAAACAAGGCGTTCGAGTGGACGATGGAATGTCAACAAGCCTTTGATGAATTAAAAGCATTCCTGCCATCCCCTCCACTATTGGTTAAACCAGAAGTTAGAGATAATTTGGAGCTCTATCTTGCAGTATCACTTAAAGTAGTCAGTGTAATGCTACTCAAGGAGGTCGATACCATACAAAAGCCAATCTACTATGTGAGTAAAATATTGCTCGACCTCAAAACAAGGTACAAGTTTATTGAGAAAATTGCCCTTGCCTTAGTCACTGCTGCCAGGAAGCTCTGCCCTCATTTTCAAGCACATTCCATAGTGGTCTCGACCAATCAACCATTGAAGAAGATTCTCTCTAGGCTAGATTTCTCCGGCCGAATCATTAATTGGGCAGTCAAATTAGGTGAATTTGACATAATATACAAGCCACGCACTGCGATCAAGGCTCAAACATTGGCCAATTTCCACATTGAGTCATTACTCCCAGAAGAGGCTAAGGAAGTTGTGGAAGGAAAGAAGGAAGAGAGTACATCACAACCATCCTGGACTTTGTTTGTGGATGGAGCTTCCAACAAAGAAGAGTGAGAAGCCGGACTGATACTCATGAGCCCAGAGGGCTTTCGAATTCAGTGCACCCTCCGATTTAAATTTCGGACATCAAATAACACGGCTGAATATGAAGCCCTCATCGCCAAACTTCGTCTGGCCAAGGTAGTAATAGCTAGAAAAGTCAAGGCTTCCAGTGATTTTCAATTAATAGTAAAGCAAGCCAATGGTGAATATGAAGCAAGAATGGTGAACATGGCAGCATACTTACAGAAGGTGTAGGAGGCAGCTTAAACTTTTGAAAGTTTCACACTCAAGCATATACTGAGGGACTAGAATACATAAGCAGATGCCCTCTCCAAATTGGTTACCTCAAACCTGTTTAACCTTAGTCACTCAGTATATATCGAAAATCTGATAAAAGCAAGCGTCAATCCGGAGACAGGAATGGTAATGCCAACTACAGCAGAACCATCATGGATAGATCCAATCTATTCATACCTTAAGGACAGAATCCTCCAAGAGGAAGCTAGAAGCATACAATCCAAGGCCACCCATTATGTCCTTGAGCAAGACACGCTATACAAAAAAGCTTTGACATTTCCATTCCTCCGATGTCTGTGCCCAATTGAAGCAGATTTTGCGATAAAGGATGTACACGAGGGGATTTGCGGAGCACATTTGGGTGGCAGGGCTCTCGCCCACAAGATCCTTAGACAGGGATATTATTGACCAAAGATGAGGGAAGAATACATCGAGTATGTCAAAAAATGTGAGAAATGTCAATTCTATGCCCCCGTCCCTTACCTCTCGGCCATCCCCCTACAGCCCATATCTGTAAGACCTGCACTCCACTAACTTGATATAACTGTATCGTGCCAGGTCTTCCCATCATTCCTGGACCAAGTGGACCAAGCGTGTGAAGATAGATCACAAACCAGGTATAAAAATCGACTCAACACCCAAAATTGTATACATATGGTCGCATACCTGGGTAGGTACGGTTGACCATATGGTAAGAATGAAGATCACAAATCCAGGACCCCATGGTCGATGACTTTCGACCCTACAGTCGACGGGTTCTGTGATCATAGCCATCGACCGTAAGACCCCAGATCAAACTCCAAGTTTTGAAAACATTCCTAAACTAAGGGATTTCTTTCCTAATTGAAAGATGACTCTATATGGAGAATTTTTCTCTATATAAAGGATGTCCCTCAGCCCTTCTTCACTCTTTTAGAACATTAGTAAACCCTAGAGAAAGAGAAGGGAAGAGAAGGAAGAGAAGGAGAAGAAGAAAAGGCTAAGGAGAGGATCTTGCTGAGAAGTGATTGCTCTCTATCACAGGCAAAGGTATGAACCTAATCCCTGGAGATGTAAACTCTATGGAATAAGACTTCTATAGAAAATAGGCATATCAACCTATTATGATCCATGTGATTTCCTTGATAAAATCCCAAGGAGAACCATGAGGAGAGAGTTTGATGATTAGGGTTGATAAGAAACTACTAATGATGGCCATAGGATGACCTTATAAATCCAATTGAAGATCACAGGATTTGACCCAAGAAGAACTAGAATTGCATGTAGTCTATAACCAGAAATCTCAAGATCACAGCTACGGTCGACCATAGCATAACCAGCATGACCAGAGGATCGACCATAGGCATTCGGGAAGATTCAGGAATCATATGGTTGCAGCTACGATCGCACCATATGCGACCGTAGGAGATGGACCATAAGCCATAAGGTCGATATAGTATGAGACCATAGGACCAATCAGACACCTATCAGTGTTCTATTTCAATTTCTGACTACTATAACATGTTACATATGAATCCTAACTTAAATTCACATAACTTTTAGGTTGTTAAATTGATTAAAAGAGAATTTCAAGGCTTGAAAGGAGATCGAGTATTGCTAACAGGTGAGGGAACAAGACCTAAACTAATTGGTTAATAACAAATTGTTTATTTTTATTGAGTCTAATGTCATGATTGATTCTTTACTTGTATGCTTGTAATGTGCATATCACATGCCATCCAATATTCCTGCTATTACTATTCATGCATATTTAATTCCGTTTATTTATAACATGATGATGATGATGATGTTGCTAGGAATAGGCATGTGAATGTATGTGTGTGGTTGGTGTGTTGGATGCTAGTGGAGCATCAGGGGGAGAACGTGGCATGGTGGTCTTTGACCTCGTACCAAACTCTAGCTCTATCTCTACTCAAGTCTTGCCCACTAACATCGTTGTATCACCATTACCTTAGCAGAACTATTACGTTGTAGGGCATCAGGGGAGGTGGTCTCGGACAGTGTGGTCTCTGACTTTGCTGGAGGGCCTTAGCTCTATCTCTATGGACGTATTGAGGGATGCTGGGGTGAGGCCTTGGATACACTGTTTAGCATTAGGATTGGTTAGTTGCAAGCCCAGTTTGCAAGCCCTCCCCAATAAGGGCTTACTTGTTGGAATGGATAGGGCATCAGGGGAATTGTTGGCGGTGTTTGATCCAGACACTTTAGCTCTTTCTCTATTCCATGGTGGGTGCATGTGGGATGGCAATGCTGTTGATCCATTGGGTAGATTCACACACTTGTGTATAGAGGTGCGGGGGCCACCAAACCTTTTTATAGTACATTGCAAACTTAAAAACCAGACCAAAGATATGAATTGAATGCATGCATATGTTTGTTGCATTGTTTTGTTTGCTCACTGAGCTGTGATGTGTGCTCACCCTTTCGACATCGAATATTTTTAGTTGATGATGCAGGACCTACTGTTGAAGATAATATAAATGCGTCGATGTATGGACATGTAGCGACGATGGACAGGGAATTAACGGAGGAGACGCATGATTCTTCATGCGAGTGCAACCAATATATTTATTATTAGTTTAGCTATGTTTGACTATTGAAAGATGTAATAGATTAATTATTTTTATGTCTCGAGTTTTGGAGCGGATTAATTATTTATCATCATTGTTAGACACTTAGTTCATTATCTGTAAGACTTTCGCTTATTTATTTATTACCTCTGATTATTACTGTGGAATGTGTGTGTAGTTTGATATGGTGGGTACGACCTTTGCGAGATCTTGGTTGAACTGTTGGTTCATTGACTGTTCATCACACCATTCCGGTTAGACCAAAATTGGGGTGTGACAACTTGGTATCAGAGCATCTCAGGTTCTACCCATTGACCTAACTATTTCCACATGACTCATGAATTGAGTTAGGATAAAAATTAAAAGCTATAATAAGAACACACCAAAAGCACCTGTGTTGTATGAGAGATAAACTAAGAAAGAGGATAATGCACATATGTAAATGAGAAACCAATTTTATATATATATATATATATATATATATATATATATCCAAATGGGAGTAAGACAAGATACATCCGAATCAGAGTACGGTCCACAAATCCAGACGGTTACTCTGTAAAATAAATGAGAAAAAAAAATGATATCATGGAGTTGGAGGTGCTGGAGGAGCAGGTGCCTCACGATCTCTATCATAGTCCTCAACATATACTCTCACGAGCTAGGTCACCTGAGTCTGAGTCGCTCGTAGTCTAGCTGTCAGATCTGTTACCTGTTTGTCTATAGAGCACTGGGCATCTAGAAGCTCTCCTACTCTCCAATCAGTCACGCGCTGAGCCTCCCAAATCTCACGTAATAGCCCCATCATGTCATCTGGTGGTGGGCGTGAAGGGCCAGCTGAATAAGAAGCACAAGAAGGGTTAGCTCCAGTAGAATACTGTGGTGATGGGGGAGGGATGGCATCCACATCCATGTACATCTGATCATCATCCTCCTCATCATCACTCATGTGTGCCTCTGCTGCTGCTGCTACTACCGCCTCTACATCTGCTGCTACTATCGGAGTGAGAGGTCGTCTCATAGCATTCCTCTCGTCATCACTGACCTGTATCTCTCTCATACCCATCCTTCTGATGGTCTCCCAATCAAGGTCAGCTGAGAAGGTGTCCTCAAAGATCCTCTCATCTATTAGTTCCACTTGTAGACTAGCGAGTGGGGTGGAGATCAGTCGCCCATAAGGCAAGTTACTCTTGAGTCAGGCAATGTAGCTCTGTGCATAGTTCAAAGAATATTATATGGGAGGCAGACTAGCTACCTAGTATAGATACAATACAATAGGTATTGAGTCAGCTGTGAGACCATCTCGTAGTGTCCGCCCTGGGAAATAAGATTATGCTGGATAATCTTACAGTAGACCCATGGCTCTGGACGCAGGTTGATTGCTTTCATCTCCCAACTGTCATCCCGAAGAATTTGGTTATCTATTTCTGCATGCACCTGTGTAGACAAAAACTGTGGCTTCCTGGGTGCACAGTAAACCAACTAACCATCATTTGAGATGCATAGGAGATCAGCCAACTCCTGACAGTTGAAAGAGATCGGAACCCCTTTCACCCAATTGGTGATCTGAAGCTCTCTACCCCTGTCAACATCCTCTAGGTCACCCTCTACCTACAGGTGACAGTAGAACTACTTGACCAAGTTCGGGAGAGTGCAAGCCTGGTACAAAATCACTGGAAGCCAGCCTATATCACCAAACGCCCTTTCCACATCAAATAGGGCTAAAGGGGCTAAGTTAACACATCTACCCCCTTCCACATTCTTTTGATTAAACTAAGGGTATTGTGTTTCTGCTTCCATGGACCGAAAGCGACGTGGGTCATGAACTCGAGGAACCTTAATGTGAACCATGATAACTGCAAGAGAAGAAAATAAGAAAAACAAGTTAGATAAATTTAAAAATTTGACAGCATAACGACGTAGAATGGGAAAAAGCCTCACTTTTCATCCAAAAATTTGGGCAGGAGGACTTACACAGGTCCCAAACCATCCTGCAAGGCTCATACAATCAGAAATTTAAACTAGGTAGGTCGAATTTGAAGAAATTTTGACAATTGGAAAAAACCCCAAAATTTAGATAAAAAATGAGAATTTTCAAGTTTTTACTAATTTATCAAATGAAACTCAAATTTTCTTGAGGGCTTTCATCCATTGGGTAGCCAATAACAATAACCCCCAATAAAAATCAAATTTTTACAATAAAAAAAATATTAATTTGAAGAAAACCCTATAAATAGAGCAAAACCTAGGTATGAAAGCTTAAAAGGGAGAAAGAGTAGAAAACATACCTTGAGGAATGGAAGGAAGATTGTCGATCGATGAAAAAATCACTAAGTTTGTACAGTTGATACTGTAGCAACTCAGTGGTGGCGAGCTGAGTTGAGACCATAGGAGGAAAAAAGGGAAATGAGTGGGAAAATCTCGAAAAAATAGGTTTTAAAACTGATTTTGAATCTTACGGTCGCACAATTCGACCAAAACCATCGACCATATGATCGATCATAGGGTCTCGATAAGTTGCCAGGGATTTGAAGGTTACACCTATGGTCGCACAACATGCAACCATAGGCCATCGACCGTATGACTGATTGTTGTCTGCATTTTGATTCTGTTCGAACTTTTGCCTATTGATTTTGTTCTTCTCTCACCTTCTATTGTGAGACTAACCCAATACCACCACTCTATTTTGTCTCACATGTATAGCTTTGCCAATAACACATCAACCAAGAGTTTAAATGGCTGGGTGTAGAGTAAGTAGAAGGAGACAGAATGCAAACCCATCTCCACCACCTATGGAGACCAACGAAAATGAAGGTCAGCAAGGGTAGGAAGGAAATATTGGAGCTCAGAATGCTGCACCTTAGAATGTTCACACCCAAGCCAACCCAACCAACATACCTGCACCCCCTATGGATTTGGCTACTGTGGTGATGAATTTGACACAACAAATGCAGCATATACAACAAATGCAAGCCAACATGTAAGCTGCTATGGGAATTGCTTTCCCAGTTGGAAATACAATATCTCTACCTGTAGGACAAGCTAGTACGACACCTGGTGGTAGCAACACTGTACCCCAAGCACCAGCATTACAAGGTCAAGTGTAAAACCCTGAAGTACCACAAGGCGGGTATAACTAAGGTAATTATCAATACCAACCGCCTATGTATGGGGCATATGCATAGTATTAGCTTGATCACTCCAGACTAATCGAGCATTTTTTGAAGTTGAAGCCGAAGGAATTCACTGGCAAACAATCAGATCCATCGTGGCCAGCTCATTAGATCTACGAAATGAAAAGAAACTATATGATGATGACTATAAATGAAGAAGAGAAGGTATTATGTACCATATTTATGTTGAAAGGTGATGCACACCACTGGTGGAAATCAACTAGAAGTTATCTGTTAACAAAGCACGCCCTACTGACATGGCTTATTTATAAAGAAGCTTTCTTCGAGAAGTATTTTTCAAGGGGTTTCAGAGATCAAATGGAAAAGGAGTTTTTGAGTCTGTATCAGGGATAAATGATTGTAGACCTATATCAACAATGTTATGAATAATTGTTTTTCTTTACTCCCATTAGCATGTAGGACGAAAATATCAAAACCCGAAGGTTCGTTATGGGACTTAGGGGAAGCATCTGTGAGCATGTATTGGGATTATAAAAGAAAATATATAAAGAAGCAGTATAGATTACTCGAGTACTGGAATCGAGCCAGAGGGAAAGTTATTTTGCTCAGAATAGAGGTATAAAGAGGCCTAATGGAAACTCATACAACGGAGGGAACTCAAAGACATTTAAACCCTTCCATACTCAAGGCTTTAATGTTGTAGCCAAGACTACTTCGATAGCCCAACCTCAAAAGCAAAGTAATGCTGGAGGTAAATGGTTCAATTGCGATCAAGCAGGACATTATTCAAGAGAGTGTCCTAAGCCAAGGTAGCAGCTACAACAAGGACAAGTTTATGTAGTTACTTCTGAGGATGCTGCCGCATCGCCTGATGTGGTCACAGGTATGACCTGAACCTTTCATTTTGTACTATCTTGTGTGAGCATGTAGACTAAATTAAATCAAATCATAGGTATTGTACCTATTAATGGCTTACCCGCCAGAGTACTCTTTGACTCTAGAGCTACTCATTCTTTTATATCTATATCGTTTGGAAAAAAGTTAAATCTACCCCTTAGACCTTTAGACTGCAAACTGCTTGTATGATCACCTATGGGATTAAAAGTGGAACTAGACAAAGGTTATGGACCATGTCCAGTTCTTATCGACGAGAAGATTTTGGATGCAACCTTAATTCAACTACAGATGGCAGACTTTGACGTTATCTTGGGAATGGATTGGTTAGCTCAGCACTCTGCAAACCTATTATATGCGAAAAAGAAACTGACATTTAATGACAAGGAAGGAGCAGAGTTTAGTTTTGTGGGAACCAAACTTCTCCGTAAACGAAAACTCATTCACTCTGCATTAAAGGCTAAAAAATACCTCGATAAAGGAGGAATTAGGTATCTAGTATCCGTGGTCGACCTCACCAAGGAAGCACCACGAATGGAGGATATTGAAGTTGTGCATGAATTTTTGGATGTATTTCCTAAGGAACTACCAGGACTACCACCTGACTGAGCGACAGAGTTCGTTATAGATCTTATAGTCGGAGCCATACCAGTATCAAAAGCACCCTATCGAATGGCTCCTACTGAACTGAAGGAACTGAAGGTACAATTATAGGAGTTACTAGACAAGGGTTATATTAGACCCAGCATATCACCATGGGGAGCGCCAGTATTGTTCGTAAAAAAGAAGGACGATAACGTTCGACTATGTATAGATTATCAGGAATTGAATAAGCTTACAATCAAGAATCAGTACCCGTTGCCTCGGATCGATGACTTGTTCGATCAGTTGCAAGGTGGCAAAGTATTCTCCAAAATTGATCTTCGATCAAGATACCATCAGTTGAATATTAAGGAAGGTGATATTTCGAAGACAGCATTCAGAACCAGATATGGATATTATGAATTTTTAATTATGTCTTTTGGATTGACTAATGCACCCACAAATTTTATGAAACTCATGAATCGGGTATTCCATGATATGTTGGATACGCCAGTTATTGTATTTATTGATGACATACTAGGCTACTCCAAGGACAAAAAAACTCATATCACAAATCTAAAAGCCGCTTTGCAGCGACTAAGAAAAGAGAAGCTTTTCGTTAAATTTACTAAGTGTGAGTTCTGATTGAATGAAGTCGCTTTCTTAGGCCATGTTGTATCCGCTGAAGGAATTAAAGTGGATCCTAGCAAGGTTAAAGCCATTGTAAAATGAGAAGCACCTAAGAATGTTTCCAAAATCAGAAGTTTCTTAGGTTTAACTGGGTACTATTGACGATTCATGAAAGATTACTCTAAAATCTCTGTACCTCTCACTAGTCTGACAAAGAAGGAGAAAAGTTTGTTTGGTCCGATAAATGTGAAGAGTGTTTCCAAACATTGAAGGCTAGATTGATATCAGCTCCCATCTTGACTATTTCGATCTCAGGAAAACCATTTACCTTATACACCGATGCGTCTGGGTTAGGTTTGGGATGTGAGCTTATGTAAGGAGAACAAGTAATTGCATATGCCTCAAGACAACTGAAGACACATGGGACAACTATCCCACTCATGACTTGAAATTTGCAGCGGTGGTACATGCTGTCAAGATATGGAGACATTATTTGTATGGAGAGAAATTTTAGATTAAATTAGATCATAAGAGTCTCACTTATCTTTTTAATCAGAAGGAGTTGAACATGAGATGGAGAATATGGTTGGAATTATTGAAGGGTTATGATTGTGATATCTAGTATCATCTAGGAAAAGCTAATGTAGTTGCTGACGCATTAAGCAGGAAAGCTATGACAAAATCCCAAGAAGAAGCTAGTGCAAATGCTGTAGTGTGTGTCATAGGAAAAGTATTTAATTACGATAACGAGCAGTTCGTGATTGATATTCTGAATGAATAAACTAACCAAGGGTTTATTCATCTATTTTTAAATATGTTTGCTACATTAAATATTGTACTTGATCTATTAGACGAAGTGAAAGTAGCTATTAAATCAGACCCTTATCTTAGAACGGTGCAATAAGACCTTGAAAAGGTAGGACAAACCATGACTTCACTTTGGATTCTGAGAAAGTAATAAGATACAAAGGAGAGTATGTGTTCTTGAAAATGAAGACTTGGATATTAGACACAGACTAATGAAGGAAGCCTACACCACCGCTTATTCGGTTCATCCTGGAAGTACAAAGATGTATCATGATCTGAAGAAACTATACTGGTGGAGAGGAATGAAAGTAGATGTAGCTAAATTTGTGTCTCAATGCTTGAATTATCAGAAGGTAAAGGCTAAAAGGTAAAAACCTGCAAGATTGTTGCAGTCACTGCCAGAACCAGCATGGAAATGGGACTACATCACTATGGACTTCGTTACCGGGTTACCATTGACTCCCCGAGTAGTTGACGCGGTCTGGGTGATTGTGGATCGTTTGACCAAGATAGCTCGTTTCATAGCTTTACTGTAAGACCCACACTCCATGAACCCGATTTAAACCTTTAATTCATGTTGTAATAGGTCTTCCAATCATCACCGGGCCAGACGGGACGACGGATGACAATCAGGTATGGAAATGGACCTAATGTATAATATTTTTTCATATCGGTCGATGGTACCGGTCGACCGATTGCCTGTGCGGGCAGACTACTTAGATCCAAAAATGGATCTCTACGGGTCCCACTTTCTAAATCTAGAGTCTATGGACTTTCCTAACGTAAGGATACTTCCTAAACTCTGTCCTAGTCTATTTAAGGACCCTTAAACCTCCTTAGAACTCATTCATTGATCCTCACCAACCCTAGAGAGGAGAAAGAAATCGAAGAAGGAGAAAGAGCTAAGGAAAAAGGGAGAGGAGCCGCCGTTTGCCGTTGGACGAAGAACACCATACTTGCGAACCAACGGTAAGTGCTTGAACCTTCCTCTAAGTTAAGCGTTATAGATGATTAATCATGAATTGATCAATACCATTCAAGGTGAGGTATCGATCTAAAACCCTTAAATTTACCGTCAAACCTTAATACAGTCGATGAACCCTAAATTCGCATTCTAGGCTAAGGATCATCGAAACTAAGACTTCAATGGAACATGAAACAACTCTAACTCGTTGCTCAGCCCTAGAATGCATAGGAGAAACCCTAGAACCAATAGGGGGCAACCGATGGAAGATGAACACCGAATTGATGGTCTTTTGGAGGCATACCGATCGACCAAACCAGTCGCACCATATGCGATTGGTACCTCTCGAAGACTGGTCTGTGGGGGACTGGTCGACCGTACCGGTCACACCTTTCCCCACAGTGCCGCGATCGGTACTTGCGACTGGTATTGCGACTGATATGCACTGTGAGGAGTGTTTTTGACCCAATTGGTTTTTCGACCAATATAAACCCTAAGAAAATTATTCTAATTCAACCCTAACATCATGTAGGACCTTGTGATAGCGAGTTTGGATTCTGTAACGCGGAGCAAGTTAGCAATCAAGCGTCAGGTAAGGGAATCAGACCTAAATCCTAATAACCTAATAACAGTAAAACGTTGTTAGTAATTATGATTCTGTGGAATGGTGTTTGTGCATACTCGCATGTCATCTTTACTTTCAGTTATTATATTGTTCATGCATACTCGCTATGCTAAGATGTGACTATTAGGCATGTGATTGTTTTTGTTGGTGTATGGAATGGGAAGGGCCTGGGGTCTGGGATCATTCCTCACACTAGCACCTTTTCGTATCGCTTCCGTCTTAGCATGCTTAGTGAGGGTAGGGTATCAGAGGGAGGAAGTGGCACTGTGGTCTCCGGCCTGGCCACTAGACTCTAGCTCTATCTCTATGCCATAGGGAGCTGTGCTAGAATAGGGCCTACTATGATGACATATAGGATTGGTTAGTTGCGAGCCCAGTGTGCAAGCCCTCACCAATAGGGGCTTACATGTTGGCATAGGTAGGGCATCAAGGGAAGTGTTGGCGGTGTTTGATCCGGACATTTTAGCTCAATCTTTATTCCATGGTGGGTGCATGTGGGACGACAGTGGTGTTTTGATCCATTGGGCGGATTCATACCCTCGTGTATAGAGGTGCGGTGGCCGCTAATCCTTAGTATAGCACATTACAAACTTAAAACCAGACCATAATGTGAATATTACTCATGCATGATGTGTGTTGCATTGTTCGATTGTCTTATTGAGCTAAGTTGTGAGCTCACCCTTGTATATATACATGTTTTTAGATGTTGATGCAGGTTACACTGTCAAGGACTACGTAGATGCTCCAGTATATGGAAGAGCTGCTGCCCTGGAAGTGCAAGCAGGGGAGGACAAGCATGATGCTTCATGCGAGTGCCCTTTCTGCGTGTACCTCTAGGATATCGGATTTGTTTATTTTATTTATTTTCAGTTGGATTTATAAGTGATGTAAGGATAATTATTTACGTTATGGTGTTTTGAATAATTGGATTTTTTATTTAAATTATCAATAGAGAACTCAGTTCATTTAATTTAAGTTTTTCACTGTATTTAATTATATTCTGATTATGGTTATGTGCAATGGTTTGTATGAGTGGACATGGTCTTATTGAGATCCTGGTGTAAACCGTTGGTTTAGTGACGGTTCACTCACACTTCTGGTTCAGCCAGAATTGGGGTGTGACATATACGACCTCAGTATACCCTAGAAAAGTTAGCTAAGCTTTATGTGGATAATATTGTCAGATTATATGGTGTACCTAAAAGCATTGTGTCCGACAGAGACCCATGCTTTACTTCAAAGTTTTGGGAAGGATTACAAAAGGCTATGGGTACAACGTTGAGTTTTAGTACTGCATTCCATCCACAGACAGACGGACAGTCAAAGCGTACTATTCAGATTTTAGAAGACATGCTTTGAGCTTGTGTCATTGATTTCAAAGGATCATGGGACGAGAAATTACCATTGATCGAGTTCGCTTATAATAACAGCTATCAAGCTATAATACAGATATCGCCCTATGAAGCACTGTATGGTAGGAAATGTCGAACTCCTTTATTTTGGAACGAAGTTGGAGAACGGAGTATTGTTGGGCCAGAGTTTGTTGAGGAGACTTGTCGAGTGGTCGACATTATCAAGGAAAGAGTCCAAATAGCTCAGAACCATAAAAGGTAATATGCAGATAATCGATGCAGAGATCTCGAATTCACCATAGGTGATAAGGTATTTCTGAAAATTTCTCCTATGTGTCATTTGAAAAGGTTTGGACAGAAGGAAAAGTTGTGTCCCTGATATATTGAACCTTTTGAAGTTTTGGATAGACGTGGAAGGGTAGTATATCAGTTAGCACTACCACCATCAATGTCTAGTATACATGATGTATTCCATGTCTCATAATTGAAGAAGTACGTCAGAGATCCAACACACGTGTTAACAGTGGATCCACCAGATTTGACTGAAGATTTGACGTTTGAAGTAGTACCTTTTAAGATCACCATCCGAAAGGTGCAACGTCTTCGCAACCGTGACATTTACTATGTGAAGGTTACTTGGAGAAACCAAAATATGGAAGAAACTACATGGAAAGAAGAGAACGCTATGCAGAAGCAATATCCTCACTTATTCAACTCGGAAGGTATGTGCAAATTTCGAGGATGAAATTTATATAAGAGGGGGGAGTTGTAAGACCCGCACTCCACTAACTTGGTATAATCGTGTCGTGCCAGGTCTTCCCATCATTCCTGGACCAAGTGGACCGAGCATGTGAAGATAGATCACAAACCAGGTATAAAAATCGACTCAACACCCAAAACTGTATACATATGGTCGCATACCTGGGTAGGTACGGTCGACCATATGGTAAGAATGAAGATCACAAATCCAGGACCCTACGGTCGATGATTTTTGACCCTATCGTCGACGGGTTCTGCGACCGTAGCCATCGACCATGAGACCCCAGATCAGACTCCGAGTTTTGGAAACTTTCCTAAACTAAAGGATTTCTTTCCTAATTGAAAGATGACTCTATATGGAGAGTTTTCCTCTATATAAAGGACATCCCTCAGCCATTTTTCACTCTTTTAGAACATTAGTAAACCCTAGAGAAAGAGAAGGGAAGAGAAGGAGAAGAAAAAAAGGCTAAGGAGAGGATCTTGCTGAGAAGAGATTGGTTCTCTATCACAGGCAAAGGTATGAACCTAATCCCTGGAGATGTAAACTCTATGGAATAAGACTTCTATGGAAAATAGGCATAACAACCTATTATGATCCATGTGATTTCCTTGAGAAAATCCCAAGGAGAACCATGAGGACAGAGTTTGATGATTAGAGTTGATAAGAAACTACTAATGATGGCCATGGGATGACCGTAGAATAAATCCAATTAAAGATCATAGGATTTGACCCAGGAAGAACTAGAATTGCATGTAGTCTGTGACCAGAAATCTCAAGGTCATAGCTACGGTTGACCATACCATGACCAACATGACCAGAGGATCGACCATAGGCATTCGAGAAGATTCAGGAATCATATGATTGCAGCTAATGTAAGACCCGTATCGAACTAACCAGTCTTACCACCTTGTACCAAGTCTACCTATCATGGTCGAGCCAAGTGGACCAAGTGCGTAAAGAAACCACAAGACCAGGTATGAAGTCTAACCCAAAAACAGTCAAATATGAGGGTAGGGTCACATGCCTAAACAAGTATGATCAACCCCAACTCAAAAGAGTCCTACCCATGAATTTTTAGTCGTGGGGTCGCATGACTAGAAAAACATAGGGTCGACGGATTCTGCGATCCTACGATGGCAGATAGAATCCAGAAATTAGAAAACCTTCCTAATTCAAAGGGGGTCTTTCCTAAACTCACTGAGACTTATTATGGAGGGTTTTTCTCTATAAATAGGATGTCTCTTAGCCTCTTTTACTCCTTTAGAACCCTAATTGAAAGTGAGAGAAAGAAAAAGAGAAAGAAGAGAAGAAGAGAAGGAAACTTGAAGAAGAAGACTAAGGAGGAGGAGGAAGTTCAGAGAAACATCTGAATTAAGGTATGAACCTAATTCCCTACTTGAATAAGAGAGCCTAGAATAGTTATGAAGAATTTAGGATTAGGAGAAACCCAAATCGTCCATCCATGGACGAGTTCCAAAAGATTCCATGGAAGAAATCATTATGGACAATGAGTGGTGTATAAATTGTAGTTTGAGCCATAGAACAATCATAAAATAGACCATGATAGTAAGTCAAAGGATCCAAACATGAAGGGATGGACTTTAGAATGAAAGGTCGACTCAGAATACGTGTGGTCGCACGTAGGGTCGAATGATATCTGACCCTACGAGACCACATGCCCTTGGGAAGTTCCAGGGAGGGTGTGGTCGCACGTAGGGTTGAATGGTATCCGACCCCACCTACGACCCTATACCTTAGGATCGCAAAAACTGCTACCCTAGGTGCTACCCTATCTGCAACCCTACAGTTTCTGTTAGTCTATATTTAACGGAATTAATTCTAATTAAAATCTATTGACTTGTTAGGTCTTTCTAGTGATTTAAAAGTAATTCATAAAGTTTGAACGAGGATCTACGCTCAATCAAAGGTGAGGGAACAAGACCTAAACTAATTGCCTAATAATGAACTATTTTCGTTTATTGAGTCCAATACCATGAATGATTCTATGCTTGTATGATTGTAATGTGCATATCACATCTCATCCACTATTTCTGTTATTACTGTTCATGCATATTTAATTTCATTTATTTATAACATGATGATGATGATGATGCTAGGAATAGACATGTGAATGTATGTGTGTGGTTAGTGTACTTGATGCGAGTGAAGCATCAAGGGGAGGACGTGACACTGTGGTTCATCTTGGTCACTAGACTCTAGCTCTATTTCTACTCAAGTCTTGTCCACTAACATCGTCGTATCGCCATTACTGTAGTAGAACTATTACATCGTAGGGCATCAGGGGAGGTGGTTTCGGACCGTGTAGTCTCTGACTCTGTCGGGGGGCCTTAGCTCTATCTCTATGGACGTATTGAGGGATGCTGGGGTGAGGCCTTGGATATACTGTTTGACATTAGGATTGGTAAGTTGCGAGCCCAGTTTGCAAGCCCTCGTCAATAGGGGCTTACGTGTTGGTATGGGTAGAGCATCAGGGGAAGTGTGATGCGGTGCGGTCCTAAGCACTTTAGCTCTATCTCTATTCCATGGTGGGTGGATGTGGGGGCGGTAATGGTGTTTGATCCATTGGGTGGTTCCACACATTCGTGTTTAGAGGTGCAGCGGCCACCTATCCTTTCTATTGCACATTGCAAACTTATGAACCAGACCAAATATATGAATTGAATGCATGCATATGTTTGTTGCATTGTTTTATTTGCTCACTGAGCCGTGATGTGTGCTCACCCTTTTCGAATTTGAATATTTTTAGTTGATGATGCAGGTACGACAGTGAAAGATTATATGAATGCTCCAACATACGGGCATGCGGCGACAATGGAGGCAGAAGTGATGATGGAGTCGCATGATTCATCATGCGAGTGCAATTCTTGTGTTTTTTATTAGATTTTGTTTAAGTTATACAGACAATGTAATTGATTTAATTATTTTAATTATGTCTTAGTCCTTTTGGGAGATAATTGAATAATTTATTTACTTTATCATAGCTAGACTCTCAGTTCATTTAATATTAAAGACTTCCGCTATCGTGTATTTATTCTGATTTTTGGTTGTGGATGTGTATGGTTTAAGAAAACTGACACAGCCTATTCGAGATCCTGGTTGAACCATTAGTTTATTAGCGGTTCATCACACCATTCTGAATAGTGTAGAATTGGGGTGTGACAACTTGGTATCAGAGATCTTTGGCCCTGTCTATTAAACCAGTATACTTCCACAAAAGTTTATAAACTGAGTTAGGATAAAATTTAAAAGCTGTAATAAGAACATACTATAAGCACCTATGTTGTATGAGATAAAATTAAGAAAGAGAATAATGAACTATTAAAAGGAGAAATAAGTTTCATATACATCAAATAAAAAGCAACGTTATACATATCCAAATCAGAGTACAGTCCACAATCTGGACAGTTACTCTGTAGTACAAAGAAAAACAAAAAGAAAAATATACATCATGGAACTAGAGGTGCTGAAGGAGGAGGTACCTCACGATCCTGGTCATAGTCCTCAACATACACTCTAGTCAACCAGGCTACGTGAGTCTGGGTCATCTTACTCGGCCATCCACTGATCGGATGCATGCTAAGCATCTAGAAGCTTGCCTACTCTCCCATCAGTCACACGCTGAGCATCAAGAAGCTCTGCTACTCTCAGATCAGTGACGCGCGGAGTCTCTTTAATCTCACGCAGTAGCCCCATCATATCATCAGAGGGTGGGCGTGAAGGACCAGTAGTGTGTGAAAGAACCCGAAATGGACCAGCTCCAGTAGAATTTAGAGGTGATGGAGGAGGTATGGCGTCTACATCCATGAACATATGATCCTCATCTTCAGCATCACCCCCATGGGCCCCTACTCCCACTGCGGCTGCTGCCGCCTCAGCATCTGCTATCTCTAGTCCAGTACGAGGATGCTTTAAAGCGTTCCTCTCATCATCACTGACCTGAGCATCCCGCATACCCATCCTACAGATGGCCTCCCAGTCAAGGTCAGATGAAAAGGTCTTCTCCTGAATCCTCTCATCTAATAAATCAATGTGTAGGCGTGTGAGCAGTGTAGTGATCAGATGTCCGTAGGGCAGGTTGCCTATCTGACCAGGCAGCGTAGCACGGATCATCATCCGGATGATAATATAATGAAGGCAGACAGGCTGCCTGGTGCAAATGCAGTAGAGGACATACTGAGTCAGCTGAGAAATCCTATCATAGTGTCCACTCTGGGGAATCAGGTTGTGCTGGATGATCTTGCAATACACCCGAGGCTCAAGCCATAGGTTGATCGCTTTCATCTCCTAGCAATCACCTCTAAGGAGCTGACTATCAATCTCAGCACGCATCGCCAAGGATAGAAACTGGGGTTCCTTGGGAGCACACCAAAGGGCCATCATTTGACATGCCCAAAAGATCAGCCAACTGCTGGCAGTTAAATGAAACCTCCACCCCTTTTACATAGCTAGTGATCCTGAGCTCCCTACCCCTCTCTGCATCATTGCGATCCCCCACTACCTGGAAATTATAATAGAACTGCTTCACCAAAGCAGGACGAGTACAAGTCTCATAGGTGATGTAAGACCCGCACTCTGTAAACCCGGTCTAAACCTTGGTTTTATGTCGTGACAGGTCTTCCGATCATCACCGGGCCAGACGGGACGAGCGGATGACAAACAGGTACAAAATCGGACCAAAGAGGATCAAATCAACTTGATTTTATGTTGACTGGGAGATGGTACCAGTCTTGGTACCGGTCGATCGGTCAGCTCTGCACAGCTGACTATGGAGATCCAGAAATTGATCTCTGTGGGTCCCATTTTCCTAAACCCTAATGCCTAAACCTTCCTAATCCTAATAGGGTTACTAAACCCTAATTCTAGCCTATATAAACACCCTTAAACCTCCTCAAATCCTTTCCATTGTCTCTCACAAACCCTAGAGAAGAGAAAGAGGTTGGAAAGGAGAAGGAGCTAGGAAGAAGAAGGAGGTGCCGCCATTGCCGTTCGACGACGCTCACTTTACGCCAGTCGACGGTAAGTGTTTTAACCATTCTTCTTACCCTATGACTCTAGGATAGTTATAAGGGTGGATCAATACCATGCAAAGTAGGTATTGATCTAAAACCCTAATTGGACCTTAAAACCCTAATTTGCCGTCAAACCCTAGATTTGAGTTCCGAGATGATATTCATCGAAATAAGACTTGAATGAGTTGGGGATAACTCTAACTCAAAGATTAGACTTAGAATGGATAGGAGAAACCCTGAAAATCCAAGGATGATCGACGGTAGTAAAAAAAAACCAAGTGTATGGTCTTTCGGAGACATACCGGTCGACCATACCGGTTGCTAGTTTGCTCATAGAGCTGAAACCAGTATGTTGCGGCCGGTCAGCTCTGAAAGGCTGGTTTTGGACCATGTTGGGTTCCGACCAATATGAAACCCTAAGAAATCTATTCTGAAACCTTAATAATATTGTAGGACTTTGTGACTTCCCGTTTGGATCTTGCGACGTGGAGCAAGCTAACAAACGAGCGTCAGGTAAGGGAATCTGACCTAAACCTAATAATTAATGGACAGTAAATCTTTGTTATTAACACTGAATATATATGATGTGATGTTTGTGCATATTCACATGCCATCCTTTACTTTCAGTTATTATTATTGTTCATGCATTGATAGGATGTGATTGTTAAGCATGTGATTGTTTTCGTTAGTGTGTGGAGTGGGGCATGGGCCTGGGATCGCTCCTCATACTAGCACTTTTTGTAGTATTCTATCTTAACATGCTTGGTACTGGTGGGGCATCAGGGGAAGGTCGTGGTACGGTGGTCTCCGATGTTGATGCTGGCCTGGCCATGGTTATGTGGCACTGTGGTCTCCGAGGTCGACGCTGGCTTGTCCACGATGCTTTAGCTCTATCTCTATGTCGTAGGGAGTTATGTTGTGATAGGGTCTACCTGCGTTATGTATCTATCCTAGTGGGTTAGTTGCGGATAGGGCATCAGGGGAGGTGTGGGAATGCCTTAGCTCTATCTCTATGCCGTAGACGACTGTGCTGGGATAGAGCATACATTGATGACATATAGGATTGGTTAGTTGTGAGCCCAGTTTGCGAGCCCTGGCTAGTAGGGGCTTAGGTACTGGTATGGGTAGAGCATCAAGGGAGGTACGGGGGTATCTTAGCTCTATCTCTATTCCATGATGGGTGCATGTGGGCCAATGGGGTGTGATCCATGAGGTGCTACACACTCATGTATAGAGGTGCGGGGGCCACCAAACCTTTCTATAGCACATTGAAAACTTAAACCAGACCACAGCATAAAATGATTGTTACTCATGCATAATATTGTGAAACTGTCTGATTGTCTTACTGAGCTAAGTTATGAGCTCACCCTTTGTATATATACATGTTTTTAGATGTTGATGCAGGTTATACGGTGGATGACTACATGAACGCTCCGGCGTATAGTGATGTTGCTGCTTTGGGTGTACAGGCAGGAGAGGACGAGCATGACGCTTCATGAGAGTGCCCTTTCTGCGTGTCCCTTTGATTGGATTTTTATTTATTTGTTTCAGTTATTTTTAGTTGGATTAAGTGGATGTAAGGATATGATATTTTATGTTTGGATTTGAATAATTGGATATTCTATTTAATTTATCAATAGATTCTTAGTTCATTTATTTAGTGCTTGTTTGGTAACACTCTGCTTCGGCTCTGCTTTTGATTCGGACTCCCAGGGAGTCATTTGGGAGCCATTTGGGAGTCAGAAAGTGTTTGTTTACACCATATTGATTCCAACTCCCATGGAGTCAACCGGTTCAAAAAATGACTTCCAGAACCAAAATCTCAGAGTAAAAAAAACTTGCTTTTACAAATCCAGAGCCAAAACCGAGAGTCAAAACACGGGAGTTGAGTGAATCTCGCTCCCATTTAATTAATTAGCTTCCCATGTTTTCCCATTGTTAGAAGTTGGAACGAAGGAGAGCTTTATTTGTTCGTTCTTCTCCTCTGCGCTCAGGTTAGTCCCTCTACTTCCTCTCTCTCTTTCTCTCTCGATCTCTCTTCGTCTCTCAATCCCTACTTCCTCCCTCTCTCATTCTCTCTCTTCCTCCCTCCATCTACTTCCTCTATCTCGTTCTCTCTATCTCTCTGTCTCTCTTCCTCCCTCCATCTTCCTCCCTTCATCTACTTCCTCTCTCATTCTCTCTATCTCTCTCTTTCGCCATCTCTCACTCACTCTCTCTCTCTTTCTGTCTATTTTCCCCTAAGAATGACGAACATGATTAATGGGGTTTAGGGTTTGTTCAGGCATTCCAGCCAAAATCCAGAGCAAGACTTTGCAAAAAATTGCCTCTAGACGCCTTGCTTGTAGGAATTCCTTTTTTTTTTATCTAAAATCCTAGGTTATTTGCGTGATTGCTTCCAATGAAGAATTGGGTTTTCTTTCTCTGTTTTTTTCTCTCCTACTTTTATTGAAGGGGAGATGGAAGAGCACGGTTTATGATTGCATATTCTGAAATCCAAGAAGTAAAGAAAGGTGTGAGTTGGTCAAAGGGAAATCGGAATACCGTTTTGAGGTCTTTCTGTATATCTTGTGTCAATATGAAAAGTGCCTCTTTTTTTTTTCATTAAAAAAATTTGGGTGAAAATCTACCCTTAGACATGCGTAGTGCTCCCATTACCATGCCTATGCAGAAAAATATGTATATAAAAATATCTTAGCTCCCTGACTTTAAATTACAATTTCAGAGGTTGCTTTATTATGTTTAAAGTTATTTGGTTTCAAGAACCCAAAGAACCTCAGAAATAAATACTCTTAAGCCTGTACGCATCTATAGATATAACCATTGACAGTAGATGATTTGTGGAGTCCTGGGTTCAAGCCAATAGATGCATGTTATGTGGGGAGCTTGAGGAAACACAACACAGCTTTGTGTGCGTGTGTGTGCATCTTTAGAGTACCGGAAGATGAATGGTTCTATTTTCTGGGGTTTTCTGGGGTGGACTGCACCGTGCCTCGAGTTGAAAGACATTCATATCTTGACCTTATACTCCATTTGGGAGAAAGGTCAGATCCTAGGGGAAGGTGTACCTTTTGCAGTGTTTTGGAGCTAATGGAAATAGATTAACCAGAGGAAATTGGAAGGAAAGAGTAGATAATTTCCAAGAATCTGCAGAAAAAAAATGCCTCTTATTTTCATTTGGATCTAATGGTCAATTTGGGGGGATTGAGGAAATTCTCCGATGCTCTTTAGAGGACCTGACTTCTAGCTTGTGGGATTGTTTTAATGTATCCATTGGACATCTTGTGTGGGAAACTCATTACAATAATAGTATGCAATTTCTTGATTTTTATTGTGTAGATTTCATTAGTGGTACCTATCAAGGCTGTCCATGAGATTGTTCCAAATTTTTTCTCTTGAGGATTTCTACCATGTGGTTCCAAGAGTTCTGAGATGCTATGGTTTTCCATGAAAAGGGTACGGTAAGATGTGACATCACTCCTAGGAGAGGCATCACTTCAACATCTCAATGCCCAACTTTTTGAGAGATCTCTCATGTAATCAAATTTCACAATATGCCTACATTATTATGTTGTCATTGTCTTATACTTTTAGTTGGATTTCACTGTTTTAATATGTGAGCTCGTTCCCTCCTGCTGATCTTGTTAAATTGGCTATGAAACTTTATATTCATAATTCAATTAAGGTAGTTTGATCATAGTCAATTTGTTTTTTAGTGATTGTCTAATAGATTAGAATACTATTTCTATTGCCATAAACAAATACCTTAATACCACCTTTATTTCAATAGAAAGTCCGAGCTTGTTGAGAGAGATATGTTGTACAACTTGTGTTCTTGTGTTGCAATGTTCCCTCTTATCAATCATCAGCTCCTTCAATCATTGAGATTGTAATGTATTTTTTTCCCTAATCAATTTTTGTAATATTTTTTTCAGTCTACATTAGAATATAATGGGCAGTGATACTGTTAAATGGTCGAAGGGTGAACTTGATACTTTTGTTGATATTTTGGTTGAGGAAGTTGTAAAGGGCAATAAGACAACCAGTACTTTCAACAAGGTAGGGTGGAACAATATTAGGACGAAAATGGAGACAAAATTAGGACGACCATATCAACTGAAACAGCTGAGGAACAAAATGTGTAAATTGAGGATGGAGTACAGTGCATTCTCAAAAGTATTGGGAACAACTGGTTTCGGTTGGGATGATGAGAAGAGGATTGTGCTTACTACAGAAGAAGTATGGGAAACACATCTCAAGGTATATACAATACCTTATAGTACAAGTATTACCTAGACTATAATGAATTAATAAGATACTTTTCTGTTATGGTTTCAGGAAAATCCAGGATGGGCGAAGTACAAGAAAAATGGATTTCCACAATGGAACGAGCTAGAAATGATTTTTTGTGATTCATATGCCACTGGGGCATTTTCTTGTAGTGCAGGTGAGGATCTACATATCTTAGATGATATGGATGACATCATTGTCGAGCACATTGGCCCAAGCAATGAAGATGCAACCACTTTGGTTGATGACGTCGAAGAAATCCAGCAAACTCCAAGGGTAACACACAATCTTAATCGTACCCCTTCTGCCCTTAGAAAAAGGGGTAGGAATGCTGAGATCTCCTCTGCTATCCGAGAATTGGTCGCCAACTCCCGTAGTAGATTGGAATTGTTTCGTACCTCATCTTCTACTACTCCAAGTACTATGAGTTTGGCGGACCCGTCACTCATTGAATGTGTGAAAGCGCTGGAAGCTTTGCCCAACGTGGATAGGTCTCTTTATATGCGGGCTATTAATCACATAAAAGGAGATGCAGACTGGAGATGGATATTTTTTACTGTACCAGATGAGAAGAAAATGTGGATGTTAGAAGAAATACCTTAGTAGATTTCAATGTTTCAGAAGAAAATGGGATGATGTTTTTTTTTCCTCCTCATTAGTGTGGTTTGATTTAGGTTGAATGGTTTGAACAATTTATGTTTGAAAGTTTGAAGTACTATTTTAATAGGTTGAAAAATTTATATTTTCTTTGAATGGTTTGAACACTTAATGTTTTAAAGTTTGGAGTACTATTTTAGTAGGTTGAACAATTTATTTTTTTCTTCAATGGTTTGAAGTACAATTTATGAGATGATGATCTTATTAGTTATATTTATTTTTCTTTTAATAAATATGCAGTGCACATGATGAATGACCAGATGAGTGATGTAGGAAAATTATTAGTATTGCATGAGGAGATCGAAGAAATAGAAATGATGGAATTACTAGCAATCCATGAATTCCAAGAGTCACTGAATTACAAAGAACCCTACAGAGATAGTAAAATGGCAGGTGCAGAGTGGATGAGGGAATTACTGGTTGGTTATACAACCAGAATTTATGATGAGTTACGAATGGAACGGCATGTCTTCATCAACTTATGCAATCATATGAAGTACCGAGGTTGGCTTAAGGATAGCCGCTACATAAGGGTTGATGAACAAATAGGAATGTTCATTCAAGTATTATGTAAAGCTAGCAACAGAAAACTATGTGAAAGATTTCAACATTCAGGTGAAACCATTAGCAAGTATTTTAAGATAGTGCTAAAAGCATTCTTGAAGTTAGGAAAAGAGAACATTCGAGCACCAAACATGAGCGTGGTCCCCATAGAGATTAGAAGTAACCGCAAGCACTATCCATTCTTCAAGGTAAATTTATTAATATCATATCTTTTCTATTTTTATATTGTCGTCATTCATGTATCTAAGGACATTGTTTATGTATTAGGATTGTGTTGGTGCCATTGATGACACACATATTGATGCATCTGTACCTCAGTAGTTGCAAGTACGTTTCAGAAATAGGAAACACACACTATCACAGAACGTGATGTGCGTTTGTTCATTTGACATGAAGTTTACATTTGTTAATTCCGGTTGGGAAGGGAGTGCAAATGATTCCCGTATATTTCGAGATGCTAAAACATCAGTACATATGGGATATCCCCATCCACCACCAGGTATAAGATATGACTACCAATTCATTTTTTATTCTAAATTTTATGTCATTGTAATTCTCATGTAAAGTGTATTGTTTATTCTATTGGTGACCAATGTTATAGGGAAGTATTATGTCGTTGACTCGGGATAACCAAGTCTTCGTGGGTACTTGACACCTTTTAAAGGAGACAGATATCACCTGCGGGATTATAGAGGAGGGGGTAATGAACCTAGGACTCCTAAGGAGTTATTTAATCATAGACATTCATCTTTAAGGAATGTGATAGAACGTGTTTTTGGGGTGTTAAAAGCTCGATTTGGGATTTTGAAGTCAATGCCACCGTATTCACTCAAGGCTCAGTCCTACATTGTAGTTGCATGTTGTGCTCTTCACAATTATATTAAGGATGAGCAGGTTGCCGACAAAGAATTTAATAGACTTCGTGCGTACGATGCATTAGATCCGGCTCAAGAGGCTGAGAATACTGCTTTACCTACTGTTAATTATGTCACTGAATATCCAGGAAATGTGGAAGGAACCGCCAATGAGATGAACACATTGAGGATAGAAATTGCAAACCAATTAGCTAGATGTGCTGGTCTAGCAGAAATATGATACACAATTATTTTGTCATATCACATTCGTCTTTATATGTTGGTGAACAAACAATAGCATTGTGGTTAATCATTTTGTGATATCACTTTTTGTAAAGAACTTCGTGAACAAACAACAAAGTTGTGCTTCATCATCTCCGTTTATCAATTTTTGTAACTATTGATAACTATTACAACTTTGTTTGGATCTCACCCTTAATATAATTGATGTTTATAAAATTCATGTTGATACAGAAATATGACTACCAATATTCCCCCAATGTGCTACTGTGGAATGGGAAAGATGATAATGAAGACTTCAAGAACTAAAAAAAATACAGGACGACAATTTTATACATGTCCAGTCAAGCAAGAATGTATTTAATACTTTGTTCGTAAGACTAATATAAAAAATTATGCATGTATTATTGGGTTTGAAGACAACTATTGGTTTTGAAGACAATATTAGTCAATTCCATGCTTTCTGAAGACAATGTTAATCGATTTGCAAAAATGTGAATTGTCAGAAAAAATACATACATAATAATGACTTAATGGCAGTCATTGTATTATTTAAGGCGAAAAAATTTATTCCAAATCAGTGTTTACCAAACAGTCTCCTGCTCTCAGTGAGCTCTAAAATCGATTCCAGAATAGTTTTTACCAAACAGGCTCTAGCTCTCAAATAGCTCTGGAATCGATTCCAGAGCAACGTTTCCAAACATGCTCCAAAGAGGCTCCAGCTCTCAATCAGCTCTAGAAATAAGTGGGAGCTCAAAAATGACTCCAGAGGAAGATGGACACGGTCTATTCGAGATCCTGGTGTGAACCGTTGGTTCAATGGCGGTTCACTCACACCGTTCTGGTTGGTTCAGAATTGGGGTGTGACAACTTGGTATCAGAGCCCTCGGGCTCTGTCCAACAAACCATATTGCACTTAACTAAGTTGATGAACTGAGTTAGGAAATATTAAATTTTTTTAATACAAACACATCCTAAGCATTGTTTGATACCTGAGAAGGATTAAGAAAGAACATAATATACTATACTAAATATGAAACTTAACATGTGCACATACACTAGTTAGGTGAAACATGAAAACTTTCAATAAATAAGAAAAAGAGTATCAGATAAATAGTGCTACAGGGTACAGTCCACAAACCGGACAGTTACCCTGTTATATAAACCGTCAAGAGAGTGAAAGTGAAAGTAAATCATGGGGTAGGGGGCCTAGGAGGTATAGGGTCTGCTATATCATAATCTCGCTCGTAAGCAACCCTAAGCCAATGCACCTGGTCTTGAGTCGCCCGTAGGCTACGAGCCAGATGTCCCAACTCCTGACCCATCTCTCGCTGAGACTCTAGGATGACCCTCTGGGTGTCCCTGATCTCAGTGAACATACTCAACACCGGGTCTAGGGAGGGATGAGACGGTCGGGCTGTAGAGGTAGATGGTGGTGCTGCAGGTGTAGGCTGTGGAGCTGGCGCTGGTACATCCTCTACCCTATCCTCGTCATCATCACACTCGATCTCTGCTGCATAGGCTGCATTGGCTGCTGCTGCTGCTGCTGTGGGTGCTACCCTCCCGAGTGGACGAGGGTGAGCCTCCAACTCATCGTCGCTAACAGGCAGATCGACCATCTACATCCTCTGAATAGCATCCCAGTCAATGTCGGATGTCATGGTATCTTCAACAGTCACCTCGCCTCTCATGCTCACACCCAGGCGACGTAGAAGGAAGGTGATGAGACGACCGTATGGAAGGTTACTGGCCTGATCGGCCAGGGTCACCTGATGCATGGTCCGGATGATGAGGTAAGGGAGAGCGACCCGCTCCCCGGTGCAGACACAGTAGGTGATGTACTGAGTGAGCTGAGATAACTCACTGTAGTGGCCGCTCTGGGGCACAATGTCATGCTAGATAATACGGCTTTAGACTCGAGCTAGGGGCTTCAGACTAGCCGCCTTCATAGGAGCCCCAGGATTTAGGATATGCTCTGCGATCTCTCGGCGTAGGTCCTCACTCAGATAGCCCTTCACCTTTGGAGGGCAGTATACCAAGTCTCCATCATTGGGTACCCCCAGCAGGTCAGCTAATTGGTGGGTGTTGAAGGAGATGGGGACACCCTTGACGTAGCTGGAGATGCGCAAGTCCCTACCCTGGTTGGGATCGTTGACATCCCCATGCAGCTCCAGGTTAGCATAAAAATGCTTAACCAGGTTGGGTTGAGTGGTATCTGTATAGGAGATTACAGGTACCCACCCAAGCGCGTCAAAAGCTGCTTGTACATCGAACCTCTCCAACTGATCCAAGTTGACCCGCCGCCCAGATTCGATGTTTTTGCTATCAAACCATGGGAAACGAGCTTGTGCCTCCAAGGAACGAAACCAACGCTCGTCGAGTTGTAGAGCTGGTGGCTGAGGAGTGCGCACGCTCGAGCCATGAGGATGTTTGCCAAGAGCACGACCTGGAGCCATTAAACTGCAAAACAAAAGAAAATAAGAAGAAAAGGTTAATTTTTGTCAAAATTTCGACAGCATAACAACTGTAATTCGAGAAAAAGCCTCGAACTCACCCAAAAACATGGGGAGGAGGACTTACGTAACCCCCACACTCTTCAACAAACCAATCACAGGCAATTACAACAAGAAATTTCAGGAATTTGAGAAAAATCAAGAAATTTTGAATTTTTATTGAAAACCTAGGTTAAAAAGTGTAAAAATTTGATTTTTACCAAAACCTTTCGGTGGAAGTCCAAATAGGTTGAGGGCTTTTTCTCTTGGGAGTCCCTAAACCCTTTCTATGCCGAAGGAAAAGAGTTCCTACGGTTAGAATCTCTCAATCAAAGAAAAATAGAAAATTGCTAGGTAAAGACGATATTAAAATTTATAAAAACTTGATAGAGGGGGAAGGGACTTACCTGGAGACGATATGCCAAGTCCAAATTGCAAGAAAATCACTCCTAGGGTGACCGGTCGGACTGTAGAAGCTTGGAAACCAGAGGGAAATGCCACCGGAGAAGAAAAAAGAATGAGAAAAGTGAGATTTTTCTCACTTTTCGCGACTTTAAAGCCAATTCTGGGCATACCAGTCAACTATACCGGTCGACCGGTACCCCTACAGGGCTGCAACCGCTATGTCTCGGTCAGAATTTTAATTCTGACCGGTCGACTATACCGGTCGCAGCATATTCTACAGTGGTGTGACCGGTATGTTGCGACCGGTCAGCACCAGAATAGCCAGAAAAATCTCTGAAATTTTTTTAAAATTTTGTAAATTTAAATACTCCCTTTTTCCGACTGTTTCGCCTTATGTTGTTCAAGACTAACACCACTATTGCTTCATTCTCATGTGTTATGTCTTCTTCTCAGATCCAAATAGAATAGTCTGAGATGGTGGGCGAAAACGGTCGTAGGGGTCGAAAGCGTCACCAGGCTAGGATGCGCCTTGAGGAAGAAGAGCAGGTTGAACCAGGCCATGTTAGAGAGCCATGCCCGGAAGTTGAGGAAGAACAGGTTCCAGAGGTACCGACAAATTTACCTGTCCCACCTCACAGGAATTCGGAGGCCATTGTTACAAACCTGGTCTATCAGATGCAAGCTCAGCAGAAAGAATTCCTGAGCGAGATACTGAAGATGTTCAGGCAACCGGGTTCTATTCCCACTGGAGGTACGCCCGAGTCTGGAGGGAATAATACTACACAGCCAACGCATGGTAGTCCAGGGCCGATGGGCCAACCCCAGAATGTACCACCACCGCACCAGTTCCGTCATCTTCTGCTTATCAGGGAGCATATCCGTATCCACCACCATGGTACGAAATGAATACATAGGGACAACACGATCTCAGCAGGGCGGTGGATAGATTCATAAAGTTGAAGCCTTCATCATTCACAAGTAAGACAGGGAAACCATTATGGCCAGCACAGTGGGTTGCAGAGATGGAGAAGAATTTCCAATTAATGACTTGTTCAGAGGATGAAAAGGTCCTATTTGGCACTCACATGCTGAAAGAAGATGCAAATGCTTGGTGGAATTCTACACAGGCATATTTGGAGACAAAGCATACACAGGTGGATTGGGAAGTGTTCAAGGTTGCCTTCTTCGATAAGTATTTTTCGAAGAGCTTCAGAGATCAGATGAAGAAGGAGTTTCTTAATCTATAGCAGTCTCAGTCGACTGTGGATGCTTATCAACAGAGGTACGAGGAGTTATTTTTCTTCGCACCGGCAAGTATGCAAGAAGAAGAGACCAAGACACATAGGTTCACCATGGGACTACGTGGAAGCATCAGAGAGCACATATTGGGTCTGGACAAGAAAATCTATAATGAGGCTGTGCAGGTTGCGAGGGTGATAGAGTCCAGTCAACGGGACAGCTTCTTCGCACAGAACAGGGGAGTGAAGAGACCTGCTATTGAGAGTTCGGGTGGCGGTAACAATAGACCTTTCTGCCCATACAGGGCTCAGACCGCTACAATACCTGCTAGGAACAATACGGCACCACTTGTGACACAGAACGCCGGATACAACCCAAATATCAAATGTTTCAATAGTCAGCAAGTGGGTCATATTGCAAGGACCTGCACTCTACCTAGGAAGCAACCTCCCCAGCAAGGAAAAGTATATGCGGTCACCACTGAAGAGGCAGCCGCATTACCTGATGTGGTCACTGGTACGACTCTATCCCTTACTATTTGGCTTACTATTTTCATTGTGTGTATGAGCATGTAGAACTAAGGGATAATAAAAATTTTAGGAATTGTAAATGTAGTTGGTATACCTGCCAGAGTACTATTTGACTCTGGGGCTACGTACTCCTTTGTTTCTATTTCCTTTGGGAAGCGAATGGAGTTACCAATTAAGCACTTGAACCCAAGCTTGATAGTTCGCTCTCCACTAGGAGTTGAAGTGGCTTTGACTGAATATTATGGATCATGTACTGTATGTATTGAGGGCCAAGACTTAGAAGCAAATCTGGAACTACTCGAGATGGCAGACTTTGATGTCATCTTGGGAATGGATTGGCTAGGCCATCATTCAGCTATCCTATTATGTGGTGAAAGGAAGCTTGTGCTTACAGACAAAAAGGGAAAGGAGTATAGATTTACTGGAATCAAGCTATCTAGGAAGCGGAAGGTGATCCTCTCCACCCTAAAAGCCAAGCGATGCTTAGAGAAAGGGGGAGTGGGTATCTAGTATCTGTAGTCGACATCACGGCGGAGTCACACAAGATGGAAGATATAGATGTGGTTTGAGAGTTCCCAGATGTATTTCCAGAGGAGCTTCCATGTTTACCATCGGACAAGGCTACAGAGTTTGTAATAGACCTTATGCCAGGTTCGGCGCCGGTGTCTAAAGCACCATACAGGATGGCCCCTATCGAGTTACAGGAGTTGAAGACCCAACTACAAGAATTGTTAGATAAGGGTTTCATATGACCTAGCATATCGCCTTGGGGAGCACCTCTATTATTTGTCAAGAAGAAAGACGGAAGTGTAAGACTATGCATTGACTACCGTAAACTGAACAAGTTGACGATCAAGAATCGGTATCCTTTGCCTAGAATCGATGATCTGTTCGATCAATTGCAGGGTGCAAAGGTTTTCTCGAAGATTGATCTCCGATCAGGGTATCACCAACTGAAGATCAAGGCCGGAGATATTCCGAAGACTTCTTTCAGGACGAGGTATGGGCATTATGAGTTTCTAGTCATGTCATTCGGGTTGACCAACGCCCCAGCGTCGTTCATGGAACTGATGAACCGAGTGTTTCATGATATGTTGGACACTTTGGTCATCGTATTCATCGATGACATATTGGTCTACTCAAAGGACACGGAGGCTCATACAACACATTTGAGGGCAGCCCTACAACGGCTGAGACAAGAAAAGCTTTATGCTAAGTTCAAGAAGTGCGAGTTTTGGCTGAAGGAAGTGGCTTTCTTGGGCCATGTAGTATCTGAAGACGGTATCAAGGTTGATCCAAGTAAGATAGCTGCTATAGTAGGATGGGAAGCACCAAAATCTGTTGCGGAGATTCGTAGTTTCCTTGGGTTGGCTGGTTATTATAGAAGATTCGTGGAAGATTACTCCAGGATCGCTGTTTCACTCACCAGATTGACCAAGAAGGGAGAGAAATTCATATGGACAGATGAGTGCGAGAAGTGCTTTCAGACTTTGAAGTCAAGACTAGTCTCTGCACCTATCTTGACCATCCCAGAACCAAGCGTACCGTTTACTTTATATACGGATGCTTCAGGGTTGGGTATTGGGTGTGTATTGATGCAAGGAGAACAGGTGATTGCTTACGCATCAAGACAGTTAAAGGAGCATGAGAAGAACTATCCTACGCATGATTTGGAGCTAGCAGCGGTTATACATGCAATCAATACTTGGAGACACTACTTGTACGGTGAGCAGTTTCAGATTAAGTCAGATCACAAGAGCTTAACTTATCTTTTCACTCAGAAGGATCTGAATATGAGACAGAGGAGATGGCTGGAGTTATTAAAAGATTATGATTGTGACATCCAGTATCATCCGGGTAAAGCAAATGTTGTGGCTGACGCCTTAAGCAGAAAGTGGGCATCGAAACCTGAGGCAGGACCAAGTACAAATGCTGCATTATGTGCCGCAGCCTCAAGTTCAATTGAAGATGATGAAGAACATATTTTAGAGACTGCAGAAGATCCAGTTGAGCAAGGCTTAATTCATAAGTTCACCATGATGTTCGCAGCCTTGAAGATCTCACTGGATCTAGTTGATGAAGTCAAGGTAGCAATCCTACAGGATCCACATCTCAAGACAGTGCAAGAAGACCTAGAGAAGGATACGAGCAGTCCTGACTTTACCTTGGATTCAGACAAGGTACTCAGGTATCGTGGATGGTTATGTATACCTGAGAGTGAAGGCTGCAATATCAGAGATCGAGTTATGACTGAAGCTCATTACACTCCATATTCGGTACATCCAGGAAGTACCAAAATGTACCATGATTTAAGAAGACTATATTGGTGGACGGGTATGAAAGCAGATATAGCTCGTTTCGTGTTTCAATGTTTGAATTGTCAACAAGTTAAAGCAGAAAGGCAGAGACCCACAGGTTTACTACAGCCATTACCGGAACCTGCATGGAAGTGGGATTGTATCACTATGGATTTCGTCACTGGCCTACCTTTGACCCCAAGGTCAGTGGATGCAGTTTGGGTTATAGTCGACCGACTTACCAAGACAACTCGATTTATTGCGGTCAGACCTCAGTATACCATGGAGAAGCTAGCCAAGTTGTATATTGATAATATAGTCAAACTCCATGGCGTTCCAGAGAGTATAGTATCTGACAGAGATCCCCATTTTACATCAAAGTTTTGGAAAGGATTACAGAAAGCTATGGGAACAAAGTTGAAGTTCAGTTCAGCTTTTCACCCTCAGACGGACGGACAGTCAGAACGAACTATTCAAATTTTAGAAGATATGCTCCGAGCTTGTGCATTAGATTTCAAGGGAGTTTGGGATGAGAAACTATCACTTATCGAGTTTGCTTATAACAATAGTTATCAGGCTACAATTCAGATGGCCCCATATGAAGCACTCTATGGGAAGAAGTGTCGTACACCTCTGCTATGGAATGAGGTAGGAGAAAGAAGAATTGTAGGACCGGAGTTTGTTGAAGAAACTTGTCGAGTAATTGATCAGATCAAGGAAAGAGTAAAGACAACACAAGTTCGACAGAAGCACTATGCGGATAATCAACGTCGAGATCTGGAGTTTGCAGTGGGTGACAAAGTATTCTTGAAGGTATCACCGGTGCAAGGTCTGAAACGGCTTGGTAAGAAGGGGAAGCTATGCCCCAGGTATGTGGGACCATATGAGATATTGAGCCGACGTGGTAATGTAGCATATCAATTGGCTCTACCACCATCTATGTCAAGCGTTCATAATGTGTTCCATGTATCATTACTGAAGAAGTATGTCAGAGATCCATCGCACATCTTGACAGCAGACCCCCTAGACTTGACTGAAGACTTAACATTTTGAAGTGGTGCCTGTGACGCTCTCAAGACGAAAGGTACAGCAACTTCGAACCAAGGATATCCATTATGTGAAGGTGCATTGGAGAAGCCAAAATGTCGAAGAAATTACTTGGGAAGAGGAGAGCGCAATGAGGAAGGAGTATCCTAATCTTTTCGACGATCAAGGTACGTTTAAATTTCGAGGCCAAAATTTCTTTTAAGGGTGGGGGAGTTGTGAGACCTACTTGCAAATTTCGGGACAAAATTTCTTTTAAGGGTGGGGGAGTTGTAAGACCCGTACTCCGTAAACCCGGTCTAAACCTTGGTTTTATGTCGTGACAGGTCTTCCGATCATTACCGGGCCAACCGGGACGAGCGGATGACAAACAAGTACGAAATCGGACCAAAGACAATCAAATCAACATGATTTTATGTTGACCGGTCGATGGTACGGGTCTTGCTACCGGTCGACCGGTCAGCTCTGCGCAGCTGACTACGGAGATCCAAAAATTGATCTCTGTGGGTCCCATTTTCCTAAACCCTAATGCCTAAACCTTCCTAATCCTAATAAGGTTACTAAACCTTAATTCTAGCCTATATAAACACCCTTAAACCTCCTCAAATCCTTTCCATTGTCTCTCACAAACCCTAGAGAAGAGAAAGAGGTTGGAAAGGAGAAGGAGCTAGGAAGAAGAAGGAGGTGCCGCCATTGCTGTTCGACGACGCTCACTTTACGCCAGTCGACGGTAAGTGTTTTAACCATTATTCTTACCCTATGACTCTAGGATAGTTATAAGGGTGGATCAATACCATGCAAAGTAGGTATTGATATAAAACCCTAATTGGACCTTAAAACCCTAATTTTCCGTCAAACCCTAGATTTGAGTTCCGAGATGATATTCATCGAAATAAGACTTGAATGAGTTGGGGATAACTCTAACTCAAATATTAGACTTAGAATGGATAGGAGAAACCCTTAAAATCCAAGGATGATCGACGGTAGTCGAAAAAAAACGAAGTGTATGGTCTTCTAGAGACATATCGATCGACCATACCGGTTGTTAGTTTGCTCACAGTGCTGCAACCGGTATGTTGCGACCGGTCAGCTCTGAAAGGCTGGTTTTGGACCATGTTGGGTTCCAACCAACATGAATCCCTAAGAAATCTATTCTAATGAAACCTTAATAATATTGTAGGACTTTGTGACTTCCCGTTTGGATCTTGCGACGTAGAGCAAGCTAACAAACGAGTATCAGGTAAGGGAATCTGACCTAAACCTAATAATTAATGGATAGTAAATCTTTGTTATTAACACTGAATATATATGATGTGATGTTTGTGCATATTCAAATGCCATCCTTTACTTTCAGTTATTATTATTGTTCACGCATTGATAGGATGTGATTGTTAAGCATGTGATTGTTTTCGTTAGTGTGTAGAGTGGGGCATGGGCCTGGGATCGCTCCTCACACTAGCACTTTTTGTAGTATTCTATCTTAACATGCTTGGTACGGGTGGGGCATCAGGGGAAGGTCGTGGTACTGTGGTCTCCGATGTTGATGCTGGCCTGGCCATGGTTATGTGGCACTGTGGTCTCCGAGGTCGACGCTGGCTTGTCCATGATGCTTTAGCTCTATCTCTATGCCGTAGGGAGTTATGTTGTGATAGGGTCTACCTGCGTTATGTATCTATCCTAGTGGGTTAGTTGCGGATAGGGCATCAGGGGAGGTGTGGGAATGCCTTAGCTCTATCTCTATGCCGTAGACGGCTGTGCTGGGATAGAGCATACATTGATGACATATAGGATTGGTTAGTTGCGAGCCCAGTTTGCGAGCCCTGGCCAGTAGGGGCTTAGGTACTGGTATGGGTAGAGCATCAGAGAGGTACGGGGGTATCTTAGCTCTATCTCTATTCCATGATGGGTGCATGTAGGCCAATGGGGGTGTGATCCATGAGGTGCCATACACTCATGTATAGAGGTGCGGGGGCCAACGAAACTTTCTATAGCACATTGCAAACTTAAACCAGACCACAGCATAAAATGATTGTTACTCATGCATAATATTGTGAAACTGTTTGCTTGTCTTACTGAGCTAAGTTGTGAGCTCACCCTTTGTATATATACATGTTTTTAGATGTTGATGCAGGTTATACGATGGATGACTACATGAACACTCCGGCGTTTAGTGATGTTGCTGCTTTGGGTGTACAGGCAGGAGAGGACGAGCATGACGCTTCATGCGAGTGCCCTTTCTGGGTGTACCTTTGATTGGATTTTTATTTATTTGTTTCAGTTATTTTCAATTGGATTAAGTGGATGTAAGGATATGATATTTTATGTTTGGATGTGAATAATTGGATATTCTATTTAATTTATCAATAGATTCTTAGTTCATTTATTTAAAGACTTCCGCTGTATTATTTATATTCTGATTGTGGTTATGTGTAATGGTTTGTATGAGTGGACACGATCTATTCGAGATCCTGGTGTGAACCGTTGGTTCAATGGCGGTTCACTCACACCGTTTTGGTTGGTTCAGAATTGGGGTGTGACAGGTGATCACAGGAAGCCAGCCCATATCACCAAAAGCGCCCTCCACATTAAACAAGGCTAGACTAGTCAAGTTTACACAGCGACCCCCTTTTACTTTCTTACGCTCATAGCGAGCATACTGAGCTTTTGCCTCGTTGGAGCGGAAACGAACGGGGTCATGAGCCCTAGGAACCTTGGTATGAGCCATACTATCTACCAAGACACAGAAAAACAAACAAGATATTAGAAATGGTGAAAAACTCAGAAATTTTGGCATTATAACGGCATAATTTGGCCAAAAGCCTCACTTTTCACCCAAATAACTGGGCAGGAGGACTTACATAGGTTCCAAATCATCTTGCAAAGCTCATACAATTGGAAATTTAATCTAGAAAGATTGAATTTGATGAAATTTTAATAAATTCGAAAAATCTCAAAAATTAGGTCAAAAATGGAAAATTTTAAGTTTCTCGATAACCAATCGATGAAACTCAAAATTTTTTGAGAGTTTTCGTCCATTGGGTGACCAATAGCAAAAACCCCCAATAAAAATTAAATTTTTATGATTAGAAAAAGTTTAATTTGAAGAAAACGATGTAAATGGATGAAAACCTAGTTTAGAAAGCTTAAAAATGGGAAACAGTAGAGAGCATACCTGAAGAGACGGAGCGGGAGTCATGAACGGAAGAAACAATCACCAAACCCTAGGGATCGATACTGTAGCAACTCAGGGGAAGCGAGTTGAGTTGGAGGAAAGGAGGAAGAATAGGAAATGAAACCAAAATTAGGTTTAAAAACCTGATTTTGGATTGTAGGGTCGCAGAATTCGACAAAATGTGCGACCCTACGACCGACCCTACCATCGACCTTAGGCTCTCGGTGATCTGACAGAAACCATGGGTCGGACCTAGGGTCAGGCATATACCGACCCTACGATCGACCCTAGGCTCTCGGAGAGCTGACATGGTTTCTGGGGTCGCATACCCTAGGGTCGCATAAGGAGCGACCCTACCATCGACTCTACGATGGAAAATATAGTATTTTGTCAGAATGACTTGAACAATTGGAAATTTATACTGATTAGTAGGATTTTGACTTGGGAACAACTTATATTGATTGCCTCACATGTTCTATGATTGTTTTCAGACACTACCACCACCAAGACAGGAAATGGCTGGGCAAAGAGTTACCAGACGAGGCCGTAACCCAATTCCACCACCACCACCTGTGGAGGAAGACAGCCATGTAAATCCTAATGTAAAAGAGAATCTGAATATGGCACCGCCAGTGTCTAGTGGCTAGGAAAATCCTACAAACTTGCCAGCCCCACCTACAGATCTGGCTACAGCGGTAATGAACCTGGCACAACAGCTGCAGCAAATACAACAGGTGCAAGCCAATATGCAAGCTGCTATAGGAATGGCTTTTCCAGCTGCACATATGACACCTATGCTAGCAGGACAAGCTAGCACAGTACCAGGGGGAAGCAACATGGTACCCCATGCACCTCAAACACTAGTCATGCAGGCTCCAGTGCAGAATCCTGAGGTAGCTCAAGGTAGTTACTAGTACCAACCACCTATGTATGGGGCCTATGCTCAGTATCAACTGGACCACTCCAGACTGATCGAGCATTTCCTGAAGATGAAGCCTAAAGAATATAATGGTAAACCAGCTGATCCTTTGTGGCCAGCACATTGGATCGATGAAATGGAGAGGAATTTTATGATGATGATAGTGAATGAGGAGGAGAAAGTACTGTGTGCAACCTTCATGCTGAAAGGCGATGCACACCACTGGTGGAAGTCTACACAGACTTATCTGTTAACAAAGCACGCCCAATAGACCTGGGCTATCTATAAAGAGGCATTATTTGAGAAGTACTTCCCCAGAAGTTTTAGAGATTCTATGGAGAAAGAGTTCCTGAGTTTATATCAGGGGCAAATGACTGTGGATGCATACCAACAGCGTTATGAAGAGCTGTTCTTCTTTTCACCCGCTAGCATGCAAGAGGAAAATACAAAGACCCGAAGGTTCATCATGGGACTCAGGGGAAGTATCCGTGAGCATGTTCTGGGATTGGAAAAGAAAGTATACAATGAAGCAGTACAGATTGCTCGAGTAATAGAGTCGAGCCAGAAAGAGAGCTATTTTGCTCAAAATAGGGGTATTAAAAGGCCAAATGGAAATTCATACAACGGAGGAAATATGTAAGACCCACACTCCATAAACCCGGTCTAAACCTTGGTTTTGGGTCGTGACAGGTCTTCCGATCATCACCGGGCCAGACGGGACAAGCGGATGACAACCAGGTACGAAATCGGACCAAAGACGACCAATTAAACCTGATTTCAGGTTGACCGGTCGATGGTACCAGTCTTGGTACCGGTCGACCGGTATGGCCTGCGCAGCTATGTGCGGGAATCTGGAAATTAGTCTCTGCGGGTCCCACTTTCCTGATTTCGAATCCTAGAAGTTTCCTAATCCTAGTAGGGTTACTAAACCCTATTTTTAGCCTATAAATACACCCATAAACCTCCTCAAATCCTTTCCATTATCTCTCCCAAACCCTAGAGAAGAGAAAGAGGTGGGAAAGGAGAAGGAGCTAGGAAGAAGAAGAAGGTGCCGCCCTTACCGTTCGACGAAGCTCACGCTACGCCGGTCAACGGTAAGTGTTTTAACTATTCTTCTTATCCTATGTTAGTTTTGTGGGTGGAGAAATACCATGCAAAGTAGGTATTGATCTAAAACCCTATCTGAACCTTAAAACCCTAAGTTGTCGTCAAACCTTAGATTTGAGTTTCGAGATGATATTCATCGAAACGAGACTTGAATGAGTTGGGGATAACTCTAACTCCAAGTTTAGACTTAGAATGGATAGGAGAAACCCTAAAAATCTATGTAGAGTGATCGATGGAAGTCGACAAATCAAGTGTACGGTCTTTCGGAGACATACCGGTCGACCATACCGGTTGACAGTCTGTTCACAGTGCTGCGACCGGTATGGTGAGACCGGTCAGCTCTGAAAGACTGACTTTGGATTTTTGTTGGTTTCCGACCAACATGAAACCTTAAGAAGATATTCTAATGAAACCCTAATAATGTTGTAGGAGTTTGTGACTTATCGTTTGGATCTTGCGACATGGAGCAAGTTATTAAACGAGCGTCAGGTAAGGGAATCTGACCTAAACCTAATAATTAAGGGACAGTAAATCTTTGTTAATCACTTGAATAAACATAATGTGATGTTTGTGCATATTCACATGCCATCCTTTACTTTCAGTTATTATTACTGTTCATGCATTGTTAGGATGTGATTGTTAGGCATGTGATTGTTTTCGTTAGTGTGTGGAGTGGGGCATGGGCCTGAGATCGCTCTTCACATTAGCACCTTTTGTAGTATTCTGTCTTAACATGCTCGGTACGGGTGGGGCATCAGGGGAAGGTCGTGGTACGGTGGTCTCCGATATTGATGTTGTCCCGGCCACTGTTATGTGGTACTGTGGTCTCCGAGTCGACGCTGGCTTGTCCACGATGCTTTAGCTCTATCTCTATGCCGTAGGGAGTTATGTTGGGATAGGGTCTACCTGCGTTATGTTTCTATCCTAGTGAGTTAGTTGCGGATAGGGCATCAGGGGAGGTGTGGGAATGCCTTAGCTCTATCTTTATGCCGTAGACGGCTGTGCTGGGATAGAGCATACATTGATGACATATAGGATTGGTTAGTTGCGAGCCCAGTTTGCGAGCCCTGGCCAGTAGGGGCTTAGGTACTGGTATGGGTAGAGTATCAGGGGAGGTACGGGGGTATCTTAGCTCTATCTCTATTCCATGATGGGTGCATGTGGGCCAATGGGGGTGTGATCCATGAGGTGCCACACACTCATGTATAGAGGTACGGGGGCCACCAAACCTTTCTATAGCACATTGCAAACTTATAGCCAGACCACAGCATAAAACTGATTGTTACTCATGCATAATATTGTGAAACTGTCTGATTATCTTACTGAGCTGTGTTGTGAGCTCACCCTTTGTGTACACATTGTTTTTAGATGTTGATGCAGGTTATACTATTGATGATTACATGAACGGTCCAGCGTATGGAGGTGTTGCTGCTCTGGATGTGCAAGTAGGAGAGGGCGAGCATGACGCTTCTTGCGAGTGCCCTTTCTGCGTGTACCTTTGATCGGATTTTATTTATTTCTTTATTTATTTTCGGTTGGATTAAATGGATGTATGGATATTATTTTATGTGTTTGAATTTGGATAATGGGATATTTATTTAAATTATCAATAGATACTCAGTTCATTCTATTTAAAGTCTTCCGCTGTATATTTATATTCTGATTGTGGTTATGTGTAATGGTTTGTATGAGTGGACACGGCCTATTCGAGATCTTGGCGTGAACCATTGGTTCAATGACGGTTCACTCACACCATTCTAGTTGGATCAGAATTGGGGTGTGACAACTTGGTATCAGAGCTCTCGGGCTCTGTCCAACAAACCATATTGCACTTAACTAAGTCGATGAACTGAGTTAGGAAAAATTTAAAAATCTTTAATACAAACACACCCTAAGCATTGTTTGATACCTGAGACTGATTAAGAAAGAGAATAATGGACTATTCTAAATATTAAACTTAACATGTGCACATACACTAGTTAGGTGAAACATAAAATTTTTTCATTAAACAAGTAAATGGGTATCAGATAAAATAGTGCTACAGGGTACAATCCACTAACCGGACAGTTACCCTGTATTATAAACCGTCTGAAGAAAAAGAAATATGAGGGACAATCATGGGGTGGGGGGCCTGGGAGGAATAGGGTCTGCTATATCATAGTCTCGCTCGTAAGCAACCCTGAGCCAGTGCACCTGATCCTGTGTGACTCTGAGACTGCGAGCTAACTGCGCCAAGTCGCGGCTCATCTCACCCTGAGTGTCCCGGATCTCCATAATCATACCCATCATGGTGTCGGAGGGACAGCTTCTTTGCTCAGAACAGGGGAGTGAAGAGACCTGCTAGTGAGAGTTCGGGTGGCGGTAATACGAGACCATTCCGCCCATACAGGGCTCAGACCGCTACAGTGCCTGCAAGGAATAATGCGGCACCACCTGTGCCACAGAATGCCGGATACAACCCGAATATAAAGTGTTTCAACTGCCAGCAAGTGGGTCATATTGCAAGGACCTGCACTCTACCAAAGAAACAACCTCCCCAGCAAGGAAAAGTTTATGCGGTCACCACTGAAGAGGCAGCTGCATCACCTGATGTGGTCACTGGTATGACTTTATCCCTTACTATTTGGCTTACTATTTTTCATTGTGTGTATGCATATATAGAACTAAGGGATAATAAAAATTCCAGGAATTGTAAATGTAGCTGGTATACCCGCCAGAGTATTATTTGACTCCGGGGCCACGCACTCCTTTGTTTCTATTTCTTTTGGGAAGCGAATGGAATTACCAATCAAGCATTTGAACCCAAGCTTGATAGTTCGCTCTCCACTAGGAGTCGAAGTGGCTTTGACCGAATATTATGGACCATGTACTGTATGTATTGAGGGCCGAGACTTAGAAGCAAACCTAGTACTACTTGAGATGGCAAACTTTGATGTCATCCTGGGAATGGATTAGCTAGGCCGTCATTCAGTCATCCTATTATGTGGTGAAAGGAAGCTTGTGCTTACTGACAATGAGGGAAGGGAGTATAGCTTCGCTGGGATCAAGCTATCTAGGAAGCGGAAGCTGATTCTCTTCGCCCTAAAAGCTAAAAGATGCTTAGAGAAGGGGGGAGTGGGTTATCTAGTATCTGTAGTCAACACCACTGCGGAGGTGCCAAAGATGGAAGATCTAGAGGTGGTACGAGAGTTTCCAGATGTATTTCCAGAAGGCCTTCTAGGTTTACCACCAGACAGGGCTACAAAATTTGTGATAGACCTTATGCCAGGTTCGGCGCCGGTGTCTAAAGCACCATACAGGATGGCCCCTACCGAGTTAAAGGAGTTGAAGACCCAATTACAAGAAGTGTTGGATAAGGGCTTCATACGACCTAGTATATCACCTTGGGGAGCACCGGTATTATTTGTCAAGAAAAAAGATGGAAGTGTACGGCTATGTATTGACTACCGTGAGCTGAACAAGTTGACGATCAAGAATCGGTACCCTTTGCCTAGGATCGATGATTTGTTTGACCAGTTACAGGGCAAAGGTTTTCTCAAAGATCGATTTCCGATCAGGGTATCACCAATTGAAGATCAAGGCCGGAGATATTTTGAAGACTGCTTTCAGGACGAGGTATGGGCATTATGAGTTTCTAGTTATGTCTTTCGGTTTGACCAATGCTCCAGCATCGTTTATGAAACTGATGAACCGAGTGTTTCATGATATGTTGGACACTTCGGTCATCGTATTCATCGATGACATATTGATCTACTCTAAGGACATGGAGACTCATACAACACATTTGAGGGCAGCCCTACAACGACTGAGACAGGAGAAGCTTTATGCTAAGTTCAAGAAGTGCGAGTTTTGGCTAAAGGAAGTGGCTTTCTTGGGCCATGTTGTATCTGAAGACGGTATCAAGGTTGATCCAAGTAAGATAGCTGCTATAGTAGGATGGGAAGCACCAAAATCTGTTGCGGAGATTCGTAGTTTCCTTGGGTTGGCTGGTTATTATAGAAGATTCGTGAAAGATTACTCCAGCATCATTGTTCCACTCACCAGATTGACTAAGAAGGGAGAGAAATTCATATGGACAGATGAGTGTGAGAAGTGTTTTCAGACTTTGAAGTCAAGACTAGTCTCTGCACCTATCTTGACCATCCCAGAACCAAGCGTACCGTTTACTTTATATACGGATGCTTCGGGGTTGGGTATCGGGTGTGTATTGATGCAAGGAGAACAGGTGATTGCTTACGCATCAAGACAGTTAAAGGAGCATGAGAAGAACTATCCTACGCATGACTTGGAGCTAGCAGCGGTTATACATGCAATCAAGACTTGGAGACACTACTTGTACGGTGAGAAGTTCCAGATCAAGTCAGATCACAAGAGCTTAACTTATCTTTTTACTCAGAAGGATCTGAATATGAGACAGAGGAGATGGCTGGAATTATTAAAAGATTATGATTGTGACATCCAGTATCATCCGGGTAAAGCAAATGTTGTGGCTGACGCCTTAGCAGGAAGTGGGCATCGAAACCTGAGGCAGGACCAAGTACAAATGCTGCATTGTGTGCCGCAGCCTCTAGTTCAATCGAAGGCGATGAAGAGCATATAATTGAAACTGCAGAAGATCCAGTTGAGCAAGGCTTGATTCATAAGTTCACTATGATGTTCGCCCCATTGAAGATCTCACCGGATCTAGTTGATGAAGTCAAGGTAGCAATCCTACAGGATCCATATCTTAAGACAGTGCAAGAAGACTTAGAGAAGGATACGAGCAATCCTGACTTTACCTTGGATTCAGACAAGGTGCTCAGGTATCGTGGAAGGTTATGTATACCTGAGAGTGAGGACTACGATATCAGAGACCGAGTTATGACTGAAGCTCATTACACTCCATATTCGGTACATCCAGGAAGTACCAAGATGTACCATGATTTAAGAAGACTATATTGGTGGAGGGGTATGAAAGCTGATATAGCTCGCTTCGTGTTCCAGTGTTTGAATTGCCAACAAGTTAAAGCGGAAAGGCAGAGACCCGCAGGTTTACTACAGCCATTACCGGAACCTGCGTGGAAGTGGGATTGTATCACCATGGATTTCGTCACTGGCCTACCTTTGACACCAAGGTCAGTGGATGCAGTTTGGGTTATAGTAGATCGACTCACCAAGACAGCTCGATTTATTGCGGTCAGACCTCAGTATACCATGGAGAAACTAGCCAAGTTATATGTGGATAATATAGTTAGACTTCATGGCGTTCCAGAAAGTACAGTATCTGACAGAGATCCTCGTTTTACATCAAAGTTCTGGGAAGGATTGCAGAAAGCTATGGGAACAAAGTTGAAGTTCAGTACAACTTTTCACCCTCAGACGGACAGACAGTCAGAGCGAACTATTCAAATTTTGGAAGATATGCTCCGAGCTTGTGCATTAGACTTTAAAGAAGCTTGGGATGAGAAACTATCACTTATCGAGTTTGCTTACAACAACAGCTATCAGGCTACAATTCAGATGGCCCCATATGAAGCACTCTATGGGAAGAAGTGTCGTACACCTCTGTTATGGAATGAAGTGGGGGAAAGAAGAATTGTAGGACCGGAATTTGTTGAAGAAACTTGCCGAGTGATTGATCAGATCAAAGAGAGAGTAAAGACAGCTCAAGTTCGACAGAAGCACTATGCGGATAATCGACGTCGAGATCTGGAGTTTGCAGTGGGTGACAAGGTATTCTTGAAGGTATCACCGGTGCGAGGTCTGAAACGGTTTGGTAAGAAGGGGAAGCTATGCCCCAGGTATGTGGGACCATATGAGATATTGAATCGACGTGGTAATGTAGCATATCAATTGGATCTACCACCATCTATGTCCAGTGTTCATAATGTGTTCCATGTATCATTACTGAAGAAGTATGTCAGAGATCCATCGCACATCTTGACCGCTGATCCCCCAGACTTGACTGAAGACTTAACTTTCGAAGTGGTGCCTGTAATGCTCTCAAGTCGAAAAGTTCAGCAACTTCGAACCAAGGATATCCATTATGTGAAGGTGCATTGGAGAAGCCAAAATATTAAGGAAATTACTTGGGAAGAGGAGAGCGCAATGAGGAAGGAGTACCCTAACCTTTTCAATGATCAAGGTACGTTCAAATTTCGAGGCCAAAATTTCTTTTAAGGGTGGGGGAGTTGTAGAACCTATATGCAAATTTCGGGACGAAATTTCTTTTAAGGGTGGTGGAGTTGTAAGACCCGCACTCCGTAAACCCGGTCTAAACCTTGGTTTTGTGTCGTGACAGGTCTTCCGATCATCACCGGGCCAGACGGGACGAGCGGATGACAACCACGTATGAAATCGGACCAAAGGCGACCAATAAAACCTGATTTCAGGTTGATCGGTCGATGGTACCGGTTTTGGTACCGGTCGACCGATATGGCCTGCGCAGCTATGTGCGGGAATCTAGAAATTGGTCTCTACGGGTCCCACTTTCCTGATTTCGAATCCTAGTAGGGTTACTAAACCCTATTTTTAGCCTATAAATACACCCATAAACCTCCTCAAATCCTTTCCATTATCTCTCGCAAACCCTAGAGAAGAGAAAGAGGTGGGAAAGGAGAAGGAGCTAGGAAGAAGAAGAAGGTGCCGCCATTACCGTTCGACGAAGCTCACGCTACGCCGGTCAACGGTAAGTGTTTTAACTATTCTTCTTATCCTATGTTAGTTTTGTGGGTGGAGAAATACCATGCAAAGTAGGTATTGATCTAAAACCCTATCTGAACCTTAAAACCCTAAGTTGTTGTCAAACCCTAGATTTGAGTTTCGAGATGATATTCATCGAAACGAGACTTGAATGAGTTGGGGATAACTCTAACTCCAAGTTTAGACTTAGAATGGATAGGAGAAACCATGAAATCTATGTAGAGTGATCGACGGAAATCGACAAATCAAGTGTATGGTCTTCCGGAGACATACCGGTCGACCATACCGGTTGACAGTCTGTTCACAGTGCTGCGACCGGTATGGTGAGACCGGTCAGCTCTGAAAGACTGGCTTTGGATTTTTGTTGGTTTCCGACCAACATGAAACCTTAAGAAGATATTCTAATGAAACCCTAATAATGTTGTAGGACTTTGTGACTTATCGTTTGGATCTTGCGACGTGGAGCAAGTTATTAAACGAGCGTCAGGTAAGGGAATCTGACCTAAACCTAATAATTAAGGGACAGTAAATCTTTGTTAATCACTTGAATAAACATGATGTGATGTTTGTGCATATTCACATGCCATCCTTTACTTTCAGTTATTATTACTATTCATGCATTGTTAGGATGTGATTGTTAGGCATGTGATTGTTTTCGTTAGTGTGTGGAGTGGGGCATGGGCCTGGGATCGCTCTTCACATTTGCTCCTTTTGTAGTATTCTGTCTTAACATGCTCGGTACGGGTGGGGCATCAGGGGAAGGTTGTGGTATGGTGGTCTCCGATATTGATGTTGTCCTGGCCACTGTTATGTGGTACTGTGGTCTCCGAGTCGACGCTGGCTTGTCCACGTTGCTTTAGCTCTATCTCTATGCCGTAGGGAGTTATGTTGGGATAGGGTCTACCTGTGTTATGTTTCTATCCTAGTGAGTTAGTTGCGGATAGGGCATCAGGGGAGGTGTGGGAATGCCTTAGCTCTATCTCTATGCCGTAGACGGCTGTGCTTGGGATAGAGCATACATTGATGACATATAGGATTGGTTAGTTGCGAGCCCAGTTTGCGAGCCCTGGCCAGTAGGGGCTTAGGTACTGGTATGGGTAGAGTATCAGGGGAGGTACGGGGGTATCTTAGCTCTATCTCTATTCCATGATGGGTGCATGTGGGCCAATGGGGGTGTGATCCATGAGGTGCCACACACTCGTGTATAGAGGTGTGGGGGCCACCAAACCTTTCTATAGCACATTGCAAACTTATAGCTAGACCACAGCATAAAACTGATTGTTACTCATGCATAATATTGTGAAACTGTCTGATTGTCTTACTGAGCTGTGTTGTGAGCTCACCCTTTGTGTACACATTGTTTTTAGATGTTGATGCAGGTTATACTGTTGATGATTACATGAACGCTCCGGCGTATGGAGGTGTTGCTGCTCTGGATGTGCAAGCAGGAGAGGACAAGCATGACGCTTCATGCGAGTGCCCTTTCTGTGTGTACCTTTGATCGGATTTTATTTATTTTTTTATTTATTTTCGGTTGGATTAAATGGATGTATGGATATTATTTTATGTGTTTGAATTTGGATAATGGGATATTTATTTAAATTATCAATAGATACTCAGTTCATTCTATTTAAAGTCTTCCGCTGTATATTTATATTCTGATTGTGGTTATGTGTAATGGTTTGTATGAGTGGACACGGCCTATTCGAGATCCTGGCGTGAACCATTGGTTCAATGACGGTTCACTCACACCATTCTTGTTGGATCAGAGTTGGGGTGTGACAAAATACAAGGACATTCAAACCCTTCCGTAATCAAGACTTCAATACTGCAGCCAAGACTACTCCAGCAGCTCAACTGCAACAAAAGAAAAATAACGTAAAATGCTTTAACTGCAACCAAGTAGGACATTATTCAAGGGAACGTCCTAAACCCAGAAAGCAGCTACAGCAAGGAAAGGTTTATGCTGTTACATCTGAGGATGTTGTCGCATCTCTTGATGTGATCACAGGTATGACCTGAACCTTTCATTTTGTGTCACATTGTGTGAGCATGTAGACTAAATTAAAACAAATCACAAGTATCTTACCTATTAATGGCAAACCCGCTAGAGTACTCTTTGATTCTGGAGCTACTCATTCCTTTATATCTATGTCATTTGGAAAGAAGCTGAATCTATCCCTCAAATATTTAGACTACAAACTACTTGTACGATCACCTACGGGATTAGAAGTGGAATTAGAAAAAGATTATGGACCATGTCCAGATCTTATTGGCGAGAAGACTTTAGATGCAACCTTGATTCAACTTGAGATGACAAACTTTGACGTCATCTTGGGAATGGACTGGTTAGCTTGGCATTCCGCAAACCTATTATGTGCAGAAAAGAAGCTGACATTTAAAGACAAGGAAGGAGCAGAGTTTAGTTTTGCCCGAACCAAACATCCCCGTAAACGAAAACTCATCCTCTTTGCATTAAAGGCTAAAAAATGCCTCGAGAAAGGAGGAGTTGGGTTTCTAGTATCAGTGGTCAACCTCACCAAGGAAGCACCACGAATGGAGAATATTGATGTTGTGTGTGACTTTCCAGATGTATTTCCTGAAGAATTACCAAGACTACCACCCGACCGAGCGACAGAGTTCGTTATAGATCTAATACCCAGAGCCGCACCAGTATCTAAAGCACCCTATCGAAAGGCTCCTACTAAATTAAAGGAATTAAAAGTACAGTTATAGGAATTACTGGACAAAGGTTACATCAGACCTAGCATATCACCATTGGGAGCGCCAGTATTGTTTGTAAAGAAGAAGGACGGTAGCATTCGACTGTGTATAGACTACCGAGAATTGAATAAGTTGACAATCAAGAATCGGTACCCATTGCCTCGGATCGATGACTTGTTCGATCAGTTGCAAGGTGCCAAGGTGTTCTCCAAGACGGTCAGGATACCATTAGTTGAAGATTAAGGACGGTGATATTCCAAAGACAACATTCTGAACAAGATATGGACACTGTGAATTTTTAGTCATGTCTTTTGGATTGACTAACGCACCCACAACTTTTATGGAACTCTTGAACCGGGTATTCCATGATATGTTGGATATGTCGATCATTGTGTTTATTGATGATATATTGGTCTACTCCAAGGACAAGGAAACTCATGTCATGAATCTAAGAGCCGCTCTGCAGCGACTGAGAAAAGAGAAGCTTTATGCCAAATTTACAAAGTGTGAGTTTTGGCTAAATGAGGTCGCTTTCTTAGGCCATGTTGTATCTGCTGAAGCAATTAAAGTGGATCCCAGCAAGATTGAAGCCATTGTGAAGTGGGAAGCACTGAAGAGCATTGCAGAAATTAAAAGTTTCCTAGGTCTAGCTGGGTATTATCGACGATTCATGGAAGACTATTTCAGAATTGTCGTACCTCTCACCAGCTTAACTAAGAAAGGAGAAAAGTTTGTTTGGACTGATAAATGTGAGAAAAGTTTCCAAACATTGAAGGCTAGATTGATATTTGCTCCGATTTTGACTATTCCTATTCTAGGATGGTCATTTACCTTGTACACCGATGCGTCTGGATTGGGTTTAGGATGTGTACTTATGCAAGGAAAAAAAGTAGTTACGTATGCTTCAAGAAAACTAAAAACACATGAGAAGAATTATCCCACTCATGACTTGGAATTAGCGGCAGTAGTACATGCTGTCAAGATATGGAGACATTATTTGTATGGAGAGAAATTTCAGATTAAATCAAATCATAAGAGTCTCACTTATATTTTTAATCAGAAGGAGTTGAACATGAGACAAAGAAGATGACTGGAATTATTGAAGGATTATGATTGCGATATCCAGTATCATCCAGGAAAGGTTAATATAGTTGCTGATGCGCTAAGCAGAAAAGCAATGATAAAATCTCTAGGAGAAGTTAACACGACTGCAGCAATGTGTGTTACAGGGAAAGTATTCAATTATGGTAATGAGCAGTTCGTGATAGATGCACCGGGTGGATCAACCAACCAAGGGTTTATTCATTGATTTTCAAATATGTTTGCAACATTGAAGATTGTACCAGATATAATAGATGAAGTGAAAGCCACTATTAAATCAGACCCTTATCTGAGAACGGTACAAGAAGACATAAAAAATGGTAGGATAATTCCTGAGTTCACCTTGGACGATGAAAAGGTACTGAAGTACAAAAGAAGAGTATGTGTTCCTGAAACATTACTCAAATAGGGGCGGAAGGACTTGATTCTTTGCTTTTGGCGAAGGAATTTATCGTTGATTGCACGAGCTAGCCTGCAAACGTAGGCTCCAAAGCAGCAAACTACGGAGCGTTCTTTCACGCCGGAAAAAAGCTGCTTTGTCTTTCTATTATCGGGCGAGCCCTTATTCACCCAATTGGAAGATCCATTCAGAACCTGATTACGGTCGGTTAGAAAGGCTTCGAACACCCCTTATGGCCAATTGACGAATGCATAGCGATGCAAAGCGGAAAGGGATTGACTTGGTTCACTGATAGTCTCGCTCGCGTATCACCCGCTAGATAAAATTCTACGGAGAATGCAAGCCCTCGACCCAGAGGGTCCTTGGTTGACGGGGGCTCGGGCGCCGATAACCCCCTGCGCTAAGGCTAGCATCCCATCTTTCTCTTTTTTTGCTTGGCTCTTTTCGGGAAAGTGTCAAAGTGTAACCGCCTGAAAATACGAGAATTTTTTTGAGACCAGTGCGATAAATGGGCTTTTGAGACGTTACCGGAGCTGCCAATGACGAATCCATGCTCTTTCGACCTCCAACCACCATGATATTGCAGCTGCCACCTCTTTCTGGTGTGCCGAGCTACACGGATGAACATGCCAATCCCGGGAACTTCACGGTGGCAAAGCCGGCTCGCCGCGGAAGAGCCAAATCACCGGCGGATGAACCCCGGGCCTTTATGACTCCGAAATGGGTTGGGGCTAACGTGGGATCCGCTCAAGGCCTCGGTTTAGGTACTATTTCTCGCTCCCGGTCATTTTTTTTTTGGGAGAAACAATGCGCTTTTCAAAATGGTCGGAGATAGGCCCTTTTCGTGATAATGGTTCTTTTGGTTCGGAGTACTCATGTGTATTTGGAATAAGCCTCTGATGTACAAAGATGTATCATGATTTGAAGAAATTATATTGGTGGAGAGGAATGAAAGCAGATGTAGCTAAATTCGTGTCTCAATAACTAAATTGTCAGAGGGTGAAGGCTGAACAGCAAAGACCTACAGGATTGTTGAAGCCACTGCCAGAACCAGTATGGAAATGGGACTGCATCACTATGGACTTCGTCACCGGATTACCATTGACTCCTCGAGTAGTTGACACGGTCTGGGTGATTGTAAATCGTTTGACTAAGACAGCTCGCTTTATAGCTACACGACCACAGTATACCTTGGAGAGGTTAGCCAAGCTATATGTGGATAACATTGTCAGATTACATGGTGTACCTGAAAGCATTGTGTCTGATAGAGACCCACGCTTTACTTCAAAGTTTTGGAAAGGATTGCAAAAGGCTATGGGTACAACGTTGAAGTTAAGTACTGCATTCCATCCTCAGACAGATGGACAGTTGGAGTGTACTATTCAGATTTTAGAAGACATGCTTCGAGCCTATGTTATTGATTTTAAAGGCTCATGGGATGAGAAACTACCATTGATTGAGTTCGCCTATAAAAACAGCTATCAGGCTACTATACAGATGTCACCCTATGAATCACTGTATGGTAGGAAGTGTCAAACTTCTCTATTTTGGAATGAAGTTGGAGAACGTAGCATCGTTGGACTAGAGTTTGTTGAAGAGACTTGTCGAGTAGTCGACATTATCAAGGAAAGAGTTAGAACAGCTCAGAATCGTCAGAAACAGTATGCGGATACTCGACGTCGAGACCTTGAATTTGTCATAGGTGATAAGGTATTCTTGAAAGTATCACCTATGTGGGGTTTAAAATGATTCAGACAGAAAGGGAAACTAAGTCCGAGATATGTCGGGCCATATGAGATTCTAGCTAAACGTGAAAAAGTGTCTTATCAGTTAGCACTACCACCATCTATGCCAAGTGTGCATGATGTATTTCATATCTCATTATTAAAGAAGTACGTCAGAGATCCAATGCATGTTTTGACAGTGGATCCACCAGATCTAACTGATAATTTGACATTCGAAGTAGCACCAACTGAAATCAATAGTCAAAAGGTTCAACGTCTACGCAACCGTGACATATACTATGTTAAAGTCACTTGGAGGAGCCGAGATATAGAAGAGATCACATGACATATATCGCCATTACCTTAGCAGAACTATTACGTCGTAGGGCATCATGGGAGGTGGTTTCGGACCGTGTAGTCTCTGACTCTGTCGGGGGGGGGGGGGCTTAGATCTATCTCTATGGACGTATTGAGGGATGCTGGGGTGAGGCCTTGGATACACTGTTTGACATTAGGATTGGTTAGTTGCGAGCCCAGTTTGCAAGCCCTCGCCAATAGGGGCTTACGTGTTGGTATGGGTAGAGTATCAGGGAAAGTGTGATGCAGTGCGGTCCTAAGTACTTTAGCTCTATCTCCATTCCATGGTGGGTGCATGTGGGGGTGGTAATGGTGTTTGATCTAATGGGAGGTTCAACACATTCATGTATAGAGGTGTGATGGCCACTTATCTTTTCTATTGCACAGTGTAAATGTTAGACCCGCACGCCACGAACCCGGTCTAACCTTACATTTCGTGTCGTGACCCGTCTACATATCATGGTCGAGCCAAGTGGACCAAGTGTGTGAAGAAACCCAAGACCCAATATGAAATTTTACTCAAAAACAGTCAAAATGAGGGTAGGGACGCATGCCTAAACAGGCAGGTCCGACCCCCCCATCGACCCCCGGTAATCGATAAAAACAGCACGAACCGAAAATTAGGAAGCTTTCCTAATTTCAATTGGAACCTTTCCTAAACTCAGTGGGATTTATTTTGGGAGGTTTTACTCTATAAATAGGACGTCCCTAAGCCTCTTTCACTCATTTTTCAACCCTAATTGGATTGAGAGAAAGAAAAGAGAAGGAAGAGAAGAAGAGAAGGAAAACTTGAAGAAAAGGCCAAGGAAGAAGAAGAAGTTCAGAGATATCTTGGAAACTCAGACTACAGAAGGTATGAACCTTAATCCCCATCTGAATTGAAAGCTTATAATAGATTATGATGAAGTTAGGTTAGGAGAAACCCTAATACCATCCATCCATGGTTAGGTTTCAATGGAAACCATGGAGGAGATCATTGAAACCATGTAGGTGAATAAAGAATAGTTCTAAACCATAGAACATGTGTGGAATGGATTGTAGAAGCAAGCCATAGGACCCCAAACATGAATGAATGGACGAAATTTGATGTTTTCGACTCAAACCATGGGGGGTCGCACCTAGGGTCGATGGAACCTTCGACCCTAGCATCGACCCCCAGCATTCGGGAAGTTCAGGAAAGTAGGGGTAGCACCTAGGGTCGATGGAACATCCGACCCTAGGCATCGGCCCCTACCTGGGGGTCGCAGAAAACTCCTACCCGTCCTGCTACCGCCAGTTAACAGTATATTGTAAAAATTAGTATAAATTCTAATTAAATTCTATCGACTTTGTTAGGTCTTCTAGCAATATAATATTGATATAAAAGTAATTCTTAAGGCTTGAAAGAGGATCTACAAACAAGCAAAGGTGAGGGAACAAGACCTAAACTAATTGGTTAATAACAAACTATTTTTATTTCTTGAGTCCAATACCATGATTGTGATATGCGTGTATGCTTGTAATGTGCATTCAACATGTCATCCAGTATTTCTATTATTATTGTTCATGCATATTTAAATTTAGTGATTATATCATAATGATGTTGATGATGGTAGGAATAGGCATGTGAATATTTGTGCTTGGCTGGTGTACATGGTGCGAGTAGGGATGGTATCAATCGGTACTTCGATGCCATTTTCATCGGGGTATATTATGCCATGGTCTATTCAAGTCATGTCCACTAAGCAAGTGTTAGTGTGCTTGATGCTAGTAGAGCATCAGGGGGAGGACGTGACATTGTGGTTCAGCCTGGTCACCAGACTCTAGCTCTATCTCTACTCAAGTCTTGTCCACTAACATCGTCGTATCGCCATTACCTTAGCGGAACTAATATGTCATTGGGCATCAGGGGGGGACATGGCATTGTGGTTCAGCCTGGTCACCAGACCCTTGCTCTATCTCTATGGATGTATTCAGGGATGCTGGGGTAAGGCCTTGGATACATTGTTTGACATTAGGGTTGATTAATTGCGAGCCCAGTTTGTAAGCCCTAGCCAACAGGGGCTTTCGTGTTGGTATGGGCAACCGGTACAGCAATGCCATTTTCATTGGGTGTATATTGTCCATGGTGGGTGCGTATGGGGTGACAGTGCCATTTTTATTGGGTGTTTCCACACACTCGTGTATAGAGGTGCGGCGGCCACCTATCCTTTCTATAGCACATTGCAAACTTACATACCAGACCACAGATATGAATTGAATGAATGCATATGGTTATTGCATTGCTTTGTTTGCTCACTGAGCCATGATGTGTGCTCACCCTTTTGAATTCACATACTTTTAGTTGATGATGCAGGTACCACCGTTGAAGATTATATGAACGCTCCTGTGTACGGGCATGTGGCGATAATGGAAGCTGAAGACTTAGTGGATATGCATGACTCCTCATGTAAGTGCAACTCATGCGTATTCGATTAGATTTTGTTTAATTTTATTAAAGGCATGTAATTGATATTTATTTAATTATGTCTCAGTTGATTTAACAATAATTTGATATTTATTTATGGTTATCACAGTTAGATTCTCAGTTCATTTACAATAAGACTTTCGCTATTGTGTATTTACTCTGATTATGAATGTGGATGTATGAGGTTTAGATAACACGGATATAGCCTACTCGAGATCCTGGTTGAACCGTTGGTTTATTGATGGTTCATCACACCATTCTGAATAGTGCAAAATTAGGGTGTGATAACTTGGTATCAGAGCCAGGTTTCGATCCTAGGACCTGTGGGTTATGCGCCCATCACGCTTCCGTAAGCCACGAACCCGGTCTAACCTTACATTTCGTGTCGTGACCCGTCTACATATCATGGTCGAGCCAAGTGGACCAAGTGTGCGAAGAAACCTAAAAGCCAATATGAAATTTTACACAAAAATAGTCAAAATGAGGGTAGGGTCGCATGCCTAAACAGGCAGGTCCGACTCCCCCATCGACCCCCCCATCGACCCCCGGTAATTGGTAAAAACAGCACGAACCGAAAATTAGGAAACTTTTCTAATTTCAATTGGAACCTTTCCTAAACTCAGTGGGACTTATTTTGGGACGTTTTACTCTATAAATAGGATGTTCCTAAGCCTCTTTCACTCCTTTTTCAACCCTAATTGGATTGAGAGAAAGAGAAGAGAAGGAAGAGAAGAAGAGAAGGAAAACTTAAAGAAAATGCTAAGGATAAAGATGAAGTTTAGAGATATCTTGGAAACTCAGACTACAGAAGGTATAAACCTTAATCCTCATCTGAATTGAAAGCTTAGAATAGATTATGATAAAGTTAGGTTAAGAGAAACCCTAATACCATCCATCCATGGTTAGGTTTCAATGGAAACCATGGAGGAGATCATTGAAACCATGTAGGTGAATAAAGAATAGTTCTAAACCATAGAACATGTGTGGAATGGATTGTAGAAGCAAGCCATAGGACCCCAAACATGAATGAATGGACGAAATTTGATATTATCGACTCAAACCATGGGGGGTCGTACCTAGGGTCGATGGAACCTCCGACCCTAGCATCGACCCCCAGCATTCGGGATGTTCAGAAAAGGAGGGGTAGCACCTAGGGTCGATGGAACATCCGACCCTAGGCATCGGCCCCTACCTGGGGGTCGCAGAAAACTCCTACCCGTCCTGCTACCCCCAGTTAACAGTATATTGTAAAAATTAGAATAAATTCTAATTAAATTCTATCGACTTTGTTAGGTCTTTTAGCAATATAATATTGATATAAAAGTGATTCTTAAGGCTTTAAAGAGATTGTACAAACAAGCAAAGGTGAGGGAACAAGACCTAAACTAATTGGTTAATAACAAACTATTTTTATTTCTTGAGTCCAATACCATGATTGTGATATACGTGTATGCTTATAATGTGCATTCAACATGACATCCAATATTTCTATTATTACTGTTCATGCATATTTAAATTTATTGATTATATATGATGATGTTGATGATGGTAGGAATAGGCATGTGAATATTTGTGCTTGGCTGGTGTACATGGTGTGGGTAGGGATGGTATCAATCGGTACTTCAATGCCATTTTCATCGGGGTATATTGTGCCATGGTCTATTCAAGCCATGTCCACTAAGCAAGTGTTAGTGTGCTTGATGCTAGTAGAGCATCAGGGGGATGGCGTGACATGGTGGTTCAGCCTGGTCTCCAGACTCTAGCTCTATCTCTACTCAATTCTTGTCCACTAACATCGTCGTATCGCCATTACCTTAGCGAAACTAATATGTCGTAGGGCATCAGGGGGGGACGTGGCATTGTGGTTCAGCCTAGTCACCAGACCCTTGCTCTATCTCTATGGATGTATTCAGGGATGCTGGGGTAAGGCCTTGGATACATTGTTTGACATTAGGGTTGGTTAATTACGAGCCCAGTTTGTAAGCCCTCGCCAACAGGGGCTTACGTGTTGGTATGGGCAACCGGTACAGCAATGCCATTTTCATTGGGTGTATATTGTCCATGGTGGATGCGTGTGGGGCTACAGTGCCATTTTCATTGGGTGTTTCCACACACTCATGTATAGAGGTGCGACGGCCACCTATCATTTCTATAGCACATTGCAAACTTACATACCAGACCACAAATATGAATTGAATGCATGCATATGGTTGTTGCATTGTTTTGTTTGCTCACTGAGCCGTGATGTGTGCTCACCCTTTCGAATTCACATACTTTTAGTTGATGATGCAGGTACCACCGTTGAAGATTATATGAACGCTCCTGTGTACGGGCATGTGGCGACAATGGAAGCTGAAGACTTAGTGGATATGCATGACTCCTCATGCAAGTGCAACACATGCGTATTCGATTAGATTTTGTTTAATTTTATTAAAGGCATGTAATTGATATTTATTTAATTATGTCTCAGTTGATTAAATAATAATTTAATATTTATTTATGGTTATCACAGTTAGATTCTCAGTTCATTTACAATAAAACTTTCGCTATTGTGTATTTACTCTGACTATGAATGTGGATGTATGAGGTTTAGATAACACGGATATAGCCTACTCGAGATCCTGGTTGAACCGTTGGTTTATTGATGGTTCATCACACCATTCTGAATAGTGCAAAATTAGGGTGAGATAACTTGGTATCATAGCCAGGTTTCAATCCTAGGACCTGTGGGTTATGGGCCCACCACGCTTCCGTAAGCCACGAACCCGGTCTAACCTTACATTTCGTGTCGTGACCCGTCTACATATCATGGTCGAGCCAAGTGGACCAAGTGTGCGAAGAAACCTAAAACCCAATATGAAATTTTACTCAAAAACAATCAAAATGAGGGTAGGGTCGCATGCCTAAACAGGCAGGTCCGACCCCCCCATCGACCCCTGGTAATCGGTAAAAACAGCATGAACCAAAAATTAGGAAACTTTCCTAAACTCAGTGGGACTTATTTTGGGAGGTTTTTCTCTATAAATAGGACGTCCCTAAGCCTCTTTCACTCCTTTTTCAACCCTAATTGGATTGAGAAAAAGAGAAGAGAAGGAAGAGAAGAAGAGAAGGAAAACTTAAAGAAAAGGCTAAGGAAGAAGAAAAAGTTTAGAGATATCTTGGAAACTCAGACTACAGAAGGTATGAACCTTAATCCCCATCTGAATTGAAAGCTTAGAATAGATTATGATAAAGTTAGGTTAGGGAAAACCCTAATACCATCCATCCATGGTTAGGTTTCAATGGAAACCATAGAGGAGATCATTGAAACCATGTAGGTGAATAAAGAATAGTTCTAAACCATAGAACATGTGTGAATGGATTGTAGAAGCAAGCCATAGGACCCCAAACATGAATGAATGGACGAAATTTCATATTTTCGACTCAAACCATGGGGGGTCACACCTAGGGTCGATGGAACCTCCGACCCTAGGCATCGACCCTACCTGGGGGTCACAGAAAACTCCTACCCGTCCTGCTACCCCCAGTTAACAGTAAATTGTAAAAATTAGTATAAATTCTAATTAAATTATATCGACTTTGTTAGGTCTTCTAGGAATATAATATTGATATAAAAGTGATTCTTAAGGCTTGAAAGAGGATCTACAAACAAGCAAAGGTGAGGGAATAAGACCTAAACTAATTGGTTAATAACAAACTATTTTTATTTCTTGAGTCCAATACCATGATTGTGATATGCGTGTATGCTTGTAATGTGCATTCAACATGTCATCAAATATTTCTATTATTACTGTTCATGCATATTTAAATTTATTGATTATAACATGATGATGTTGATGATGGTAGGAATAGGCATGTGAATGTTTGTGTTTGGCTGGTGTATATGGTGCGGGTAGGGATGGTATCAATCGGTACTTCGATGCCGTTCTTATCGGGGTATATTGTGCCATGGTCTATTCAAGTCATGTCCACTAAGCAAGTGTTAGTGTGCTTGATGCGAGTGGAGCATCAGGGGGAGGACGTGACATTGTAGTTCAGCCTGGTCACCAGACTCTAGCTCTATCTCTACTCAAGTCTTGTCCACTAACATCGTCGTATCGCCATTACCTTAGCGGAACTAATATGTCGTAGGGCATCAGGGGGGACGTGGCATTGTGGTTCAGTCTGGTCACCAGACCCTAGCTCTATCTCTATGGATGTATTGAGGGATGCTGGGGTGAGACCTTGGATACATTGTTAGACAATAGGGTTGGTTAGTTGCGAGCCCAGTTTGTAAGCCCTCGCCAACAGGGGCTTACGTGTTGGTATGGGCAATCGGTACAGTAATGCCATTTTCATTGGGTGTATATTGTCCATGGTGGGTGCATGTGGGGCGACAGTACCGTTTTCATTGGGCGTTTCCACACACTCGTGTATAGAGGTGCGGCGGCCACCTATCCTTTCTATAGCACATTGCAAACTTACATACCAGACCACAGATATGAATTGAATGCATGCATATGGTTGTTGCATTATTTTATTTGCTCACTGAGCCGTGATGTGTGCTCACCCTTTTGAATTCAAATACTTTTAGTTAATGATGCAAGTACCATCGTTGAAATTATATGAACGCTCCTGTGTACGGGCATGTGGCGATAATGGAAGCTGAAGACTCAGTGGATATGCATGACTCCTCATGCGAGTGCAACTCATGCATATTCGATTAGATTTTGTTTAATTTTATTAAAGACATGTAATTGATATTTATTTAATTATGTCTCAGTTGGTTTAACAATAATTTGATATTTATTTATGGTTATCATAGTTAGATTCTCAGTTCATTTACTATAAGACTTCCGCTATTGTGTATTTACTCTGATTATGAATATGGATGTATGAGGTTTAGATAACACGGATATAGCCTACTCGAGATCCTGTTGAACCGTTGGTCTATTGACGGTTCATCCCACCATTCTGAATAGTGCAGAATTGGGGTGTGACAGTAAACTTATAAACCAGACCAAAGATATGAATTGAATGCATGCATATGTTTGTTGCATTGTTTTGTTTGCTCACTGAGCCGTGATGTGTGCTCACCCTTTTCGAATTCAAATATTTTTAATTGATGATGCAAGTATGACAGTGGAAGATTATATGAATGCTCCAACATATGGGCATGCGGCGGCAATGGAGGCAGAAGTGATGATGGAGTCGCATGATTCATCATGCTAGTGCAACTCCTGTATTATTTATTAGATTTTGTTTAAGTTATACAGACAATGTAATTGATTTAATTATTTAATTTATGTCTTAGTCCTTTTGGGAGATAATTGGATAATTTATTTACTTTATCACAGCTAGACTCTCAGTTCATTTAATATTAAAAACTTCCGCTATCGTGTATTTATTCTGATTTTTGGTTGAGGATGTGTATGGTTTAAGCAAACGGACACAACCTATTCGAGATCCTGGTTGAACCATTGGTTTATTAGCGGTTCATCACACCATTCTGAATAGTACGGAATTGGGGTGTGACAGCTACGGTCGCACCATATGCGACCGTAGGGTATCGACCGTAGGCAGTAAGGTCGATACAGAATGAGACCATAGGACCAATCAGACACCTATCAGTGCTTTATTTCGATTTCCTACTACTGTAACATGTTACATATGAACCCTAACTTAAATTCATATAACTTTTAGGTTGTTAAATCAATTCAAAGGGAATTTCAAGACTTGGAAGGAGATCGAGTATTGCTAACAGGTGTGGGAACAAGACGTAAACCAATTGGTTAATAACAAACTGTTTATTTTTATTGAGTCCAATGTCATGATTGATTCTTTGCTTATATGCTTGTAATGTGCATCTCACATGTCATCCAATATTCCTGCTATTACTGTTCATGCATATTTAATTTTGTTTATTTATAACATGATGATGATGATGATGATGCTAGGAATAGGCATGTGAATGTATGTGTGTGGTTAGTGTACTTGATGCAAGTGGAGCATCAAGGGGAGGACGTGGCATGGTGGTCTTTGACCTCGTCACCAAACTCTATCTCTATCTCTACTCAAGTCTTGCCCACTAACATCGTCCTACCGCCATTACCTTAGCAGAACTATTACATCGTAGGGCATCAGGGGAGGTGGTCTCGGATCGTGTAGTCTCTGACTCTACCGGGGGGCCTTAGCTCTATCTCTATGGACGTATTGAGGGATGCTGGGGTGAGGCCTTGGATATACTATATGGCATTAGGATTGGTTAGTTGTGAGCCCAGTTTGCAAGCCCTCGTGAATAGGGGCTTACGTATTGGTATGGGTAGGGCATCAGTGGAAGTGTTGGCGGTGTTTAATCCGGATACTTTAGCTCTATCTCTATTCCATGGTGGGTGCATGTGGGACGGCAATGGTGTTTGATCAATTGGGCGGATTCACACACTCGTGTATAGAGGTGCGGGGGCCACCAAACCTTTCTGTAGCACATTGCAAACTTAAAAATCAGATCAAAGATATGAATTGAATGCATGCACATGTTTGTTGCATTGTTTTGTTTGCTCACTGAGCCGTGATGTGTGCTCACCCTTTCGACGTTGAATATTTTTAGTTGATGATGCAGGAACTACTATTGAAGATTATATAAATGCACCGATGTATGGACATGTAGCGGCGATGAATGGGGAATTAACGGAGGAGACACATGATTCTTCATGCGAGTGCAACCACTGTGTTTATGAATAGTTTAGCAATGTTTTACTATTAGAACATGTAATAGATTAATTATTTTTATGTCTCGAGTTTTGCAGATAATCGGATTAATTATTTATTATCATTGTTAGACACTCAATTCATTATCTGTAGGACTTTCGCTTATTTGTTTATAACCTTTGATTATTACTGTGGAATGTGTGTGTGGTTTGATATGGTGGGTACGATCTATAAGAGATCCTGGTTGAACCATTGGTTCATCGACGGTTCATCACACCATTCCGGTTAGACCAGAATTGGGGTGTGACAATATCGACCCCTATTCCTTTTGCTACGTGGGGTATGGATATCATGGGACCTTTTCCTTTAACTACGATATCGGCAAAAATTTATCATAGTAGCAGTGGACTACTTCACCAAATGGCAAAGGAGGAGGCAGTGTCCAGCATTCTAGAGAGTACAATCTGGGATTTCTTCAAAAAATTGATCGTTTACCGATATGGCATTCCCTGTGTATTGATCACTGATAATGGAAAACAGTTTGATAACACGGCCTTTGTTGTGTTTTGTGATGAAAATCACATCGACCATAAGCATGGTGCAGTGAAACATCCCTAGACTAGGGCCAAACTGAATCGACCAACAGGATTCTCCTTAGAGGGATCAAGACACGACTTGAGAGCACAAAAGGACGATGGCTGGATGAACTCCCCCATATATTATGGGTAGATCGAACCACTCCCAAGATTGCCACGAGAGAGTCACCATTCATGTTAGCATTTGGCATTGAGGCTGTAATCCCTCTGGAGGTTCGAGTCCCCTCTCATCGGGTCACCCACTATGACCCAGTGGCTAATGAAGATGGATTGAGGGCGAACTTGGACCTATTGGAGGAGAGCAGAGACCTAGCTCAGACCAGGATGGTAGCTCACTAGCAGTAAATAGCAAGGCATTACAAAAAGAGAGTTCGCGAGTGGTCATTTAGGGTCAGTGATCTCGTCCTCAGAAGTACAATCGCATCGGACCCGACCAACCAGGGGAAGTTGGCCCCTAATTGGGAAGGACCATATAGAGTCACTCAGGCATTGCAGAATGGAGCTTATCACCTTGAAGACATGGAAGGCAAACCACTACCTCATGCATGGAGCTCGGGCCCTCAGAAAACCATCTTTGTATCTCATGGCGCGATTCCTGGCAGCAGTGATGTTGGCCTTGAACTTTTCAATTCATCCCTTGGAAGCTTTCTCTATTTGAACTCGGACAGCCTTCTCCTCGTTTACAGATTTCTTCAAGTGCTCAATCTCAGCTTTAAGATTGGCGTTCTCCACGGTCACCGAATCAACTTCCTTATCCTTAGCATTGAGCTGAGACCACACCTCGTCCCTCTCCTGCTTAACCTTGTGAAGCCCTCAATCGGTCTCGCCCAGGTCCTTTACGGTTTGGTTTGCATACATCTTGAGCACCTCTATATAAGCGAGAAGCTGCAAAAAAGAAAAAAAAGGGTAAGCATGGCACACAGTCAAGCTTTTTAAAAGTAAGGAAATACAACTTACCCCAGACATCAGAGTGTTCGCGCCCGAGATCACGAATGGAGTGGGAAGCTCCTATACCAGCTCTTGATCTCGTGGAAGCATGTGGAAGCACGCATCCCTTCATTAGTTCACGTGCTACATGAATATCCCCCATAGCGGTGTCATCTTCGTTTATCACCTAATTAGGAGGAAAATGCACCTCCTTCCCTGTCTTCGCCCTCGGAAGGGGACCCATCAGAGGAATACACCTTATGTGGCTTAGGTTGCCACCCATGAATGAATACTCCCCTGTTCATGGGGGAGATCGACGAATGGAAGCATTGCCCACTATCTCTGGGAGGGCCAAGACAAGTTTGGGGGTGGCGCTCAATGCCCCCTTGCCTAAAAAATAAGAACACGATGTACGGGAATCAAAGCCTTAGCATATATTCGAGCAGCATCGGGAAGAGCAGTATCGAGAGAAGCCTTACGTGGTCTCTTCTTCGACTTTTTGATGGACCACCATCGTCCCCGCCCCCTTGGGCAGCCTGTTTGCTCTTCTCTTGCCACCTCAGCTTCACCTATTCATGCTTGGCTCTCTTCTCATCGGCCTCACGTTCCTTGGCTGCTTCTTTCCTCCGTAGCTCCTCCAGATACTCTTTGGTTAACATTACTGCAACAAGACAAGAGACAATCTACCATTTGTTAATGATCGGACCTCAGGGATACAGAGAAAAGACACTCACAAAGTTTATTTTCATATAAAAAGAATTGGTTCAAGAGATCAGCCACACAGATCGTAAAACCCTAAGGTGACTAGGCATGCTTCAATAGTTCAGATTCTCGAAGTGTCAATGACACATTGGTATTGAGGGAATCGGTATCCAACTTCACCCAAACGTTCACCAAGGCCACCCTACCACATCAGACATAGAAAAATTTGTTCTTCCAAAATTTGATAGAAGTTGGTTTATTGGCTAGGATCTCATCATATTCTGAGCGTTTGGCGAAATAGTACCATCCAAACTGCTGGTAGTCATTAAAGGTGAACATAGCCCAGAACATGTTCAAAGTAGGCTTCTTCCCCATTCGATGAAAGAAAGTGATGAACCCTGTAATATTCTTCCAGGAGATTCGCATGATCTAGACTGAAACGACTTTATAGTAATCAATGATTTCACAAATCAGCCGAGGCACAGGTATTCAAAACCCTGCTTTGAACATTTCCAAAGTAACACACAGCTTGTCCTCCCTATTCCAACAAGCCCTCTCAGTCGGCATAGGCATACGGATTTCAATATCGGAGGGAATTTGATTACTATCATGAACTTTAGAGAATTCAGACTTGGTCAACAAACAAACTTGTTCTATAGCATCGTACTCAGGGCACGGGTCAACATCCTCTATTGCTTTTCGAATGACTTTTGCCCCTAACTTTTGTGTGGAGGTCCCTACCTCGGATATCCCCTCAGGCACCTCCTTGCTCGGCATTGGAATGGACGCCCCCACCTTAGGAAATTCCTTACTTAGGGTTTGGATTGAGATAGTTTCAAGTACCTCCTTGGCCTGTGGGCCATCCCTAGAACCACCCTCTGGTTCCTATTCTACTAACCCCATCCATGGCCGAAGAAGATGAGTCATCACTTGTGTCACCACCAGAGAAAAAATGTCACACCCCAATTCTGCACCAACCAGGTATGATGAATCGTCTATGATCCAACGGTTCAACCAGGATCTCGAATAGGCTGTGTCTTTTTGCTTAAATCATACACATCCACAACCATAATCAGAATAAATAAACAATAGCGGAAGTCTTTAATATTAATGAACTGAGAATCTAACAGTGATAACATAATAAATTATCCAATTATCTTCAAATTACTAAGACATAAAATAAAATAAATTAATCAATTACATGTTCTTAATAATCCAACAAATAAATCTAATAAAAAACGCATGAGTTGCACTCGCACGACGAATCATGCGACTCCATCATAGCTTCTGCATCTATTGCCGCAACATGCCCGTACATTGGAGCATTCATGTAATCTTCTACAGTAGGACCTGCATTATCAACTAAAAATTTTCGACGTAATTTGTAAGACCCGCACTCTGAAAACCCGGTCTAAACCTTGGTTTTGTGTCGTGACAGGTCTTCCGATCATCACCGATGGAAAGGAGAAGGAGCTAGGAAGAAGAAGGAGGTGCCGCCATTACCGTTTGGCGAAGCTCTCGCTACACCCGTCAGCGGTAAGTGTTTGGATCCATCTTCTTACCCTATGATAGTTGTGTGGGTGGATCAATACCATGCAAAGTAGGTATTGATCTAAAACCCTAAATTGGCCAATAAACCCTAAGTTGCCGTCAAACCCTAGATTCGAGTTTCGAGATGATATTCGTCGAAAAGCGAGACTTGAATGAGTTAGGGATAGCTCTAACTCAAAGCCTAGACTTAGGATGGATAGGAGAAACCCCGAAAATCCATGGAGGATGGTCGACGGGTCGAAAGAACCCATGTATGGTCTTCGGGAGACATACCGGTCGACTATACCGGTTGCACACAGTGCGGCCGGTATGTTGCGACCGCTACCTCTCGGGAGGTTGTTTGTGGGGGACCGGCTGACCATACCGGTCGCCCGGTCTTTCCCACTGAGGCTGCGGCCGGTACATGCCACCCGGTCGGCTCCGTGAGGGTATTTTGTGACCCCTGTTGGTTTCCGGCCAACATGAAACCCTAAATAATATATTCTAATGGAACCCTAATATTATGTAGGACTTTGTGACTTATCGTTTGGATCTTGTGACGTGGAGCAAGTGATCGAGCGGCGTCGGGTAAGGGAATCTGACCTAAACCTAATAATTAATGGGCGATAAATCGTTGTTAATCATTGAATATCTATGATGTGATGTTTGTGCATATTCACATGCCATCCTTTACTTTCGGTTATTATTATTGTTCATGCATTCATAGGATGTGATTGTTAGGCATGTGATTGTTTTTCGTTGGTGTGTGGAGTGGGGCATGGGCCCGGGATCGCTCTTCGCGCCGGCACCTTTTGTAGTATTCTATCTTAACATGCTTGAGTACGGGTGGGGTATCGGGGGAAGATCGTGAGTACGTTGGTCTCCGATATTGATGTTGTCCCGACCATCGTTGGGTGGTGCTGAGGATTCAGTCGGCGCTGCCTTGTCCACGATGCTTTAGCTCTATCTCTATGCCGTGGGGAGTTGTGTTGGGATAGGGTCTACGCGTATTGTTTCTATCCTAGTGGGTTAGTTGCGGATAGGGTGTCGGGGGAGGTGAGGTTTTGGAGGTCTCCGGCCCGGCCCGCCCGCTCTAGCTCTATCTCTATGCCGTAGGCGGCTGTCTTGGGGTAGAGCATACATTGTTGACATATAGGATTGGTTAGTTGCAAGCCCGGGTTTGCGAGCCACGGCCGATAGGGGCTTAGGTGCTGGTATGGGTAGAGTATCGGGGAGGTTGCGGGTATACCTTAGCTCTATCTCTATTCCATGATGGGTGCATGTGGGTTGGTGGTAGTGTGATTCTTGTGCGGCGCCACACACTCGTGTATAGAGGTGCGGGGGGCCACCAAACCTTTCTATAGCACATTGCAAACTTAAAACCGGACCACGGCATAAAATGATTGTTACTCATGCATAATCTTGTGAAGCGCCGATTGCCTTCCCGAGCCGTGTTGTGTGCTCACCCTTTGTATATACATTGTTTTTTAGATGTTGATGCGGGATACCTCGTGGGCGATTACGTGAGGCGCCCGGCGTATGGTGGTGTTGCGGTGTTGGATGTACGAGGCGGGAGGGGGCCGAGCATGACGCTTCATGCGAGTGCCCTTTATGCGCGTACCTGTGATTTGTTTTATTTATTTGTTTCGAGTTTATTTTTGTTTGTTATTAAGAGATGTAATAGATTTTTATTTTTATGTGATTGAATTTGGATAATGGGATATTTATTTAAATTATCAATAGATACTCGGTTCATTCTATTTAAAGTCTTCCATTTGTATATTTATATTCGATTGTGGTTATGTGTAATTGGTTTGTATGGGTGGACCACGGCCTATTCGAGATCCTGGTGTGAACCGTTGGTTCAATGACGGTTCACTCACACCGTTACGGTTGGATCGGATTGGGGTGTGACAACTTGGTATCGAGCTCTCGGGCTCTGTTCCAACAAACCATGCTACACATAATGGGGTCGATGGGCCGAGTTAGGAAGTTTAAAAATCTTAATACAAACTCACTCTAAGCATTGTTTGATACACGAGACGGACTAAGAAAGAGAATAATGTACTATTCTAAATATGAAACCTAATATGTGCACATACACTAGTTAGGAAAAACCATGAAACTTTCATTAAACGGAAAAAAGTGTATCAAATGAAATAGTGCTACGGGGGTGCAGTCCACAAACCGGAAAGTTACCCGTTATATAAACCATCATATGTAAAAGAAAAGTAAATGGAAAATCATGGGGTAGGAGGCCCGGGAGGAATGGGGTCCGCTATATCATAGTCCCGCTCGTATGCGACCCTAAGCCAATGCACCTGGTCTGAGTCACCCGTAGACCACGAGCCGGGCGTCCCAACTCCTGACCCATCGCTCGGCGAGACTCGGGGATGACCCTCCGGGTGTCCACGATCTCGGTAAACATACTCAACAGCGAGTCGGGAGGGGGCTGAGATGGCCCGGTTGTGGGAACGGATGGTGGTGGTACAGGTGGAGGCTGTGGGGCGGGCCACGGTGCTTCCCCAACTACATCGTCATCATCATCATCCCCCATCTCGCCGCATAGGCCGCATTGGCCGCGGCGGCTGCTGCTGCTTGCTACTCTCCCCAAGTGGACGAGGGCGAGCCTCCGGCTCGTCATCACTAACGGGCGGATCAACCATCGCATCCTATTTATCGCATCCCGGTCGATGTCGGAGGTCATGGAGTCCTCGGCGGCTGTCTCTCCTCGAAACTCACGCCCGGACGGCGAAGAAGGAAAGTGGCGAGGCGGCCATAGGGAAGGTTGCTGGCCCGATCGGTCCACGGCCGCTCGATGCATAGTCCGGATGATGAGGTATGGAAGTGAGATCCGCTCTCCGGTGCGGGCGCAATAAGTGGCGTCTTGGGTGAGCGGGGACAACTCATTGTAGTGACCGCTACCGTGGCACTATATCGTCTTTGGATGATGCGGTTTGTAGGCCCGGGGTATAGGTCTCAAGCTAGCTGCCTTCATAGGAGCCCCGGGATTGAGTATCGATGCGCTATCTCTCGGCGCAAATCTTCGGTCAAGTAACCTTTCGCCTTGGGGCGCGGTATACCAAATCTCCATCGTTGGGAACCCCAAGCGGGTCAGCCAAGCGGTGGGTGTTGAAGGAAATATGTACACCCCGGACGTGGCGGTAATGCGCAGATCCCTACACCGGTTCGGGTCTTCGACATCCCCTTCGAGCTCAGTTTGCATAAAAGTGCTTGACCCGGTTAGGGCGTGTAGTCTACGTGTAGGAGATAACCGGCAGCCAACCTAGAGCGCCAAAAGCCGTCTCTACATTGAACCGGTGCAATTGTCCCACATTGACCCGTCGCCCGGATCCGATACTCTTGTCATCGAACCAAGAAAACCGAGCTCGAGCTTCCAAGAGCGAAACCATAGCTCATCTAGGCGAGGGATAGGTGGAGAGGGAACCCGAGAACTAGAACCATGTGAGCGCTTCCCGAGGGTGCGTCTAGGAGCCATTTAGAGTCCGCAAAACAAAGGAAAATGAGATAAAAGTTAGAAATTTTTGAAATTTCGGCATAACGGCGATAAATTGGGAAAAAGCCTCAAACTCACCCAAAAACATGGGGAGGAGGACTTACGTAACCCCCACACTCTTCAATAAGCCAATCACAAGCAATTATAACAAGAAATTTCAAGAAATTTCAAGAATTAAGAAAAATTAGAGGAATTTCGAAATTTTTTGGAAAACCTAGGTCAAAACATGTAAAAATTTGATTTTTATGAAAACCGTTCGGTGCAACCCCAAATTGGTTGAGGGCTTTTGCTCTTGGGGGTCCCTAAACCCTTTCTAAGCCGAAGGAAAAGGGATTCCTACGGTTAAAACATCTCGAACAAAGAAAAACCTAAATTTCTACATAAAGGCGATATGGAAAATTTCCTAAAAATATGAGAGAGAGGGTAGAGACCTACCCGGAGACGATATGCTAGGTCTTGAATGGAAGGAATCGGCCTCAAATAGCACCGGTCGGGCTGTAGCAACTCGGAACCCGGAGAAGAATCGCCACCGGAGAGAAGAGAGAAAGGAAAAGTGAGAAAAATCTCACTTTTTCGCGATTTTAAAGCCATTTTGGGCATACCGGTCGGCGGTTATGCCTATACCGGTCGACCCGGTATCAACCCGGTGTGCGACCGCTATGTCTCGGCCAGAAAATTTTTCGACCGGTCGACTATACCGGTCGCAACACTGTCTCTGAGTGGCGACCGGTATCTCATAGACATGCGACCGGTATGTCTCGGCCAGAATTTTAATTTTGACCGGTCGACTATACCGGCCGCGGCATATTTCTGCGGTGTGCGACTGGTATTTTGCGACCGGTACGCCCCAAAAGAGCCAGAAAAATTTAAAATTTTCCAAAATTGTGTAAATCGAAATGTTACTTCTCGACTATTTTCTGCATTATTCAAGACTAACACTACTATTATTGATGATTCTCACGTGTTATGTCTTCTTCTCGAGATCCAAATAAATAGTCCGAGATGGCGGGTGGAAACGGTCGAAGGGGTAGAAAGCATCATCATGCGGAAAGCGCCTAGAGGAAGAGCAAGGCTGAGCGGGACCAGGGTTAGAGAAACCAGCCCCGAAGAGGAGGAGGAACGGGGTCCGGAAGTACCGGCGAGTGCCGGGACCACCTCACGGGGATTCGGGACCATAGTTACAAACTTGGTCTATCGGATGCAAGCTCAACGGAAGGAATTTCCGAGTGAGGTACTAACGATGCTCGGGTCGGCGGGTTTTGTTCCCGCGGTAATATGCCCGGGTGCGGAGAGAAAATGTCTTCGAGCGGGTGCGGAGTAGCCCAAGGCCAAGGGCCCAAGCACAGAATGTACCACCACCGCATCGCTTCCGTCGCCTTCGCGTATCCGGGGGCATATCCGTATCCACCACCATGGTACGGAGCGGATACCCGGGGGCGGCACGATCTTAGCGGTCGGTGGACGGGTTCTTGAAGTTGAAACCGTCATCATTCACCGGCGGGACGGGGGAAACCATTGTGGCCAGCACGGTGGGTTTCGGAAATGGAAAAGAACTTCCGATTGATGGCGTGTGCGGGGAGGAGAAGGTTCTGTTTGCCACTCACATGTTGAGGGAGGGCGAATGCTTGGTGGAATTCCACACGGGCATATTTGGAGAACCAATATACATTAGTTGGCCGGGAAGTGTTTAAAGCGGCTTTCTTCGACAAATACTTCCCAAAGAGCTTCGAGGGATTCAATGGAGAGAGAGTTTCTCGGCTGCGGCGGGGTCGGTCATTGTAGATGCTTATCAACGGAGGTGCGAAGAGCTATTCTTCTTCGCACCCGGTCGGTATGCGGGAAGAGGAGACAAAGATACGTGGGTTCACCATGGGACTACGTGGAAGCATTAGAGAGCATCTTTTGGAGTGCGGATAAGAAGACCTACAATGAGGCGGTGCGGGTTGCGAGGGTGATAGAGTCCGGTCGGAGGGACGGCTTCTTCGCTCGAAGCGGGGGAGTGAAGAGACCTGGCTTGGAGAGGCTCGGGTGGCGGTAATACCTAGACCATTCCGCCCATACGAGGGGGGGACCGCCCGACACTGCGAGAAACAACTGGCACCACCCTTGCCACAGTTAGGCGACCCAACCCAAATATTAAGTGTTATAGCGTCGGCCAAGCGGGACATGTTGCAAGGAACTGCACGCTACCTAGGAAGCAAGCTCCCGGCAAGCCGGGAGTTTATGCGGTCCCGGTAAGAGGCAGCCGCATCACCGATGTGGTAAGCGAGTGCGACTTTATCCCTTACTATTTGGTTTATTCTTTCGGTTGCATGAGCATATAGAACTAAGGGACAATATATTCCGGGAATTGTAAATGTAGCCGGTTTACCCGCGAGGTATTATTTGACTGCGGGGCCACGCACTCCTTTGTTTGCTTTCGTTTGGGAAGCGAATGGAGTTACCAATCAAGCAATTGAACCCAAGCTTGATAGTTCGCTCTCCACTAGGGTCGAAGTGGCTTTGACCAAGTATTATGGACCATGCCTTGTAAGTATCGAGGGCCGAGACTTAGAAGCAAGCCTAGTAATACTTGAGATGGCAGATTTTGATGTCATTTTAGGAATGGATTGGCTAGGCCATCATTCGGCCGTCCTTTTATGTGGTGAAAGGAAGCTTATGCTTCCTGACAGAGAGGGAAAGGAATTTAGTTTCGCTGGAATTAAGCTATCTAGGAAGCGAAAGTTGATCCTCTCCGCCCTAAAGACTAAGAGATGCTTGGAGAAAGGGGGAGTGGGTTATCTCGTATCCGTAGTCGACCTCCCGGCGAGTCACTCAAGATGGAGGATATAGATGTGGTTCGGGAGTTTCCGGATGTATTTCCCGGAAGATCTTCCCGGGCTTACCACCGGACGGGGGCTACGAGAATTTGTGATAGACCTTATACCGGGTTCGGCTCCGGTGTCTAAAGCGCCATACGGGGATGGCCCCAACCGAGTTAAAGGAGTTGAAGACCCAATTACAAGAATTGCTGGATAAGGGCTTCATACGACCTAGTATTTCGCCTTGGGGAGCACCCGTGTTGTTCGTCAAGAAGAAAGATGGAAGTGTACGGCTATGTATTGACTATCGTGAGCTGAACAAGTTGGCGATCAAGAATCGGTATCCTTTGCCTAGGATCGATGATCCGTTCGATCAGCTGCGGGGTGCAAAGGTTTTCTCAAAGATCGATCTCCGATCGGGTATCACCAATTGAAGATCAAGGCCGGAGATATTCCGAGGGCGCTTTCGGGGCGAGGTATGGGCATTATGAGTTTTAGTTTATGTCTTTCGGGTTGACCAATGCTCCGGCGTCGTTTATGGAGCCGATGAACCGAGTGTTCCATGACATGTTGGACACATCGGTCATCGTATTCATCGGCGACATATTGATTTACTCTAAGGACATGGAGACTCATACAGGCGCATTTGAGAGCAGCCCTACAGCGGTGAGGGATGTGAGGCTTTATGCAAAATTCAAGAAGTGCGAGTTTTGGGTGAAGGAAGTGGCTTTCTTGGGCCATGTTGTATCTGGAGACGGTATCAAGGTTGATCCAAGCAAGATAGCTGCTATAGTAGGATGGGAAGCACCGAAATCCGTTGCGAGAGATTCGTAGTTTCCTTGGGTTGGCTGGTTATTATAGAAGGTTCGTGGAAGATTACTCCCGGGATCGCGGTTCCACTCACCGGATTGACCAAGAAGGGAGAGAAATTTATATGGACGGATGAGTGTGAGAAGTGCTTCCGGGACTTTGAAGTCAAGACTTGTCTCGCGCACCTATCCTAACCATTCCCGAACCAAGCGTACCGTTTACTCTATATCACGGATGCTTCGGGGGTTGGGTATTGGGTGTGTTACGATGCAAGGAGAACGGTGATCGCTTACGCATCAAGGCAGTTAAAAGAGCATGAGAAGAACTATCCCTACGCATGACTTGGAGCTAGCGGCGGTTATTCATGCAATCAAGACTTGGAGACACTATTTGTGCGGTGAGAAGTTTCGGATCAAGTCGGATCACAAGAGCTTAACTTATCTCTTCGCTCGGAAGGATCCGAATATGAGGCGAGAGAAGATGGCTGGAATTGTTAAAAGATTATGATTGCGACATCCGGTACCATCCGGGGTAAAGCAAATGTGGTGGCGGCGCCTTAAGTAGAAAGTGGGCATCGAGACACGAGGCGGGACCGAGTACAAATGCCGCATTGTGTGCTGCGGCCTCGAGTTCGATGGAAATTGATGGAGAACATATTATCGAAACTGCGAGAAGATCCGGTTGAGCAAGGCTTGATTCATAAGTTCACTATGATGTTCGCCGCATTGAAGATCTCACCGAGCCTAATTGATGAAGTCAAGGTAGCAATCCCTACGGGATCCATATCTCGGGGCGGTGCGGGAAGACTTAGAGAAGGGTTCGTGTAATCCCGACTTTACCTTGGAATCGGACAAAGTACTCAAGTATCGCGGACGGTTATGTATACCGAGAGCGAAGGCTGCGATATCGGAGGCCGAGTTATGGCCGAGGCTCATTACACTCCATATTCGGTACATCCGGGAAGTACCAAGATGTACCATGATCTAAGAAGACTATATTGGTGGAGGGGTATGAAAGCGGATATAGCTCGTTTCGTGTTTCAATGTCCGGGATTGTCAACAAGTTAAAGCGGAGAGACAAAGACCCGCGGGTTTACTACGGCCGTTACGGAACCCGCATGGAAGTGGGATTGTATCACTATGGATTTTGTCAGCGGCCTACCTTTGACACCAAGGTCGGTGGATGCGGTTTGGGTTATAGTAGATCGGCTCACCAAGGCGGCTCGATTTATTGCGGTCGGACCTCGGTATACCATGGAGAAGCTGGCCAAGTTATATGTTGATAATATAGTCGGACTTCATGGCGTTCCGAGTATAGTATCGACGAGAGATCCCCGTTTTACATCGAAGTTCGGGGAAGGATTACGAGAAAGCTATGGGAACAAAGTTGAAGTTCGATCCGGCTTTCCATCCTCGAGACGGACGGACGGTCGAGCGAACCATTCAAATTTTGGAAGATATGCTTCGAGCTTGTGCATTAGATTTCAAAGGAGCTTGGGATGAGAAGCTATCACTTATCGAGTTTGCTTACAACAATAGTTATCGGGCTACAATTCGGATGGCCCCATATGAAGCTCTCTATGGGAGGAAATGTCGTACACCTCTGTTATGGAATGAAGTGGGGGAAAGAAGAATTGTAGGACCGGGGTTTGTTGAAGAAACTTGCCAGAGTGATTGATCGGATCAAAGAGAGAGTAAAGACAGCTCAAGTTCGACGAAGCACTATGCGGATAATCGGCGTCGAGATCCGGGTTTGCGGTGGGTGACAAAGTGTTCTTGAAGGTGTCACCGGTGCGAGGTCCGAAGCGGTTTGGTAAGAAGGGGAAGCTATGCCCCGGTATGTGGGACCATATGAGATATTGAATCGACGTGGTAATGTAGCATATCAATTGGCTCTACCACCATCTATGTCTAGCGTTCATAATGTGTTCCATGTATCATTCTTGAAGAAGTATGTCGAGAGATCCATCGCATATCTTGAGTGCGTGATCCTCCGGACTTGGCCGAAGACTTAACTTTCGAAGTGGTGCACATGTGCTTTCGAGCCGAAAAGTTCAGCAACTTCGAACCAAGGATATCCACTATGTGAAGGTGCATTGGAGAAGCCAAAATGTGGAGGAAATTACTTGGGAAGAAGAGAGCGCGATGAGGAAGGAGTACCCTAACCTTTTTGGCGATCAAGGTACGTTCAAATTTCGAGGCCGAAATTTCTTTTAAGGGTGGAGGAGTTGTAGTACCTACATGCAAATTTCGGGACGAAATTTCTTTTAAGGTGGTGGAGTTGTAAGACCCGCACTCCGAAAACCCGGTCTAAACCTTGGTTTTGTGTCGTGACGGGTCTTCCGATCATCACCGAGGCGGACGGGGCAAGCGGATAACAAGCAGTGCAAATCGGACCGAAGTCGACCAATTATACCTGATTTTAGGTATACCGGTCGATGGTACCGGATGATGGTACCGGTCGGCCGGTATGGCCTGCACGGCTATGTGCGGGAATTTGGAAATTTGGTCTCTGCGGGTCCGACTTTCCTGATTTTGAATCCTAGAAGTTTCCTAATCCTAGTAGGGTTACTAAACCCTATTTCTAGCCTATAAATACACCTTTAAACCCCTCAAATCCTTTCCATTGTCTCTCACAAACCCTAGAGAAGAGAAAGAGCTTGGAAAGGAGAAGGAGCTAGGAAGAAGAAGGAGGTGCCGCCATTACCGTTTGACGAAGCTCTCGCTACACCGTCAACGGTAAGTGTTTAGATCCATCTTCTTACCCTATGTTAGTTGTGTGGGTGGATCAATACCATGCAAAGTAGGTATTGATCTAAAACCCTAAATTGGCCAATAAACCCTAAGTTGCCGTCAAACCCTAGATTCGAGTTTCGAGATGATATTCGTCGAAGCGAGACTTGAATGAGTTAGGGGATAGCTCTAACTCAAAGCCTAGACTTAGAATGGATAGGAGAAACCCCGAAAATCCATGGAGGATGGTCGACGGCGGTCGAAGAACCCATGTATGGTCTTCGGGAGACATACCGGTCGGCTATACCGGTTGCACATAGTGCGGCCCGGTATGTTGCGACCGCTACCTCCCGGGAGGTTGTTTGTGGGGGACCGGCTGACCATACCGGTCGCCGGGTCTTTCCCACGGAGGCTGCGGCCGGTACATGCCACCGGTCGGCTCCGTGAGGGTATTTTGTGATCCATGTTGGTTTCCGACCAACATGAAACCCTAAATAATATATTCTAATGGAACCCTAATATTATGTAGGACTTTGTGACATATCGTTTGGATCTTGTGACGTGGAGCAAGTGATCGAACGAGCGTCAGGTAAGGGAATCTGACCTAAACCTAATAATTAATGGACAGTAAATCGTTGTTAATCATTGAATATCTATGATGTGATGTTTGTGCATATTCACATGCCATCCTTTACTTTCAGCTATTATTATTGTTCATGCATTCATAGGATGTGATTGTTAGGCATGTGATTGTTTTCGTTGGTGTGTGGAGTGGGGCATGGGCCTGGGATCGCTCTTCACCCTGGTCTCCGGCCCGGCCCGCGCGCTCTAGCTCTATCTCTATGCCGTAGACGGCTGTCTTGGGGTAGAGCATACATTGTTGACATATAGGATTGGTTAGTTGCGAGCCCGGTTTGCGAGCCCCGGCCGGTAGGGGCTTAGGTGCTTGGTATGGGTAGAGTATCGGGAGGTGCGGGTATACCTTAGCTCTATCTCTATTCCATGATGGGTGCATGTGGGTTGGTGGTAGTGTGATTCTTGTGCGACGCCACACACTCGTGTATAGAGGTGCGGGGGGCCACCAAACCTTTCTATAGCACATTGCAAACTTAAAACCAGACCACGGCATAAAATGATTGTTACTCATGCATAATCTTGTGAAACCGTCGATTGCCTTCCTGAGCTGTGTTGTGTGCTCACCCTTTGTATATACATTGTTTTTTAGATGTTGATGCGGGATATCCCGTGGACGATTACGTGGACGCTCCGGCGTATGGTGGTGCTGCGGTGTTGGACGTACAGGCGGGACGGGGCGAGCATGGCGCTTCATGCGAGTGCCCTTTCGCGTGTACCGTGATTTGTTTTATTTATTTGTTTCGGTTATTTTTGTTTGTTATTAAGAGATGTAATAGATTTTTATTTTATGTGATTGAATTTGGATAATGGGATATTTATTTAAATTATCAATAGATACTCGGTTCATTCTATTTAAAGTCTTCCGTTGTATGTTTATATTCGATTGTGGTTATGTGTAATTGGTTTGTATGGGTGGACACGGCCTATTCGAGATCTGGTGTGAACCGTTGGTTCAATGACGGTTCACTCACACCGTTCCGGTTGGATCGGAATTGGGGTGTGACATTTTATTTTTTTTCCTTTTTTTTTTTTTTTTTTTTTTTTTTTTTTTAAAATTTTTATAATTTATTCATCCCCCCACCCCCAACCCCAACCCCCCCCCCCCCCCCCCCCCCCCCCCCCCCCCCAATATAAAAAAATAAAAAAAAAATATATATAATTTTTTTTTATATAATTTAAATATAATTTTTTTTTTTTTTTTTTTTTTTTTTTTTTTTTTTTTTTTTTAATAATTTTTTTTTTTTTTTTTTTTTTTTTTTATTTATATAAATTTATTAATTTTTTTTTTTTTTTTTTTTTAAAAAAAAAAAATATTTTTTTTTTTTTTTAAAATTTTTTTTTTTTTTTTCCCCCCCTTTTTTTTTTTTTTTTTTTTTTTTTTTTATTTTTTTTTTTTTAATTTTAAATAATTTGAAAACCTAACAAATTTATAGATTTTAAATTAGAATCAATTTCTATGAGTTTAGACTAACAGAAACTGAGGAGTCGCAGGTGTGGCAGCACCTGTGGTCTCAGTTTCTGCGACCACAAGGCGTGGGGTGACAGGGAGTGGTCGGAGATACTCCGACCACACGTACAACCACACCCTCCCTAGAAAATTCCAGAGGGCATGTGGTCGGACATGTGTGTCTCATGTGGTCGCACATCATGCGACCACACGTGCGACCATACGTGTGATGGTCGACCTTTCACTATCCACTCCATTCCTTCATGTTTGAATCCTTTGGCTTATAATCATGGTCCTTCCTATGATTGTTTTATGGCTCAAAACTATTATTTTATACACCATCCATTGTTCACATAATTTTCTCCATGGATTCTCTTGAAATTTGTCCATGGATGAATGGTTTGGGTTTCTCCTAAATCCTATCTTCTTTATAAACTATTCTAGGCTCTCAATTTATCATGGAGAATATGTTCAAACCTTAGGCTTATTGAAGATTCAGAGTTTTCTCTGAATTTTCTTCCTCTATAGTCTTCCTCTTCAATTTTCCTTCTCTTCCTTCTCTTCTCTTTTTCTCACTTTCAGTTAGAGTTCTAAAAGGGTGAAAGAGGCTAAGGATGTCCTATTTATAGAGAAAAACCCTCCATAATATGCCCTAATGAGTTTAGGAAACCCCTTCGGATGAGGAAGGTTTCCTAATTTTTGATTCTGACTGGGTTCATGTGGTCGAAGGTGGGGTCACAGAATCCGTCGACCACACCTTCTACAATGTCCGACCACACGACCTAAATTCATGTGGTGGACTCTTTTGAGGTGTGGTCGGTCACACCTATTTAGGTATGCGACCATATACTCATAATTGACTGTTTTTGGGTTGATTTCATACCTGGTTTTGTGGTTTCTTCACGCACTTGGTCCACCCGGCTCGACCATGATAGGTAGACCTGATATAAGGTGGTAAGACTGGTTAGTTCGATACGGGTCTTACAAAGAAGATGACGATGACTGACCAATACCTAAGTGACTGCCTCCGTGGGCACTATGTTCTCTACATTTACCATTTCTTCATCTACGTCCCCCCTCTACTGAGACATCTTTTGGCAAAAACACAAAGCACGCAAGATAAAAGGACTTACTGATAGAGGAATAGCCGAGGTAAATAAGGTAAGTTGACGAGGCCGAGCCAAAAACTCCCGAGGTCAGAAAGATGATTAGCACTAACTTATAAATTTACAGATGGTAAAAATAGTATCAGGCATATCCAATATATAAGGAAAGATGTAGGTTTGGGAGAAGGTGAAAAAGGAGGTCCCACGTGGCATATCGCTACAAGTAAAGTTACAGTCGGTAATAAATGTCAATTTCCCAAAACGGGTCTGTCACTTGGGTCCCGCCAAGTGGTATCCATCAACATGAAACCCAGATCCGAATCCACCTTCCACAATTGTTACATAAACAAGTCCCGTGACCTACATCAAAAGATCTCTAAAAAATGACCGATGTGAACTGGCTAAGGCGTCCACATCGGCCTACTTACATCAAAAAATTGTCCAAGAAGATTTGATGCAGACATGTGAATAAGTCCCATGACTGACATAGGAAGACCTCCAAAACAATGACCAGTGTGAACTGGCCGTAGCATCCACATCGGCCTACTCACGTTGAAATTGTCCAAGAAGATTCGACACAGTCACATGAACAAGTCTCGTGACTCACATCAGAAGATCTCCAAAAAAATGACCGACATGAACTGGCCGAGGCATCCACATCTGCCTACTCACATAAAAAAAATAGTCCAAGAAGATTCGACATAGTCACGTAAACAAGTCCCATGACTTACATCAGAAGACCATAAAAAAATGATCGATGTGAATTAGCTAAGGCGGCTACATCAGCCAGGTCGCATTGGAGGATTACCTATGAAAAATCGAAGCTGTCACGTGAACAAGACACGTGACTCACATTGGAAGAACGTTAAAATATGACCGATGTAAATTGGCTGAGGCGGCCACATTGGCTAACTCACATCTAAGATCACCTATGAAAGATTGAAGTCGTCATGTGAACAAGTCATGTGACTCACATCGGAAGACCATCAAAATATGACTGATGTGAATTGGCCGAGGTGGCCACATTGGCCAGCTCACATTGGAGGATCACCTATGAAAGATTGAAGTTGTAATGTGAACAAGACACATGACTCACATTGGAAGATCTCCATAAAATGACCGACGTGAACTGGCCGAGGCATCCACATCCGCCAACTCACATCGAAAAATCATCCATAAAGAATCAACATCATCACGTGAAAAAGTCCTATGACTCACATTGGAAACCTTTTCAAAAAAACAAAAAAAATGATTGATGAGAATCGACCAAGGCATCGACATTGGCCAACTCACATCGGAAGATCACATAGGAAGACTTATAGCTGTCACATGAGTAGCCCCGTTACCCAAAAAAAAAAAATTAAAGATCGATATGAATTGGCCGAGGCATCTACATCGGCCAACACATATCAATTAAGAAATATTTCAAGCCATCTCCCTCGAATAAGCCAAAGCAGATGGCCTCAGGGACTAGTGTAAACTTCAAAACAAATTTCAGACCATCTCCCTCGGATAAGCCAAAGCAAATGGCCTCAGGGGCTACTGTCAACTTTAAGACAGATTTCAGACCTTCTCCCTCGGACAAGCCAAAGCAAATGGCCTCAGGGGCTTGTGTTAACTTCAAGACAAATTTTAGACCTTCTCCCTCGGACAAGCCAAAGCAGAAGGCCTCATGGGATAGTGTTAACTTTTGACTTCCTATCTGTAAGACCCGTGTCAATCTAACCCAGTCTTACCACCTTGAACCAGGTTTACCCATCATGGTCGAGTCAAATGGACCAAGGGCGTGAAGGAGATCGAGATCCCAGGTATCAAATCGACCCAAAAATACTTAAAATAGGGGAAGGGTCGCATACCCAGCTAAGCAGGGTCGGACCTCCCAAAACAGAAAGTCAGACCCTCAGTTTTGAAGGGAGGGTCGGATAGCTTAAGACCCTAGGGTCGATGGGATCATCGACCCTCCCATCGACCCTCCCATCGACCCTCGGATTCTGCTGAATATAGAAATTAAGAAACTTTCTAATTTTCGATTGGGATTCTTTCCTAATCTCAGAGGGACTTATTTAGGATGTTCCTACTCTATTTAAAAGAAGTCCCTAAGCCACTTTCACTCCTTTCACAACCCTAATCGAATTGAGAGAAAGAGAGGAGAAGGAAAGAGGAAGAAGAAAGGGAAGGAAGAGAAATTAAGCCAAAAGAGAAGAGTTACAGAGAAAGATTATTCTTCTCAGGTATGGGTACTAATTTCATGAGTTTCTACAGACCTTAGGCTAGTTAATGTTGAGAGTGTGATTTCGGAGAAACCCAAACCATCAAGCTATGGTTAGGTTTCCATGGAAAACCGTAGGAAAGTGCATGAAAGCTATCTAGGTGGGTTATACATGGTTTCAGACCATGGAATGAATGTAGAATGGGATCTAGGAGCAAGCCATAGGATTTCAAACACGAAGAATGGATTAAAAGAGGGAATTAGACCAAAGTGTACAGAGGGTCGCACCGAGGGTCGATGACCATCCGACCCTAGGTGTTCTTGACCATCGACCCTCAGTGTTCGGGAAGTTCAGAGTTAAGGGAGGGTCGCACCCAGGGTCGATCCTGACTCCGACCCTACCTCCGACCCTCAGTTAACAGAGTGGTTTTTAAATTCCAAAAAAATTCTAATTAAATTCTATCGGCTTTGTTAGGGCTTCTAGCAATACAATAACACTGTAAAGGTGATTCTAAAGATTGGAAAAGTATCTATTAGCAAGCTAAGGTGAGGAATCATAACTCCAAACTAAATTGGTTAATAATAAAAACTGTTTTCTATTTCTTGAGTCCTATGCCATGCTTGATTCTATGCGAATATGTTTGTAATGTGCATACAGCATGCCATCCAATATTTCTATTACTTGTTCATGCATATTTACTTTATTATTTATAACATGATGATGATGATGATGATGATAGGAATAGGCATGTGCTTGTATGTGCGTGGTTGATGTACTTGATGCGAGCGAGTATCAGGGGAGGTGTGATGAGAACGTCAACAAACGTTAACCTTTGGCGGGTCTCAGCACTTTAGCTCTATCTCTAACTCAAGTCTTGTGCATTAGCATCGTCGTATCGCCATTACTTTAGCAGAACTATTATGTCGTAGAGTATCAGAGGAGGTGGTCTCGGTCCTTGTAGTCTCTGACTCTACCGGGGGGCTTTAGCTCTATCTCTATGGACATTCTGAGGGATGCTGGGGTGAGGCCTTGGATACACTTTTTGGCATTAGGATTGGTTAGTTGCGAGCCCAGTTTGCAGCCCTCGCTAACAGGGGCTTACGTGTTGGTATGGCACTATATAGCAATAAACGTAACCTTTGTTATATAATGTTCATGATTGGGTGCATGTGAGTTGACGATAAACGTGATCTTCGGGTAACGTCACACACTCGTGTATAGAGGCGGGGTCAATAAACGCGACCTTTGGCTACCTAAACCTTTCTATTGCATACTGTAAACTTATATACCAGACCAAAGATATAAATTGATTTTGCATGCATATGTATTGTTGCATTGTTTTGGCTACTCACTGAGCCGTGATATGTGCTCACCCCTCGACGTCGAATATTTTTAGTTGATGATGCAGGTTATACTGTTGAAGATTATATGAATGCGTCTGCGTATGGGAACGTGGCAGCGATGGAAGCTGAAGCTGAAGTGGATACACACGACTCCTCTTGCGAGTGCAACTTGTGTGTATTTGATTAGATATTTTATAGGTTTCTTTATTGGATTTATTAAGACATGTATTTGGTATTTAAATATTTATGTCTCAGTTGAAAACAGAATAATTTTCTATTAAATTAATGATATCATCTTAGTTTCTCAGTTCATGTTATTATAAGACTTCCGCTATTGTGTATTTACTCTGATTATGTTTACGGATGTGTATAAGTTTAGATAACGCGGGGATAGCCTATTTGAGATCCTGGTTGAACCGTTGGTTTGCTAGTGGTTCATCATACCATTCTGAACAGTGTGGAATTGGGGGTGTGACAACTTGGTATCAGAGCATCTCAGGCCTTGTCCGCTAAACTAGCATACATTCAAGACAATAGTGAACTGAGATAGGATAAATTAAAAGCTTTAATACAAACACACTGTAAGCACAAGTGATGATTGAGACCAAATTTAAAAAGAGAATAATGTATCTATTAAAAGGAAAACAAGTTACATACAATGAGTGAGAGAAACAAAACGTTTATACATAACTAAAGCAGAGTACAGTCCACAACCCGGACAGTTACTCTGTAGTACAAGAAAATAAATACAATCATGAAGCTAGAGGTGAAGGAAGAGGCGGGGCCTCACGATCTCGATCATAGTCCTCAGCATAGACCCTAGTCAACCAAGCCACTTGGGTCTGGGTCGTCTGGAGACTAGCTGCAAGATCGGCTAGCCTCCTATCAGTCGCCCGCTGGACCGATAACAGCTCATCCACCATCATAAGCTGGGCGTCTAGCAACTCCTCCATCCTCAGATCCGATCTGCGCTGAGCCTCCCTGATCTCCTGCAGCATCTCCATCATGTAAGAAGGTGGAAGTGAAGGACCAGCCGCATGCGAAGGACTAGCCTAGGTACAGGGTCCACCGCAGAAGAAGTGCCAACACCAGCCGCATGTGTAGGTGAAGGCGGTGGTATCTAGTCGACGTCCATATACATACGGTCATCATCGTCGACAGGATCCACGCGAGCTCTAGCAGCGGCAGCAGCAGCCTCGGCATCAGCCATCTTGATACGAGTGTGAGGGGGCACCATCGCGTTCCTCTCCTCATCACTAACCAGGGCATCCCGTATACCCATCTTGCAGGTTGCCTCCCAATCTAGAGGCAACGAGAAGGTCTTCTCTTGGATCTTCTCATCCACCTGGTCAACCCCCAGACGGGTCAGCAGGACTGTAATCATGCGTCCATAGGGTAGATTACCCCTATGACCGGACAATGTGGCACTAATCATAGTCCGCATGATGATGTATGGAAGGCAGACGGGCTGGCGAGTGCAGATGCTATAAATCAAAAACTGGGTCAGCTGAGAAACCCTCTCATAGTGTCCACTCTGCGGGATCAGATTATGCTGGATAATCTTACAGAAGACCCGTGGAGCTGGACGCAGATAACAAGCTCTCATCTGCCAACGATCAGGATGGAGCAACTGATTGTCGATCTCTGCCCTCATCTCCATCTCAACAAACGGTGGCTCTCCAGGCGCATAGTACACCATGGGGCCATCATAAGGAATGCCCAACAAGTCGGCCAACTGCCAGTAGTCGAAGGAGATATCTACCCCCTTGACGTAGCTGCTGATGCGCAACTCCTGACCATGCTCAACATCATTGTAATTCCCACCACCTGAAGATTACAATAGAACAGACGCACCAAATCCGGGCAAGTGCACACGTCGTAGGTGATGACAGGAAGCCACCCCATGTCACCAAAGGCTCCCTCTACGTTGAACACAGCTAACTCAGCCAAGTTCACCATACGACCACCCTCAACCTTCTTACGGGCATAGTCAGCATACCGTGCCTCGGCTTCATTGGAACGGAAGCGAAGGGGATCACAAACTCTGGGTACCTTGGTACGAGCCATGGTATCTGCAAAAATAAGAAAGAAAAAGAAAACAAGGAGTTAATAGGATAAAAATCCGAAACTTGATTTAATAATGACGTAAGTTGACCATAAAGCCCCAATTCTCACCATACAAGTGGGCATGAGAACTTACGTAGGTTAAAATTCATCCTACAACCCACATACAGTAGGAAATTTTAACTGACAATGTCCAATTTGAAGAAATTCAAGAAAAATCGAAAATGTCGACAAATTAGGGCAAAAAGAGAAAATTTCAAGTTTCTCGATAACCAATCGATGAAACTCAAAAATTTTTTAGGGCTTTCGTTCCTCGGGACACCAATAACAAAAGCCCCCAATAAAAATCGAATTTTTACGGTTGGAAAAAGTTTAATTTGGAAAATACAAGTTAAACGTGCGAAAACCTAGAAATGGAAACCTAAAAACAGGTAAAAATGGGAATACATACCTGTAGGGATGAAGTGGACGTTGAAACCCAGAGTCAAACCGATCAAAAGCGGTAGAGTAGCACTGTAGCAACTCAGAGAGGAGAGACGAGTCGAAACGGAGGAGGAATAGTGAGAAATGACCCAAAATCGGACCTGAAAAATCTGATTTTTGGTCCGAGGGTCGGACAATTCGACTAGCACAATCGACCCTCAAATCGACCCTCCCATCGACCCTCGGCTCCCGGGAATCTGACAGAAAATCAAGGGTCGGAACTGAGGGTCGGACACCCATCGACCCTCGCATCGACCCTCAGCTCTTGGGAAGAACAGGTTATTCCCAGGGTCGGATACCAAGGGTCGGACATACCATTAACCCTCACCATCGACCCTGCATAGAAAAGACAATATTTTTTTTAAAATGAGCTAGAATTGGAATTTCTTATCGGTTAGCGTGCCTACATGAAATATGAATGACTTCTCACCTATTTTGATAATTTTCAGGCACCACCAATCACCGAAAGGAATCATGTCTGGATGTAGAGTAACCCGACAGACCCGTAATGCAGTCCCACCACCACCACCCGTGGAGGAGACTAGTCAAGAAAATAATTATGCATCGGGTAATCCAGAACCGGCAAACCCTACAAATTTGCCACCTCTACCACCAGAGCTAACAACCGTGGTGATGAACTTGGCACAGCAGCTGCAGCAGATGCAACACGCGCAGGCTCAGATGCAGGTTGCCATGGGAATTATGTTTCAAGCCACTCAGGCTGCACCCATGCACACAGGACAAGCCAGTGCAGCACCGGTGGGTAACCACCCCGCTCATCAGACACCTCAGCAACCGGCTGCATAGATTCCAGTGCAGGTGCAGAAGCAGCTCAGGGTGATTACTAGTATCCACACAATATGTTTGGGGTAAACCCCCAAAACCAGTTGGACCACTCCCGACTAGTGGAGAGATTTTTGAAGATGAAACCCAAGGAATTCAACGGCAAACCGTCTGATCCATTATGGCCAGCACACTGGATAAACGAGATGGAGAGAAATTTCCTCATGATGACTATCACAAAGGAAGAGAAAGTACTATGCGCCACCTTCATGCTCAAGGGCGACGCACATCATTGGTGGAAATCCACGAAGGCATATTTACTGACCAAGCACGCCCTACTGACATGGGCTATATATAAAGAAGCCTTCTTTGAGAAATATTTTCCATGGAGCTTCAGAGATTCGATGGAGAAGGAGTTCCTGAGCCTATATCAGGGACAGATGACCGTGGACTCATATCAACAGCGCTACGAAGAGCTGTTTTTCTTTGCACCGGCTAGCATGCAAGAAGAAGATACCAAAACCCGTAGGTTCGTCACGGGACTGAGAGGAAGCATCAGGGAACATGTTATGGGCTTAGAGAAGAAAATCTATAATGAAGCTGTCCAGATTGCTCGGGTGATTGAATCGAGCCAGAAGGAGAGTTACTTTACTCAGAACAGAGGCATCAAGAGGCCAGCCGGAAATTCTTACAATGGAGGCAATAACAAGACATATAAGCCTTTCCGACCTCAGAATTTTACTGCTGCAAACAAGACTACTCCAGCAGCTCAAGCTCAGCCAAAGCCAAATTCTGAAGTCCTGAAGTGTTTTAACTGCAACCAGCCGGGACATATGGCAAGGGAGTACCCTAAGCCCAAGAAGAAATTCCATCAGGGACGTGTATATGCTGTTACGTCCGAGGATGCGGCCGCATCACCCGATGTGGTCACAGGTATGACTGAAACTTTTAAAGTGATTACATTGAATGAGCATGTAGACTAAGAAAAGATAAATCATAGGTATCGTACCTACAAATGGCATGCCCGCCAGAGTACTCTTTGATTCCGGAGCTACTCATTCATTTATATCTGTGTCATTTGGAAAGAAGACGAAATTACCCATCAAAACATTAGACTACAAATTACTTGTACGGTCACCGATGGGGTTAGAAGTGGAACTAGAGAAAGGTTATGGACCATGTCCAATTCTCATTGGAGAGAAGACTTTAGATGCAACCTTGATACAACTTGAGATGGCAGACTTTGATGTCATCTTGGGAATGGACTGGTTAGCTCGGCATTCTGCAAATCTATTATGCGCCGAAAAGAAGCTAACGTTCAAAGACAAAGAAGGAGCAGAATTAAGTTTTTCGGGAACCAAACTTCCCTGGAGATGCAAGCTCATACTTTCAGCACTAAAGGCTAAGAAGTGCCTTGAGAAGGGGGCAATCGGGTATCTAGTATCCGTGGTCGACCTAACCAAGGACGCGCCACGAATGGAAGATATTGATGTCGTGCGGGACTATCCTGACGTATTTTCGGATGAACTACCCGGATTACCACCCGATTGAGCCACGGAGTTTGTGATAGACCTTATACCTGGAGCCCCACCCGTATCAAATGCACCCTATAGAATGGCTCCTATGAAACTGAAGGAACTGAAGGTGCAACTACAAGAACTACTGGACAAGGGTTATATTCGACCCAGTATATCTCCATGGGGTGCACCGGTGTTGTTCGTAAAGAAGAAGGATGGTAGCGTTCAATTATGTATCGACTATCGGGAGTTGAATAAACTGACAATCAAGAATCGATATCCACTACCTCAGATCGATGACTTGTTCGATCAGTTACAAGGAGCAAGAGTATTTTCTAAAATCGATCTTCGATCAGGCTATCATCAGCTGAAGATTAAAGAAGGTGATATTCCAAAGACAGCATTCAGGACCAGATATGGACATTATGAATTTTTGGTTATGTCTTTCGGATTAACTAATGCACCGGCAACGTTCATGGAACTTATGAACCGAGTCTTCCACGATATGTTGGATACGTCGGTTATAGTATTTATTGATGACATATTGGTATATTCCAAGGATTAGGAAACTCATATCAAGAACCTAAATGCAGCCCTGCAGCGTTTAAGGAAAGAGAAGCTATATGCCAAATTTTCAAAGTGCGAGTTTTGGCTAAGTGAAGTTGCCTTTCTAGGCCATGTAGTATCCGCTGAAGGAATCAAAGTGGATCCCAGCAAGATCGAGGCTATTGTAAAGTGGGAAGCACCAAAGAGCATTTCGGAAATCAGAAGTTTTCTGGGTCTAGCTAGTTATTATCGGAGATTTGTAGAAGACTATTCTCGGATTGCCGTACCTCTCACCAGTTTGACTAAGAAAGGTGAAAAGTTTGTATGGACCGATAAATGTGAGAAGAGTTTCCAAACACTGAAGACCAGATTGATATTTGCCCCGATTTTGACTATTCTTGTTCTAGGACAGACATTTACTTTATACACTGATGCGTCGGGATTGGGACTAGGATGTGTGCTTATGCAAGGAGAGCAAGTAATTGCTTATGCTTCAAGACAGTTAAAGGTACATGAGAAAAATTATCCCACTCATGATCTGGAGCTAGCGGAAATAGTACATGCGGTCAAGATATGGAGACATTACCTATACGGAGAGAAATTTCAGATTAAGTCAGACCATAAAAGTCTTACTTATTTATTTAATCAGAAGGAGTTGAATATGAGACAACAAAGATGGCTGGAACTATTGAAAGACTATGATTGTGATATCCAGTATCATCCGGGAAAAGCGAACGTAGTAGCGGATGCATTAAGCAGAAAAGCAATGATAAAATCTCAAGGAGAAGTTAGCACGACAGCAGCAATGTGCACCACCAAAATAGTATTCAATCACGACAACGAGCAGTATGTGATAGATACAACGGATGAATTAGCCAACCAAGGGTTTATTCATCGGTTTTCGAATATGTTCGCGGCATTGACGATTATACCGGATATAGTGGACGAAGTGAAGACAACTATCAAAGCAGATCCTTATCTGAGAACAGTACAAGAAGATATTGAGAAAGGTAGGACTAACCCTGAGTTCACCTTGGATGACGAGAAAGTACTGAAATACAAAGGAAGAATATGTGTACCTGAAACAGAAAGTATGGACATTAGACACCGACTGATGAAAGAAGCCCATACCACCATCTATTCGATACATCCTGGAAGTACAAAAATGTATCATGATCTGAAGAAACTATATTGGTAGAGGGGAATGAAAGCAGATGTAGCCAAGTTCGTGTCTCAATGCCTAAATTGTCAGAAAGTAAAGGCCGAACGACAAAGACCCGCAGGATCATTCAGCCCATTACCGAAACCAGCATGGAAATGGGACTGTATCACTATGGACTTCGTCACGGGACTACCATTGACTCCTCGAGTAGTTGACGCAGTTTGGGTGATTGTGGACCGTCTGACTAAAATAGCTCGCTTCATACCTATACGACCTCAATATACACTGGAAAGGTTAGCGAAGCTGTATGTGGATAACATTGTTCGATTACATGGTGTTCTAGAAAGCATTGTGTCAGATAGAGATCCACGATTTACTTCTAAGTTTTGGGAGGGATTGCAAAAGTCTATGGGTACAACGTTGAAGTTCAGTACTGCATTCCACCCACAGACAGATGGACAGTCGGAGCGTACAATCCAGATTCTAGAAGATATGCTACGAGCATGTGTGATTGATTTTAAAGGATCATAGGATGAAAAGTTACCATTGATCGAGTTCGCTTATAACAATAGCTATCAGGCTACCATACAGATGTCACCTTATGAAGTACTGTATGGCAGGAAGTGTCGAATTCCCTTGTTTTGGAATGAAGTTGGAGAACGTAGTATTGTTGGACCAAAATTTGTTGAAGAGACTTGCCGAGTGGTCGACATTATCAAGGAAAGAGTGAGAACAGCTCAGAACCGTCAGAAGCAATATGCAGATACTCGACGAAGAGATCTGGAGTTCGTAGTAGGTGATAAAGTATTTTTGAAGGTATCGCCCATGCGAGGATTGAAGAGGTTCGGACAGAAAGGGAAACTAAGTCCAAGATATGTCGGGCCATATGAAATTCTAGCTAAGCGTGGAAGAGTGGCGTATCAGTTAGCACTACCACCATCTATGTCAAGTGTGCATGACGTATTTCATATTTCCCTATTGAAGAAGTATGTCAAGGATCCAACGCATGTTTTGACAGTGGATTTACCAGAATTAACTGATGATTTGACATTTGAAGTAACACCAACAGAAATCACTAGTCGAAAGGTTCAACGTCTACGCAACAGAGATATCTACTATGTTAAGGTCACATGAAAAAGTAGAGACATGGAAGAAATTACATGGGAAGAAGAAAATGCAATGCGGAAGCAGTACCCTCACTTATTTGATTCAGAAGGTACGTACAATTTCGAGGATGAAATTTTAATAAGTTGGGGGGAGTTGTAAGACCCGTGTCAATCTAACCCAGTCTTACCACCTTGAACCAGGTTTACCCATCATGGTCGAGTCAAATGGACCAAGGGCGTGAAGGAGATCGAGATCCCAGGTATCAAATCGACCCAAAAACACTTAAAATAGGGGAAGGGTCGCATACCCAGCTAAGCAGGGTTGGACCTCCCAAAATAGAAAGTCAGACCCTCAGTTTTGAAGGGAGGGTCGGACAGCTTAAGACCCTAGGGTCGACAGGGATCATTGACCCTCTCATCGACCCTCGGATTCTGCCGAATATAGAAATTAGGAAATTTCCTAATTTTTTATTGTGATTCTATCCTAATCTCAGAGGGACTTATTTAGGATGTTCCTACTCTATTTAAAGGACGTCCCTAAGCCACTTTCACTCCTTTCACAACCCTAATCGAATTGAGAGAAAGAGAGGAGAAGGAAAGAGGAAGAAGAAAGGGAAGGAAGAGAAATTAAGCCAAAAGAGAAGAGTTGCAGAGAAAGATTATTCTTCTCAGGTATGGGTACTAATTTCATGAGTTTCTAAAGACCTTAGGCTAGTTAATGTTGAGAGTGTGATTTCGGAGAAACCCAAACCATCAAGCTATGGTTAGGTTTCCATGGAAAACCGTAAGAAAGTGCATGAAAGCTATCTAGGTGGGTTATACATGGTTTCAAACCGTGGAATGAATGTAGAATGGAATATAGGAGCAAACCATAGGATTTCAAACATGAAGAATGGATTAAAAGAGGAAATTGGACCAAAGTGCACAGAGGGTCGCACCGAGGGTCGATGACCATCCGACCCTAGGTGTTCCTGACCATCGACCCTCAGTGTTCGAGAAGTTCAGAGTTAAGGGAGGGTCACACCCAGGGTCGATCTTGACTCCGACCCTACCTCCGACCCTCAGTTAACAGAGTGGTTTTTAAATTTTGAATAAATTCTAATTAAATTCTATCGACTTTGTTAGGGTTTCTAGCAATACAATAACACTGTAAAGGTGATTCTAAAGCTTGGAAAAGTATCTATTAGCAAGCTAAGGTGAGGAACCATAACTCCAAACTAAATTGGTTAATAATAAAAACTATTTTCTATTTCTTGAGTCCTATGCCATGCTTGATTCTATGCGAATATGTTTGTAATGTGCATACAGCATGCCATCCAATATTTCTATTACTTGTTCATGCATATTTACTTTATTGTTTATAACATGATGATGATGATGATGATAGGAATAGGCATGTGCTTGTATGTGTGTGGTTGATGTACTTGATGCGAGCGAGTATCAGGGGAGGTGTGATGAGAACGTCAATAAACGTTAACCTTTGGAGGGTCTCAACACTTTAGCTCTATCTCTAACTCAAGTCTTGTGCATTAGCATCGTCGTATCGCCATTACTTTAGCAGAACTATTATGTCGTAGAGTATCAAGGGAGGTGGTCTCGGTCCTTGTAGTCTCTGACTCTACCGGGGGGCTTTAGCTCTATCTCTATGGACATTCTGAGGGATGCTGGGGTGAGGCCTTGGATACACTTTTTGGCATTAGGATTGGTTAATTGCGAGCCCAGTTTACAACCCTCGCTAACAGGGGCTTTCGTGTTGGTATGGCACTATATAGCAATAAACGTAACCTTTGTTATATAATGTTCATGATTGGGTGCATGTGAGTTGACGATAAACGTGATCTTCGGGTAACGTCATACACTCGTGTATAGAGGCGGGGTCAATAAACGCGACCTTTGGCTACCTAAACCTTTCTATTGCATACTGCAAACTTATATACCAGACCAAATATATAAATTGATTTTGCATGCATATGTATTGTTGCATTGTTTTGGCTACTCACTGAGCCGTGATGTGTGCTCACCCCTCGACGTAGAATATTTTTAGTTGATGATGCTGGTTATACCTTTGAAGATTATATGAATGCGTCTGCGTACGGGAACGTGGCAGCGATGGAAGCTGAAGCTGAAGTAGATACACACGACTCCTCTTGCGAGTGCAACTCGTGTGTATTTGGTTATATATTTTATAGGTTTCTTTATTGGATTTATTAAGACATATATTTGGTATTTAAATATTTATGTCTCAGTTGAAAACAGAATAATTTGCTATTAAATTAATGATATCATCTTAGTTTCTCAGTTCATGTTATTATAAGACTTCCGCTATTGTGTATTTACTCTGATTATGATTACGGATGTGTGTAAGTTTAGATAATGCGGGGATAGCCTATTTGAGATCCTAGTTGAACCGTTGGTTTGCTAGCGGTTCATCACACCATTCTGAACAGTGTGGAATTGGGGTGTGACACTATCTCTTACTCTGCCTAACCTTGTAGCTTCAACAAAGCAACGAGGCAAGTGTTAAGAGAATTTTTATTTTTTACTTACTCAATCGAACCTTGTAGATTCAATAGAGCAACAAGGCAAAGTATTAGCGGAATTTCCCATCACCAATAAGATGGCGACAACTAGGATTCGACCATCTACATCAACACTTCCAAAGAAGTCTAAGAGGATGTTCCTATAAGTCTAAACCTATGGATAAGGGTAAAGCTGCCATTTCCACAGCTTTATAAGGATATTTAGTCATCATAACATAGGATCAAGGATAAAAGCGACATTTGCAAATAAGCACTATTCAATATAAATCCCTCAAATTTTGAGATTTCAGGTATGCAACATTTAATACTCATTCCTAAAGATTCATGCTCTGACACATCGGACCAGGAATCTCTCACTTACCCCACACATAGAAAAGTGGATTCGGATACGGAGCCCATTGGTTGTTCACAGAACCCTAACTTAGGCATTGGAGTGGACCCAGGGTCATTGGCCTACCTCCCCTTTGTCTTTTGTTGTGTCTTGCAGGTCTAAGCAGCGATGTAAGACCCGCACTCCATGAACCCGATCTAAACCTTTAGTTCATGTCGTAACAGGTCTTCCAATCATCACCCGGCCAGACGGGACGAGCAGATGACAATCAGGTATGGAAACGGACCAATTTAAGTATGATAAACTTCATACCGATAGATGGTACCGGTCTATGGTACCGGTCACTGATCGACCGGTATGGCCTACGTAGCTTAGATCCAGAAAAGGATCTCTACGGGTCTCACTTTCTAAATTTCAAACCAAAGGACTTTCCTAATGTTAGGAGGCTTCCTAAACCTAACCCTAGCCTATAAAAGGACCCTTAAACCTCCTAAGAACCTCTCTCATTGATCCTCACAAACCCTATAGAGGAGAAAGAGGTTGAAGAAGGAGAAGAAGCTAGGAAGGAGAGGAAAGAGCCGCCATTGCCGTTTGACGAAGAACTCTCTACCGCGAACCAATGGTAAGTGCTTAAACCTTCCTCTACTTTAATCGTTCTAGGATGGTTAGTCATGTTTGGATCAATACCATGCAAAGCGAGGTATTGATCTAAATCCTATTTTGCCGTCAAACCCTAATCCAGTCAGTAAACCCTAGATTCAAGTTCTAGGTTGAAGATTGTTGAAACTAGGACTTGAATGGAGTTGGAAACAAATCCAACTCAATGCTCAGACCAAGAATGTGTAGGAGACAGCCTAGGATCAATAGAGGGTGACCGACGAAAGGCGAGAACCGGATCTATGGTCTTCTGGAGAGATACCGGTCGCACCATATGCGACTGGTACTGCGACCGGTACCTCTCAGAGACTGGTCTGTGGGGACCGGTCGACCATACCGGTCGCACCTTTCCCCACAGTGCTGTGACCAGTACTGTGACTTGTATGCTCTGTGGGAGTGTTTTTGACCTAGTTGATTTTTTGACCAACGTAAACCCTAAGAAAAACTATTATAACTCAACCCTAACATCGTGTAGGACCCTGTGATAGCAAGTTTGGACCTTGTGACGCGGAGCAAGCTATTAATCAAGCATCAGGTAAGGGAATCGGACCTAAACCCTAATAATTTAATAACAGTAAAATGTTGTTAATAACTATGATTCTGTGGACTGATGTTTGTGCATACTCGCATGTCATCCTTTACTTTCAGTTATTATTATTGTTCATGCATACTCGCTATGCTAGGATGTGACTGTTAGGCATGTGATTATTTTCATTGGTGTGTGGAATTGGAATGGCCAGGGGTCTGGGATCATTCCTCACACTAACATCTTTTCATATCATTCTGTCTTAGCATGCTTAGTGCGGGTAGGGTATCAAGGGGAGGAAGTGGCACTATGGTCTCCGGCCTGGCCACTAGACTGTAGCTCTATCTTTATGTCATAGGGAGCTGCACTGGGATAGGGCCTACTGTGATGACATATAGGATTGGTTAGTTGCGAGCCTAGTTTACAAGCCCTTGCCAATAAGGGCATACGTGTTGGTATGGGTAGGGTATCAAGGGAAGTGTTGGCGGTGTTTGATCCGAACACTTTAGCTCTATCCCTATTCCATGGTGGGTGCATGTGGAATGACAGTGGTGTTTGATCCATTAGGCGGCTTTACACACTCGTGTATAGAGGTGTGGTGGCCGCCAATCCTTTCTATAGCACATTGCAAACTTAAAACCAGACCATGATGTAAATGTTGCTCATGCATATGTTTGTTGCATTGTCTGATTGTCTTACTAAGCTAAGTTGTGAGCTCACCCTTGTGTATACACTATTTTTAAATATTGATGCAGGTTATACGGTGGAGGATTACTTGAATGCTCCGGCGTACGGAGGCATTGCTACTTTGGACGTGCAAGCAGGAGAGGACGAGCATGACGCTTCATGTGAGTGCCCTTTCTGCGTGTACCTCTAGGATTGGTATTAATTTATTTAAATTATTTTTGGTTGGAGATACAATTGATGTAAGGATATTTAATTATATTTTGGTATTTGAATAACGGAATATTTTTATTAAATTTATTAATAGATCACTCAGTTCATTTTATTTAAGACTTCCGTTGTATTTTATTATATTCTGATTATGGTTATGTGCAATGGTTGTATGAGTGGACACGGTCTTATTGAGATCCTGGTGTGAACCATTGGTTCAGTGATGGTTCACTCACTCTTCTGGTTCAGTCGGAATTGGGGTGTGACAACTTCGTATCAGAGCTCTTAGGCTCTGTCCAACTGACCATATTTGCACTTAACTGACTCGATGAACTGAGATAGGAAGAATTTAAATGTCTTAATAAAAACACACCTTAAGCACGTTTTTGATGTTTGAGACTAAATACCAAAGAGCATAATATACTATATTAAATGTGGAATTAATAAACAGTCATGCTCTAGATAGGAACCATAATGACAAGTGAGAAAAATCATAAATTTCTATTAAAATATTTAAAGTGTATCATTAGTAATGGTGCTAAAGGGTCCATAAGCCGGGCAGTTACCCTGTTATATAAAAACCATGCTGAGAGAGAGAACCCGAAAGGTGAACCCGGAAGGACAACCTGGAAACAGGAACTATTGATGACCAAATTGTGAAACCGGAAGGTGGAGAAAGGCAGAGTCCAAGAGCACCAACAAATTTACCAAGACCTCCTTACACTAACTCTGAGACTATTGTGTCGAATCTAGTTTATCAGATGGAAGCTCACCAGAAGGTGTTCTTGAATGAGATGCTGAAGATGTTCAGGCCACAAGGATTTATCCCTACAGAGGGTACGCTGGAGTCTGGAAGTAATGACACCACACTGCCAATGGATGGTAGTACTGGGCCGATGGGCCAAGGACAGAATCTACAACCACCACACCAATTTCCAACGTCGTCTGCCTATCAAGGGATCTATCCCTACCCACCACCATGGTATGGAATGAATGCACAGGGGCAGAATGACCTAAGCCAAGCGGTTGATAGGTTCTTGAAACTGAAACCCCCTACTTTCATAGGGAAACCAGGGAAACCACTGTGGCCTGCACAGTGGGTTGCTGAATTGAAGAAGAACTTCCATCTGATGACTTGTACGGAGGATGAGAAGGTGTTGTTCACTATGCACATGCTCAAGGAAGATGCTAATGCCTGGTGGAATTCTACCCGGACATAATTGGAGATAAAGCACACTCAAATCAGTTGGGAAATATTCAAGGGAGCCTTCTTTGATTAGTACTTTCTGAAGAGCTTCCGTGATCAACTGGAGAAGGAATTCTTGAACCTACAACAATCCCAGTCGACTGTTGATGCTTACCAGCAGAGGTATGAAGAGCTGTTTTTCTTCACTCCGGCAAACATGCAAGAAGAAGAAACCAAGACCCGTAGGTTTACCATGGGATTGTGAGGAAGTATCCGAGAGCACGTCTTGGGTTTAGAGAAGAAAGTGTATAACAAGGCTCTACAGATTACTAGGATAATTGAATCTAGCCAAAGAGACAGCTTTTTTGCTCAAAATAGGGGACTGAAGAGGCCCGCCACTGAGACTTTAGGTGGAGGGAATACAAGACCATTCCACCCATACAGGGCTCAGTCTGCTATGGTGCCTGCAAGGAAAACTATTGCATCACCACCGTCACAATTTTCTGGACAAAACCCAAATGTCAAATGTTTCAACTGTCAACAATTGGGTCATTATGCAAAGACCTGTACTCTACCTAAGAAGCAACTGCCACAACAAGGAAAGATATTCGCAGTCACCATTGAGGAGGCAGCCGCATCACCTGATGTGGTTACTGGTATGATTACATCCCTTACTATTTGGCTTACTATTTGTTGTGTGTGGGCATGTAGAACTAAGGGATAATTAACTTTCAGGAACTGTAAATATAGCAGGTCTACCCGCCAGAGTACTCTTTGACTCTGGGGCCACGCACTCCTTCGTTTCTATTTCTTTTGGGAAGCGAATGGAATTACCTATCAAGTATTTAACCCCAAGCTTGATAGTTCACTCTCCGTTGGGAGTAGAAGTGGCGTTGAATGAATACTATGGGCCGTGTACAGTTACTATTGAGGGCCGAAACCTAGAAGCAAATATGGTTCAACTCGAGATGGTAGACTTTCACGTCATCTTGGGAATGGATTGGCTAGGCCATCATTCAGCTAGTTTATTATGTGGTGAAAGAAAACTAGTGCTTAAAGATGAGAAGGGAAAGGAGTTTAGTTTTACTGGAACCAAGCTACCTAGGAAGCGGAAGCTGATCCTCTCTGCCCTAAAAGCTAAGAGATGCTCAGAGAAGGGAGGAGTGGGGTACTTAGTGTCTGTAGTCGACATCACTGCAGATGTGCCAAAGATGGAAGATCTAGATGTGGTACGAGAGTTTTCAGATGTATTTCTAGAAGATCTACTAGGTTTATCTCTAGACAGGGCTACAGAGTTCGTGATAGACCTTATGCCAGGGTCGGCGTCGGTGTCTAAGGCACCGTACAGGATGGCCCCTATCGAATTAAAGGAGTTGAAGACCCAATTACAAGAATTATTAGATAAGGGTTTCATACAACCAAACATATCGCCATGGGGAGAACCTGTATTGTTTGTTATGAAGAAGGACGGTAGCGTACGACTATGTATCGACTACCGAGAGTTGAACAAGTTAACTATGAAGAACCGACATCCTTTGTCTAGGATCGATGATCTGTTCGATCAGTTGCAGGGTGCAAAGGTTTTCTCGAAGATTGATCTTAGAATAGGGTATCACCAATTGAAGATCAAGGCAATAGACATTTCGGAGACTACTTTCAGAACAAGGTATGGGCATTATGAGTTCCTTGTAATGTCATTCGGGTTGACTAACGCTCCAACGTCATTCATGGAACTAATGAACCGAGTGTTTCATGACATGTTGGACACTTCGGTCATCGTATTCATTGATGACAACTTGGTCTACTCAAAGGATAAGGAAACTCATGCAACACATTTGAGAGCAGCCCTATAACGGCTAAAAAGGGAGAAGCTTTACGCCAAGTTCAAGAAGTGTGAATTTTGGGTGAAGGAAGTGGCCTTCTTGGGTCACGTAGTATCTGCAGATGGTATCAAGGTAGATCTAAGCAAGATTGCAGCTATAGTAGGGTGGGATGCATCAAAATCAGTTGCAGAGATTCGTAGTTTCCTTGGATTAGCTGGTTACTATAGAAGATTCGTGGAAGACTACTCAAGAATCGCCGTTTCACTTACCAGACTAACCAAGAAAGAAGAAAAGTTCATATGGACAAATGAGTGTGAGAAGTACTTTCAGACTTTGAAGTCAAGACTAGTCTCTGCACCTATCTTGACCATCCCAGCACCAGGCTTGCCGTTTACCTTATATACGGATGCCTCAAGGTTAGGTCTTGGATGTGTGTTGATGCAAGGAGAACAGGTGATTGCCTACGCATCAAGACAGTTGAAAGAGCATGTGAAGAACTATCCTACGTGTTACGGTTGGAAATCGCCCGTCGATCTGCACTCTGAATGATCTGCAATCATAGAGATGAGACAAACGAGTTGGGCGCCTAAGCCCCGGGTACACTCCGATGCCTAAGTCAGATTCCCAAAGTAAACAGTCAAGAGATGGTAGAATGCTTTCTCCAGTTAAAGAGTGGGACGATGAGAGAGTTTGAGAGTGCGAGAATGAGAGAGAGATATTGTGAACTAGCAATTTGTGCATAAGAAATTACCTTGAGGGATCGCCCTCTATTTATAGATTGAAAAGAAGCATAGAGGTACCAGGACTCAAGGAAGTAGATCGTCAACAAGATTGCCACGTATCGCTTTGAGGGACACATGTGTGGTAGACTCTGAGTAGGAGTAGGAGACCTTAGCCAAGGAAGCTAGGTCGGTCAGCTCTGGGACTGACACATGTCAATGTGTGAGTAATCACGGACCGTGATAATCGGCGTCGTATCAGACTGGGAGAAGGACTCCTCGGATGTAGCATAATCACATTAGGACTCTGACCATCCACTGGGAAACGTAGCCGGGTAGGACTATGACTCCAAGCGCTACCGTAGATAATGGTAACCAGACGGCGTAGGGCGTATGCGGCATGCCGGGCGCATGAGAGGCCGATGGCAAGGTACCGAATGCCTCATAAGCCGAGCATAAGACACTTCGAGCGGTCGGCTCCGAAGGTGAAGCTTGACACGTGTAAGATTTTAAATGGATGGAATTTTTCCCACATAACAGATGCCCCTTGTGCTGTCGGATTCAACGAATTCGATAGTGCAACAAGATTAAACAGTGTCCAGAACTTGCGCCGTATGAGGCTGACTGCAAAATCGATGGCCATTTAAGCTGCTTCCGAGTGACTCCTCTTATGATCGGAATTCATGTATGAGTGGGAGACGGTTGTCACCAACCGTCTGCAAGATTGATGGAGGCATGGGGCTCGAGGTGTTAAACTCGAGTTCCGCAACTGTGCTCGATCGTTGATCTTCGAAGTGATGCGGATCGACACCTTGATCCGACGGCCACTAGGAGGCGGTGCGCCTCGAGAAGGAGCGGTATCAATAGCCTCTCGTCTTCAAACGGTCGAATGCATCGGATGGCTGTAATCAGTCTGATCATCTCGAGAAAGAGCGCCATCATTGCACGTGACGTCAGACTGTCACGTCGCATCCGGTGCGGTAGACGAGAACCAATGGCGTTGAGCCACGTGGTCGGAACCCGAAGAGACGGTTTTCAGTAGCAACTCCTATAAATACTCTTTCGATTCATTCATTCAACCATTTGGTTGAGTTGCAATCGGAGTTTCCTCAGAGCAGTCGGATCTTCCTGTTCATCGAGTCTTCAAGCTTCTTTCGTGCACTCGGAGTCCCATTTCCTTCAATCAGTAAGTCTTCTCTTCCTTCCTTTTTACAGCCATTTCATGCTTAGTAGTTTCCAATCCTCTAATAGTTTTACACCCTCCGATAGAGTGAAAGTGAGTGAGAGAATGGCCCAATCCCAGACCTCTTCCTCCGAAAGGTCATCATCCTTCTCAATGGAGGGATTCTCCGCTGCTCCCGAACCTTCGGAACGGATTTGGGATTCCGTTAGCCGGGAGTTTGAGTCTCAGACTACAGAGTCGGTAGGAAATGGAGCAGGGGCCATCGCCCAAAAATCTCCACAAGCCGTCCTTGTGGCTTTCGATCAGGCTCCAGAGGAAGAACTCAAGGAGAGTTCCTCTGAGGCCAACGAGCGTGGCCATCCTGCTGGCACCTCAGCTCGTCGAGCTTCTCGTCAGAGAGGTGGCCGACCATCTGTTCCTTCTATCGACGCACTCCCTGCATGGAGGGTGCCGAGTAAGATTAGGACCGAACAGGTGTTGTCATTGATCTGTCGAGCATACCAGCTCGTAGAGCCGATGACGGACGTCCGGGTTTGGCTCCCTTCCCCCGACGAACGGGCTTGTACCTTGAATAAGTCGGAGATCAGCGTGTACGAGCACACCTTAAAGTCCGGGCTCCGATTTCCTCTTCACCCTCTAGTAGTAGAAATTCTCCAAGTCTACCGCATCGCCCCCTCCCAACTAGCTCTGAATGGGTGGTGATGCATATATGCCTTCATCATGTTTATCCGTCGACTGGGAGAGACTCCGACCGTGAAATTGTTTCGGTCACTCTTCTAGTTGGCCAGTCTGACCGAGTCCCGCTCTATGACCGGGTGATACTTTTTTAGTCAGAGGAGCACAAAGAAGCTCCCAGCCATCTCCCAAAAACCTTCTTCCATCCACGGATGGAAGGATAAATTTTTCTTCGTGGGCCCTCCCGAAGGAGGCCCGGCTCTCCCTCTGTCGAACGTTTGGCTGGTGGTCGACGCCACGGGGTTCAACAAAGTCCCCTTTTTGATGACGGAGGAGAGACAGGCTCAGCACAAAATGAAGACCAGAAAGACGGTGGGCTATGCCGACCTCGCGGATCCCGTGCAGTTAGCCGAGCACGGCCTCCTTGGTGAGTTTATCAATTGTAGGACATCGTACACTGCTGTTATTTTAATTTTGTTACTAACCATCGTCTCTTGTCTCATTGCAGTGAACTTTGGCGATGATCACGTTGTTGCTCGGATCCTGCACAAGCGGACGGCCGATGCCGCGAAGGGGGTCCAGTCGGCGGGCGAACCGGCGAGGGAGCCTCCTCGCAAGGAGCAGAGGGCGACGACCGAGGCAAAGGGCAAGGGGCCCATGCCAGAGGGTTCGCCCAAGAAGAAAATAAATTCAGCCGCGAAACTCCTGGCCGACACCTATAAGACGAGGTCGGTGCCTAGGCTCGGCTGCCAAGACGAAATAAGGGCGGAGGCTGCGACAAAGGAAGTCCAACCTCGCCAAGGGGCTGTGAAGGAAACCCAGCCCCGTGATGCGGCCACGACGAAGCCGACTCCGGCCTGCCTGGGCGCGGCGGCGCCTCCGGCGAAGAAGGCCGCTCAGGGTCCGAAGGTGGTCGATCTGACCGAGGCCACCGGAGCCTCTAAGGGGGAGGCTGAGCCCGCTAACAAACAGAAGAGCGACAAGCTAAAGAGGGCCTTCTCTCCTACACTAGGACTGAAGTCGACGAACTCGGTCTTCAAGAGCGCGAGGGCAGCAAGGATCATCGTCACTGAGGGACGCCTCCCAGAGGACGTGGCCTTCACGTCAGGCTTGGCGAACGAAGAGGCCTTCAGGCGAGCGTTCGTTGCGTGCTCTCAGGTAATGTTTGGAATTCCCTACTCTTCTCTTATTTGTTGTGTTGCTATGTTTGTAATATTGACACTGTTCCCTTTTGTGCAGACGAGCAATATTCTGGCCGAGGTCAGCGAGCGAGCTGCCCGGGCCGTTTTCGACTTGGACGAGAAGGAGGTCTTGGAGATCTCTCTGCGTGAGGCTCTGAAGGCCACCGAGGAGAACCTAACCAATAAATCCTCGGAGGTTAAGGACCTTTTTGTGGAGAAGGTCGCCCTCCGGGCCTCGCTGGATAGAGTCGAGGCCGCTCTCGACGAGGAGCACAAGAGAGTGCATTCGTCCGAGGAAAAGCTTCGGTCGGCCGAAGACAAGCGGCGGAAAGCTGAGGAGGATCTGCAGGCTGGGGAGAAGGCGAAGCTGGCCCTGGAGGAGAGACTCCGGAAGTCTGAGGACGAAGCCAGGTTTGCCAAGGAGGCTCTGGCCAAGGCCGAAGAGACACACCAAGAGGCCCTAGATCGGGCCGTGGTCGAGTACCGATCATCTCTTCAGTATGGGGAGGATGTGGAGGAGGCCGCTTGTGGGTTTTTCCTGAGGGGTGTAAAATACCTGAAGGGACAGCTCATGGAAAAGGGAGTTGATTTCAACTGGTCGGAGATCCCGATCATGGCCGAGGTGCTTGAGGATGAGCCAGCGGTGACTGAGACCCCGGTCGCAGCCGAGGATGTTCGAGTGGAGCCGACGGCCCCTACTGAAGCTGACCGTATGCAGGAGGATGACCTTCCTCCGTATGAGGTGCCCCAGACGCCGATCATGGAGCTCCCGAACCTTCCGCTGCCTACCGAGGGTCCCGTAAACCCGACCGAAGAAGAAAACCGACAATGAGGACCTCGGAGCGATCCGTGTACATATGTACTTTTGTTTCTTATATTGTAACTGTACGACTGCCCTTCTTGGGCCTTTGTTAATAAAACATATTCTTATCTTTTTCTGCTTTCTTTCTTCTCAGATGTTGTTACCCATTCGGTGGTTACCCCGGAAGTATTGTAGGCTCGGCCCTCTGGTAAGCCGGGAACACTCAAGTAATAAAAATTCACTTAAGTAATCAAAATGGCCAAGGCCTTGATGACTGCCCTACCACGGAAGTGTTGTCGGCTCGGCGGTCTGGTAGGCCAAGGACAATTAAGTAGTAAAGCTGAGTGCGAACAATGTTGAGTGCGGCTTAGTCCGAGCGCTGGTTCTGTTTCGAGAAATGGCGAAGGTGCCCCTAGCCCGGAAGTGTTGTCGGCTTGACTGCTGGTCAGGTCGAGAACACTTGATTCTTCCTCAATGACAGTCATTAGGATGGTTTGTCATGGTCGAGCTACCTAGGTCTGCTTGTGAACCGCGATAGGCTGATACTGGTATGATCTTCTTGCTAGGTACGAGTATGGTCTGCATGCTACCGTGGCCTGCTTGTCGATCGTGGTAGGTAGATAAAAGTATGGTCTTCATGCTACCGAGGTCTGCTTGTGGACCGTGGTAGGAAGATATGCGTATGGTCTGTGTGCGATCGTGGCCTGCTTGTGGACCGCGGTAGGCGGATACGAGTATGGTCTTCATGCTACCGAGGTCTTCTTGTGGACCGTGGTAGGAAGATATGCGTATGGTCTGCGTGCTACCGAGGCCTGCTTGTGGACCGCGGTAGGCAGATACGAGTATGGTCTTCATGCTACCTTGGTCTGCTTGTGTACCGTAGGTAGGAAGATATGCGTATGGTCTGCATGCTACCGAGGCCTGCTTGTGGACCGCGGTAGGCAGATATGAGTATGATCTTCATGCTAACTTGGTCTGCTTGTGGACCGTGGTAGGAAGATACGAGTATAGTCTGCATGCTACCGAGGCCTGCTTATGGACCGCGGTAGGTAGATATGCTGAGGTCGATGTTTAACCTATGCCCGGTTCAGATCGGTTGGGCCGGAAGAACGGCTATGAAATATAATTGCTGTGAGTGAACTGAACCGTATTTGCACTGCTTTGTATTAAAATAAACTAAGCGGATGCCCCTCAGGGGGTCCGGTGTACAACTGAAACTACTAACAAAAATTAAAAAATTCATACTTCGGCCGAGAATGAGTGGCCGATTATAAAGACGAACGCTGCTTTTTACGGATAATATTTGCAGAGGTTGGTGGCATGCCAAGTCCTCGAAATCTCTTCACCGCCCAGGGTGGTCAACTTGTACGAGCCCGGTCGTCCGGTCCGGAGCACTCGGTATGGCCCTTCCCAGTTTTTTTCCATCTTCCCTTGATTGGTGGGGTCGGAGACCGCTGTTTTTCTAAGGACAAGATCTCCGACCTTAAATTGTTTTGGTCAGACCGTCTTATTGTAGTGACGCGTAGTCGTCTGTTGGTAACTGGCTATTCAGAATGCTGCTGACTCCCGTACATCTTCGAGGTTGTCTAAGTTTGTCCGGAGATCTTCGGAGTTGGTGTGCTCGTTGAAGTTTAGCATCTGGAAGGTGGGATGGAATACTTTGATGGGGACGACCGCCTCCGTGCCGAAGGCAAGCATGAAGGGTGTCTCCCCCGTGGGTGTTCGGCTGGTCGTCCTATATGACCAAACGATACTTGGTAGCATATCTACCCACTTTTCTTTCTGGTCGGCTACCATCTTCTTCTGACCATACAATATTGTTTTATTGGTGGCCTCGGTCTGACCGCTTGTCTGCAGGTGGTCGACTGACCCAAACCTATGATCTATCCGAAATTCTTCACAAAAGTTTGCGAAGGATGCACTAGTGAACTGAGTGCCGTTGTCTATCACAAGAACCCTTGGCATGCCGAACCTATACACAACCGAATGTCTAAAGAACTGTTCTACCTTGGACGTGTCGATCTTGGCCACAGCTTCGACCTCGATCCATTTAGTGAAGTAGTCAATGGCTACGATGACATACTTCCGTTGATAAGTGGCTTGGGGGAAGGGTCCCATGATATCCATACCCCATATGGCAAAGGGGAGAGGACTTGTGATCGGCTGCAGAGGAGCGGCCGGAGAATGTGGCACGGGTGCATAGAACTGGCACTTGTCACACCTTCGGACCAGCTCGATGCAGTCGTCATGCATTCTCGGCCAATGGTAGCCCTGGCGGAGGATCTTTTGGAAAAGCGATCGTCCACCCTGGTGTCGGCCGTATATGCCTTCATGTACTTCCTTCATAACCTTCTCGGCTTCGTCCGATCGTAGGCACCTAAGCAGTGGTAAGGTATAGGATCTCCGGTATAGTACATCATTGTGTATGGTGTATTGCCGTGACTTGGCTTGGATGCGGCGAGCATCTTTCCTGTCAGTCGGGAGGACGCCCGTTCGGAGGTATTAGTATATGTCGTCATACCAACTGGATACAACTCCGACGGGGGCAATGACTTCAACAGAGTTGCTGGCGTGGTCCGAGAATTCCACGTATACGACAGTGTCCATCGCATGGATGTCTTCCAGGGATAGTCTCGATAGCTCATCTGCTTCGGTGTTCTCTTTGCGACCGACGTATTGCAATTCGACATTATTGAAGGTCGTGATGGTCGAGTTTACCTTCTTGAGGTACTTCTGCATCTCGGACTGTCTAGCCTCGTAGTCGCCCTGTACTTGGTGGATGACCAACTGCGAGTTTCCTTGTATCAATAGCCGATGGACGGCTAGGCTTTTGGCCAATCTAACTCCGACCAGTAGGGCCTCGTACTCGGCCTCATTGTTCGTTGCGCGGAATCTGAACCTTATAGCCGACCGTATTTTGAACCCTTCCAGACTTTTCAAAATTACCCCTGCCCCTGCGTGGCAGTCCATGGAGGAGCCGTCCACGTTCAGGGTCCATGTGGCCTCGGCTGGTTCTGGGGCCTGTACGGCCTGAGGTTCGGCAAAGTCTTCATCTGGTAAGGTGCTTTTGACGATAAAGTCCGCCAAGGCTTGTGCTTTGATGGCCGTCCTGGGGATGTACTTTATGTCGAACTCACCGAGCTCCACCAACCAATTGATGAGTCAACCAGATACATCGGGCTTCGACAGCACCTTCTTTAGTGGCGCGTTGGTCAGCACCGAGATGGGATATGCCTAGAAGTATGGTCGAAGCTTCCGCGCGGCCGTTACCAAGGCAAGCGCCAGTTTCTCAATTGGCTTGTGCGCTCGGCTCAAGCGCGGTTTCTGCCGTAGTAGATTGGTAGATGGACCTTGTCTTCGCCTTCAGCAGAGCAGCCTGACTGCCCGGTCGGGACTCCGAGGTAGGTGGTGGCCCCCCCCCCGGGTTTGGCTTCACCGTGGGGTGATGACAAGTATGCCTTGAGGTCTTGAAAGCCCTCGGCACTCTCTCTTGAACCCCCCCGCACCCTTTAATGTTTTGAAGATGGGAAGTCCCATTGACATGCAACACTTCCTGTTTCTGCAGCCATGTCCATGATGGCATGATCTTTGATGGGTTGCCCTCCTCAAGACCATAAATCCTAAGAATTTTCCTGATCCAATGCAAGGCACACTTTGTCGGGTTGAGCTTCATGTTGTGTCTTCGAGGACTGAATGCTTGGCCATTGGGTCGGCCCCCCCGCCCTAACAAGGAAGTCATCGACATACACTTCCATGTTTCTACCAATTTGACATTTGAACACCTTGTTCACTAGTCTCTGGTAGGTGGCTCCTGCATTTTTGAGGCCAAAAGGCATGACCGTGTAGCAGAAGAGCCCCTAATTAGTGACGAAGGAGGTGCATTCCTCGTCGGCCCTTCGCATCTTTATTTGATTGTAGTCGGAGTATGCATCAAGGAAGCTGAGTAACTCGTGCCCGGCTGTAGCATCTATCAGCTGGTCGATGCACGACAGTGGATAGCTATCCGTTGGACAGGCTTTGTTGAGGTCGGTGAAGTCTATGCAAATCCGCCACTTGCCGTTAGACTTGGGCACCATAACAACATTGGTTAGCCAGTCTGGGTAATCGACCTCCCGTATGAAGCCGGCTACCAGTAGTTTTTGCACCTCCTCATCTATTATGGACTGCCAGGCGGGTGCAAAACTTCTCTTCTTTTGCCGCAAAGGGCCGATGCTGAGGGTCGACATCGAGGTGGTGCTCGATGACATCTCGGGGAATTCCCAGCATCTCCGAGGCCGACCATGCAAAAACATCGAGGTTCTGCCTCAAAAATTCGATCAATTTTTCCCTTTCTTCCTCGGGCAGTAGGGAGCCGACCTGGAATGTCTTCTCGGGCTGATCGTCCGCGATCGGAATATGTAGAAGTTCCTCCACGGGCTCTCCTCTACTCGGAGAGGCATTCTTTCGAACATCTACCATTCACCTGTGCGGTTTTCAAAGCCCGCTGACTGTTCTTCAGCTCGGTGGCGTACCACCTCCGTGAAGTGTCCTGGTCTGTTCGGTACTCTCCGACTCCGTCCTCCGTCGGAAATTTCATTACCAAGTAGTAGGTGGACATGCACGCCTTCAACTTGTTCAGCGAAGGGCATCCGAGGATGACGTTGTGAGCGGATGGAAGATCGACCACCATGAATTCGACCATCACCCTCCGCTGTTTGGGCTTCTGGCCGAGGATGACAGGCAATTGGATGCCTCCCTTCACCGTGACCGGGTCTCCAGAGAAGCTGATGAGGTCGAAAGTGATGGGCTGGAGCTGGTCGTCCGTCAGCTGCATCCTTTGGTAGGCATGATAGAATATGATGTCTACCGAGCTCCCGGTGTCTACCAAGCACTTTGCGATGTCGCAGTGTCCGATCCCGGCCGTGAAGACGATGGCGTCCTCATGAGGGACTGCGACGTTGACAAGATCTTCATCGCTGAAGGTGATGATGACCTCTCCGGCTCGAGCTCTTTTTGATGGCCACTCTGTCTTGGCTACCAGACGTGAGTAGGCCTTGGCTGACCTGTTGGACGTGTTCCCGGCCACTGGTCCTCCTATGATGGTGAGGACTGACTTACCCTCGGCTTGGGGTCCCTTGGTGATGATATAGACCCCATTGTCACCGGGGATGCGCAACCCCATTGCTGTGCGTGGTCGGTCCTTGGGCTACGGACTGCCCATGAACCTCCGCTCGGCCTTTCTTCTCTTTGAAGCCGGATGGGACTTCCTTCTTCTTCTTCCTCGGCTTTCTGGTTCTGACCAGGATGGGATGGACCCGGTCTGGATGCGCTGTCGGCCTCCAAGTCTTTCTTTTACCGACACTCTCTCTTTTTCAGCTCCAGATGAGCTTTCTATTGTCCCAAACTGAATGGCACCGACCCACTGTCTGGGGGGAGCCGGCCCTCCATCAGGGTCTCTGTCGTCCCTTCGAGTGGCATTTTGATTATCCCCAGCGTCCGCTCGGCAGTTGTTGGGTTGAGGGTTCCTCGGAGGTGGAGGTGGTAATCCCCGGTCCCTTCGAGCGGGAGCAGGTCCTCGGTCTACGTTCCGAACAAAGTTACCGTAGTATCCTCGTCGGATGAGGTCCTCAATTTCTCCTTTGAGGTACTTGCACTCCTCCGTTTCGTGGCCATAGTCGCGATGGAAGCGACAGTATCGGGAGCGATCTTTATTCCTCCCGTCGCCGAGTGGTTTTGGAGGAGATCGGAGGTTCCGATCGTTCTTGATCACTTCGAGAATCTCCATCATCGAAGTGTTGAGCGGAGTATAATACTCGAACGTCTTGTATGGATGCCGGTAGGTCTGATCCTTACCGGACTTATGCTTCTTGGGGTCGATAGAGCTCGGCGCCTGGTCGGCCGTCTCAGACCTCTTCTTGTCTACAGGCTTGGGATCAGCCTTCAGATTGTTTACCGTGTTATTTTTCTGGGCCATCGTCGTCTCGTCTGCAGAGGCGTACTTCTCACACTTGGCGAGCAGGTCGTCCAGGTTTTTCGGTGGCTTTTTGGTAAGGGACCAACAAAGCTCACGGTCAGTTACTCCGGCCTGTAGGCTGGACATGTGCACCGCGGGCTCGACGTCCTTGATCTCAAGCACCTCGGTATTGAAGCGCTTGATGAAGTCCCACAGGGACTCGTCCTTCTGCTACTTGACCGTCGACAGATGGTATGAAGTTTTCTTGTGCACTCGGCTGGCTTGGAAGTGCGTCAAGAATTTGTTCGATCACTGTTCAAACAATGTAATACTCTTTGGGGGGAGGTTGTTGAACCAAGTACGAGCAGTGCCCCTGAGCGTTGAAGGAAACGCCGTGCAGATGAGGCTGTCACTCAGAGGATAGAAAGCGTCGTAGATACGAACGCATCCAGATGTTGCTCGGGGTCGGTACTCCCATGGTATGAATCCAGGACCGGCATCTTGAAGTTATCAGGGGGGTACCCTCATGATCTCGTCCGAGAGCGCCGTGATTGCTGATAAGTGTGTAATTTTATATTTTTTTTATTCCTTTTGCATTATGATTTTTAGGGTGTTTTATATCTTATTGAGCTTAATAGAATTTATTTTATGAGTTTGGTATATTTTAGAAATCTTGTTAATTAATTAATAAAAGATGAAAATTCTAGCACTCTTAATAATAATGTTTTGAATTTCATGTAGGATTCTGACATGGAAAGAGTTCATTTGGGCTTCCAAATGTGGTTTTAAAATCTAATCTGGAAAATTGATCCAAATCTAAACCAGAGAAGGAAGGTTGCTACACACGGAAGGTTCACTATTGGAAGGCCTTGATTGATTATTGGAAATCTTGAGGAGAATATACACAACTATGGAATCTTACAAATTTTAGTAGATTTGGGGGTGACAATTGTTTAATAATGGAATGATTTTCATCTAATCTAGGAACGAAGATTTTGTTTAATTTTTATTTCCATGTAATAAGGTTGTCAAATCTAGGCATACCAATTTTAGTCTTGTATTTTGGCAATTTAAACAATGTAAAGCCTATGTAAAGAGCATTGAAGAGTGATTGAAAAAAAAGACAATGGTTGAAGAACAATTCTCTTTCTTTTGTGTTCTTGAAGAAGTCATGTGTGGCTAATTTTCTTATCTTTGGTTAGACGGAGCTGAAACCATCATTGTAAACTTGTGAGACTTGTTTTATTTATTGATTTTTAATTGAATATTTATTTTTCTTCCAATTTATGTGTATAATGATTGATGAATGAGTTGATTAGGAGTACTACTAATTGATTTATTTATTTAATCAATTGTTATTTTAGAATTGAATTGCTATCAATTGATTCTATGTCAGTGGCAATGGGGATTGATGTTAATGGACAAGTTAATGTTATATTTCTAGGAGAAATCAGATTAAAATAATTAAACCACGCTGGTGTGTGCTTAATGTTTAATTTCAATCGTCTTTCCAATTGTTATTGTTATTCCTGAATCAAATCGAGAGCCTAGTCTTGAGATTGATTTAAGAGTAAGAGTGCTATTAATAAGCTATCTTTTAATAGACCAATCTTAAGGAAAGACTAAGGATTTTAGGGCTAGTCCTAATTTTCTTGATTGATTATTCAATTGGAATTGATTATCCTTTATGTCGATGAACAAGTTTATGAAGATGGTGTAAGTATCCTTTTGACCGAAGTTTTCTCTTATTGGTTTAATCTTTGATATTTGTATTACCTTGCTCTTTATTCTTGCATTTTAGATAATTAATTATTGTTCTTTTCTACTGCAAACATACCCCCCCCCCTCCATACATAGAATAGCCAATGAAGTTGTGCTAATAAGATTAATCATAATCTGTTTTAGTACAACAATTGGTTATTTTCTGAGTCTTATTTTATTTTCATTTATTTTTTTTTCTCTCTTTAGGTTAATTAAACATTTTAATCTTGATCATACAATCCTTGTGGGTTCGACTCTTACTTGCTACTATCTACATTTCAAAGTAAGGTAATTTAATTTGAGTGCTCAACACCCATCAAATTTTGGCGCCGTTGCCGGGGATTGTTTTGATTAAATTGATTTGTTTGATTATTTAATTGATTGTTTTTATTTTTATTTTATTTTTTATTTTTTATTTTTTATTATCTGCTTGTTCTCTTAAGTGAATGACCCGATCTTCTCATTTGGGAGAGTTGCAATTTGATCCAGAAATAGAAAGAACTCTGCACAAGCTAAGGAGAGAAAGTAGAAAGACAGTAAAAAATTCTTCATCAGGCAACAACGTAGCCATTGATTTAGCTTCTGGCAGCACTAGTAATTCAGACTTTGAAGAAATGGCAGACAACAACAACCGCACTCTTAAGGAGTTAGCGGCTCCTAATCTGAACCAACAACCACTCTGCATCGAGTATCCTAATCTTGATGTTGCCTTTGAACTTAAATCTGGTCTAATCCATCTCCTTCCTACTTTTCGTGGTCTTGTAGGTGATGACCCACATAAGCACCTAAAAGAATTCCATGTGGTATGTTCGAGCATGAAACCAACTGGAATTTCTGAGGAGCAAATCAAATTGAGGGCGTTTCCATTCTCATTAGCGGACAACGTAAAAGATTGGCTTTATTACTTGCCATCAGGATCCATTACCACATGGAATGAGATGAGGCGGCTTTTCTTGGAAAAGTATTTTCCAACTTCAAGGGCAGCCAATATTCGAAAGGAAATCTGCGGTATTAGGCAATATAATGGAGAAACACTTTATGAATACTGGGAGCGATTCAAGAAGCTTTGCGCCAGCTGCCCTCATCACCAAATTAGCGAGCAATTACTCATCCAATACTTCTACGAAGGGCTTTCTCATACTGATAGGGGTAAAACTCCAAGGGAAGCCCGTAATTTGATTGCAAATATGGCTGCTAACTCTCAGCAATTTGGTGTAAGAAATGACCCTCCATCGAACAAGGTTAATGAGGTAAGCACTTCTTCTCTTGAATTAAAAATCGTAGAATTTTATATTTTTTTAGTCCTTTTGCATTATGATTTTAGGGTGTTTTATACCTTATTGAGCTTAATAGAATTTATTTTATGAGTTTGGTATATTTTAGAAATCTTGTTAATTAATTAATAAAAGATGAAAATTCTAGCACTCTTAATAATAACGTTTTGAATTTCATGTAGGATTCTGACATGGGAAGAGTTCATTTGGGCTTCCAAATGTGGTTTTAAAATCTAATCTGGAAAATTGATCCAAATCTAAACCAGAGAAGGAAGGATGCTACACACGGAAGGTTCACTATTGGAAGGCCTTGATTGATTATTGGAAATCTTGAGGAGAATATACACAACTATGGAATCTTACAAAATTTGGTAGATTTGGGGGTGACAATTGTTTAATAATGGAATGATTTTCATCTAATCTAGGAACGAAGATTTTGTTTAATTTTTATTTCCATGTAATAAGGTTGTCAAATCTAGGCATACCAATTTTAGTCTTGTATTTTGGCTATTTAAACAATGTAAAGCCTATGTAAAGAGCATTCAAGAGTGATTGAGAAAAAAGACAACGGCTGAAGAACAACTCTCTTTCTTTTGTGCTCTTGAAGAAGTCATGTGTGGCTAACTTTCTTATCTTTGGTTAGACGGAGCTGAAGCCATCATTGTAAACTTGTGAGACTTGTTTTATTTATTGATTTTTAATGAATATTTGTTTTTCTTCCAATTTATGTGTATAATGATTGATGAATGAGTTGATTAGGAGTACTACTAATTGATTTATTTATTTAATCAATTGTTATTTTAGAATTGAATTGCTATCAATTGATTCTATGTCAGTGGCAATGGGGATTGATGTTAATGGACAAGTTAATGTTATATTTCTAGGAGAAATCAGATTAAAATAATTAAACCACGCTGGTGTGTGCTTAACATTTAATTTCAATCGTCTTTCCAATTGTTATTGTTATTCCTGAATCAAATCGAGAGCCTAGTCTTGAGATTGATTTAAGAGTAAGAGTGCTATTAATAAGCTATCTTTTAATAGACCAATCTTAAGGGAAGACTAAGGATTTTAGGGCTAGTCCTAATTTTCTTGATTGATTATTCAATTGGAATTGATTATCCTTTATGTCGATGAACAAGTTTATGAAGATGTTGTAAGTATCCTTTTGACCGAAGTTTTCTCTTATTGGTTTAATCTTTGATATTTGTATTACCTTGCTCTTTATTCTTGCATTTTAGATAATTAATTATTGTTCTTTTCTACTGCAAACATACCCCCCCTCCATACATAGAATAGCCAATGAAGTTGTGCTAATAAGATTAATCAGAATCTATTTTAGTACAACAATTGGTTACTTTCTGAGTCTTATTTTATTATTTTTTTTTCTCTCTTTAGGTTAATTAAACATTTTAATCTTGATCATACAATCCTTGTGGGTTCGACTCTTACTTGCCACTATCTACGTTTCAAAGTAAGGTAATTTAATTTGAGCGCTCGACACGCATCAAATTTTGGCGCCGCTGTCGGGGATTGTTTTGATTAAATTGATTTGTTTGGTTATTTAATTGATTTTTTTATTTTTATTTTTTTATTGTCTGCTTGTTCTCATAAGTGAATGACCCGATCTTCTCATTTGGGAGAGTTGCAATTTGATCCAGAAATAGAAAGAACTCTGCACAAGCTAAGGAGAGAAAGTAGAAAGACAGTAAAAAATTCTTCATCAGGCAACAACGTAGCCATTGATTTAGCTTCTGGCAGCACTAGTAATTCAGACTTTGAAGAAATGGCAGACAACAACAACCGCACTCTTAAGGAGTTAGCGGCTCCTAATCTGAACCAACAACCACTCTGCATCGAGTATCCTAATCTTGATGTTGCCTTTGAACTTAAATCTGGTCTAATCCATCTCCTTCCTACTTTTCGTGGTCTCGTAGGTGATGACCCACACAAGCACCTAAAAGAATTCCATGTGGTATGTTCGAGCATGAAACCAACTGGAATTTCTGAGGAGCAAATCAAATTGAGGGCGTTTCCATTCTCATTAGCGGACAACGTAAAAGATTGGCTTTATTACTTGCCATCAGGATCCATTACCACATGGAATGAGATGAGGCGGCTTTTCTTGGAAAAGTATTTTCCAACTTCAAGGGCAGCCAATATTCGAAAGGAAATCTGCGGTATTAGGCAATATAATGGAGAAACACTTTATGAATACCGGGAGCGATTCAAGAAGCTTTGCGCCAGCTGCCCTCATCACCAAATTAGCGAGCAATTACTCATTCAATACTTCTACGAAGGGCTTTCTCATACTGATAGGGGTATGATTGACGTAGCGAGTGGAGGAGCATTAGTGGATAAAACTCCAAGGGCAGCCCGTAATTTGATTGCAAATATGGCTGCTAACTCTCAGCAATTTGGTGTAAGAAATGACCCTCCATCGAACAAGGTTAATGAGGTAAGCACTTCTTCTCTTGAATTAAAAATTGTAGAATTGTCTTCACTTGTTCGTCAATTGGCTATGGATAAGGTGCAACAGGTTCAAACTTGTGGAATTTGCTACATCGTGGGACACCCAACTGATATGTGTCCCACGTTTCAAGAGGAATCTACAGAGCAAGCAAATACTGTGGGTAGATTTCCAGGACAACCTCAACGTAAGTATGATCCATACTCAAATACTTACAATCCGGGATGGTGGAATCACCCAAATCTCAGCTATGGTAATCAAGATGGCCCCAATCGTCAGTATGGGTATCAACAAGGCCAACAACCTTTTCAATCCAGACAACAAGCACCTTCAAGTTATGGTATGACCTTGGAAGATATTGTTAAAACACTTGCCAATGATTCATTACAATTTAAACAGGAAACAAGGGCAGGTATAAAGAAATTGGAGACTCAAATAAGCCAACTGGCCACTTCAATGAGTAGACTAGAGGCTCGAGGCTCGGGAAAGCTACCTTCGCAACCAATGGTGAATCCGAAGGAAAATGCAAATGCCATAATCTTGGGAAGTGGAAAAGAAGGGGAGAATATAGAAAAGGAAAAAGAGAAAGAGACCTCAAAATCAACTCCGACATCTATTTTCTCATCTGGGGTAAACTCTAAACCTTCTATTTACTCTATTCCTATTCAACCTCCTTTTCCTAGCAGGTTTGCTCAATCTAGAAAGGAAGAAAAAGAAAAGGAGATGTTGGAGATTTTTCGAAAGGTAGAGATAAATATACCTCTTATTGAAGCAATTAAACAAGTGCCTCGGTAAGCTAAATTTCTTAAGGAATTGTGCACATCCAAGAGAAAATTGAAAGGAGATGAAAAGGTAAGTATGGGTGAAAATGTCTCAGCCGTTATTCAACGGAAGCTTCCCCCTAAGTGTAAAGACCCAGGTACATTCACTATCCCATGCAAAATAGGTAACACCAATTTCAATATAGCTATGTTAGATTTAGGAGCATCAATTAATGTCATGCCTTATTCAATATATGCTTCATTAAATCTAGAACCTTTAAAAGAAACTGGTGTAACTATTCAATTAGCTGATAGATCAAATGTATATCCTGAAGGTGTGATTGAAGATGTGTTATTTCAAGTTAATGAATTGGTATTTCCTGCTGATTTTTATGTATTAAAAATGGAGGATGATTCATCTCATAATTCTACACCTCTTTTGTTGGATAGACCATTTTTAAAGACTGCTAAAACAAAAATAGATGTTCATGATGGTACCTTATCTATGGAATTTGATGGCGAGATAGTTCGCTTTAATATTTTTGAGGCTATGAGGTATCCTAGTGATATAAATTTTGTTTTTGCTATTGATATAATTGATTCTATAGTACAACAAGTTTTAGAATTAAATGGTGAAGATGAGTTGATGGTAGCCATTAGCAAACATTTGAATAGCATGGATTTCAATTCAGAATTTGTGTTAAATGCTGAATTAGAGAAGATGTTGATGGCATTGCAGGCCTTACCCCCAATTCCAAAAAGATATGATGTTGCTCACATTGAGTTGCCTATATCTCATACAAGGTTGTTACCTTCCATTGTGCAGGCACCTATCGTTGAGCTGAAACCACTTCCAGACCATCTCAAATATGTCTACTTAGGAGACAATGAGACGTTACCTGTGATAATAGCAAGGGACTTGACCAAGCTACAAGAGGAGAAACTCATTCGAATTTTGAGAGACCATAAGACAGCCATTGGGTGGACAATAGCCGACATTAAGGGAATCAGCCCGGCCATGTGCATGCATCGCATACTTCTTGAAGAGGGAGCCAAACCGATTAGAGAAGCACAGCGTAGACTCAACCCTCCTATGATGGAAGTTGTGAAGAAGGAGATATTAAAGCTCCTTGATGTTGGAATTATCTATCCTATCTCTGATAGTAAGTGGGTAAGTCCGGTTCAGGTGGTACCTAAAAAGACGAGCATAATCGTTGTTAAGAATCAAAATAATGAGTTAGTCCCTACTAGGATACAAAATGGGTGGCGTGTTTGTATTGATTATAGGAAATTGAATGTTTCAACTCGTAAAGACCACTTTCCTCTTCCATTTATCGATCAAATGTTGGAGAGGTTAGCAGGTCATTCGCACTATTGTTTTCTTGATGGTTACTCAGGTTACTATCAAATTGTGATTGCACCTGATGATCAGGAGAAAATGACATTCACCTACCCATTTGGTACCTTTGCTTACCGACGAATGCCGTTTGGTCTTCGCACCGCCCCAGCCACATTCCAGAGGTGTATGGTTAGCATTTTTTCTGATTATGTAGAGAACATTATAGAAGTTTTCATGGATGATTTTACTGTTTATGGAGACTCTTTTGATACATGCTTGGATAACCTTACACTTGTTCTTAAGAGGTGTATAGAAACTAACCTTGTTTTGAATTCTGAGAAATGTCATTTTATGGTAACACAAGGAGCAGTTTTAGGTCATGTGATATCTTCTAGAGGTATAGAAGTTGACAAAGCAAAGATAGATCTCGTTCAATCTTTACCTTACCCCACAACTGTGCGGGAAGTGCGTTCCTTTCTTGGACATGCAGGCTTTTATCGGCGCTTCATTAAGGATTTCTCGAAAATTTCATTGCCCTTATGCAAGCTCTTACAAAAGGAAGTGGTGTTTGACTTTAATGATGAGTGCAAAAGAACTTTTGACAAGCTCAAAGAACTGCTAACAATAGCCCCCGTGATTCAATCACCGAACTGGAAACTCCCATTTGAGATCATGTGTGATGCTAGCAATTATGCTATTGGGGCTGTTTTGGGTCAACGTGTTGGGAAAGTTGCTCATGCTATCTATTATGCCTCTCGGACACTAACTGAAGCACAATGTAACAACTCCACAATGGAGAAAGAGCTATTGGCTATAGTTTTTGCTTTGGAAAAATTTAGATCTTATTTATTGGGAACTAAAGTTATTGTCTATTCTGATCATGCAGCTCTTAGGCATTTCTTTGGCGAAAAAAGAATCTAAGCCAAGATTGATCAGATGGATCCTTCTTCTTCAAGAATTTGATTTGGAGATTAAGGACAAGAAGGGAGCTGAGAATTTGGTTGCAGACCATCTTAGTCGGGTGGTAAGGAGGATGATGCGATACCATTACAAGATTTCTTTCCAGATGAACAACTACTTAAGGTGACAAATGTAGTGCCCTGGTATGCAGATTTAGTCAATTATTTGGCTACCAAAACCTTACCACCAGAGCTACCTAGAGTACGAAGAGAGAAAATCAAGAGTGATGCTCGGTACTACATTTGGGATGACCCTTATCTTTGGAAACAATGTTCAGACCAAATGGTAAGAAGGTGCGTACCCGAAACTGAATTTGAATCCATTCTTATCTTTTGTCATTCATATGCATGTGGTGGACATTTTGGTCCTAATAGAACAGCAAGAAAAGTGCTTGAGTGTGGCTTCTTTTGGCCATCTTTATTTCATGATGCATATATATTTTGTAAGTCATGCACTCGTTGCCAATACTCAGGTAATGTGGCCCATAGGGATCAAATGCCACAAACCCCCATACTTATTTGTGAAATTTTTGATGTTTGGGGCATTGACTTTATGGGTCCTTTTCCTAATTCTTTTGGCAATGTTTATATTTTACTTGCTGTTGATTATGTGTCAAAGTGGGTGGAAGCAAAAGCCACCCGAACTGATGATTCTAAAGTGGTTGCAGATTTTGTCAAGTCTCACATTTTTGTTAGATTTGGGATCCCATGGGCAATGATCAGTGATAGAGGGACTCACTTTTGTAACCGCACTGTAGCAGCACTGCTTAAGAGGTATGCTATGACCCATAAGATTTCAACTGCCTACCATCCACAAACTAATGGGCAAGCTGAGGTATCTAATAGAGAGGTGAAGTCAATTTTAGAAAAAACAGTTAATCCGAATAGGAAAGACTGGAGTACAAGACTTGACGATGCACTATGGGCTTATAGGACTGCTTATAAGACACCTATAGGGATGTCTACATATCGGTTGGTTTATGGAAAAGCATGTCATCTACCGGTAGAATTGGAGCACAAGGCATTCTGGGCAATTAAGTAGTGTAACATGGAGACGGATAAGGCGGGGGAGCAACGAAAGTTGCAATTGCAGGAGTTAGAGGAGATTCGCAATGAAGCTTATGAGAACTCTCGAATTTATAAGGAAAAGACGAAGGCCTTTCATGATAAAATAATTTCTAAGAAGCAATTTGTTGTTGGACAAAAAGTGTTCCTTTATAATTCAAGGCTTCGATTATTTCCTGGTAAGTTGCAATCTCGTTGGATTGGTCATTTTATTGTTATTAATCTCTTTCCACATGGTGCAGTTGAGATTCAAAGTTTGGACACTCAAAAGATTTTTAAAGTCAATGGATATAGACTTAAACCTTACCATGAAGGTTTTCAAGTTAACTCGTTGGTTGAGAAAGCTATGGACTTAGAAGATCCACTTTATTCAGATTGAGAAAAGCTGCAAAGTCGAGCAAACGACGTTAAACAAAAGCGCTACTTGGGAGGCAACCCAAGAAATCAGATTTGCTTTCTTAACCCTTTCTCTTTTTATTTATTTATTTATTATTATTTTTTTTCCATAGATATTATGTTTGTATTTGTCTTTTTCTTTGCATTTAGTCTTACATTGGGGACAATGTAAGTTTTAAGTGTCGGGGAATTCTACGATGTGTTTTGTTTTTATTTTTACATGTTGTTAGTATATATTGGTTGTATATAGTAACCAAGAAAAATTTGACTTCAAATTTTCTTCAAAAAAAAAAAAAAATTTTTTTTTTTGACCAGTTACAAGTTTGGATTAATTCTCTAAAGTGACCATGTTGAAACTTTATAAATATGATTAAATTATTGAGATTCTTGAACCTTAGATTAGATATGCAACTAAATTTGAATCACCATCTGAGATAAAGTTTTATTGTTATGTGTCTTTGTATTTCACGTTTGCACCAACTCTTAGTTGTGGGGAATAAACGGTAAATTTAAGAAATGACAATTACAAAAAAAAAAAAAAAAAAAAAAAAAAAAAAACTTGAAAAAAAAGAAATAACTGCTTCAATGTCCAAAATACCTCAAAAAAAAATTGAGATGATGGTTATAAGCAGTTTAATTGACTAAGTCTGATTTTGTGGCCTTTGTTACTTGAGTTATTAAGTCCTAGGGGTGTCTCTACACCTAGTGCCCTAAAGCCAACTAGTTTGGGAGTCACTGACCCAACACTTGCTGCATGGGTAACTTAGAAAGCCTAAGAAAACGGACATTGCACTACTCAATAAAAAAAAATGGTGTTATTTTTCTTGAAGTATACTGTAAAGCCCTTTACTAATTGAGTTACATCACTTCACACTTCACACTATAGATGCATATTAATATGAATTTGTTGAAGACGGTGACTAAAATAAAGTTATTGTATCTTTGGTAAGATTTAAGTTTCTATTGAGTTTAATTATGTTTATGAGTTATAATTGTGGAGTACTTAAGATTTTATTTAATTCTTGTAATTTGTCAAATCTAAAAATATTTTTCTTTGAATTTTGTGGGTAGATTCACTGCAAACCCTCACGAGACACAACTTGTCCACTAGGGGTAACGTAGGGGTTCAATGACTTGTTGTACATGCTAAGTGCAATCGTGGTTCCTACGAAAGTGGAATAGTTTATGATTTTTTTATTTTATTTTGCCCGAGGACGTGCAAAGGCTAAGTGTAGGGGAATTTGATAAGTGTATAATTTTATATTTTATTAGTCCTTTCGCATTATGATTTTTAGGGTGTTTTATACCTTATTGAGCTTAATAGAATTTATTTTATGAGTTTGGTATATTTTAGAAATCTTGTTAATTAATTAATAAAAGATGAAAATTCTAGCACTCTTAATAATAACGTTTTGAATTTCATGTAGGATTCTGACATGGAAAGAGTTCATTTGGGCTTCCAAATGTGGTTTTAAAATCTAATCTGGAAAATTGATCCAAATCTAAACCAGAGAAGGAAGGATGCTACACACGGAAGGTTCATTATTGGAAGACCTTGATTGATTATTGGAAATCTTGAGGAGAATATACACAACTATGGAATCTTACAAAATTTAGTAGATTTGGGGGTGACAATTGTTTAATAATGGGATGATTTTCATCTAATCTAGGAAACAAGATTTTGTTTAATTTTTATTTTCATGTAATAAGGTTGTCAAATCTAGGCATACCAATTTTAGTCTTGTATTTTGGCTATTTAAACAATGTAAAGCCTATGTAAAGAGCATTGAAGAGTGATTGAAAAAGAAGACAATGGTTGAAGAACAACTCTCTTTCTTTTATGTTCTTGAAGAAGTCATGTGTGGCTAATTTTCTTATCTTTGGTTAGACGGAGCTGAAGCCATCATTGTAAACTTGTGAGACTTGTTTTATTTATTGATTTTTAATTGAATATTTGTTTTTCTTCCAATTTATGTGTATAATGATTGATGAATGAGTTGATCAGGAGTACTACTAATTGATTTATTTATTTAATCAATTGTTATTTTAGAATTGAATTGCTATCAATTGATTCTATGTCAGTGGCAATGGGAATTGATGTTAATGGACAAGTTAATGTTATATTTCTAGGAAAAATCAGATTAAAATAATTAAACCACGCTGGTGTGTGCTTAATGTTTAATTTCAATCGTCTTTCCAATTGTTATTGTTATTCCTGAATCAAATCGAGAGCCTAGTCTTGAGATTGATTTAAGAGTAAGGGTGCTATTAATAAGCTATCTTTTAATAGACCGATCTTAAGGAAAGACTAAGGATTTTAGGCCTAGTCCTAATTTTCTTGATTGATTATTCAATTGGAATTGATTATCCTTTATGTCGATGAACAAGTTTATGAAGATGGTGTAAGTATCCTTTTGACCGAAGTTTTCTCTTATTGGTTTAATCTTTGATATTTGTATTACCTTGCTCTTTATTCTTGCATTTTAGATAATTAATTATTGTTCTTTTCTACTGCAAACATACCCCCCCCCTCCATACATAGAATAGCCAATGAAGTTGTGCTAATAAGATTAATCATAATCTGTTTTAGTACAACAATTGGTTACTTTCTGAGTCTTATTTTATTTTCAATTATTTTTTTTTCTCTCTTTAGGTTAATTAAACATTTTAATCTTGATCATACAATCCTTGTGGGTTCGACTCTTACTTGCTACTATCTACGTTTCAAAGTAAGGTAATTTAATTTGAGTGCTCGACACGCATCAAATTTTGGCGCCGTTGCCGGGGATTGTTTTGATTAAATTGATTTGTTTGGTTATTTAATTGATTTTTTTATTTTTATTTTTTTATTGTCTGCTTGTTCTCATAAGTGAATGACCCGATCTTCTCATTTGGGAGAGTTGCAATTTGATCCAGAAATAGAAAGAACTCTGCACAAGCTAAGGAGAGAAAGTAGAAAGACAGCAAAAAATTCTTCATCAGGCAACAACGTAGCCATTGATTTAGCTTCGATAGCACTAGTAATTCGGACTTTGAAGAAATGGCGGACAACAACAACCGCACTCTTAAGGAGTTAGCGGCTCCTAATCTGAACCAACAACCACTCTGCATCGAGTATCCTAATCTTGATGTTGCCTTTGAACTTAAATCTGGTCTAATCCATCTCCTCCCTACTTTTCGTGGTCTTGTAGGTGATGACCTACACAAGCATCTAAAAGAATTCCATGTGGTATGTTCGAGCATGAAACCAACCGGAATTTCTGAGGAGCAAACAAGTTGAGGGCGTTTCCATTCTCATTAGCGGACAATGCAAAAGATTGGCTTTATTACTTGCCATCAGGATCCATTACCACATGGAATGAGATGAGGCGGCTTTTCTTGGAAAAGTATTTTCCAGCTTCAAGGGCAGCCAATATTCGAAAGGAAATCTGCGGTATTAGGCAATATAATGGAGAAACACTTTATGAATAATGGGAGCGATTCAAGAAGCTTTGCGCCAGCTTCCCTCATCACCAAATTAGCGAGCAATTACTCATTCAATACTTCTACGAAGGGCTTTCTCATACTGATAGGGGTATGATTGACGCAGCGAGTGGAGGAGCATCAGTGGATAAAACTCCAAGGGAAGCCCATAATTTGATTGCAAATATGGCTGCTAACTCTCAGCAATTTGGTGTAAGAAATGACCCTCCATCGAACAAGGTTAATGAGGTAAGCACTTCTTCTCTTGAATTAAAAATTGTAGAATTGTCTTCACTTGTTCGTCAATTGGCTGTGGATAAGGTGCAACAGGTTCAAACTTGTGGAATTTGCTACATCGTGGGACACCCAACTGATATGTGTCCCACGCTTCAAGAGGAATCTACAGAGCAAGCAAATACTGTGGGTGGATTTCTAGGACAACCTCAATGTAAGTACGATCCATACTCAAATACTTACAATCCGGGATGGAGGAATCACCCAAATCTCAGCTATGGTAATCAAGATGGCCCCAATCGTCAGTATGGGTATCAACAAGGCCAACAACCTTTTCAATCCAGACAAAAAGCACCTTCAAGTTCAGGTATGACCTTGGAAGATATTGTTAAAATACTTGCCAATGATTCTTTAAAATTTAAACAGGAAACAAGGGCAGGTATAAAGAACTTGGAGACTCAAATAAGCCAACTGGCCACTTCAATGAGTAGATTAGAGGCTCGAGGCTCGGGAAAGCTACCTTCGCAACCAATGGTGAATCCGAAGGAAAATGCAAATGCCATAATCTTGAGAAGTGGAAAAGAAGTGGAGAATATAGAAAAGGAAAAAGAGAAAGAGACCTCAAAATCAACTCCGACATCTATTTTCTCATCTGGGGTAAACTCTAAACCTTCTATTTCCTCTATTCCTATTCAACCTCCTTTTCCTAGCAGGTTTGCTCAATCTAGAAAGGAAGAAAAAGAAAAGGAGATGTTGGAGATTTTTCGAAAGGTAGAGATAAATATACCTCTTATTGAAGCAATTAAACAAGTGCCACGGTATGCTAAATTTCTTAAGGAATTGTGCACATCCAAGAAAAAATTGAAAGGAGATGAAAAGGTAAGTATGGGTGAAAATGTCTCAGTCGTTATTCAACGGAAGCTTCCCCCTAAGTGTAAAGACCCAGGTACATTCACTATCCCATGCAAAATAGGTAACACCAATTTCAATAGAGCTATGTTAGATTTAGGAGCATCAATTAATGTCATGCCTTATTCAATATATGCTTCATTAAATCTAGAACCTTTAAAAGAAACTGGTGTAACTATTCAATTAGCCGATAGAACAAATGTATATCCCGAAGGTGTGATTGAGGATGTGTTAGTTCAAGTTAATGAATTGGTATTTCCCGCTGATTTTTATGTATTAAAAATGGAAGATGACTCATCTCATAATTCTACACCTCTTTTGTTGGGTAGACCATTTTTAAAGACTACTAAAACAAAAATAGATGTTCATGATGGTACCTTATCTATGGAATTTGATGGCGAGATAGTTCGCTTTAATATTTTTGAGGCTATGAGGTATCCTAGTGATATAAATTTTGTTTTTGCTATTGATATAATTGATTCTATGGTACAACAAGTTTTAGAATTAAATGGTGAAGATGAGTTGATGGTAGCCATTAGCAAACATTTGAATAGCATGGATTTCAATTCAGAATTTGTGTTAAATGCTGAATTAGAGAAGATGTTGATGGCATTGCAGGCCTTACCCCCAATTCCAAAAAGATATGATGTTGCTCACATTGAGTTGCCTATATCTCATACAAGGTTGTTACCTTCCATTGTGCATGCACCTATCGTTGAGCTGAAACCACTTCCAGACCATCTCAAATATGTCTACTTAGGAGACAATGAGACGTTACCTGTGATAATAGCAAGGGACTTGACCAAGCTACAAGAGGAGAAACTCATTCGAATTTTGAGAGACCATAAGACAGCCATTGGGTGGACAATAGCCGACATTAAGGGAATCAGCCCGGCCATGTGCATGCATCGCATACTTCTTGAGGAGGGAGCCAAACCGATTAGAGAAGCACAGCGTAGACTCAACCCTCCTATGATGGAAGTTGTGAAGAAGGAGATATTAAAGCTCCTTGATGTTGGAATTATCTATCCTATCTCTGATAGTAAGTGGGTAAGTCCGGTTCGGGTGGTACCTAAAAAAGACGGGCATAACTGTTGTTAAGAATCAAAATAATGAGTTAATCCCTACTAGGATACAAAATGGGTGGCGTGTTTGTATTGATTATAGGAAATTGAATGTTTCAACTCGTAAAGACCACTTTCCTCTTCCATTTATCGATCAAATGTTGGAGAGGTTAGCAGGTCGTTCGCACTATTGTTTTCTTGATGGTTACTCAGGTTACTATCAAATTGTGATTGCACCTGAAGATCAAGAGAAAACGACATTCACCTGCCCATTTGGTACCTTTGCTTACCGACGAATGCCGTTTGGTCTTTGCACCGCCCCAGCCACATTCCAGAGGTGTATGGTTAGCATTTTTTCTGATTATGTAGAGAACATTATAGAAGTTTTCATGGATGATTTTACTGTTTTTGGAGACTCTTTTGATACATGCTTGGATAACCTTACACTTGTTCTTAAGAGGTGTATAGAAACTAACCTTGTTTTGAATTCTGAGAAATGTCATTTTATGGTAACACAAGGAGCAGTTTTAGGTCATGTGATATCTTCTAGAGGTATAGAAGTTGACAAAGCAAAGATAGATCTCGTTCAATCTTTACCTTACCCCACAACTGTGCGGGAAGTGCGTTCCTTTCTTGGACATGCAGGATTTTATCGGCACTTCATCAAGGATTTCTCAAAAATTTCATTGCCCTTATGCAAGCTCTTACAAAAGGAAGTGGTGTTTGACTTTAATGATGAGTGCGAAAGAGCTTTTGACAAGCTCAAAGAACTGCTAACAACAGCCCCCGTGATTCAAACACCGAACTGGAAACTCCCATTTGAGATCATGTGTGATGCTAGCAATGATAAATTTGGGGCTGTTTTGGGTCAACGTATTGGGAAAGTTGCTCATGCTATCTATTATGCCTCTCGGACACTAACTGAAGCACAGTGTAACTACTCCACAACGGAGAAAGAGCTATTGGCTATAGTTTTTGCTTTGGAAAAATTTAGATCTTATTTATTGGGAACTAAAGTTATTGTTTATTCTGATCATGCAGCTCTTAGGCATTTGCTGGCGAAAAAAGAATCTAAGCCAAGATTGATCAGATGGATCCTTCTTCTTCAAGAATTTGATTTGGAGATTAAGGACAAGAAGGGAGCTGAGAATTTAGTTGCAGACCATCTTAGTCGGGTGGTTAAGGAGGATGATGCAATACCATTACAAGATTTCTTCTAAGATGAACAACTACTTAAGGTGACAAATGTAGTGCCCTGGTATGCAGATTTAGTCAATTATTTGGCTACCAAAACCTTGCCACCAGAGCTACCTAGAGTACGAAGAGAGAAAATCAAGAGTGATGCTCGGTACTACATTTGGGATGACCCTTATCTTTGGAAACAATGTTCAGACCAAATGGTAAGAAGGTGCGTACCCGAAACTGAATTTGAATCCATTCTTATCTTTTGTCATTCATATGCATGTGGTGGACATTTCGGTCCTAAAAGAACAGCAAGAAAAGTGCTTGAATGTGGCTTCTTTTGGCCATCTTTATTTCATGATGCATATATATTTTGTAAGTCATGCACTCGTTGCCAATACTCAGGTAATGTGGCCCGTAGGGATCAAATGCCACAAACCCCCATAATTATTTGTGAAATTTTTGATGTTTGGGGCATTGACTTTATGGGTCATTTTCCTAATTCTTTTGGCAATGTTTATATTTTACTTGCTGTTGATTATGTGTCAAAGTGGGTGGAAGCAAAAGCCACCCGAATTGATGATTCTAAAGTGGTTGCAGATTTTTTCAAATCTCACATTTTTGTTAGATTTGGGATCCCACGGGCAATGATCAGTGATAGAGGGACTCACTTTTGTAACCGCACTGTAGCAAAGACCGCTTAAGAGGTATGCTATGACCCATAAGATTTCAACTGCCTACCATCCACAAACTAATGGGCAAGCTGAGGTATCTAATAGAGAGGTGAAGTCAATTTTAGAAAAAACAGTTAATCCGAATAGGAAAGACTGGAGTACAAGACTTGACGATGCACTATGGGCTTATAGGAGTGCTTATAAGACACCTATAGGGATGTCTCCATATCGGTTGGTTTATGGAAAAGCATGTCATCTACCGGTAGAATTGGAGCACAAGGCATTCTGGGCAATTAAGCAGTGTAACATGGAGACGGATAAGGCGGGGAGCAAACGAAAGTTGCAATTGCGGGAGTTAGAGGAGATTCGCAATGAAGCTTATGAGAACTCTCGGATTTATAAGGAAAAGACGAAGGCCTTTCATGATAAAATGATTTCTAAGAAGCAATTTGTTGTTGGACAAAAAGTGCTCCTTTATAATTCAAGGCTTTGATTATTTCCTGGTAAGTTGCAATCTCGTTGGATTGGTCCTTTTTTTGTTATAAATCTCTTTCCACATGGTGTAGTTGAGATACAAAGTTTGGACACTCAAAAGATTTTTAAGGTCAATGGATATAGAATTAAACCTTACCATGAAGGTTTTCAAGTTAACTCGTTGGTTGAGAAAGCTATGGACTTAGAAGATCCATTTTATTCAGATTGAGAAAAGCTGCAAAGTCGAGCGAACGACGTTAAACAAAAGCGCTACTTGGGAGGCAACCCAAGAAATCAGATTTGCTTTCTTAACCCTTTCTCTTTTTATTTATTATTTTTCTTTTTCATAGATATTATGTTTGTATTTGTCTTTTTCTTTGCATTTAGTCTTACATTGGGGACAATGTAAGTTTAAAGTGTGGGGGAATTCTACGATGTGTTTTGTTTTTATTTTTACATGTTGTTAGTATATATTGGTTGTATATAGTAACCGAAAAAAATTTGACTTCAAAATTTTCTTCAAAAAAAAAAAAATATATTTTTTTTTTTACCAGTTACAAGTTTGGATTAATTCTCTAAAGTGACCAGGTTGAAACTTTATAAATATGATTAAATTATTGAGATTCTTGAACCTTATATTAGATATGCAACTAAATTTGAATCACCATCTGAGATAAAGTTTTATTGTTATGTGTCTTTGTATTTCACGTTTGCACCAACTCTTAGTTGTGGGGAATAAACGGTAAATTTGAGAAATGACAATTACAAAAAAAAAAAAAAAAAAAAAAAACTTGAAAAAGAATAAATAACTGCTTCAATGTCCAAAATACCTCAAAAAAGAAAAAAGAAAAATTGAGATGATGGTTATAAGCAGTTTAATTGACTAAGTCTGATTTTGTGGCCTTTGTTACTTGAGTTATTAAGTCCTAGGGGTGTCTCTACACCTAGTTCCCTAAAGCCCACTGGTTTGGGAGTCACTGACCCAACACTTGCTACATGGGTAACTTAGAAAGCCTAAGAAAACGGACATTGCACAAGTCGATAAAAAAAAGAAAAATTGAGATGATGGTTATAAGCAGTTTAATTGACTAAGTCTGATTTTGTGGCCTTTCTTACTTGAGTTATTAAGTCCTTGGGGTGTCTCTACACCTAGTGCCCTAAAGCCAACTGGTTTGGGAGTCACTGACCCAACACTTGCTACATGGGTAACTTAGAAAGCCTAAGAAAACGGACATTGCACTAGTCAATAAAAAAAATGGTGTTATTTTTCTTGAAGTATACTGTAAAGCCCCTTACTAATTGAGTTACATCACTTCACACTTCACACTATAGATGCATATTAATATGAATTTGTTGAAGATGGTGACTAAAATAAAGTTAATTGTATCTTTGATAAGATTTAAGTTTCTATTGAGTTTAATTATGTTTATGAGTTATAATTATGGAGTACTTAAGATTTTATTTAATTCTTGTAATTTGTCAAATCTAAAAATATTTTTCTTTGAATTTTGTGGGTAGATTCACTGCAAATCCTCACGAGACACAACTCGTCCACTAGGGGTAACCTAGGGGTTCAATGGCTTGTTGTACATGCTAAGTGCAATCATGGTTCCTACGAAAGTGGAATAGTTTATGATTTTTTTTATTTTATTTTGCCCGAGGACGTGCAAAGGCTAAGTGTAGGGGAATTTGATAAGTGTGTAATTTTATATTTTTTTTTATTCCTTTTGCATTATGATTTTTAGGGTGTTTTATATCTTATTGAGCTTAATAGAAATTATTTTATGAGTTTGGTATATTTTAGAAATCTTGTTAATTAATTAATAAAAGATGAAAATTCTAGCACTCTTAATAATAACGTTTTGAATTTCATGTAGGATTCTGACATGGAAAGAGTTCGTTTGGGCTTCCAAATGTGGTTTTAAAATCTAATCTGGAAAATTGATCCAAATCTAAACCAGAGAAGGAAGGTTGCTACACACGGAAGGTTCACTATTGGAAGGCCTTGATTGATTATTGGAAATCTTGAGGAGAATATACACAACTATGGAATCTTACAAAATTTAGTAGATTTGGGGGTGACAATTGTTTAATAATGGAATGATTTTCATCTAATCTAGGAACGAAGATTTTGGTTAATTTTTATTTCCATGTAGTAAGGTTGTCAAATCTAGGCATACCAATTTTAGTCTTGTATTTTGGCTATTTAAACAATGTAAAGCCTATGTAAAGAGCATTGAAGAGTGATTGAAAAAGAAGACAATGGTTGAAGAACAACTCTCTTTCTTTTGTGTTCTTGAAGAAGTCATGTGTGGCTAATTTTCTTATCTTTGGTTAGACGGAGCTGAAGCCATCATTGTAAACTTGTGAGACTTGTTTTATTTATTGATTTTTAATTGAATATTTGTTTTTCTTCCAATTTATGTGTATAATGATTGATGAATGAGTTGATTAGGAATACTACTAATTGATTTATTTATTTAATCAATTGTTATTTTAGAATTGAATTGCTATCAATTGATTCTATGTCAGTGGCAATGGGAATTGATGTTAATGGACAAGTTAATGTTATATTTCTAGGAGAAATCATATTAAAATAATTAAACCACGCTGGTGTGTGCTTAATGTTTAATTTCAATCGTCTTTCCAATTGTTATTGTTATTCCTGAATCAAATCGAGAGCCTAGTCTTGAGATTGATTTAAGAGTAAGGGTGCTATTAATAAGCTATCTTTTAATAGACCAATCTTAAGGAAAGACTAAGGATTTTAGGCCTAGTCCTAATTTTCTTGATTGATTATTCAATTGGAATTGATTATCCTTTATGGCGATGAACAAGTTTATGAAGATGGTGTAAGTATCCTTTTGACCGAAGTTTTCTCTTATTGGTTTAATCTTTGATATTTGTATTACCTTGCTCTTTATTCTTGCATTTTAGATAATTAATTATTGTTCTTTTCTACTGCAAACATACCCCCCCCCCCCCCTCCATACATAGAATAGCCAATGAAGTTGTGCTAATAAGATTAATCATAATCTGTTTTAGTACAACAATTGGTTACTTTCTGAGTCTTATTTTATTTTCATTTATTTTTTTTTCTCTCTTTAGGTTAATTAAACATTTTAATCTTGATCATACAATCCTTGTGGGTTCGACTCTTACTTGCTACTATCTACGTTTCAAAGTAAGGTAATTTAATTTGAGTGCTCGACACGCATCAATTGCAGTATAGGCCATCCTCGGCGGAGCTACCCGGTTCTGCTCCACCTGCTGAAGTCGAGTGGTTAGCTCCAGTAAATGCCGCTCGACCTCGGACTGAGGCGTATCCGGAGGTGGCGCAACCGTTCCTGGTGTCTCTACATTAACCCTCTCCTGGCGGAGGGCGTCGATGAAGGACCTTGCGCCTCTCACCGGAGATGGCGCTGCTGGCGCCTGTTGTTGATTTGTCGGGGGATACCGAGCGGCTGACCTGGCCACACTCTGTCCAGGCGCTTGATCTCCCATGGGGGGATTATTTGGCATGGTGCTGGTAGAAGCTGTCCTCGCCGACTGCAGATGGGCCGCTGGCGGAACTTCCGGGGGGGGGATTCGGCGCCGGATGGGGATTTCCTCCTCCTGCTGCCGAACCGCTTGCTCGGGCGCCCCTCAAGACTCTCGCTAGCTGTTCGATTTATTGCCTCAGCTCATCGAACTGCTGACGAGTAACATACTGAGGGGGGGTGGTGGTGTCGCCGTTGGCGTATGACTTGGAGCCGGTGGTGGTATTGGTGCTGGTGCAGGCGTTGGCTCGCGGCTTGTCCTCGTCGTACTTGCGATGCTGCCTACCTGAACATGCATAGATGGCTCCGAAGGGGCATGAGATGCCTGTGCTCGAGTTCTTCTGTAAGCCATTGAAATCAGAATGCTCGCGCGTTAATCTTCAAACTCAGTCAAGAGAGGCCCCACGGTGGGTGCCAAACTGTTACGGTTGGAAATCGCCCGTCGATCCGTGCTTTGAATGACCTGAAATCACAGAGATGAGACAAAGGAGTTGGGCGCCTAAGCCCCGGGTACACTCCGATGCCTAAGTCAGATTCCCAAAGTAAACAGTCAAGAGATGGCAGAATGCTATCTCCAGTTTAAAGAGTGAGACGATGAGAGAGTTTGAGCGTGCGAGAATGAGAGAGAGATATTGTGAACTAGCAATTTGTGCGTAAGAAATTACCTTGAGGGATCGCCCTCTATTTATAGATTGGGAAGAAGCATGGAGGTACCAGGACTCAAGGAAGTAGATCGCCAATAGGATTTCCACTTGTCGCTTTGAGGGACACCTGTGTGGTAGACTCCGAGTAGGAGTAGGAGACCTTAGCCAAGGAAGGTAGGTCGGTCAGCTCTGGGACTGCCACATATCAATGTGTGAGTAATCACGGACCGTGATAGTCGACGTCGTATCAGACTGGGAGAAGGACTCATCGGATGTAGCATAATCACATTAGGACTCTGACCACCGACTGGGAAACGTAGCCGGGTAGGACTATGACTCCGAGCGCTACCGTAGATAATGGTAACCAGACGGCGTAGGCCGTATGCGGCATGCCGGGCGCATGAGAGGTCGATGGCAAGGTACCGAATGCCTCATAAGCCGAGCGTAAGACACTCCGAGCAGTCGGCTCCGAAGGTGAAGCTTGACACGTGTAAGATTTTAAATGGATGGGATTTTCCCACATAACAGTATGCATGATCTGGAGTTAGCAGCAGTCATTCACACAATCAAGACTTGGAGACACTACCTTTACAGTGAAAAGTTTTAGATTAAGTCAGATCATAAGAACTTAACTTACCTTTTCACTCAGAAGGACCAGATATAAGACAGAGGAGATGGCTGGAACTATTAAAAGATTATGATTGTGATATCCAATACCATCCGGGTAAGGCAAATGTTGTGGCCGATGCCTTAAGCAAAAAGTGGGCATTAAAACCTGAGGCAGGACCTAGTACAAATTTTGCACTGTGTGCTGCAGCCTCAGGCTCAATAGAGAATGATAAAGGTATATATTAGAGACTGCAGGAGATCTAGTGGAATAAGGCATAATTCATAAGTTCACATTAATGTTCGTAGCTTTGAAAATCTCATCAGATCTAATAGATAAAGTCAAAGTAGCAATCCTACAGGATCCACACCTCAAGACTGTGCAAGAAGATCTAGAGAAAGGTAAAAGCAACCCTGACTTTACCTTAGATTCAGACAAATTTGTAAGAACCCTGTTTTGAAAACCCGGTCTAACCCTTGGTTTTATATGGTGACAGGTTTTCCAATCATAACCGGACCGGAAGGCGAAGCCGGGTGACGAATCACATAATTTCAGGTACGAGAACCTGTGTAAAGCTATAAAGTTTACATACCGGTCTGAGTATACCGGTCTGACTCAGTCAGACTGGTATGTGCGATCGGTATGTGCAACCGGTATGTGTATTTTTAGCTGGAGACGGACTCCAGTGGGTCCCACACTCTGAATCAGAATTTTGGAAGGTTCTAACCATGGGAAAACCTTCCTAGAACGGTCTCCCACTATTAATAGACCCCTTAAACCTCCTTTAATCCTTCTCAAAACTCTAGCCGTCTGAAAGAGATCTGAGAAGGAGCAAGGAGGGAGGAGACCGCTCAAGAAGAGGATTTTCGTTGAAGGAGCACGCCGCCAACTGACAAACACCGCCGGTAAGTGCTCAGTCCTCTTAATATGATAGGATTTTGGATCGGAGCTGTGAAGCGGCACAGCGATCCAAAATCCTAGGACTTTCATGAAAGCCTAGTTTTCTCGTTTAGATCTAATCTGGTATGATACGAGGTTCTAGTCGAAACCTAGAAGGCCAATAGAGTACTTGGACCTTGGAGTGGGTTAGGAGAAACCCTAGAAACCAAGTCGATGACCGACAAGGAAGGGAGATCTAAGGTCGGGTTCTCTGATCCAAATCACAGAACATACCGGTTGGACACAAGGTCCTGCGGTATGGGCCTGCGTTATATACCGCAGGCACATACCGGTCTCAAGTGAGACCGGTATGTACCGCGATCGGTATATACTGGTTGCACATACCGGTGTCACTCTACTGAGACCGTTATATTGAGACCGGTATGCCTTCCGAGCCTTGTTTACTTGACCAAACATGGTTCTGACCAGCTGTGACCTTAATAAATGAATTCTAACTTAAGGGTATGACTATGTAGGACTTGCAGACAGCGTGAGTAGATCCTGTGATGCTGTACGGAATTGTTATCACGTGACATGTAATGGACAAGACCTCAAACCCTAACTAAGTAATTAACAGTAAACCGTTATGATTAATTTATATCTGGATTGATTGCCTGATGTTTGTGCACTTCACAAGCCATTGTAGTTGTTCAAATTATTATTATCTGGTCATGCATTTCATATACTAGGTTGTTGAATGTTTAGGAATGTGTATGTTTTTAGTTGGTGTGTGGAATGTGAAGGGGAGTGGAGCCCTGGATATATCCACACACTAACACCTTTTTCGTATCACCATCTACCTTAGTAGACTTGGTACGAATAGGGTATCAGGGGGAGGACGTGGGATTGTGGTTCATCATGCCCACCAGACTCGAGCCCTATCTCTATGTCGTAGGGAGTCATGCTGGGGTAGGGCCATAGAAACTATATTGGCATATAGGACTGGCTAGAAACGGAACCCACTTGCAAGCCCTTTCCAATAGGGGTTTAGGTATTGGTACGGTGTAGGGTATCAGGGGGAGGACGTGGGATTGTGCTTCATCCTGCCCGCCAGACTCGAGCCCTATCTCTATACCAGAGTGAGTGATGTGGAGCAACAGTAGTAGTGTGGTAGGTGCCTGACTGTTGGGTATGCTTACACTCTCGTGCATGGAGGCGCGGTGGCCGCCAAACCTTACCATAGCACTTTGCAAGTTAAACCTGACCCAAACTATAATGTTATCTCATGCATTTTGTATGTTGCATTAGTCTTGTACTTACTGAGCTAAGTTGTGAGCTCACCCGAATATATATATTCTATTTTTCAGATCTTGATGCAGGGTATGCCGTTGAGGACTTCATGACTGCCCCAGCTTACAGTACAGTTGCTGCCCTGGACACACAGCCAGTAGAGGACGAGCATGATGCATCATGCGAGTGCTCATTCTTTGTTTTTCTTTAGAAATGGGATATTTTTATTTTAATCCATTATAATTTTATTATTTAATTTTTGTGAATGATGGAATAATATGAATAATTATTTTATTACAACATAGAACTCAGTTCATTTATCTTATTTCGGCTGCTATGTATTACTCTCTGATTATGTTAGATTGCTTGGAATGGTAGGTTGACACGGTCTATTGAGATCCTGGTGTGAACCGTGGTTTGGAGACGGTTCACTCACACTTCTGGTTCAGCTAGAATTGGGGCATGACAACTTGGTATCAGAGCTCTTAGGCTCTGTCCAGCTAACCATTCTGCATCTAACGGTGTCCAGTGAACTGAGATAGGAAAATTAAAAACTTTAATAAAAACACACCATAAGCTTGTTTGATGCGTGAGACATAAAAGAAGATGCATAATATACTAACAATGAAAGAGAAATTATAAGCACTGATGACTAGGGAGAAAAACCAAATAAACATGTAATAACAAGAACAAAAAGGAAAAACATAAAGTGTGTGACAGGGTACAGTCCATAGGTCGGACAGTTACCTTGTTATCAAAATAAACTGTATATAAGAGAAGGAGATAATGTTTGGGCCTGCACCCATAAATGTGTTAACAAAAACCACAGAAAATGTTAATACTGTACCGATGGATGGTAATACAACTGCCGAGGGACAGCCACAGCAAGCAACGCAACATACAACTTACCCTCAATAGTTCTCAGGAATGCCCATCCCTAACCAGGACCAGGGTGAATATCAGGGTCCATATCAGGGTGCATACTATGGTGGGAATCAGGGAATAAATCCGAGTGGCTAATCTTACCAGCCACAATGGTATGGTCAGACAATGTATGGACAAGCACCATATGGACAGGCACCATATGGACAGAGTAGTCTTTCTAGAGCGGTGGATGGATTTTTAAAGTTAAAGCCACCAACCTTTATAGGAAAGCCAGGGAAAACACTATGGCCAGCACAGTGGATAGCCGAGATGGAAAAGAATTTCCATTTACTGGAGTATTCTGATGAGAAAAAGGTGTTATACGCTACCCACATGCTGAAAGAAGAAGCCAATGGAAGGTGGAACTCAACCAGAGCGTATCTGGAAACAAAGCACTAGATAATCACTTGGCCCATATTCAAGGGGGCATTCTTTGAAAAATACTTTCCCAGGAGTTTTCGCGATCAGATGGAGAGGGAGTTCCTCAATTTGCAGCAATCCCAAATGATTGTAGAGGCATACCAACAAAGGTATGAGGAGTTATTTTTCTTCGCTCCAACCAGTATGCAGGAGGAAAAACTAAGACTCGCCGTTTCACCATGGGTCTTTGGGGTGTTATAAGAGAACATGTGTTGGGGTGAGGGCTAAAGATCTATAATGAAGCTGTACAGGTGGCTCGAGTCATCGAAGCGAGCCAGAGAGATAGGTTCCTTGTACAGAATAGGGGTCTGAAGAGGCCTAACCCTGAGGTCCAAGGAGGAAGAAGCAACAGACCATACCGTCCATTCAGGCCACCAGCTAGTATTGTGCCACCCAGACCTATTCTTGCAGGAACACAGCAGGCAACGGGACAGAACCCCAACGTGAAGTGTTTTAATTGCCAACAGGTGGGTCATTATGCCAGAACTTGTCCGCTGCCAAGAAGGGAACAGCAGCAAGGAAAAGTTTATGTCGTTACTACAGAAGAGGCAGCCGCATCACCAGATGTGGTTACAGGTATGATTCTATATTCATTCCTTAACTACTGCATTGTTATTTGAGCATTTAAAACTAAAGGAAAAATTTAAAAACCTCAGGTATAGTAAATATAGCAGGATTACCCGCCAGAGTCTTGTTTGACTCAGGGGCCACCCATTCCTTTGTGTCAGTATCATTCGGAAAAGGACTAGATCAACCCATCATGATTTTGGAACCAAGTCTGTTAGTCCGGTCCCCTATGGGAATGGAGGTGGTATTAGAAGAATATTATGGGCTTGCCCAGTGCATATTGAAGGACGAGAGTTGGAAGCCAATCTAGTCCAGCTGGAGATGTCAGATTTCGATGTCATTCTGGGAATGGACTGGTTATCCTAACATTCAGCAAACTTGTTATGTGCTGAGAAGAAGTTGGTGTTCAAGCACAGTGAAGGGAAGGAGTTCAACTTTAAAGGGGCTAAGTTGCCTAGGAAGAGAAAGCTTATACTCTTAGCCCTAAAAGCAAGGAAGTGCTTAGAGAAAGGGGGAGTAGGATACCTCGTATCAGTGGTGGATGTGACCGTTGACTTGCCAAAAATGGAGGATATCAAAGTAGTACGGGAATTTCCTGATGTGTTTCTAGAAGACCTACCCAGATTACCACCAGACAGGGCTACTGAGTTTGTGATAAACCTCCTACCAGGGGTGGCGCCTGTGTCTAAAGCACCTTACAGGATGGCTCCTACTGAGTTGAAGGAGTTAAAAACTCAGTTACAAGAATTATTAGACAAGGGATTTATAAGGCCAAGTATCTCACCTTGGGGAGCACCTATGCTTTTTGTCAGGAAGAAGGATGGTAGCATACGTCTTTGTATGGACTATCGAGAATTAAACAACCTCACTATCAAGAACAGGTACCCACTACCAAGAATAGACGATTTGTTTGATCAACTGCAAGGGTCGAGTGTATTCTCAAAGATTAATCTGAGGTCAGGGTATCATCAACTCAAAATAAAGGAGGCAGACATTCTCAAGAAAGCTTTCAGAACGAGATATGGACACTATGAATTTCTTGTGATGTCCTTTGGGTTGACTAATGCACCTGCATCATTTATGGAGCAAATGAACCGAGTATTCCATGACATGTTGGATACGTCGATTATCGTATTCATAGATGATATCTTAGTGTACTCCAAGGACAAGGAGACACATGCAATGCATTTAAGAGCAGCATTACAACGACTAAGAAGAGAGAAGCTCTATGCAAAGTTCAAAAAATATGAATTTTGGTTAGATGAAGTGGCCTTCCTAGGTCACGTGGTGTCTGCTGAAGGAATTAAGGTAGATCCCAACAAAATTTCAGCCATAGTAGGATGGGAGGCACCGAAGACAGTTGCTGAAATACGTAGCTTCCTGGGCTTAGTTGGATATTACAGAAGGTTTGTGGAAGATTATTCCAAGATTTCCGTTCCACTCACCAGGTTGACCAAGAAGGGGGAGAAGTTCGTATAGACTGAAGAATGTGAGAAATGCTTTTAGACACTGAAGTCAAGACTGGTTTCAGCACCTATACTGACTATCCCTGCTCCAGGCCTTCCATTCACACTGTATACAGATGCTTCAGGTTTGGGACTGGGATGTGTGCTGATGCAAGGAGAACAGATGATTGCCTATGCATCAAGACAACTGAAGGAGCATGAGTAGAACTACCCTACTCATGACCTAGAATTGGCAGCAGTCATTCATGCCATCAAGACTTGGAGGCACTACCTGTATGGTGAAAATTTTCAGATTAAGTCTGACCACAAAATCCTAACATATCTTTTAACCCAAAAAGACCTGAACATGAGGCAGAGGAGGTGGTTAGAATTACTCAAGGACTACGACTGTAACATTCAGTACCATCCTGGAAAAGCTAATATTGTAGCTGATGCTCTGAGCAGGAAATGGGCATCGAACCCCGAAACAAGCCCAAGTACAAATGCAGTTTTGTGTGCTGCAGTTTCTGGATCATCAGATAATGAAGAACAGCTCTTATTAAAGTCAGCAGACGATCCAATTGAGCAAGGGTTGATACATAAGTTCACTCTTATGTTTGCAGCACTGAAGATTTTTCCTGACCTAAAAGAGGAGATAAAAGCAGCAGTCCTACAGGACCCATATCTCAGGACAGTTCTAGAAGATTTGGAAAAGGGTCGAGCCAACCCTGATTTCACCTTGGATGCAGACAAGGTACTCAGATATCTTGGACATTTATGCATACCTAATAATGAATATCTAGAAATCAGAAATCGAATCATGTTGGAAGCTCACTCCACCCCATATTCAGTACATCCTGGGAGCACTAAAATGTATCATGACCTGAAAAAGTTATACTGGTGGAGGGGTATGAAAGCAGATGTGGCCCGATATATGTTTTAATGTTTAAACTGCCAGCAAGTCAAAGCGGAAAGACAGAGGCCCGCAGGCTTATTGCAACCATTACCTGAACCAGCATGGAAGTGGGATTGCATTACCATGGATTTCGTCACTGGTCTACCTATGACTCTGAGGTCAGTGAATGTTGTTTGGGTAGTTGTAGATCACCTTACCAAAACTGCAAGATTTATCCCTGTCAGACCGCAATACACCATGGACAAGTTGGCAAAATTATATGTGGACAATATAGTCAGACTTCATGGTGTCCCAGAGAGCATAGTATCTGATAGAGATCCACGCTTAACATCAAAATTCTGGGAGGGACTACAGAAGGCCATGGGAACGAAACTAAAGTTCAGCACAGCCTTCCACCCTCAAACAGATGGTCAGTCAGAGAGGACCATCCAGATCCTAGAGGATATGCTTCGAGCATGTGCTATCGACTTCAAGGGGGCTTGGGATGAGAAGCTTTCACTCATCGAGTTTGCCTACAACAATAGCTACCAGGCTATGATCCAAATGGCCCCATACGAGGCCTTGTATGGTAAGAAATGTCGAACACCATTGTTATGGGATGAGGTTGGAGAAAGACGGATCGTAGGACCAGAATTTGTGGAGGAAACTTACAAAGCAGTGGATCAGATCAAGAACCGAGTAAAGACAGCTCAAGTGCGTCAAAAGCACTTTGCTGATAACAGACGCCGAGACCTTGAATTCACCATTGGTGATAAAGTGTTTTTGAAAGTATCTCCAGTATGAGGCCTAAAGCGGTTCAGAAAGAAAGGAAAACTGTGTCCTAGATATGTGGGACCATATGAGATTCTGTCCTGATGCGGCAAAGTGGTCTATCAACTTGCATTGCTACCAGCGATGTCTAGTGTCCACAACGTCTTCCACGTGTCCTTACTGAAGAAGTACGTGAGAGACCCTTCTCATATTCTTGTTGCAGACCCCCCAGATTTGACAGAAGACTTAACCTTCGAGGTGGTACCAATCAAACTAATCAGTCAAAAGATACAACAGCTTCGAAGGGAGCTATACACTACGTCAAGGTAGTTTGGAAGTTCCAGGAAGTAGAAGAAATTACTTGGGAGGAGGAGGATTCCATGCGATAAGAATACCCTCATCTCTTCAACTCTGAAGGTACATACAATTTCGGGGACGAAATTTCCTTTAAGGGTGGGGGAATTGTGAAACCTACATGCAAATTTTGGGGACAAAATTTTTTTTAAGGGTGGTAGAGTTGTAAGAACCGTGTTCTAAAAACCCGATCTAAACCATGGTTTAATATGGTGACAGGTCTTCCAATCATAACCGGACCGAAAGGCAAAGCCGGGTGATGAACCACATAATTTCAGGTACGAGAACCTCTGTAAAGCTATAAAGTTTACATACCGGTTTGAGTATACCGGTCTGACTCAGTTAAACCGGTATGTGCGATCGGTATGTGTATTTTCGGCTAGAGACGGACTCCAGCGGGTTCCATACTCTGAATCGGAATTTTAAAAGGTTCTAACCATGGGAAACCTTCCTAGAACAGTCTCTCACTATTAATAGACCCCTTAAACCTCCTTTGATCCTTCTCAAAACCCTAGCCGTTTGGAAGAGATCTGAGAAGGAGCAAGGAGGGAGGAGACTGCTCAAGAAGAGGATTTTTGTTGGAGGAGCACGCCGCCAAACGAAAAACACCACCGATAAGTGCTCAATCCTCTTAGTATGATAGGATTTTGTATCAGAGCCGTGGAGCAGTGCAGCGATCCAAAATCCTACGACTTTCATGAAAGCCTAGTTTTCTCGTTTAGATCTAATCTGGTATGATACGGCGTTCTAGTCGAAAGCTAAAAGGCCAATAGAGTATTTGGACCTTAGAGTGGGTTAAGAGAAACCCTAGAAACCAAGTCAATGACCGATGAGGAAGGTAGATCCGAGATCGGGTTCTCGGATCCAAACCGTGGAACATACCGATTGGACACAAGGTCCTGCGGTATGGGCCTGCGGTATATACCGCAGGCACATACCGGTCTCACTCAGTGAGACCGGTATGTACCGCGACCGGTATATACCGGTTGCACATACCGGTCTCACTCTTCTGAGACTGGTATACTGAGACCGGTATGCCTTCCGAGCCTTGTTTGCTTGACCAAACATGGTTCTGACCAGCTGTGACCTTAATAAATGAATTCTAACTTATGGGTATGACTATGTCGGACTTGCAGACAACGTGAGTAGATCCTGTGATGCTGTACAAAATTGTTATCACGTGACAGGTAAGGGACAAGACCTCAAACCCTAACTAACTAATTAACAGTAAACCGTTGTGATTAATTTATATCTTTATTGATTGCCTGATGTTTGTACATTTAACATGCCATTGTAGTTGTTTAAATTATTATTATCTGTTCATGCATTTCATATGCTAGGTTGTTGAATGTTTAGGCATGTGTATGTTTTTAGTTGGTGTGTGGAATGTGAAGGGGAGTGGAGCCCTGGATATATCCACACACTAACATCTTTTCCGTATCGCCATCTACCTTAGTAGACTTGGTACGAATAGGGTATCAAGGGGAGGACGTGGGATTGTGGTTCATCATGCCCACCAGACTCGAGCCCTATCTCTATGTCATAGGGAGTCGTGCTGGGGTAGGGCCATAGATATTGTATTGGCATATAGGACTGGATAGAAACGAAACCCACTTGCAAGCCCTTGACAATAGGGGTTTAGGTTTTGGTATAGTATAGGGTATCAGGGGGAGGACATGGGATTGTTGTTCATCCTGCCCGCCAGACTCGAGCCCTATCTCTATACCAGAGTAAGTGATGTGGGCCAACAGTAGTAGTGTGGTAGGTGCCTAACTGTTGGGTGTGCTCACACTCTCGTGCATGGAGGTGCGGTGGCCGCCAAACCTTACCATAGCACTTTGCAAGTTAAACCTGACCCAAATTGTAATGTTATCTCATGCATTTTGTATGTTGCATTGGTCTTGTACTTACTGAGCTAAGTTGTGTGCTCACCCGAATATATATATTCTATTTTTTAGATCTTGATGCAGGGTATACAGTTGAGGACTTCATGATTGCCCCAGCTTACAGTAGTATAGTTGTTGCCCTGGACACACAGCCAGTAGAGGACGAGCATGACGCATCATGCGAGTGCTCATTCTGTGTTTTTCTTTAGAAATGGGATATTTTTATTTTAATCCATTGTAATATTTATTATTTAATTTTTGTGAATGTTGGAATAATCTGAATAATTATTTTATTACAACATAGAACTCAATTCATTTATCTTATTTCCGCTGCTATGTATCACTCTCTGATTATGTTAGATTGCTTGGAATGATTGGTTGACATGGTCTATTGAGATCCTGTTGTGAACCGTGGTTCGAAGATGGTTCACTCACACTTCTAGTTCAGCCGGAATTGGGGTGTGACAAAAGTACTCAGGTATCATGGATGATTATGTATACCTAAGAGTGAGAACTCAAATATCAGAGATAGAGTTATGACAGAAGCTCATTACACCCCATGTTCGGTACATCCAGGAAGCACTAAGATGTACCATGATTTAAGAAGATTATATTGGTGGAGGGGTATGAAAGCTGATGTAGCTCGATTCGTATTCCAATGTTTGAATTGCCAGCAAGTTAAAGCAAAAAGACAGAGACCCACAGGTTTTCTACAACCAGTATCGGAGCCAACATGGAAGTGGGATTGTATCACAATGGATTTTGTCACTGGCCTACCCTTGACACTAAGGTCAGTGGATGCAGTATGGGTTATAGTCGATCGACTTACCAAGATAACTCGATTCATCGCTATCAGACCTCAGTATACCATGGAGAAGCTGGCCAAGCTATATGTAGATAATATAGTCAGACTTCATGGCGTCCTAAAAATTATAGTATCTGATAGAGATCCCCGTTTTACATCATAGTTCTGGGAAGGATTACAGAAAGATATGGGAACCAAGTTGAAGTTTAGCACAGTTTTTCATCCTCAGACTGACGGACAGTCAGAAGGAACTATTCAAATATTAGAAGATATGCTACAAGCATGTGCCCTAGATTTCGAAGGAGCTTGGGACGAGAAGCTATCGCTTATTGAGTTTGCTTACAATAATAGTTACCAGGCTACGATCTAAATGGCTCCATATGAGGCACTCTATGGGAAGAAATGTCGTACACCTCTGTTATGGAATGAGGTGGGAGAAAGAAGGATTGTAGGACTGGAGTTTATCGATGAAACTTGTCGAGTAATTGATCAAATCAAGGAAAGAGTGAAGACAGCTCAAGTTCGACAAAAGCACTATGCAGATAACCGACGTCGAGATCTGGAGTTTACAGTGGGTGATAAGGTGTTCTTGAAGATATCACATGTGCGAGGTCTGAAACGGTTTGGTAAGAAGGGAAAGCTATGCCCTAGTTACATGGGACCATACGAGATTTTGACCAGACATGGCAATGTGGCATATCAATTGGCTCTGCCACCATCCATGTCAAGCATTCATGATGTGTTCCATGTTTCCTTATTGAGGAAGTATGTCAGGGATCCATTGCACATCTTGACAGCAGACCCACCAGACTTGACAGAGGACTTGACATTTGAAGTAGTACCTGTGATGCTCACAAGTCGAAAGGTACAACATCTTCGAAGCAAGGATATCGATTATGTAAAAGTGCATTGGAAAAGCCAAGATGTAGAAGAAATTACTTGGGAAGAAGATAACACGATGCGAAAGGAATACTCTAACCTTTTTGACGACCAAGGTACGTTTAAATTTCGAGGCCAAAATTTATTTTAAGGGTGGGAGAGTTGTGAAACCTACATGCAAATTTCGGGGATGAAATTTCTTTTAAGGGTGGGGGAGTTGTAAGACCCGCACTCCATGAACCCCGATCTAAACCTTTAGTTCATGTCGTAACAGGTCTTCCAATCATCACCGGGCCAGACGGGACGAGCGGATGACAACTAGGTATGGAAACGGACCAATTTAAGTATGATAAACTTCATACCGATCGATGGTACCGGTCTATGGTGCCGGTCACTGGTCGACCGATATGGCCTACGCAGCTGAGATCCGAAAAAGGACCTCTACGGGTCCTACTTTCCAAATTTCAAACCGAAGGACTTTCTTAATGTTAGGAGGCTTCCTAAACCTAACCCTAGCCTATATAAGGACCCTAAAACCTCCTAAAAATCTCTCTCATTGATCCTCACAAATCCTAGAGAGGAGAAAGAGGTTGAAGAAGGAGAAGAAGCTAGGAAGGTGAGGGAAGAGCCGCCATTGCCGTTTGACGAAGAACTCTCTACCGCGAACCAACAGTAAGTGCTTAAACCATCCTCTACTTTAATCGTTCTAGGATGATTAGTCAAGTTTGGATCAGTCCAAACATAAAACCAGAAAGCGGATTCGACTAGTTCGAATTTCTAATCAAGAATCACAACCATGCGACATCGACCAATTAACCTTAGGCCCTATGCAATAAAAGCTATGAACAATTCTTCAAAATTACAAGGGGAGAGGGGGGGCAAAAAGATCCTCATGTATAGTGACTGCTAATTGGTAGTGAGGATCTTGGCCGCTCGAAGTGCATGATCATGCGTCCCAATGCACTCTGAGTGCCACTAGTAATCACTACAGAAGATCCTGGTCTAATAAAGGGACCTTGGCTACAGGGTGCATTAATTAGTAATATATATATACTTAGGGGGAGTTAGAAGTTGTACCTTAAAACTTTTATACTCATTGCAAACAAGATACCGTAGCTAAAAAATGGGAATGGGCTATGGTATTTTAATATTACCGTAGCTGAAAATATGTTTTGGCACTGAAATTTTACCTACACTCATCGCGGGCTTCATTTCTTGTTGGCGGGATTGAAATTTTACTTACACTCTTCCTTTCCTTTTCTTTCTGCATAACCCTAACCGCATGTCTCTCCCTCTCTGATTCTTACCGTGAGAAGAAGCTCTGACGAACTCCACTGCTTATCTCTCCCTCTTTGATTCCCACCATTACAAGAAGCTCTGACAAATTTCACCATAGGTGTCTTCCTCTCCGATTCTCACTGATAGAAGAAGCTCCAATGAACTCCATGTCTGATTCCTTTTCTCTCTATCTCTCTTTGGTAAGGTTTTCTGTTTTGGTTCTCTCCCTTCCTATACGAGTTGAATCTGATTCAGATTCTTTTTTGCAAAGTTGTAGTTGTTGTTCCAAAGGAAATTTTTGCACAATCTATGATCATGGGTTTTGGTATTTATATCTATTAATACCTTTCTTCATCAAAGAGATTGAACCAGTGAACAATGGACACGTATCTATGAGAAATGACCTAGAAGTGACATGTATGGAATACGTGTAATGATGGTAGTCAAGCAGTTATCTCCACGTCAAATGGAACTGTTTTTAAGATATAAATCTTATCCCCTTGTCTAGCGGATGACTACTCCCTTAAACTTCGATTATTGTCTTCAATAGCGACCGTAAGATCTTCATCTTATGGTAAACTACTAGGATGCAGTTATTAACCATATATCCTTGCATCCGAACATCTTGGATTGGGCCATTTAGTTTTTTCCTCCATTATATATATCTCACCCACCGAAGGTAAGTGGATGGATAATAAAAATCCAATTTCGCCTTGAAAACTCAAACCCTACCCCATGATTAAAAGAAGTATTTTCTTTAGTACTTCATATTGTTTAATCGGAGAACTAACTTGAGCGTCGGAGTGGCCACTGGACTACCCAGTCCTCCCTCTCAAAGTGCTTTATCTTTTTTAGGAAGGACTTTATATGTCATGATGAATCATTTTAAGTCGGTCTTTACAGTGGTCAAGACTAGTGATACATGAACAACTCATTTAGTACTACCTACAACTTGTTCAAGACAGTTATGACTTGTTAATATAGTTTTCAACATCAACAATTTGGCACCCACCCTAGGGAAGATCCTGAGTTTTCCTACAAAGCAGAGCGTCCTTTGAAACCCAATTCTCAGCAGTCATGGTTAGCCTCTGTAGTGAAAATGTCTATTAACTTGAGGTCAACCCTCCTAAAGGTCAGGAAGTCGACCAAGGATAAAGGAGAAATCCACCTCTCATTGCAATTCAATTACCAGTATCTGCTATAGTTCTAGTGGAACTCCCACCTCCATATTCTCAGTCAATGGAAGAACAATGCTTGGTATAAATAGGTTTGAAAAAGGATCTTAGAGTGTCTAGGGTTAGGCCAGGAGGGTCTCTTAATGCCTTCTTTTTTCTTCTCATCGGGGTTATTTCACAAAGACTTGCCAAATGAGGCTCTTTCATACTCAGAATACTGAAATTAAACAAATAATTATGTCAACAAGTGGCAATCACCTCCTCTAGCCAATGCAGTCCGTCCAAGATGACATTAGAAGTTGGTTCGAGAAGTAAGGGGACCAAGACTCGGTCCACCCTGGATATTCATAGCCGAATAAACTTAAGGAGCCAACTACACATCCAAGGATACCTGTCACACCCCAATTCCACACTATTCAGAATGGTGTGATGAACCGCCAATAAACCAACAGTTCAATCAGGATCTCGAATAAGATGTGTCCATTTGCTCAAACCATATACATCCACAACCATAATCAGAGTAAATAAACAATCGCGGAAGTCTTATATATTAAATGAACTGAGAATCTAAGAATGATAACATAAATAAAATATCCAATTATCTTTCATTGACTATGACATAAGTAAATAAAATAATCAATTACATTTCCTTAATAGTCCAAATCAAAATCTAAAAAAAAAAACGCATGAATTGCATTCACATGATGAATCGTGCAACTTCATTATAGCCTCTGCGTCCATCGCCGCAACATGCCCATACGTTGGAGCATTCATATAATCTTTCACTGTCGTACCTGCATCATTAACTAAAAATATTCGAATTCGAAAAGGGTGAGCACACATCACAGCTCAGTAAACAAATAAAACAATGCAACAAACATATGCATGCATTCAATTCATATGTTTGGTCTGGTTCATAAGTTTGCAATGTGCAATAGAAAGGATAGGTGGCCGCCACACCTTTATAAACGAATGTGTGGAACCTCCCAATGGATCAAACACCATTGCTGCCCCCACATGCACCCACCATGGAATAGAGATAGAGCTAAAGTGCTTAGGACCGCATCGCATCACACTTCCCTTGATGCTCTACCCATACCAACACGTAAGCCCCTGTTGGCGAGGGCTTGCAAACTGGGCTCGCAACTAACCAATCCTAATATCAAATAGTGTGTACAAGACCTCACCCCAGCATCCCTCAATACGTCCATAGAGATAGAGCTAAGGCCCCCCGACAGAGTCAGAGACTACACAATCCGAGACCACCTCCCCTGATGCCCTACGATGTAATAGTTCTGCTAAGGTAATGAGAATACGACGATGTCAGTGGACAAGACTTGAGTAGAGATAAAGCAAGAGTCTGGTGACCAGGACACACCATAATATCACGTCCTCCCCCTGAGGCTCCACTCGCATCAAGCACACTAACCACACACATACATTCACATGCATATTTCTAGCATCATAATCATCATCATGTTATAAATAAAATAAAATTAAATATGCATGAACATTAATAGCAGGAATGTTGGATGACATGTTGAATGCACATTACAAGCATACACGCACAGAATCAGTCATGGCATTGGACTCAAGAAATAAAAATAGTTTATTATTAGCCAATTAGTTTAGGTCTTGTTCCCTAACCTTTGCTTGAGTGTAAATCCTCTTTTTAGCTCTAAGAATCACCTTTATATCAATAGGAAAACCTAACAAGTTGATAGATTTTAATTAGAATTCATTTCGACAGTTTTAGGCTTGCTGTTAAGTTAGGATCGCAGGATGGGTCGCAGGTAGGGTAGTAGTTTTCTACGACCCCAGGGTATAGGGTCGATGCTAGGGTCAGATGTTCCATTGACCCTAGGTGCGACCATAGCTTCCCTGAACTTCCCAGGAGCTAGGGGTCAATCCTATGGTTTGGTAGGGTCGATTCCCAATCGACCCTACGTGCGACCACACGTGGTTTGGGTTGATCTTTTCATTCTACAACCTATTCTTTTCCACAGTCCATTCTATGCTTGTTCTATGGCTTAAAACTCCAGGTTATTTCCTTACTTTGTCTACCATGATTTCCTCCATGGATTTCATTAAAATATTCCCATGGATGGATGATTTGTGTTTCTCCTAGATCATACCCTCTTCATGGACTATTCTAAGGTCTTAAACAATTCATGGAAAGCATATCCGTACCTTAGGCTTGCTGAGATTCAGAGGTTTCTCTGAATTCTTCTCTTTTGTCTTCTTCTCCAACTTTCCTTCTCTTCTCCTTCTCTTCTCTTTCAATTAGGGTTTCAAAAGGAGTGAAAGAGGCTAAGGGACGTCCTATTTATAGAGGAAAACCTCCCAAAATAAGTCCCATTGAGATTAGGAAAGAATCCCCTTAAAATTTGGAAAGTTTCCTATTTACGGTTTCTGTCGGTGATCCTAGGGTCGATGAGGGGGTCGGAGATCCCGTCCGACCCTAGGGTCTCAGTTGTCTGACCCTTGGTCTAAAATCAGGGGTCTGACTTCCTAATGAGGTGGGATCGACCCTGCCTGTTTGGGTACACGACCCTACCCCCTATTCTACTATTTTTGGGTCAGTTTAATACCTGGTCTTGCTATTTCCTTCACGCACTTGGTCCATTTGGCTCGACCATAATAGGTAGACCTGGTACATGGTGGTAAGACCGGTTAGTTCGATACGGGTCTTACAACTCCCCCCTGCTTATAAAAAATTTCGTCTTCAAAATTTGTACATACCTTCCGAGTCGAATAGATGAGGGTATTGCTTTCGCATAGCATTCTCTTCTTCCCATGTGAATTCTTCTATATCTCTGCTTCTCCAGGTGACCTTAACATAATAGATGTCAAGGTTGCATAGTCGTTGTACCTTTCGGCTGGTGATTTCAGTTGGTGCTACTTCAAATGTCAAATCATCAGTCAAATCAGGTAGATCTACTGTCAAAACGTGCATTGGATCTCTGACATACTTCTTCAATAAGGAGATATGAAATACATCATGCACACTTGACATAGATGGTGGTAGTGCTAACTGGTAAGCCACTTTTTCACGTTTAGCTAGAATCTCATATGGTCCGACATATCTTGGACTAAGTTTCCCTTTCTGTCCGAACCGTTTCAAACCGCGCATAGGTGACACTTTGAGGAATACCTTATCACCTACGGCAAATTCAAGGTCTCGGCGTCTAGTATCTGCATATTGCTTCTGACGATTCCGAGCCATTCTTACTCTTTCCTTGACAATGTCGACTACTCGACATGTCTCTTCAATAAATTCTGGTCCAACAATACTACGTTCTCCAACTTCATTCCAAAACAAAGGAGTTTGACACTTCCTGCCATACAGTGCTTCATAGGGTGACATCTGTATAGTAGCCTGATAGCTATTGTTACAAGTGAACTCAATCATTGGTAATTTCTCATCCCATGATCCTTTAAAATCAATTACACAAGCTCGGAGCATGTCTTCTAGAATCTGAATGGTACGCTCCGATTGTCCGTCTGTCTGAAGATGGAATGCAGTACTGAACTTCAATGTTGTACCCATAGCCTTTTGCAATCCTTTCCAAAACTTTGAAGTAAATCATGGATCTTTGTCGGACACAATGCTTTCAGGTACACCGTGTAATCTGACAATATTATCCACATACAACTTAGCTAACCTCTCCAGTGTATACTGAGGTCATATAGCTATAAATCGAGCCGTTTTAGTCAGGTGGTCTACAATCACCCAAACTGCGTCAACTACTCGGGGAGTCAATGGTAACCCGGTGACGAAGTCCATAGTGATGCAGTCCTATTTCCATGCTGGTTTCGGTAATGGCTGCAACAGTCCTACAGGTCTTTGTCGTTCAGCCTTCACTCTCTGACAATTTAAGCATTGAGACACGAACTTAGCTACATCTGCTTTCATTCCTCTCCAACAATATAATTTCTTTAGATCATGATACATTTTTGTACTTCCAGGATGTATCGAATAGGCGGTGGTATGGGCTTCCTTCATTAGTCGGTGTCTAATGTCCAAACTTTCTATTTTAGGTACATATATTCTTCATTTGTACTTCAGTACATTTTCATCGTCCAAGGCGAACTCAGGAATAGTCCTACCTTTTTCAATGTCTTCTTGTACCGTTCTTAGATAAGGGTCTGATTTAATAGTTGTTTTCACCTCATCAAGTATATCAGGTACAATCTTCAATGTGGTGAACATATTTGAAAACCGATGGATAAACCCTTGGTTGGTTGATTCACTCAGTGCATCTATCACAAACTACTCATTACCGTGATTGAATACCTTTTCGGTAGTACACATTGCGGCAGTTGTGCTAACCTCCCCTTGAGATTTTATCGTTGTCTTTCTACTTAGTACGTCCGCAACCACATTAGCTTTTCCCGAATGATACTGGATATCACAATCATAGTCTTTCAATAGTTCCAATCATCTTATTTGTCTCATATTCAACTCCTTCTGATTAAAGAGATAAGTAAGACTCTTATGATCTGATTTAATCTGAAATTTCTCTTCGTACAAGTAATGTCTCCATATTTTGACAGCATGTGCTACTGCCACTAATTCAAAATCATGGGCGGGATAGTTCTTCTCATGTGTCTTCAATTGTCTTGAGGCATAAGCAATTACTTGTTCTCCTTGCATAAGTACACATCCTAATCCCAATCCTGACGCATCAATGTATAAAATAAATGGCTATCCTGGAATCGAAATGGTCAAGATTGGAGCAGATATCAATCTAGCCTTCAATGTTTTGAAACTCTTCTCGCATTTCTCAGTCCAAACAAACTTTTCGCCCTTCTTAGTCAAACTGGTGAGAGGTACAGCAATTCGGGAATAGTCTTCCACAAATCGTCGATAATAACCAGTTAGACCTAAGAAACTTCTAATTTCTGCAACGCTCTTCGGTGCTTCCCACTTCACAATAGGTTCGATCTTGCTAGGATCCACTTTAATTCCTTCAGTGGATACAACATGGCCTAGAAAAGCGACTTCCTTTAGCCAAAACTCATACTTTGTAAATTTGGCGTAAAGCTTCTCTTTCCGTAATCGCTGCAGAGTGGCGTTTAGATTCTTAATATGAGTTCCCTTGTCCTTGGAGTAGACCAATATATCATGGATGAATACAATAACCAACGTATCCAACATATTGTGGAATACCCGATTCATAAGTTCCATAAAAGTTGCTGATGCTTTCGTCAATCCAAAAGACATGACCAAAAATTCATAATGTCCATATCGGGTCCTGAATGTTGTCTTGGGAATATCACCGTCTTTGATCTTCAACTGATGGTAGCCTGACCGAAGATCGATTTTGGAGAACACCTTGGCACCTTGCAACTGATCGAACAAGTCATCGATCTGAGGCAATGGATATCGATTCTTGATTGTCAGTTTATTCAGTTCTTGGTAGTCTATACACAATAGAACACTACCGTCCTTCTTCTTTACGAAATATATTGGCGCTCCCCATGGTGACATGCTCGGTCGAATGTAACCCTTGTCCAGCAGTTCTTATAGTTGTACTTTTAATTCCTTTAGTTCAGTAGGAGCCATTCAATAAGGTGCTTTAGATACTAGTGCGGCTCCGGGTATCAGATCTATAACAAACTCTATAGCTCGGTCGGGTGGTAGTCCTGGTAGTTCTTCAAGAAATACATTTGGAAAGTCACACACAACATCAATATCCTCCATTCGTGGTGCTTCCTTGGTAAGATCGACCACAGATACTAGATACCCAACTGCTCCTTTCTCAAGGCACTTCCTAGCCTTTAATGCAGAGAGTATGAGCTTTCGTTTACGGGGAAGTTTGGTTCCCACAAAACTAAACTCTGCTCCTTCCTTGTCTTTAAATGTCAGCTTCTTTTCGGCACATAATAGGTTTGTAGAATGCCGAGCTAATCAGTCCATTCTCAAGATGATATCAAAGTCTGTCATCTCAAGTTGAATCAAGGTTGCATCTAGAGTTTTCTCGTCAATAAGAACTGGACATGGTCCATAATCTTTTCTAATTCCACTTCTAATCCCATAGGTGATCATACAAGGAGTTTGTAGTCTAAGGATTTGAGGGGTAGATTTAGCTTCTTTCCAAATGACACAGACATAAAAGAATGAGTAGATCCTGAATCAAAGAGTATTCTGGCGGGAATGCCATTATCTGGTTTGGTAGTGGTAATGCTTGAAAATCATAGAATACGTGAGGCAATCATCATATACTTCATTCTCATATTTAAATCCACTAGTCAATGATATTTTCAAATTTTTCAGATCATTCTGTTAAAAATACTGTATTTTCCATCGTAGGGTCGATGGTAGGGTCGATGGATGTCCGACCCTAGGGTATGCGACCCTGAAAATCATTGTTACTTACTGAGAGCCTAGGGTCGATGGTAGGGTCGATGGGCGTCCGACCCTAGGATCGACCCCTAGTTCTCTATCAGAACACCGAGAGGTTAGGGTCGATGAGGGGGTCGGAGGTAGGGTCGATTGTCTTGGTTGAATTATCCGACCCTAGGACTGAAAATCAGATTTTTAATCCTGATTTTTAAATCCATTTCTCATTCCTTTTCCTCCTTTTCGACTCGGCTCATTCCTCTGAGTTGCTACAGTGACAACTCCGACCCATTGGTGATTTTTTCTTCTCCTTTCGACGTCTACATCTTCTCTACAGGTATGTTCTCTACGGTTTCATGTTTTTAGGGTTTCTTAACTAGGTTTTTGCTCGTTTATATCGTTTTCCTCAAATTAAACTTTTTCCAACCATAAAAATTTGATTTTTATTGGGGACTTTTGTTGTTGGTGACTCAATAGACAAAAGCCCTCAAAAATATTTGAGTTTCATTGGTTGGTTATTGAGAAACTTGAAATTCCCCTTTTTGCCCTAATTTGTCAAGATTTTTGAATTTCTTCAAATTTCTTCAAATTCAATCTCCTTAGATAAAATTTCCAATTGTATGAGTCTTACAGGATAGATTATAATCTATATAAGTCCTCCTGCCCATGGGTATGGGTGAAAAGTGAGGTTTTTGACCAATTTATGTCGTTATAATGTCAAAAATTTTGTGTTTTTCACCTTTACTAAGCTATTATCTGTTTTTCCTTTGTTTTTGCAGATAATATGGCTCGTACCAAAATACCTCGCTTTCATGACCCAGTCCGCTTCCATTCTAATGAGACCGAGGCTCAGTATGCCCGCTACGCTCGTAAGAAGGTAGAGGGAGGTCGTCGGGTGGACTTGGCTAGCCTGGCCTTGTTTGATGTAGAGAGAGCTTTTGGTGACATGGGTTTGCTTCTTGTGATCACCTACGATGCCTGTACCCATCCAGATTTGGTGAGACAGTTTTATTGTAATCTCCAGGTGGTGGGAGATCACAATTATACTGAGAGGGGTAGAGAGCTTAGGATCATGAGCTACGTCAAGGGAGTAGAGGTTTCCTTTGACTATCGGCAGTTAGCGGACCTCTTGGGCATTTCATACAACAGCCCCTTGGTGTACTGTGCTCCCAGAGAGCCCTAGTTCTTTTCCTTGGAGATGAGGGCTGAGATAGACCATCAGCTTATCAGAGAGGATCGCTGGGAGATGAAAGCGATCTACCTAAGTCCAGAGCATCGGGTGTACTGTAAAATCATTCAGCACAACCTGATACCTCAGAGTGGGTACTACGAGAGGATCTCCCAGTTGACCCAGTTCTTACTCTACTGTATCTGCACTAGGCAGCCTGTCTGCCTCCCTTATATTATTATGCGAACGATGATGAGTGCCACGCTGCCCAGTCAGGTTGGCAACCTACCTTATGGACGCCTGATCACTACACTACTTACCCGCCTGGGTGTTGATTTGGTGGATGAGAGGATTCAGGAGAAATCCTTCTCATCACCTCTGGATTGAAAGGCCATCTGTAAGATGGGCATGCGGGATGCTCAGGTCAGCGACGATAAGAGGAACGCTCTGGTGCGTCCTCGTACTCGGGTGGATGTGGCAGACGCTGAGGCAGCAGCAACAGCCACTGGAGCAGGGGTTTATGGGGGTGATGCTGGGGATGATGATCGTTTGTACATGGATGTAGACTCCATACCTCCTCCATCACCTACACATACTACGGGAGCTGGTCCTTCACATGCAGCTGGTCCTTCGCACCCACCTTCTGATGTCATGAATGGGATACTGTGTGAGATTAGAAAGGCTCAGTGCATGTCTGATCTGAGGGTGGGAGAGCTTCTAGATGCTCAGCGGGTGGCTGATCTCACAGCTAGTCTTCAGACGACCCAGACTCAGATAGCCTGGTTGATTAGGGTGTATGCTGAGGACTATGACAGAGACCGCGATGCACCGCCTCCCCCATCACCTCCAGCTTCCTGATGTATTTTCTTTTATTTTTCTTTTGTACTACAGAGTAACTGTCCGGATTGTGGACTGTACTCTGCTTTAGATATGTGTATATACGTTTGTTCTTCTTTCGAGTGTATATGAATTTGTTTCTCATTTAATAGATGCATTATTCTCTTTCAATTTTGTCTCAAACAACACAGGTGCTTATAATGTGTTATTATTACAGCTTTTAAATTTTATCCTATCTCAGTTCATAACTTTTGTGGTAGTATTCTGGTTTAAGAGACAGGGCTTGAGAGCTCTGATACCAAGTTCACACCTCAATTCTGCACTATTCAGAATGGTGTGATGAACCGCCAATAAATCCACGGTTCAATCAGGATCTCGAATAGGCTGTGTCCATTTGCTTAAACCATACACATCCACAACCATAATCCGAGTAAATAAATAATAGCGAAAATCTTATATATTAAATGAACTAAGAATCTAAGAATGATAACATAAATAAAATATCCAATTATCTTTCATTGACTAAGACATAAGTAAATAAAATAATCAATTACATTTCCTTAATAGTCCAAATCAAAATCTAATAAAAAACGCATGAATTGTATTCGCATGATGAATTGTGCGACTCCATTATAGCCTCTGCGTCCATCGCCGCAACATGCCCATACGTTGGAGCATTCATATAATCTTTCACTGTCGTACCTGCATCATCAGCTAAAAATATTCGAATTTAAAAAGGGTGAGCATACATCACGGCTCAGTGAGCAAATAAAACAATGCAACAAACATATGCATGCATTCAATTCATACCTTTAGTCTGGTTCATAAGTTTGCAATGCGTAATAGAAATGATAGGTGGCCGCCGCACCTCTATACACGAATGTGTGGAACCGCCCAATGGATCAAACACCATTGCTGCCCCCACATGCACCCACCATGGAATAGAGATAGAGCTAAAGTGCTTAGGACTGCACCGCATCACACTTCCCCTGATGCTCTACTCATACCAATACGTAAACCCCTATTGGCGAGGGCTTGCAAACTGGGCTCGCAACTAACCAATTCTAATGTCAAACAGTGTATACAAGACCTCACCCCAGCATCCCTCAATACGTCCATAGAGATAGAGCTAAGGCCCCCCGGCAGAGTCAGAGACTACACGGTCCGAGACCACCTCCCTGGATGCCCTATGACGTAATAGTTCTGCTAAGGTAATGATGATACGATGATGTCAGTGGACAAGACTTGAGTAGAGATAGAGCTAGAGTCTGGTGACCAGGACACACCACAATATCATGTCCTCTCCCTGATGCTCCACTAGCATCAAGCACACTAACCACACACATACATTCACATGCTTATTCCTAGCATCATCATCATCATCATGTTATAAATAAAATAGAATTAACTATGCATGAACATTAATAGCTGGAATATTGGATGACATGTTGAATGCACATTACAAGCATACACGCATAGAATCAGTCATGACATTGGACTCAAGAAATAAAAACAATTTATTATTAACCAATTAGTTTAGGTCTTGTTCCCTCACCTTTGCTTGAGTGTAAATCCTCTTTCAAGCTCTAAGAATCACCTTTATATCAATAGGAAAACCTAACAAGTCGATAGATTTTGATTATAATTCATTCTGACAGTTTTAGGCTTGCTGTTAAGCTGGGTCGTAGGATGGGTCGCAGGTAGGGTAGCAGTTTTCTGCGACCCCAGGGTATAGGGTCTATGCTAGGGTCGGATGTTCCATCGACCCTAGGTGCGACCATAGCTTCCCTGGACTTCTCGAGAGCTAGGGTTCGATCTTGTGGTCTGGTAGGGTCAATTCCTAATCGACCCTACATGCGACCGCACGGGGTCTGAGTCGACCTTTTCATTCTACAACTTAATCTTTCAAGTTTGGGTCCTTTGGCTTACTTCCACAGTCCATTCTATGCTTGTTCTATGGCTTAAAATTCCAGGTTATTTCCTTACTTTGTCTACCATGATTTCCTCCATGGATTTCATTAAAATCTTCCCATGGACAGATGATTTATGTTTCTCCTAGATCATACCCTCTTCATGGACTATTCTAAGGTCTTAAACAATTCATGGAAAACATATCCGTACCTTAGGTTTGTTGAGATTCAGAGGTTTCTCTGAATTCTTCTCTTTAGTCTTCTTCTCCAACTTTTTTTCTCTTCTCCTTCTCTTCTCTTTCAATTAGGGTTTCAAAAGGAGTGAAAGAGGCTAAGGGAAGTCCTATTTATAGAGGAAAATCTCCCAAAATAAGTCCCATTGAGATTAGGAAAGAATCCCCTTAAAATTTGGAAAGTTTCCTATTTACGGTTTCTGTCGATGAACCTAGGGTCGATGAGGGGGTCGGAGATCCCGTCTGACCCTAGGGTCTCAGTTGTCTGACCCTAAGTCTAAAATTAGGGGTCTGACTTCCTAATGAGGTGGGATCGACCCTGCCTGTTTGGGTACGCGACCCTACCCCCTATTCTATTGTTTTTGGGTCTGTTTAATACTTGGTCTTGCTATTTCCTTCACGTACTTGGTCCATTTGGCTCGACCATGATAGGTAGACCTGGTACAAGGTGGTAAGACCGGTTAGTTCAATACGGGTCTTACAATACCAACAATACATAGATAGAGCAGAAGCCCAACTACTTCATTATGTAATTCAATAAGTCATCTAACTTTAGCACGAGTCTCAGTTCATGATAGAATAACCAGATCTATACATGATAGATTGGGAGAACAACTCCTAGTACGATCGGTGCAAGGAAGATTGGGTGGAAGAACAATTCCATAGCAATCTCATCATTCGGAACCCATTTAGAAAATGTTCAAGTACGCCTAGATGCAGCCAGAGCCTGGAGAGCGGCATTAGAGCAACTTTAAGTAGAAAGGGAGACTATAGAAAGGCTTATCGCAGAAAGAGTTGCGACTGAGTTGGCCGCATCTCAAGCAAATAATAATGCAACCGTAGCAAGTGCAGCAGCCACTGCGGCCTTGGCAACAGCCTCAACAATGCAGTAGCAATAGAAGTTGCTCAACCAGTACATATTGGGCGTCCAACAATCTCACAAATGCCCATAGTATCAGGAATTACTCTACAGGTTGGAGCATTGGAGCAAGTGATTCTGAATCATCAGAGTCGCCTGGCAGAGATTGATTCTGGATTTACTGATCCTAATCGAAGGAGAGAGTACAATGTCGACATGGCATTGGTGCCAGAAATATAGCAAGTCCCATTACCCAAACATTCACCATGCCAAAAATAAACCCTTACAGGGGAACAATAGACCCACAACTTTATCTTGATAACATTTCATTGATGAAGCTCCTCCATAACTACCCAGATGCCATTATCTGCAGGGCAATTTCAGCCACACTTGAGGGCCTTGGAAGACTCTGGTTTAATAATTTACCCATCCATTTCATCCATAGCTTTGACCAATTAAGTAAACAATTTTACTACCACTTCCAAACCCAAGCAGATCGTAGGAAAATGGCAATCACCTTGTTGACTATTAAGCAAAAACAAGATGAATCCCTTTGAGACTTTTAACCAGATTTTATGCTGAAGCTTTAAGCATCAAAGGTCTTAGTGATGAAGTAATTCTTACTACCTTGCTTGGAGCAATTATTGATCTTGATTTGATGAAATCTCTATACAAGAAGCCATCCATAAATCTCCTAGATTTAAAGGCCTGATGTAAGAAGTACGCCTGTGCCCAGGAGGCAACTGCTATAGATCTCACTCAAAAGAAGGGCAAAACTACTACAACATCAGAAAAGAAGAGAGTGAAATCACAGCCAGAGAAGCCCACAACTGTTGCCACCAATAAAAGGAAGGAATCGGACAAAGATGGTTTTCCCTTGAAGCTAGCAAAGTCATCTTTCAACTGGGATTCTTTTACTCCACTCAATACCAACATGACCAAAATCATGTATAATCTGAAGGATTTAAATCTAGAGTTACCAACACCACCTCAAATGATGGCAAACCCAAGTGAAAGAACAACTACCAAATATTACAAGTTCTACCAAAATCATGGTCATACAGCGGATAAGTGTAGAGCATTATGAGTTGCAATGGAATAACACATCCAACGAGGTCACCTTGAAGAATATGTGGGGGGGGACCCAAACCACTCAAGAAGAATCATGCATCTTCATAAAAATTACAAAAAACCACATACAAGGGCAAGCAACTGCTAGACTGTAAGACAGATGCAGGCGGAGAAATAACTCGTCCAAACAGAGATGAGCCAGATGATGGTCCGAAGAAATCTCCACCACTTAACAAAGTGGGCGATCCAAGGGTAGGGGTAAATATGATTATTACACCTCCTCTTCAAACCAACAATACTCGAGGACGAGCCCCCACTCATCAGCAAACTTATGTAACTCTTGTGATGTTGGAGAAAGAATTCAAAAAAAAAAAAATACAGTATGAAGGAGTCAATTGTAGCCCACTTGGCAGCAAATATAAAAGATTATATGAGTAGTAATTCACCCAAACTACTTATCTAAAAGAGACAAAAGTCCACTTATCTTAAGAAGGATTGAGAAACCTAAAGCAAAATAGCAACTCGTTCTTGCTGATCATGAATACGCAAGCTGCGATTATTATAGATGAGTTGTGGTACCAGATCACTATATGGAAGCTATCATTGGAGGACTTGCAGTAGGAAATTCATCTAGAAGAGGATGATTAGATTACGCTAAAAGTATTTATACTACCTCAACTCCAAGGAAGCCATATATCCATGGAGATGTTATAACTTCTAGCGGTGAAGATATGCTTCATGTTGATTATCCACACGAAGATCTAGTGGTTATCTTTGTTGTCATTAACCAAGAAAATGAAGTGACAAGAAGCCTCATCAATACAGGAAGTTCAGTAGATATTCTGTATTACCATGCTTTTAGAGCCATGCAAATCATTAATAAACGACTCCAGCTAGTGACTTATTTCCTCATGAGCTTTTCCAATGACTCAGTGTATGTAAAAGGAGGAATCGAGCTTGAAATTTGATTTGGTACCAGACCTTGCAGAAGAACCATCACTGTAACATACTTGGTGGTAGATATCCCCTCAAGTCACAATGTAGTAATAGGTTGCCCAAGCCTAGCAGCTTTGAGGGTGTGCATCTCTATTGCCCTCTAGGTAGTAAAATTTTAACGTTGTATGGAGAAGGCCGCTACAAAGTAGATTAACAACTATCCCAACGTTGTTATCTAACTGATTTAGAAGAAGGTGAAAAGAAAATGGAAACTCATTCCACAAACAGTATCATCATAGAGGATTTACATGATGATCTACAATAAGAAAAAGGAGTTCCTATCAAAGAACTTATCCATATTCCAATCTTAGAAGAGGAGCCTGATAAATACTTCCAGATTGGGTCTTTTCTACAAGGACAATAAAGGGAAGAATTAATAGACTTCCCCAAAATCAACTTAAAAGTTTTTGCATGGACAACCTCGGATATGTTGGGTATATCAAGAACCTTGATAGAGCACAATTTATCGATCAACAAGTCGTTCAAACTGATTTAGTAGAAGAAAATGAATTTTTCTCTTGAGTGAGATATCATTATTAAATAAGAGGTCGACAAACTTCTAGCAATAGGATTCATCTGAGAAGTTAAATACCCACAGTTGGTATCAAATGTGGTGGTGGTGCCTGATGGATTCATAATTTTATATATTTATTTCCCTTATATTTAGTTTATTTAACATATTATATGTCTTATGGTACTCATTTGTAATGATTCCTTATATATAAGACATTGGTGGAAAATATTGGTAATTTATGTTTAAAATAAAAAAATTCTGATATTTTCAATAATGACCTTCTGAATTTCATGCAGGTTTTTAATATGGAAAGAATTCTAGAAATCAAACGTGATCCAAAAATCTGATATAGAAAGCTAATTTGAATTCAAACCAGAGAAGAAAGATTGCCACCCATCAAAGATTTACTATAGGAAGGATTTGATTGATTGTCAGAAATCTTGAGGAGAATATATACCTCTATGGAATATTATAAAGATTGGCAAATCTAGAGGTGGCATTTGGTTAATGATGGAATGATTCTCTACCTAATCTAGGCAAGCAGATTTTGTTTAATCTTTATTTCCATATAATAAGGTTGTCAATTCTAGACATACCAGTTTTAATCTTCTCTACTCTGGCTATTTAAGCAATGTAAATTCTATGTAAAAGAGGATCCAAGAATTATTGAGAAGATAATTTTATTTCTTTTATCTTTCTTTTCTATCATGTCTAACTAAGTTCTTTAGTCGATTCAAGGGGAATTCAATCCGGTTAGTAAAATTGTGAGACTTTGTTCTTAATTTTAATTATTCTTCTATTCAAATATCTGTGTTTTTTTTTTCAAGTTAATGACTATATGATTCAGTTTATTAAGAGGCCTATTAATTGATTGAGTTATGTGGTTTATTGCTAACCTGAATCCAAAATCCGTAAATGTTATGGTGTTCAAGAAAAGTAGTAATTGAGCAGAACAATTATGATCCAAGTTTTTGTTACTTGCTTAAAGAAAACATAGAATGAATTAAATAATCTAACGCTTGTTAGATTGTTGTTCATCTTTAACTCCCTCCGAGAGTGTAATGCTATCAGTAAATTCATGAGGATTGCTTAATACCAATTAGTTTATTGATAAGAATTAAATTGTGTGCTGGGCTCAAATTAATGAAATTAGGGAAGGTAAGGATTGTGTGGCTTTTTGATAATCCTTGGTTAAATATTTGAATAGAGAAAAAATATATATATATATATATATATATATATATATATATATATATATATATATATATATATATATATATATAATGGTCGATTCAGCTGATCAATTTTTGTTACTATAAATTTTGAATCGACGTGAATTGTTACTTAATAAATTTCCTTGAATCGACGTCATCTTCTATTGAATTTTTATTACTTAATTTTGTTGTCAATTAAATTGCAGAAGAAAACCCCTTTTTTCTTGGTAAGTAGACAATTTGATTAACTAGTCTTTGTGGATCGACCTTTACTTATCATTACTATTCAGTGTAGGTAGAGTAATTTATTTTTGGTTGCGCTCGACACGTACCAATTCTGCACTGTTCATAATGGTGTGATGAACCGCTAATAACCAACTGTTCAACTAGGATCTCGAATAGGCTGTGTCCGTTTGTTTAAATCATACACTTCCACAATCACAATCAGAGTAAATACACAATAGCGGAAGTCTTAATATTAAATGAACTGAGAATCTAAATGTGATAATCATAAATAAAATATCCAATTATCTTGCATTGACTGAGACATAAGTAAATAAAATATCAAATTATATTTCCTCAATAATCCAAATAAAAATCTAATCGACAACGCATGAGTAACACCCGCATGACGAGTCATGCGTCTCCACTATATCTTCTGCATCCATCGCCGCAACATGTCCGTATGCGGGAGCACTCATATAATCTTCCATAGTTATACCTACATCATCCGAAAAGGGTGAGCACACATCACGGCTCAGTGAGCAAACAAAACAATGCAACAAACATATGCATGCATTCAATTCATATCTGTGGTCTGATATATAAGTTTACAATGTACTATAGAAAGGTTCGGAGGCCGCCTCACCTCTATACACGAGTGTCTGGAGCCGCCCAATGAATATTGGCATTGCCATCCCACATGCACCCACCGTGGACAAGTATACACCCAATGAAAACGGCATTGTTGTACCGACTGCCCATACCAACACGTAAGCCCCTATTGGCGAGGGCTTGCAAACTGGGTTCGCAACTAACCAATCCTAATCTCAAACAATGTATCCAAGGCCTCACCCCAACATCCCTCAATACACCCGTAGAGATAGAGGAAGGGTCTGGTGACCAGGACACACCACAATGTCACGTCCCCCCTGATGCCCTACGATGTATTAGTTCTGCTAAGGTAATGGCGATATGATGATGTTAGTGGACAAGACTTGAGTAGAGATAGAGCTAGAGTCTGGTGACCAGGACACACCACGATATCACGTCCTCCCCCCGATGCCCTACTCGCATCAAATATATTAACCACACACAAACATTCACATGTCTATTCCTAACATCACCATCATCATCATGTTATAAAGCCTCATGGCTCCCAGCCCTCGTCTACTCCTCTATCCTGCCCACTCCTCTTCTCCCCATTGGGGCAAGTACCCTTGGCCGAATGGGGCTTCGTGACTCCCCCTCATGGGTCAGCCACCCATTCCCTTTCCTGCAACCCATCCCACTGCTAGGACACCACATTATACTGCTACACTGACATGGGGCATGCCTCTTGGTGATAGTTGAGGGTTTCCCACTCAATTCTACCCTTTATAGGGGCAGGGGATGGTGGCCCCAATGTTCCCTGCGATAGTGGGACCCGATCACTTGAGGTGGTTCCCCACTGCGGCCACTTAGTCCGATATTGGGACATATGGGTTATGAGCCCACTTGGTCATGGGATTGGGATCATGTCCTACCACCCTATCTGGTGCCATTGGTGTCTCCTATTGGCATTGACATTGGTTGTTTTGGGGGGTCCTTAGCCATTAGGGTGTGATTCGTATAGGACACCCCGGTATTGGGGCTCACATGCCCCAGATGAATGCAAGGGTGCCCCTGGGTTAAGTCATGTCCTGACAACCCCTTCTGCCCACATTGGACAAGGCCCCTTGACGGCAACATCATCTTAGTTAGCACTAGCACCACAAGGTTGGGGCTCAGAGTGCATAGTTTGTCATCATGTTGATTTCTATTACCTATCTATCTATCTCGATGGTACTAACCCCTGGTACTCGCATGTCACACAAGTTAATACACATCCCACCACACATCCAACCAAACATACATAGTTATTATAATGCAAATGCATGCTCAAGTATCACAAGTATAGGATGACATGTTATATCACAACAACAAATACATACAAATATGTCCTAAGTCTACGGACCCAACCCCTTACCTGTAGGCACCACTAGTACTGCAAAATCAAGAAACCGGCGATAGGCTTCGTCAAATACCCATGTCAATTTACCTATTAGATTACATAGGTTTCATTATATTAATTGAGTGAGTTTTAAACCTACATAGACATGCTTTAAATGTCCCTATGTGGGTCCCAAGGTAAGCCTAGAACCCCATGGTTGGTCCCCAAAGGATCTAATTAGACAGATTGGCTAATAGTAGCTAAGGCGGCGGATGGTGCAGGGGGAAGGTGCCTTCCAAATCATCTTCTGGCAGAGATCATCTCTTTTTGTAGTTTCCAGTCCACTAGTGTAGCCTAGACGTTTGGGACCTTGTAAAGGATAACGGACCTTTCTTTACTAAACACTTAACTCAAAAAAAAAAAAAAATAATAATAATAACATTGAAACATGAGACTAAAAAATTAGGAAAAAAACTCCACAAAATTGTCTGGTTACGATCATAGACCTTAAATTTGTTTACTCGAACAATGATATGTCATACAAGCCAGTGTGGCTTCCTTATCTGAGATGCGATCACTACCCAGTACCAGAAATTATCTATATGTAAAAGGTTTTACTAGTATGACATAGTAATAAAAATAAAGGACAAAAGGAAGGAACAATTAAGTTATTTTCTTAATAGCCAAGGGCCATACCGACCTGGAACATACATAATCAGAATGGATATTTCCAAATCTGTGAATATTTTTGTTATGCAAATTTTTGGGGTTAGCACTGGTTGAGAAATATCAGTTGAGATAATGAACTCAATAGGTACCCTAACTGAACCTCATACTGAACTCTATGTAGATAGCTTTCATATGCATAAGAAAAAAAATGAGAAATAAGCATGGCAAATCATAAGTACTTTCTGAAAATCAAAAACATAGTAACTGACCTGTATGAGGCGTTCGCGGAGGGCGGGGTTAGGATCTGTCAAAAGGCGCTTGGCAACATACGGGTAGGCAACCTAGAAAGATAGCATCAATGATTCAATGAGAAATTGACAATTTTGGAAAGATAGCATCAACGATTGAATGAGAAATTGACAATTTATCCGTACAACATAATCATCACCACCACTGGTAAACAATACTCAAATGGCCAAGAAATTTCTGTTATCAGATGTTGCAAAGCTGATTATATTAGTTTTCCAACAAATATGACATTGCTTGAATACGAGTTATATTGGAGTTACACTCTAATCAAACCTTGTCTGGAATATGTGAATGTTGTTTAAAGTCAACCAAATAGGAATAATTTTTTGAAAATCAAAACAAAAGATTATTTTGGTGGATTCTTGGTTTTTAGTGATGTTTTACTTTAATAAGATTTATGGAATTTTAAAATTGGAGAAAAAAAAATAAGCATTAAAAAATTGAATGTTGCCCGTGATAAAAAAATCTATTTTTTGTTCTTGAACTGAAAATTTGAATTTTTATCTTTTTGGAATTTGAATTTTAGACTATTTTTATCGGATTCAAACGGAGTGTTTTCCTATTTATGAAGAATATCTTAAGTAAATAAAATATAAAATATTTACTTAAATGGTATCAGTCATAAATAAGTGTTGCCTATTTAACCTTGAATACAATCCCCAGGATCTAATGTACGTTAGCATACTATGAGTATGATCTAGAGTCTAGACAGAAAATTCATTTAGGATGTTTTTTTTGGTGAAAATCATTGAATGGATATACGAAGAAGGTTAAAAATGCATCATAAAAAAAAATTACGCTTAAAAAACAACTTTTTTGCCACCGAAACTAAGTTTCGTATTCTGACAGAAAAAAAAATCCCAAGTTTTAGTGGAATTTCAACTTGGGGCTTGCCGAAATCAGTCCCGAAACCGAAATTTAGAACCTTGATAATAAGATTTATGAAATTCTTAGATTTGGGTAAAAGCATAGCATTTGGAAGTAGAAAATCGCCCCTACATAAAAAAAATCCATTTTTTTTTCTTAAACTGAAAAGTTGACTTCTTATCCTTTCGGAATTTGAATTTTAAACCATTTTTAATGGATTCAAATGGGGGATGTTTACTCATTTATGAATAATATCTTAAGTAAATAAAATAAGTTACTTAACTAATATTAGTCATAAATAAGTGTTGTCTCAACATATACTAGCAAACTTGGGTCCACACCACATATTATCATTTGAAAAAATTTCACGCACCTCCCATGCACTTTGCCTTAAAGGCATCCAACCCTCGAGTTCCCAGTTAATTACACAAACCTCCCCTAATTTGTTAACTATTTATCATGCAAACTCTGTCCATTATGACAGGTCTGTTAACTGATAAGGAGGCCTCGTCTACAATTTCTTAATGACAAAACTACCCTTATACCCGTGTTAAATTAGCATTTTGCCCTCACCCAAACTAATTAGCTTACCATGTACAATACTCTACTAGATCAAAGAAATTCAAACGAAGAAACTCAAACTCAAACGAAGAAACTTTGTCAAGAAAATATTGCCGTTGGAAGAAGAAGCCAAGGACCTTTCTTCGTCAAGAAAATATTGCCGTTGGAAGAAGAAGCCGAGGACCTTCGCTAGAGAAGCTTTACATTTCAATCGATGGCAAAAAAAAAACAAATGTAATGTAAAAAGTGGGAACAAGAAAAAAAAAGCCTTTCTTTCTGCTACAGCTTGATCGAACCCACTTTTCCTACTGCCTGCTCGATTAAACCCCCACAAAGAAATATAAAATTGTTTTGTTACTCTCAACATTGCCTTTTCCACTCAAGAGCAGCAATTTGACAACCTCCATTCTCCTAATCCCCTCCTTTTGCTTTCCAGCTCAACCCCATCCATACACAACAAATTCAGAAATAACAAATATAAAGGAAGATAACAAAACAGTACAACTCTCTCTCTCTCTCTCTCTCTCTCTCTCTCTCTCTCTCCTTCATCACATCCCCACGTTTTGTCAAATTGATCTTCTCACTGTGATCCTACCATGGTCTGCACTCTCTGCAATCAGACCGACCATTGAACTACCGGGGCTGTTCTGATTGGAAAGGTTCGAACCGTTTGATCTATTGAACACTGATTCGCATAAAGATGAAAAGAAAAATTCAAAAGCAGAAATTCCGGGAAGAAAAATACAGGAAGCTATGGATGCCTGGGGGGGCGCTCCGATATGGATTGGGTTGGGCCATGTTGAACCTGGTTAGTCTAATGAACAATAATTCAGAAATAATTGAACACACAAATCCGGAGTTGCTTCCAATGGAATCACAGAGATACCCTCCGCTTGAACAGAAACAACTTCAACATTCTTGTAACCCGGAAACCATGATTGTCGCTCTATGAGACCTTTACAACTAAATTAGCCATAACAGAATTAAAGGCTTCAAGAGTAGGAAGATGAAGGAGAGACCTGGCAGACAATGTTGTTGTCACCTTGTAGAAAGTTGTATTCCTTAAATGAACAGCAGTTCATTAATTGCAACAGAATGCCACTTGATTTCAGCTGACCAGTAAAGCCCAAAATATCTGGCAGAAAATTTTTCTTCATAACTGAAACAGATTCTAGCACTAGGTGGTTTCAGTTGCAGGTCTATAACTCCTAGTAGAAAGGGATTTTGGGAATGAGAATCAAGGGCTTGAATTGCCCTAGGGTCAAGAACAAATACACGAGATCTTGGAGTCTTCTCTTGCCCTAAAGGTCTCTCTGGCTCTGTACTACGAGAACCTTTGCCCTTATTCTGCGAATTTCATTGTTAAAGTACTGCCGAAAGTCTTCAAGCAAAGACTCCTTACAATCATCAATCTCGAAGTCGTTACCAACAAAAAGAAAAGTTAGAAGATGACTTTAAAAGGTAAAGGAAAAGTGTGGGCAAATGGGTCATTTTATATTTTTTATTAGTCAAGTTAAAATGGAAGAGCAAATGCGTCATTTAACATTTTCAGTTAGTCAAGTTAACAGTGTGGGGTGCAGACCTGCGGTTGTAATTAACAGTGAACTCAGGGGTTGGGCGCTTTTAGGCAAAGTACAGAAGAGGTGTGTGAAATTTTCCCTCATCATTTTGAAAGTTTTTTTAAAAAAAAAAATTGATAAAATAGTTAAAATAGACTATACAAAAAAAAAAAAAAAAGATCAAGAAAAACATTTTTGGGCCTCAAAACCAAGGTTTCGAGATGTCCTAGGAAAAATTGTAGGTTTTAAAACCCAAGACAACTCGATTTCAAGGCAGCCTCAAAACCGGCGCCTCGAAACAGGCACCTCGAACCTTGGTAGGAGGAAGAAAGAGCCATAAAAGACATTCTTAGTGTTGAATCCGAAAAAGAATGAGAGAGATACATTCTCCTCATCTTACCATCTTATTTATAATGAAAAACTAAAGGCAGAATTACAATAATATCCTCATTGACAATAAATAGAGAAAAATAAAGTAAAAGAGATAACTAGACAATTACTAAACTACCACCCCCCCCCCCAATAACACACTATCGACATTCACAACACTCCCCCTCAAGTTGGTGCATATATATTAGCCATGCATAACTTGGATAATAATGGATGAAACTGTTTCCCTGGGAGTCCTTTCATAAAGACGTCTGCCACTTGACCACTGAACTGAAAATATGGAACACAGATCTATCCACTATCTAATTTTTCATTTATAAAGTGACAATCAATTTCCACATGCTTGGTCTTATCATGTTGTATTGAATTGTGAGCAATACTGATTGCAGCCTTATTGTCACAAAATAACCTCATAGGCTAAGTAGTATGGATACCCAAATCCTTGAGCAATCCCTGCAACCATAACAGCTCACATATTCCCTGAGCCATCGCTGTAAACTTGGTCTCTACACTGGAACAAGCTACCACATTTTGCTTCTTGTTGCGCCAAGTAACAAGGTTCCCTCCAACAAATGTATAATATCTTTCTATCTGGATTTCCAGCCCAGTCTGCATCAGTGTAGGCATCAACTTTGAGATGACCCTGAGAAGATAGTAGAATTCCTCTTCCAGGAGTAGATTTTAGATAGTGCAATATACGAAAAACATCATCCATATGGGAAGTATATGGGTCATGCATAAATTGGCTCACCAAACTTATTGCAAAAGCAATATCAGGCCAAGTGTGGGCCAAGTATATCAGCTTTCTAACTAACCGCTGGCACTGTTCCTTGTCAACAGGAGTACCAGTCTTTTCTTACAGCATGGTATTAAGATCAATTGGCGTCTCACAGGGCTGACACCCTAAAAGACCAGTTTCTAAGAGAAGGTCAAGTATTACTTTCTCTGAGGCAAATAAATACTTCTGGTGGATCGTGCTACGTCAATCCTACGAAAATATCTCAATTTTCCTAGGTCTTTGACTTCAAACTCCTTTCCCAAGAAGATTTTCAGATGTCTAATTTCTTCATCATCACTGCCTGTAATCACAATGTCATCTACATATACTATGAGAATAGTTATTTTCATGTCCCTCTGCTTAATGACCAATGTGTGATCAGCATTGCTTGAGGTAGCACAAGGGTTCAACAGAGGGTTCAGGAGACAGTGATGTGTTGTCCCCCTGAAGTGGAAAAGGTGAGCCCATAGGTATGATAAGTGGTCCATCTTCCTGTACATTAGGCTCCCCCTGAAGATGGGACGCTGGGTAGTAGGATAGATGGTCATAGAAGAGAACATCCATGGAGACAAAAGTGTGGCGGGTGGGTGGATAATAACACTAATATCCTTTATGGGTTGGAGAATAGCCCGAGAAAAGACAACAGAAACCCTGAGGTTCAAGTTTTCCTCGAGATCTATGGTTGCGCACATAGCATACACAGCCAAATATCTTAAGAGGAACAGTATGAAAGGCATTATGAAGAAGAAGGTTTAAAGGGGAATGATAATCCAAAACTGGGGTTGGGACACGATTGATTAGGTAGGTAGAGGTGAGAATGACATCACTCCAATATTGTAGATGCACATTATGGGTAAACATCAACGCACGGGCCACCTCAAGGAGATGGCAATTCTTTCTTTCAACCACCCCATTCTGTGCAGGAATATTAATGCAACTTGTCTGGTGCACAATTCTGTTCTCTGCTAAATAATATTGGAACTTGCCCTCAAGGTACTCTCTTCCATTGTCACTCCAGAGAATCTGTAGTGTAGCGTGAAATTGAGTCTTAATCATCTGATGAAACTGGCGAAAGCAGTGAAACACTTTATTTTTGTGATGCATGAGATACACCCAAGTAGTTCTAGAATAACAATCTATAAATGTCACAAACCAACAGTGACTAGAAATTGAATTAGTTCTAGCTGGTCCCCATACATCAAAATGAATTAAATGAAAAAGAGTACTACACCTTTTAAAGGAAAGACAATACAAAGATCGAGTTTACGTAGCCAGAATACAAGCTTCGTAAAAAAACTTGTCTTGTTTACATTTATTTGATAAAGAAGGAAACATACTAACTAAAACTTTAAAAGATGGATGCCCAAGCCATTGGTGCCACTGTGAAGATCAAAGGATGCCGAATAAAGTTGATGTACTGGTCTTGTGGAAGGTGAAAATGAAACTGACTTTGGGATGCCCTCCTCAAGCAAGTACAGACCACCTTACATCCTACCACATCCAATCGTCCTCTCTGTTTCCAGATCCTGAGACAAAAAATGAGACGGAAAAAATGTAACACTGCAGTTTAAAGCAGAAGTAATATGACTAATAGACATGAGGTTGATAGAAAATTTTGGAACATGAAGAACAAATTGCAAGTCTAATGAAGGAATGCACTTAATGGACCCTTTCCCTAATACAGAGGAGAGAGTTCTATCAGGCACATGGAAAATATTAATTTCAGGATTAGGAAGTACTGATGAAATAAGCTTTGGTTACCAGTCATGTGGTCCGTGGCACCAGAGTCAATAATCCAAGGATTAGAAACCATTGATGCACAATGGCCACTGAAACACATACTTGACCAAGCAAAATGAGAACCTGGATTGGGAGTAGCAGGAGCAGGTACAGATGGCGATCTGGAGGTGAACAAATGATGGCTGGAACAAATGACTGAGAGCCTGAAGGAGCTGATTATCTACATGTAGAGCTATGGCATTTGCAAATGGAGAAGAGTCAGTCTGATTTGCCTGTGGGCCCTTGTGGTTCTTGGATCTTTGCAGATTTTTTTCACATCTCTTTGCTTCAAAGTTAGCTGGTTTACCGTGAAGTTTCCAACAAGTGTCTTTAGTATCCCATGGTTCACCGCAATGCTCACATTTGACTGGATCTTTAGATGTAGGGGTGCCCTTGCATGGCTGAAAATTTGCTTAGAGGGCCGACCTATCAAGGACAGTAGGGGATAAAATAGTAGATGTTTATTGGTCTTCAAGCTGAACCACAGTATAGGCTGCTCCAGGGTAGGAAAAGGATCCTTGCTGAGTATATGTGAGCATGGAATAAAATCTCGATGAGATCTCACCGAGACTCGCCAATTTCGCCAATTTCACAAGTAACCGAGACGAAAATGGGGTCGATAACCCTTTTCGTCTCGGCATTTACATGTTCTCGCCGAGATCTCGGTTAATCTCGGTAATTCTCACGAGATCTCGCGAGATCTCGGCGAGAACATGCTTTTCGCTTCTTTTTTTCTCTTTTATAAAAGAGAGAAGGGTTGTTCTCGGTCGAGAACTCGACCGAGACTGCTCCTTCCTCTTTTTTCTTAGTTTTTTCAAGGTTTATTCATTTCTTCCCCCATTCTTTCTTTGTTTGAACTTTTAACTAGCAACGGGTGTGCTTCGGACTGCGGGGATTGCTGTAAGAGCTTCATATCAACAGTTGAAGGTAAGTTTCTTGCCGAAAAATGAGATTTTACATGAGACCATGAGGGAGAAAAAAAAAAATTTCCTATAATGTGATGAAATTTTTATATGTTAGATAAGTGAGCCCAATCTACAAGCTCACGGTTTTAGATTTCGATTTTGATTGTTGTAGGTATTTTTTTCAATTATTTGCATTTACAAATAAATTTCCAGCAATTAAAATTTAAAATAATTATTATTATTACTCATTTGATGATGATGACCTATTTATATGTTAATCACCGTTGGCCGATCTACTGTCCTACGATTTCAGATTTCAATTTCGGTTGTTGTATTTTTTTTTAAATTATTTATATTAAAAAATAATTTTTAGCAATTAAAAATTAATTTAAAATTAATTAAAAATGCTATAAAATCGGGAAAAAAATAAGGAAAAATGTTTTGATGGCATTTAAAATATGAGAAAATTTTTGAAATGTAATTTCTACTGTGTTCAAGTTTGTAAGGTTATTAGAGTTTGTGTTTTCTATGAAACAATGCTTGGAAATTATGTCCAGACCATGTTCTGGGGCAGGCGATGGGGGCGACAGTACCGATTCGTGAACTGACCCTGCATGGCAGTATGCGATTGCCCTTCAGGGTGATTATAAGACCCGCACTCCATAAACCCGGTCTAAACCTTGATTTCATGTCGTAGCAGGTCTTTCGATCATCACCGGGCCAAACGGGACGAGCGGATGACAAACAGGTACGAAATCGGATCAAAGACGGTCAAATAAGTGTTATTTTATGTTGATCGGTCGATGGTACCGGTCTTGGTACCGGTCGATCGGTCAGCTCTGCGCAGTTGACTACGGAGATCCAGAATTGGATCTCTACGGGTCCCACTTTCTTAAACTCTAATACCTGGACCTTCCTAATCCTAATAGGGTTACTAAACCCTAATCCTAGCCTATATAAACACCTTTAAACCTCCTCAAATCCTTTCCATTATCTCTCATAAACCCTAGAGAGGAGAAGGAGGTTGGAAAGGAGAAGAAGCAAGGAAGAAGAAGGAAGTGCTGCCATTGTCATTCGACGACGCTCACATTACGCCAGTCGATGGTAAGTGTTTTAATCATTCTTATCACTCTATGACCCTAGGATAGTTGTATGGTTGGATCAATACCATGCAAAGCAGGTATTGATCTAAAAACCCTAATTGGACATTAAACCCTAGTTTGCTGTCAAACCCTAGATTCGAGTTCTAGGATGGTTATCATCTAAACTAGACTTGAATGAGTTGGAGATAATTCTAACTCAAAGCTCAGACTTATAATGGATAGGAGAAACCCTGGAAATCCATGGAGAATGATCGACGACAGTTGAAAAACCCAAAGTATGGTCTTCCAGAGACATACCGGTCGACTATACCGGTTGCACCCTGTGTGACCGGTATGTTGCCACCGGTACCTTCCAGAGGGCTGGTCTATGGGGACCGGCTGACCATACCGGTCGCCAGTCTTCCCCACAGAGCTGCGACCGGTACATGCCACCGGTCAGCTCTGTGAGTGTATTTTTGTAACCTCGTTGGTTTTCCGGCCAACGTAAACCCTAAGAAACTATTCTAATTGAACCCTAATATTATGTAGGACTTTGTGATAGCATGTTTGGATCTTGTGTCGTGGAGCAAGCTATCAAACGAGCGTCAGGTAAGGCAATCTGACCTAAACCCTAATAATTAATGGACCGTAAATCATTGTTAATAACCTGAACATATATGATGTGATGTTTGTGCATATTCACATGCCAACCTTTACTTTCAGTTATTATTATTGTTCATGCATTGATAGGATGTGATTGTTAGGCATGTGATTGTTTTCGTTAGTATGTGGAGTGGGGCATGGAGCCTGGGATCATTCCTCACACTGGTACTTTTTATAGTATTCTATTTTAACATGCTTGGTACGGGTGGGGCATCAGGGGAAGGTCGAGGTACGGTGGTCTCCGATGTTGATGTTGGCCTAGTCATGGTTATGTGATACTGTGGTCTCCGATGCCGACGCTGGCTTGTCCATGATGCTTTAGCTCTATCTCCATGCCGTAGGGAGTTATGTTGAGATAGGATCTACCTGCGTATTGTTTTATCCTAGTGTGCTTGTTGCGGATAGGGTATCAGGGGGAGGTGAGGTATTGTGGTCTCCAGCCCGGCTTGCACGCTCTAGCTCTATCTCTATGCCATAGACGGCTGTGCTGGGATAGAGCCTACATTGATGACATATAGGATTGGTTAGTTGTGAGCCCAGTTTGTGAGCCCTGGCCAGTAGGGGCTTAGGTACTGGTATGGGTAGAGCATGAGGGGAGGTACGGGGATACCTTATGTAAGACCCGCACTCCGTAAACCCGGTCTAAACCTTGGTTTTGTGTCGTAGCAGGTCTTCCGATCATCATCGGGCCAGACGGGACAAGCGGATGACAATCAGGTACGAAATTGGATCAAAGATGGTCAAATAATCATCATTTTATGTTGACTGGTCGATGGTACCGGTCTTGGTACCGGTCGACCGGTCAGCTCTGCGCAGCTGAATGTGGAAATCCAGAAATTGACTTTTGAGGGTCCCACTTTCCTGATTTAGAATCTAAGACCTTCCTAATCCTAATAGGGTTACTAAACCCTAATTCTAGCCTATAAATACACCCTTAAACCTCCTCAAATCCTTTACATTGTCTCTCACAAACCCTAGAGAAGAGAAAGAGGTTAGAAAGGAGAAGGAGCTAGGAAGAAGAACGGGGTGCCGCCATTGCCGTTCGACGAAGCTCACTCTACGCCAGTCAACGGTAAGTGTTTGAATCAATCTTCTTACCCTATGTTAGTTGTGTGGGTGGATCAATACCATGCAAAGTAGGTATTGATCTAAAACCCTAAATTGGCCAATAAACCCTAAGTTGTCGTCAAACCCTAGATTCGAGTTCCGAGATGATATTCATCGAAACTAGACTCGAATGAGTTGGGGATAACTCTAACTCAAAGATTAGACCTAGAATGGATAGGAGAAACCTTGGAAATCCATGGAGGATGATCGACGGCAGTCGAAAAACCCATGTATGATCTTCCGGAGACATACCGGTCGACTATACCGGTTGCACACAGTGCGACCGGTATGTTGCCACCGGTATCCCTCGGGAGGCTGGTCTGTGGGGACCGGATGACCATACCGGTCGCCAGTCTTTCCCACAGAGCTGCGACCGGTACATGCCACCGGTCAGCTCTGTGAGGGTATTTTGTAACTTTGTTGGTTTTCGACCAACATGAAACCCTAAGAAAAATATTCTAATGAAACCCTAATAATATTGTAGGACTTTGTGACTTCCCATTTGGATCTTGCGACGTGGAGCAAGCTAAAAAATGAACGTCAGGTAAGGGAATCTGACCTAAACCTAATAATTAATGGACAGTAAGTTGTTGTTAATCACCTGGTTATATGTGATGTGATGTTTGTGCATATTCACATGCCATCTTTTAATTTCAGTTATTATTACTGTTCATGCATTGTTAGGATGTGATTGTTAAGCATGTGACTGTTTTCGTTAGTGTGTGGAGTGGGGCATGGGCCTAGGATCGCTCCTCACACTAGCACTTTTTGTAGTATTCTATCTTAACATGCTTGGTACGGGTGGGGCATCAGGAGAAGGTCGTGGTACTGTGGTCTCCGATGTTGATGCTGGCCTGGCCATGGTTATGTGGCACTGTGGTCTCCGAGGTCGACGCTGGCTTGTCCACGATGCTTTAGCTCTATCTCTATGCCGTAGGGAGTTATGTTGGGATAGGGTCTACTGCGTTATGTATCTATCCTAGTGGGTTAGTTGCGGATAGGGCATCAGGGGAGGTGTGGGAATGTCTTAGCTCTATCTCTATGCCGTAGACGGCTGTGCTAGGATAGAGCATACATTGATGACATATAGGATTGGTTAGTTGTGAGCCCAGTTTGCGAGCCCTGGCTAGTAGGGGCTTAGGTACTGGTATGGGTAGAGCATCAGGGGAGGTACGGGGGTATCTTAGCTCTATCTCTATTCCATGATGGGTGCATGTGGGCCAATGGGGGTGTGATCCTTGAGGTGCCACACACTCGTGTATAGAGGTACGGGGGCCACCAAACCTTTCTATAGCACATTGCAAACTTAAAACCAGACCATAGCATAAAATGATTGTTACTCATGCATAATATTGTGAAACTGTCTGATTGTCTTACTGAGCTAAGTTGTGAGCTCACCCTTTGTATATATACATGTTTTAGATGTTAATGCAGGTTACACTGTGGATGACTACATGAATGCCCCGGCTTATGGTGGTGTTGCTGCGTTAGATGTACAGGCAGGAGAGGACGAGCATGACGCTTCATGCGAGTGCCCTTTCTATGTGTACCTTTGAGTGGTTTTATTTATTTATTTCCATTATTTTTTATTGGATTAAATAGATGTAATGATATTATATTATTTTCTTGGATTTGAATAATTTGATATTTTATTTAAAGTTATCATTTCATTCTCAGTTCATTATATTTAAAAGACTTTCGCTGTACTATTATATTCTGATGGTGGTTATTTGTGATGGTTTGTATGAGTGGACACGGCCTATTCGAGATCCTGGTGTGAACCATTGGTTCGATGACGGTTCACTCACACCATTCTGGTTGGATCAGAATTGGGGTGTGGCAACTTGGTATCAGAGCTCTCGAGCTCTGTCCAACAGACCATATTGCACTTAACTAAGTCGATGAACTGAGTTAAGAAATATTAAAATTTTTTAATACAAACACACCCTAAGCATTGTTTGATACCTGAGACTGATTAAGAAAGAGAATAATGTACTATTCTAAATATGAAACTTAACATGTTCACATACACCAGTTAGGTGAAACATAAAAATTTTCATTAAAAGAAAAGAGTATCAAATGAAATAGTGCTACAGGGTACAGTCCACAAACCGGACAGTTACCCTGTTATATAAACAGTCATAAGAGAAGAAAATAAAAGGGACAATCATGGGGTAGGGGGCCTGGGAGGAATAGGGTCTGCTATATCATAATCTCGCTCGTAAGAGACCCTGAGCCAGTGCACCTGATCCTGTGTGACTCTGAGACTGCGAGCCAACTGCGCCAAGTCGCGGCTCATCTCACGCTGAGTGTCCCTGATCTCCATAATCATACCCATCATGGTGTCGGAGGGAGGCTGAGATGGTCCAGCTGTAGAGGTAGATGGTGGTGCTGCAGGTGTAGGCTGTGGAGCTGACACTGGTACACCCTCGGCTCTATCCTCGTCATCATCACGCTTGAGCTCGGCTGCATAGGCCGCATTGGCTGTTGCTGCTACTGCCGCCGTGGCTGCTACCCTCCCAAGTGGGCGAGGGTGAGCCTCCAACTCGTCATCGCTATCAGGCAGGTCAACCATCTGCATCCTCTGAATGGCGTCCCAGTCTATGTCGGAGGTCATAGTATCCTCAACAGTAACCTTGCCTCTCATGCTCATGCCCAAGCGACGTAGCAGGAAGGTAATGAGACGACCGTATGGAAGGTACTGGCCTGATCGGCCAGGGTCGCCTGATGCATGGTCCTGATGATGAGGTAAGGGAGAGAGACCCGCTCCCCAGTGTAGACGCAATAAGTAATGTACTGAGTGAGCTGGGATAACTCAATGTAGTGGCCGCTCTGGGGCACGATGTTGTGCTGAATGATGCGACTATATACTCGAGGTGCAGGTCTCAAGCTAGCCGCCTTCATGGGAGCTCCAGGGTTTAGTATCTAATCTGCTATCTCTCGGCGCAGATCCTCAGTCAGATAGCCCTTCGCTTTGGGAGGGCAATACACTAGGTCTCCATCATTAGGAACCCCTAGAAGGTCGGCCAGCTGGTGGGTGTTGAATGAGATAGGTACACCCCTGACATAGCTAGTGATGCACAAATCTCTACCCTGGTTGGGATCGTTAACATCTCCATGCAACTCCAGGTTAGCATAGAAATGCTTAACCAGATTGGGACAGGTGGTATCAGTGTAGGATATTACCAGTACCCACCCAAGCGCGTTGAAGGCAGCTCGCACATCGAATCTCTCCAACTGATCCAGGTTAACCCGGCGCCCAGATTCCATGCTCTTGTTATCAAACCATGGGAATCGAGTTTGTGCTTTTATAGAACGAAACCAGTGCTCGTCAAGTTGGGGAACTGGTGGCTGGGGAGCATGTGAACTCGAGCCATGAGGATGTTTCCCAAGAGCACGTCGGGGAGCCATTTTAACCGCAAAACAAAAGAAAACAATATGAAAATGTTAGAAATTGTCGAAATTTTGGCAGCATAACGACAGTAAATTGGGAAAAGCCTCAAACTCACCCAAGAACATGGGGAGGAGGACTTACGTAACCCCCACACTCTTCGACAAATCAATCACAAGCAATTACAATAAGAAATTTCAAGAATTTGAGAAAATTCAAGAAAATTCAAAAAATTTCAAAAACCTAGGTCAAAAAGTGTAAAAATTTGATTTTTATGAAAACCGTTTGGTGAAACCCCAAATTGGTTGAGGGCTTTTGCTCTTGGGGGTCCCTAAACCCTTTCCAAGCCGAAGGAAAAGAGTTCCTACGGTTGGAACATCTCAATCAAGGAAAAACCTAAATTTTTACATAAAGACGATATGGAAAATATCTAAAAACTAGAAAGAGAGGGAAGAGACCTACTTGGAGACGATGTTCGACGCTTTGAACGGAAGGAATCGGCTTCTAAGGTCACCGGCCGGACTGTAGCAACTCGGTTTGGCAGAGAGGAATCGCCACCGGAGAGAAAAGAGAAAGAAAAGTGAGAAAATTTTTCACTTTTCGCGATTTTAAAGCCAGTTCTGGGCATACCAGTTGACAGTTTTTCCTATACCGGTCGACCGGTATCTCTCCAGGTGTGCGACCGCTATGTCTCGGTCATAATTTTAATTCTGACCGGTCGACTATACCGGTCGCAACACTGTATACAGGGTGTCGACCGGTATATTGCGACCGGTCAGCACCTGATTAGCCAGAAAAATCTCAGAAAAATTTTAAAATTTTGTAAATTTAAGTATTCCTTTTTGTGACTGTTTCGCCTTATATTGTTCAAGACTAACACCACTATTGCTTCATTCTCATGTGTTATGTCTTCCTCTCAGATTCAAACAGAATAGTCTGAGATGGTGGGCGGAAACGGTCGTAGGGGTCGGAAGCGTCATCAGGCCAGGATGCGCCTCGAAGAAGAAGAACAGGTTGAACAAGGCCATGTTAGAGAGTCAAGCCCGAAAGTTGAGGAGGAACAGGTTCCAGAAGTAACAACAAATTTGCCTCGGCCACCTCACAGGAATTCGGAGACCATTGTTACAAACTTGGTCTATCAGATGCAAGCTCAGCAAGAAGAATTCCTGAGCGAGATACTGAAGATGTTCAGGCCATCGGGTTCTGTTCCCACTGGAGGTACGCCTGAGTCTGGAGAGAAAAATACTTCGTAGCTGACGCATGGTAGTCCAGGGCTGATAAGCCAACCCCAGAATGTACCACCACCGCACCAGTTTCCGTCATCTTCTACTTATCAGGGAGCATATCCGTATCCACCACTATGGTACGGAATGAATACACAGGGGCAACATGATCTGAGCAGGGCAGTGGATAGATTCCTAAAGTTGAAGCCTTCTTCATTCACAGGTAAGATAGGAAAACCATTGTGGCCAGCACAGTGGATTGCAAAAATGGAGAAGAATTTTCAACTAATGACTTGTTCAGAGGATGAAAAGGTCCTGTTTGCCACTCATATGCTGAAGGAAGATGCGAATGCTTGGAAGAATTCTACACGGGCATATCTGGAGACAAAGCATGCACAGGTGGATTGGGAAGTGTTCAAGGTTGCCTTCTTCGAAAAGTATTTTTCGAAGAGCTTCAGAGATCAGATGGAGAAGGAGTTCCTTAATCTACAACAGTCTCAGTCGACTGTGGATGCTTAACAGCAGAGGTATGAGGAGTTATTTTTCTTCGCACCGGCAAGCAAGTATGCAAGAAGAAGAAACCAAGACACGTAGGTTCACCATGGGACTACGTGGAAGCATCAGAGAGCACATATTGGGTATGGACAAGAAAATATATAATGAGGCTGTACAGGTTGCGAGGGTGATAGAGTCCAGTCAGAGGGACAGCTTATTCTCTCAGAACAGAGGAGTGAAGAGACCCGCTATTGAGAGTTCGAGTCGCGGTATCAGTAGACCCTTCCGCCCATACAGGGCTCAGACTGCTACAGTACTTGCTAGAAACAATACGGCACCACCTGTGCCACAGAATGCGGGATTCAACCCGAATATCAAATGTTTCAACTGTCAGCAAGTGGGTCATATTGCAAGGACCTGCACTCTACCTAAGAAGCAACCTCCCCAGCAAGGAAGAGTTTATGCGGTCACCACTGAAGAGGCAGCTACATCACCTGATGTAGTCACTGGTATGACTCTATCCCTTACTATTTGGCTTACTAATTTTCATTGTGTGTATGCACATATAGACTAAGGGATGATAAAAATTCCAGGAATTTTAAATGTAGCTGGTATACCTGCCAGAGTACTATTTGACTCTGGGGCCACGCACTCCTTTGTTTCTATTTCTTTTGGGAAGCGAATGGAGTTACCAATCAAGCATTTGAACCCAAGCTTGATAGTTCGCTCTCCACTAGGAGTCGAAGTGGCTTTGACCGAATATTATGGACCATGTACTGTATGTATTGAGGGCCGAGACTTAGAAGCAAGCCTAGTACTACTCGAGATGGCAGACTTTGATGTCATCTTGGGAATGGATTGGCTAGGCCATCATTCGGCTGTCCTATTATGTGGTGAAAGGAAGCTTGTGCTTACTGACAAAAAGGGAAGGGAATATAGCTTCACTGGGATCAGGCTATCTAGGAAGCGGAAGCTGATCCTCTCCGCCCAAAAAGCTAAGAGATGCTTAGAGAAGGGGGGAGTGGGGTATCTAGTATCTGTAGTCGACATCATGGTGGAGTCACACAAGATGGAAGATATAGATGTGGTTCGAGAGTTCTCAGATGTATTTCCAGAGGAGCTGCCAGGTCTACCGTCGGACAGGGCTACAGAGTTTGTAATAGACCTTATGCCAGGTTCGGCGCCGGTGTCCAAAGCACCATACAGGATGGCCCCTACCGAGTTAAAGGAGTTTAAGACCCAATTACAAGAATTGTTAGATAAGGGTTTCATACGACCTAGCATATAGCCTTGGGGAGTACCGGTATTATTCGTCAAGAAGAAGGATGGAAGTGTAAGGTTGTGTATTGACTACCGTGAACTGAACAAGTTGACTATCAAGAATCGATATCCTTTGCCTAGAATCGATGATCTGTTCGATCAGCTGCAGGGTGCAAAGGTTTTCTCGAAGATTGATCTTCGATCGGGGTATCACCAACTGAAGATCAAGGCCGGAGATATTTCGAAGACTGCTTTCAGGACGAGGTATGGACATTATGAGTTTCTAGTTATGTCTTTCGGGTTGACCAATGCTCCAGCGTCGTTCATGGAACTAATGAACCGAGTGTTTCGTGATATGTTGGACACTTCGGTCATCGTATTCATCGATGACATATTGATCTACTCTAAGGACATGGAGACTCCTACAGCACATTTGAGGGCAGCCCTACAACGGCTGAGACAAGAAAAGCTTTATGCTAAGTTCAAGAAGTACGAGTTTTGGTGGAAGGAAGTGGCTTTCTTGGGCCATGTTGTATCTGAAGACGGTATCAAGGTTGATCCAAGTAAGATAGCTGTTATAGTAGGATGGGAAGTACCAAAATCTGTTGCGGAGATTCGTAGTTTCCCTGGGTTGGCTGGTTATTATAGAAGATTCATGGAAGATTACTCCAGGGTAGTTGTTCCACTCACCAGATTGACCAAGAAGGGAGAGAAATTCTTATGGACAGATGAGTGTGAGAAGTGCTTCCAAACTTTGAAGTCAAGACTAGTCTCTGCACCTATCTTGACCATCCCAGAACCAAGCGTACCGTTTACTTTATATACGGATGCTTCATGGTTGGGTATTGGGTGTGTATTGATGCAAGGAGAACATGTGATTGCTTACGCATCAAGACAGTTAAAGGAGCATGAGAAGAACTATCCTACGCATGATTTGGAGCTAGCAGTGGTTATTCATGCAATCAAGACTTGGAGACACTACTTGTACGGTGAGAAGTTTCAGATCAAGTCAGATCACAAGAGCTTAACTTATCTTTTCACTCAGAAGGATCTGAATATGAGACAGAGGAGATGGCTGGAATTGTTGAAAGATTATGATTGTGACATCCAGTACCATCCGGGTAAAGCAAATGTGGTGGCCGACGCCTTGATCAGAAAGTGGGCATCGAAACCTGAGGCAGGACCAAGTACAAATGCTGCATTATGTGCCGCAGCTTCGAGTTCAATTGAAGGTGATGAAGAGTATATAATTGAAACTGCAGAAGATCCAGTCGAGCAAGGCTTAATTCATAAGTTCACCATGATGTTCGCAGCTTTGAAGATCTCACCGGATCTAGTTGATGAAGTCAAGGTAGCAATCCTACAGGATCCTCATCTCAAGACAGTGCAAGAAGACTTAGAGAAGGGTAAGAGCAATCCTGACTTTACCTTGGATTCAGACAAGGTACTCAAGTATCGTGGACGGTTATGTATACCTGAGAGTGAAGACTGCAATATTAGAGATCGAGTTATGACTGAAGCTCATTACACTCCATATTCGGTACATCCAGGAAGTACCAAAATGTACCATGATTTAAGAAGACTATATTGGTGGAGGGGTATGAAAGCTGATATAGCTCGTTTCATGTTCCAGTGTCTGAATTGTCAATAAGTTAAAGCGGAAAGGCAGAGACCCGCAGGTTTACTACAGCCATTACCGAAACCTGCATGGAAGTGGGATTGTATTACCATGGATTTCGTCACCGGCTTACCTTTGACACCAAGGTCAGTGGATGCAGTTTCGGTTATAGTCGATCGACTCACCAAGACAGCTCGATTTATTATGATCAGACTTCAGTATACGATGGAGAAACTGGCCAAGTTATATGTTGATAATATAGTCAGACTTCATGGCGTTCCAGAGAGTATTGTATCTGACAGAGATCCCCATTTTACATCAAAGTTCTGGGAAGGATTACAGAAAGCTATGGGAATGAAGTTGAAGTTCAGTACAGCTTTTCACCCTCAAACGGACGGACAGTCAGAGCGAACTATTCAAATTTTGGAAGATATGCTCCGAGCTTGTGCAATAGATTTCAAGGGAGCTTGGGATGATAAGCTATCACTTATCGAGTTTTCTTATAACAACAGTTATCAGGCTACAATTCAGATGGCCCCATATGAAGCACTCTATGGAAAGAAGTGTCGTACCCCTCTGTTATGGAACGAGGTGGGAGAAAGAAGAATTGTAGGACCGGAATTTGTTGAAGAAACTTGCCGAGTGATTGATCAAATCAAGGAGAGAGTAAAGACAGCTCAAGTTCGACAGAAGCACTATGCGGATAATCGACGTCGAGATCTAGAGTTTGCAGTGGGTGACAAAGTATTCTTGAAGGAATCACCGGTGCGAGGTCTGAAACGGTTTGGTAAGAAGGGGAAGCTATGCCCTAGGTATGTGGGACCATATGAGATATTGACCCGACGTGGTATTGTAGCATATCAATTGGCTCTATCACCATCTATGTCTAGTGTTCATAACGTGTTCCATGTATCATTACTGAAGAAGTATGTTAGAGATCCATCGCACATCTTGACCGCTGATCCCCCAGACTTGACTGAAGACTTAACATTCAAAGTGGTGCCTGTGATGCTCTCAAGTTGAAAAGTCCAGCAACTTCGAACCAAGGACATCCATTATGTGAAGGTGCATTGGAGGAGCCAAAATGTGGAGGAAATTACTTGGGAAGAGGAGAGCGCAATGAGGAAGGAGTACCCTAACCTTTTCAACGATCAAGGTATGTTCAAATTTCAGGGCCGAAATTTCTTTTAAGGGTGGGGGAGTTGTGAAACCTACATGCAAATTTCGGGATGAAATTTCTTTTAAGGGTGAGGGAGTTGTAAGACCCGCACTCCGTAAACCCAGTCTAAACATTGGTTTTGTGTCGTAGCAGGTCTTCCGATCATCACCGGGCCAAACGGGACGAGCGGATGACAATCAGGTACGAAATCAGATCAAAGACGGTCAAATAATCATCATTTTATGTTGACCGGTCGATGGTACCGGTCTTGGTACCGGTCGACCGGTCAGCTCTGCGCAGCTGAATGTGGAAATCCAAAAATTGACTTCTGAGGGTCCTACTTTCCTGATTTCGAATATAAGACCTTCCTAATCCTAATAGGGTTACTAAACCCAAATTCTAGCCTATAAATACACCCTTAAACCTCCTCAAATCCTTTCCATTGTCTCTCACAAACCCTAGAGAAGAGAAAGAGGTTGGAAAGGAGAAGGAGCTAGGAAGAAGAAGGGGGTGCCGCCATTGCCGTTCGACGAAGCTCACTCTACGCCAGTCAACGGTAAGTGTTTGAATCAATCTTCTTACCCTATGTTAGTTGTGTAGGTGGATCAATACCATTTAAAGTAGGTATTGATCTAAAACCCTAAATTGGCCAATAAACCCTAAGTTGTCGTCAAACCCTAGATTCGAGTTTCGAGATGATATTCATCGAAACTAGACTCGAATGAGTTGGGGATAACTCTAACTCAAAGATTAGACCTAGAATGGAAAGGAGAAACCTTGGAAATCCTTGGAGGATAATCGACGGCAGTCGAAAAACCCATGTATGGTCTTCCAGAGACATACCGGTCGACTATACCGGTTGCACACAGTGCGACCGGTATGTTGCCACCGGTATCCCTCGGGAGGCTGGTCTGTGGGGACCGGCTGACCATACCGGTCGCCAGTCTTTCCCACAGAGCTGCGACCAGTACATGCCACCGATCAGCTCTGTGAGGGAATTTTGTAACTTTGTTGGTTTTCTACCAACATGAAACCCTAAGAAAAATATTCTAATGAAACCCTAATAATATTGTAGGACTTTGTGACTTCCCGTTTGGATCTTGCGACGTGGAGCAAGCTAACAAACGAGCGTCAGGTAAGGGAATCTGACATAAACCTAATAATTAATGGACAATAAGTTGTTGTTAATCACCTGATTATATGTGATGTGATGTTTGTGCATATTCACATGCCATCTTTTAATTTCAGTTATTATTACTGTTCATGCATTGTTAGGATGTGATTGTTAAGCATGTGACTATTTTCGTTAGTGTGTGGAGTGGGGCATGGGCCTGGGATCGCTCCTCACACTAGCACTTTTTGTAGTATTCTATCTTAACATGCTTGGTACGGGTGGGGCATCAGGAGAAGGTCGTGGTACGGTGGTCTCCGATGTTGATGCTGGCCTGGCCATGGTTATGTGGCACTGTGGTCTCCAAGGTCGACGCTGGCTTGTCCACGATGCTTTAGCTCTATCTCTATGTCGTAGGGAGTTATGTTGGGATAGGATCTACTGCGTTATGTATCTATCCTAGTGGGTTAGTTACGGATAGGGCATCAGGGGAGGTGTGGGAATGCCTTAGCTCTATCTCTATGTCGTAGACGACTGTGCTGGGATAGAGCATACATTGATGACATATAGGATTGGTTAGTTGCAAGCCCAGTTTGCGAGCCCTGGCCAATAGGGGCTTAGGTACTGGTATGGGTAGAGCATCAGGGGAGGTACGGGGGTATCTTAGCTCTATCTCTATTCCATGATGGGTGCATGTGGGCCAATGGGGGTGTGATCCATGAGGTGCCACACATTCGTGTATAGAGGTGCGGGGGCCACCAAACCTTTCTATAGCACATTGCAAACTTAAAACCAGACCACAGCATAAAATGATTGTTACTCATGCATAATATTGTGAAACTGTCTGATTGTCTTACTGAGCTAAGTTGTGAGCTCACCCTTTGTATATATACATGTTTTAGATGTTGATGCAGGTTACATTATGGATGACTACATGAATGCCCCGGCTTATGGTGGTGTTGCTGCGTTGGATGTACAGGCAGGAGAGGACGAGCATGACGCTTCATGCGAGTGCCCTTTCTGCGTGTACCTTTGAGTGGTTTTATTTATTTATTTCCATTATTTTCGATTGGATTAAAGAGATGTAATGATATTATATTATTTGCTTGGATTTGAATAATTTTATATTTTATTTAATGTTATCAATAGATTCTCAGTTCATTATATTTAAAAGACTTCCGCTGTACTATTATATTCTGATGGTGGTTATGTGTGAAGGTTTGTATGAGTGGACACGGCCTATTCGAGATCCTGGTGTAAACCGTTGGTTCGATGACGGTTCACTCACACCATTCTGGTTGGATCAGAATTGGGGTGTGACACCTTAGCTCTATTTCTATTCCATGATGGGTGCATGTGGGCCGGTGGTGGTGTGATTCAATGCAGTGCCACACACTCGTGTATAGAGGTGCGGGGGCCACCAAACCTTTCTATTGCACATAGCAAACTTAATCCAGACCACAACATAAAATGATTGTTACTCATGCATAATATTGTGAAACTGTCTGATTGTCTTACTGAGCTAAGGTGTGAGCTCACCCTTTGTGTACACATTATTTTTAGATGTTGATGCAGGTTACACAGTGGACGACTATATAAACGCTCCGACATATGGTGATGTTGCTGCTCTGGGTGTTCAGGCAGGAGAGGACAAGCATGACGCTTCATGCGAGTGCCCTTTCTGCGTGTACCTTTGATTTGACTTTTATTTATTTTCAGTTAATTTCAGTTGGATTAAGTGGATGTAAGGATATTATATTTTATGTTTGAATTTGAATAATTGGATATTTTATTTAAATTTATCAATAAATTCTCAGTTCATTTATTTAATGACTTTCATTGTACTATTTATATTCTGATTGTGGTTTTGTGCAATGGTTTGTATGAGTGGACACGGTCTATTCGAGATCCTGGTGTGAATCATTGGTTCAGTGATGGTTCACTCACACCATTCTGGTTGGTTCAGAATTGGGGTGTGACAGTGATAAGAAGAAGACCCAGTGTAATTTTTGTGGGAAGAAGCTTCAGTCTGGCGGCATCACAAGACTGAAACAACACTTGAGTAAATTGAGCAAAGATGTTTCTAAATGTCCGCAGTGTCCTGTGGAGATATCCAGGGTCATAGGTGAACAGTTGAGGGGAGGGAGGCAGAGGAGGGCAGCAATGGAAATAGAAAAACAACATTTTTAGGAGGCAATTCAAGGCACCATACCATAATCCAGTGAGGAACATGAGGCTGAGGGATGGGATGTAGAAGATATGACAGAGGCAGAGGCAAGATAGATGCGTCATGCGGCAATGGCTAGTAGAGAAACCCTTAGATCAGATGCAGAAAGGAGACGAACAAGAGCAGGTACATCTGGAGCAGGTGGCAGTGGTTGTGGATTTGCTGAGCCTGAGCCACAGAGACGGAGCAAAGGGATTGGTTCTTGGTTTTCTAGATCACGAAGTAGAAGGGAAAAACCTGTGCCTCAGCCACGGGGACGGGATGATTATGTTCAAGTTCTACAGCAAGATCCCGGAGTCTTTACGAAGCAAAGTAGTAAGCAAAAAAAATAAAGGCAATGTTTAGGGGAAAGAATAGGGAGTTAGTAGGGTATTCTTACTCTAAGTGGTTGTTTTATCATGGCATCCCAGCAAACGCCACCACAGGCCCTTTCTTTCAGAGCATGCTAAATGCAGTTGCTAAGGCAGGTACAAGGATTAGAGGGCCAAATTAATATGAGTTAATGGCTCATTATTTGCCTCAACATAAGAAGGAATTACAAGACTGAATTCTAGACCAGAAGAAAAATTGGGAAGATTTAGGAGTAACTATTATGTGTAATGGTTGGACTGGTCCTACCAGAAAGTCCATCATCAACTTCATGATTTACTATGATGGGAGGACAGTGTTCCTTAGGTCTGTTGATGCATCAGCTGAAGTAAAAGATGTAGATTATATTTATGGGTTGTTGCAAGAGGTGGTGGTTGAGGTGGGAGCTCAGAACGTTGTCCAGATTGTGACGGACAACGACAGCAATTTTAAGAAGGCAGGGGAGATGTTAATGAACAATGCCGATTACAATCTCTTCTGGACTCCATGTGCTGCCCATTGTATTGATTTGATGTTGAAGGACACGGGCAAGATAAGTAAAGTCAAGAGAGTAGTTGAGCAAGCAAGACAAGTAACCACTTTCATCTACAACCATGGTTATTCCTTGAACATGCTCAGGGAGAGATGTGGAGGGGACTTGGTCAGACCAGGCATCACCAGATTCACTACGAACTTCATAACATTGAAGAGCTTTGAGGCGAAGATGGTCGGACTCAGATCGATGTTTGCATCTGAGGATTGGTTTTTGTGGAGACAATCAGCTACCCCCCAGGGAGTGGAAGCACAGAGTACCATCGCTTCAGATGAATTTTGGTAAAATGTGAAGGTGGTAGTCAGGGTGTTATCATGTAGTACAAGTGTTGAAATTGGTAAATACTGAGCGAAAACCTACCATGCCACTTCTTTATGCTATTGTGGACGCATTGAAAGTACGTGTTAAACTTTGATACCATGTGGCTACAAGAATTATATAAAGATCATCAATGACCGATGGGAGAGCCAACTCATGCATCCATTGCATAAGGCTAGTGAGTAAATTTGATGATGTATTTACTTTAGTGTTACTTATGTACCAATATAATTTTTATTTACTTTAACCATGTGTCCACTGTCAAATATTTCAGTATACTATTTGAACCCCAAGTACCAGTATATGCATGTACTTGGGACGAACGCAGAACTCATTGAGGCAGTGAAGCTAGTGGTTGCAAAGTTGGAGTCAGATCCCCAAGCACAGGCATTGGCAAACCTAGAGGTGAGTTGTGTGCTTCAATTATTGGAAATATGATCGCCGTGACACTAATTGTACTGGTTACTGCTATTGCTAGTGCGGCAAAACTATATATTGTAATTGCAAATATTTATAAGTTTTCGATTGTGTATAGATTAAAACCTTCAGGGAAGCCTGTGGGAGTTTTGGGTTCCCCGTTGCAGTGGTTGGACATGACAAAAGTGATCCGTGTATGTATTACGTTTAAATGACATACAAAATTAAATTATCTTATGTTTTATGTATTACGTTTAAATGACATACGAAATTAAATTATCTTATGTTTTATGTATTACGTTTAAATGACATACGAAATTAAAATATGTTATTGTTCTTATGCAGCTGAATGGTTGGTGTTGTATGGTAAAGATGCACATGCTCTGAAGAAGATAGCAAGTAGAGTATTAGCTCAGACATGCTCTGCGTCTGGCTGTGAGCGAAACTGGAGTACTTTCAACCTCATTCATTCAAAGAGGCGGAGTCGACTTGGCTCCCAACGGCTAAGTGACTTGATCTTTGTGCATTACAACATGAGGCTGAGGGTGCAAAACATGTTCCATGATAAGGAGGATGATACCCCGCTCGAGCTCGCCAACATCTTCCAGCTTGACTCTGAAGAGGAAGATCCATCAGTAGAGTGGGTGCGGGACAGGGGAGTAGCTGTGATGGACGAGCCCGGGGGATGCCTGACTCCCATTTGGCCAGCCATTTGAATACTGATGTCGACGAGTTTTTAGCCTCGAAAGAGGGTCGAGTCCATACACGATCACCGGTGCCGTTTGACCTCCTGCTGGCACTGATACAGATGATCCTGAGTGGAGTTGGAGTGGTAGTGGAGCTAGTGGTAGTGATCATGGGGGTGGGCGTGGAGACCCAGGTGGAGGTCGAGCCACTATTGTCAATATTAGGGCTGATCCAGAGCCACGAGGATCACCTGTTAGATACATTGGGGAGAGCCAGTACACTCATACAACACAGGATGATGACCATGGTGCACGTGCGCCATCCTCATCATGTAGACCAACTTCGTATTCGCATAAGCCTCGGCATCATTCCCATTCTCAACAGGATGAAGATGCTGATTGTAGTAGCACGATGGACATCGACGTTGATAGCCTCTCTTCTGGCTTACGAGGATTGAGTGTGGAGGAGAATAACAGTTACTGCAGTGGACAGGAGCAGTGGAATTTTCCTAGATACAGCATTGGTTCAGCATACACCTCAAATCATTATGTTGATATCAACTTCGTCCCCTATCCCACTGCAACTGCATATGGTTCTTCCTTCGACGATGGTTCAGATGCAGGAGCACAGACACGAAATCAGAGTGGATCAACCAACTTCTATTCTGTTCCATCAGTACTTCCGCAAGAGTCTACGCACCAGAGTACTACTTCAGAAGTTTTTTCCATTCTTCCCAAAGATATAGGTATCCTTCGGACAGCTACTGATGTTATATTTATGAATCATGTTGCAAAACTACCAGAACTACTTTGCATCAAGAATGTCATGGAAAGATTATGTTGCTCAATTGGAAGATAATTTACGTCGACAACTTTCCCAGATGTATGATAATAGTAGAATGGATCATCCACGACACTCTACGTATTACTAGACATTGTATCTGTATGAGGATTATGGAATTGTGGACTATGGGCATAGAGGGACTATGGGATCATTCAATATTGAATATTTGAACTATGATGTAATGATTTATAATGAAGTGTTATTTTGTTTCTCTTTCCCCTAATGCATTATGTTATTGTCTCATTTGCCATATTTCATTGAATATAATAGCTAATATTAACCTAAATTTACAACAGACTTCAACGTTGACTGTCAAAACATGGGTGTAAATCCAAACAACCACAAAGAGTCATTATTTTTACAATTTTATATTCTAAATGTGTTTATGTATGTAAAAATGAGATTCCCCTGAAGTTGGAGACCTAAAAAATGTATTTTGGCCACCGAGACAACCTTTTTAAGCTGTCTTGGACAAAATACACTGTCTCGGCGAGATCTCGTCGAGATCTCGGTTTCGGAGGAGGCCGAGACTCCTCCGAAACCCGAGATTTTAAACCTTGTATGTAAGCAGATAGAATCAAGCTCGACATTCAATCCTGCTAGAAACGTATAGACTCGATATTTTTCTTCTCGCTTCTTGAACAGTGTAGCATCTTCATCACATTTGGCATGTATAAATTCATAAAAATCAATGGCCTGCCAATGCCTCCGTAACTGAGTATAGTATTGAGACACTATCAATTCCTTCTGAGTAGTTTCATGAACCTTCTTTTGCAAGGCATAGATTAATGCATCATTCCCAACCTGGGAATATGTATCCTTGACAGATTTCCAGATCTAGGCAGCAGTGTCCAATAACAGGTATCCTTCTGCTATGGCGGGTTGCATGGAGTCAATGAAATATTACATCACTAAGGAATTCTCAGCATTCCATTTGTCCAAGGTAGCATCTTCAGTGGTGGGTTTAGTCTTGGCGCCGGTGAGATAACCAGACAACCCCCCAGCTGTGATAGCAAGTTGTATGGCTCGAGACCACATTAGGTAATAACCTCCATAATGTTTTGTGGTATTTGTGGGGATGGTGAGATTCTCCATCTTATAAAATTCAGATCCCGCAAAGGTAATTTCAAAAGCCATAGCAATCCTGCGAGATCAACCACTCTTGTTTCGAGTGACGTCGTGTATCAATCGTCTAGGGACTGGAGAACAGCACTGCAGCAAGGTTCAATCTTCAGATAGGTAGAAAAGACTCGATGTAGGTGTTTTTTATGAACTCTGGTAAAAAAAAATCTCATCACAAAGGGATACAAGGCAACCAAATAATGATAATACCTGAGGAAGGTGTTTAGATCATAGGTAAGGCCTCAAATAGCCTGGAAAATAGAGTTCTAGATGTCGGCAATAGGTGTAGGAGGTAAAAAAAAAAGGTTCGATCCCTTGTAGTAAGGTCCTAGGGATTGATGTAGAGTTTATGGTCTGGTCGTAGTGGTTGGGGCTGTCGGCAGGGGTTAAGGGTGAACGGGGGTGGTGGCGCTAAGTGTTTCAGGGATTTTTAATGGTGCAATGAAGTTGTTGGGACTGTCAGTAGGGGTCAGTAATGGTACAGGGAAGGTTTTAATGGAGATTCAGGGATTTTAATGGTTGGCGGGAAGTGTCGGCAGGGGTTAATGGTGCAGGGAGGTTTCAGGGATAATGGAGGCTGGTTCAAGGGATTTTCGATGGGTGCAGGCTGTGGCGGCAGGGATAGTTTGGGCAGGTATGGATTGGCGGTAAGGGCAGGGATGTGTTGGTGGTAATGGGTAGGATGAGGCTGGTAGCAGTTCTTTGGGAAAAGAAAAAAGAAAAGAGGAGAGGAGAAGAGAAGAGAAGTATAGAGCTAGGTTAGCTCTGATACCATGTTGGATCAGGAAAAGAATGAGAGAGATATGGTTTCCTCATCCTACCATCTTATTTATAATGAAAAACTGAAGGCAAAATTACGATAATATCCTCACTGACAATAAATAGAGAAAAATAAAATAAAAGAGATAACTAGACAATTACTAAGCCTCTCTTTGGTTTGTATTATATAATGTATTATATAATATATTATAAAATTTATGATTGTTTGATGTGAATTATAATGTCTATTTATAATTAAAATAAATCGATATAATTCATTCTCTACAAATAGATGAGTAGCTATTTATCATTATTAGAATAATCTATTAGGTGATTGTTTATATTTCTCATTATATAATGTATTATGTTTAGTGGTACCAAACGATCATTATTTATTACTCATAATCTATTATCATAATTGATTTGTCACAAATAGCTCATAATACGTTATATAATACAAACCAAAGAGAGCCTAAACTAACCCCCTTAACACATTATCAACATTCACAACACTTAGCAATAGAATGTAAAGTACAAGACCTACTGCCTTTGCGAATAGCAATAGGCAAATCAAGAGTAGGGCCAATAACTACATCAGAAGAGGGCAAGTGGAGAGGGGTGGGCTCTTGGGAGGAGAGAGAATGGCTCTGGCGACAAGGGTTTCCAGCTCCTTCCATCATAACTTAGGGTTTTTTGTTGCTACATGATGACAGCAGGGGGGGTAACGGCCTGCCAGGAGGAAGTATTTTGCTGTTGGGAAGAAGGAATATGGCTTTGGAAGGTGTTGTGTTGCCGGTGAGAGGAGATATATCGTCAGGCAGAAGGGAAAATTTATCTGATACAATGAGGGAGCAGACTTCTCTCTGTGTTCCACTGTTACAGAGGGAATCCTCTGGAAATGTTAATGAACAGTCAGGGGTTCAGAGTTTGTCTGCGATGACAGAAGCATATAGCAGAAACCAAATCGGCAGAGGTAATGAGGCTGCTGTCGGTGGTGGTTATTTTGTTGCAATGACAAATAATCATGGAGTACTGGCGGAAACTAATGGAAGGTCTAAAAGGCAAACAGGGAGTCCCTGTTCGATGCTGGGCAGACAAAATCTCTCTGGAGGAATGGTTTTTAACGATCCGATGATGTTCTAAGCAGGTTTGAATGGAGTCATGGATAATAAGCAAGCAGTTGTGCAACTAGGCTTTGGTGGGAGAAACCCTACCTCTCTTATTTCAGGTCATCAGTTGAATGTTGAGAGGGTAGTTCAAAACCCTAATCTTTTAGAAGGGGTCATGCAGCAATCTACAACAATTGCGATCAACCCAGATAATGTTAGAAGTCAGGCAGCCACTGTTGATCGTCCTGGAGGCAAAGTTTTAAGAAGACGATAATATTGGCGGCTGGTGTCAAGGCACCAATGGTGATGGACCAGACAAGAAAACGGTAAGGAGATCTTGGTGGAAGGATCTGAGATTAACACTGAACCTGAAGCAGCTACAGCGAACGTGGATATCATCGGAAATCAGGCCTCACAGCAGGTATCTAGATCCTTTGCCGATTTACCCAAAGATTTCAGGGAACAGACTTTTCAAGGGTTACTGCTCCAACGACGGTGGCTGGGATCCCTCGTGTCATGATCCCACAAGCTGCATATGAAAAACAGCTGAAGAAATTTGAAACAGCTCTTATCGGCCGTATGGACTCGAGGGGTTTGATGTTATCTAAGATTGAACAGTCTGTGAATCAACAATGGGGAAACATCACGTTCGAGAAGGTTTCGTTGGGACGGGGTTTTTTCATCTTCCATTTTAATATGGAAAGGGATATGTATTCGTCTGGAAAGAGGGGTCTAACAAAAGTTGATGGCCGGCCTTTGCAGTTCCAGAGATGGGTGCTGGATTTTAATGTTGACAAACAGGCAATTACAAGAAACCTTCAATGGGTTCGGTTCCCAAAGCTGGTGTATGAATATTGGGAGCAGCCGATATTATATTCCATACTCAAACTGTAGGCATGCCAGTTGATATGGATAGGAGAACACAGCACGCATTCCTAGGACGATATGCTAGGGTCTGCGTTGAGGTGGAAAAAAAACGCCCCTAGAAAGACGGAGATCCTACTAGGGAAACTTCAGCAGTCTCCAGGAAAGGAGTTTTATTTTAAACAGGAAGTTGTCTACGAGGACGCTCCTGTAAAATGTGCTATTTGTTCTAAATTTGGCCATTCACAGGAGAAGTTCAGATTCAAAAAGAATAATGATGAAGAATGCTTTATTCATGAGGAAAAAAAAATATAGCTACACAAGCTGGACAGGTGGTTGCTCCTAATGCTGAAATTTCTGATGTAATTCAAGGGGAACAGGTGGCTGCTCCTAATGCTGAGAGTTCTAATGTGGTACAAGTGGAACAGGTGGCCGCCCATAATGTAGCAACAACAAGTGGGGATCAAATTAAACAGGTGGCGGCTTCGGTTATAAACCAGGCTATTAATTCGGCACAGCCTATGCACGCCGCAGGTAATGTGATTGTTAATGTTCCATGTGTAACTGTTACACCCAGAAAAGAATTGTGGGCTGCATTGTTGACGAGGAAGAGAATACCAAAGCTAAAGCTGCTGAGATGACCGATTAGGTTCTGGATGGGATTTCACTTGTGGATGCACTTAAGTGTGAGTACATCACTTCAAAGGAACAGCAATACAACAACTAATAATCAGTTTGCATTATATTCATGGTTTTAAGTATCGATATAATACGTGCTGTATTCACTGTTATGTATCCATATCGACAGTGATCGATACGATACTCTTCGATACGTATCTATTTTATTTAAACTAAAAGTGTATCCACACGTATCGATCGTATCGAACCGATACGGCTCGATACACTTCAATGCCATCGATACACTCAGTACGTATCGATACATTTAAGTTTCCATTCTATCAAAAAATAAGATACACTTACCGATATAGTTTGATACACCTCGATACGAACCACGACACTTCGATACGAACCGATACGGTTCGATACAATCAATACACACATATAAAGCTTGATACAACTGATTTTTTTACTTTTCTGGTTTTCTTCCTTACTGAAAACCTATAGTTCATGTGAACTGAAGGTTGTAGCTCATCAAATGTCATCAACTATGTCTTTAATCCTTGGAAATACTTCAAGATTGTTTATTTTAGTGTTTTTATGCTTAAAAATTTTGTTTTACATGTTCCCTAATCATTCTCGTATATATCTTACCCCGTATCCTAGCGTATTTATCGTATCCACGATACAATACGTCTCTTAAAATCGCCTAACTACTATTGATACACGATAATTTAATCCTTACTTACATCCTCTATTGATGGCTCAGGGAATAGGTCTACAGCAGCTACATCTAATGACATCAATTCTACCATACATGGTTCGGGTAATGGCAGAATATCAAGTTCAGATCTTAAAGCCGCTGTTATTTCTTTTAATGAGGTAGAGCAGGTTGATAAGATGCTAGAAGGCTCCAAGGAACCTTTTAATATTGTGAGGCCGACAAGAGCTAAGATGAAAAAGCAACTGGCAGAAAAAGGAGGTAAAGATAAATCTGTTTCAAAATGATTGTAGCCTATTGGAATATAAAGGGGGTCTTGAACCCAAAATCGAGACAGGCAGTAAGAAACCTGATTAAGGAGTATTCTCTTTCTATATTGTGTTTGGCAGAACCGATGGTGAAGCCAGAAAAATACCCTAAGACTATGATGAATGGTCAGAATAAGCCACCAAACTTGTCGATTACGTGGAGAAGAGAGATTAAAAAGCCAACTGTTATCATGTCTTCTGAGCAGCAGATAACAATCTCAGCTGAGATTGAAGAGGTGGTGGATTTGTTCACATTTCTACATGCCAACTGTTTTAAAGTTAGAAGAAGAGAATTGTGGACTGATATTTCATCTCTAGGTAACCCTCTAGCCCCATGGGTAGTCACGGGTGATTTCACTTGTTGTTTGTTCTCCCATGAAAGAACAGGCCCAGGTTCGTTCAATCTTTCAGTTGCTAATGAGTTTAAATCTTGTTTGGATTCAGTTCCTTTACGCATGATTCCTCCATCAGGTCTGAAATATACATGGACCAACAAACTGCTGATAGGATATGTAAAAGCCTTCCTTGATAGAAGCTGCTGGAATGAAGCTTGGTTGAAGAGATATGAAGAAAGTTACCAAAAAGTTCTGACTAAAACTGTTTTTGACCACTCTGCATTGGTAATTGGATGTGCATCAGTGCCAAAGTCATCTAATATACCATTCAGAGTCCAACGGTTCTGGTTGGAACATGACAGTTTCCAGGATGTCGTGAGATCACTTGGAGCTTTCCTGTTGTTGGGAATCCTTATTATATCTGATGCAGGCAAGATCCGTTGGATAGGAATCTTCTTAGGATTTAATTTAGAAATCTTTGTAATTTTTATTTCTTTTGATTTAGTCTTATTTTAGAGTTTTATTTCCTATTAGGGAGGTAGCCACGGTGTTAGTCAGTTTCTTTTTTTATTTATTATTGGAATTATCTTGTGGGGCCCTCTCTCTTTAGACCTGATTAGGTTTTTGTTTTATTTATTTTATTAGTTTGTACTAGTTGTGGGTCCCTCATCCTTTAGACGTAGGTGAGTATTAGTATTTGAGTTGATTTTCTAGTTAGTAGTTGAGTTCAATTAGGACTATTTAAGTCATATTTGAATTCTAATTGTGTTTTTTATAGTTTCAATCTAATTAGGTTTGTAAATTTATTTAAAGACAATATTATTAATGAAATTAGTAGTTGATGATTATTTGAAGAAAAAAGAAAAGAAGTTAGAGTGCTCTCACGGCTGTTCCCTCTCTCCCCTCACGTAAGTCTCTCTTTCTCAGCTCCCCTCCCTCCATCTCTCTAGGCGGTGATCCCTTTCTCCCTTGCTGTTTCAATAGCTTCTTTCCCCTCTCTATATCTTTCTCTTTCTTGGTTTTCCCTCCCTATACCATAAGGTATATCCCTATATCTCTTTTGTTTTAATTATTTATTTTGACTCCTTACAACTATCTCTAAAATCATCCCACATTACTATTTTGGTTCCCATTCCTTTTTCTCCCTTACCTGATGATGGTGTTTTCGATATTTTTCATTTATGCCCAAATCACGTTTCCATTAATATCTTGATGCATAAACTCAAGCACTTATATTAAAGAAATGGTCCAAGGATACATATCCAAAAGTTAGTGAAGAAATTATGCAGGCTCAAGTTGATCTAGAAAACTTGCAGGAAACAATCCAAAATGTAGGTTTTAATGAGACTCTAAAGGAGATGGAATTTAAGGCCAATCAAAGGCATGATTCAGCTCTTGATCTGGAGGAATCTCTATGGAAGGAGAAATTAAGGATCCAATGGCCTAACAGTGGGGATCGCAACACAAAATTTTTTCATAATTATGTGAGAGCTAGAAGAAGGAAAAACACAATAAAGGCTATTAAGACAAATGAGGGAACTCTGCTTGAAGACCAAAGTTAGATTAAAGCACACATAATATCTTTTTATGAAGGCATGCATTGCAGTCAGGAACAATGGTTCACCCTCAGCTTCTAGACTATATTCCATGCTCAGTTTCCACGGATTTCTCGAAGGAATAGGATGCCGGACCTAAGAAGAAGAAATCAAAAATGATGTTTTTGCCTTGGATCCAAATAGTGCCCCTAGACCGGACGGTTTCTCTGGGAAATCTTTCCAAAATTGCTGGGAGATAATAAGTGATGGCCTTTGCTCACCTGTTTACTCTTTTTTCAACACAGGTTATTTGCCTCATGGCATAAACAATAACTTTATTACTCTTGTCCCTAAATTTGATGGAGCTTCACAACTGTTGAACTATAGACCCATCTGTGTAGGAAACTTTATATATAAGGTAATGCCTAAAACCCTTTCTACCCGATTAGCAAGATTCATGGATTCCCTAATTTCAGAGGAACAAGGTGCATTTGTAAAGAGCAAACTTACATGCAATAACATAGGCCTTGCATCAGAGTTAGCAACTCTCATGAAAAGAAGAACCAAGCACGGAGCCATGGCTTTAAAACTAGATGTCCATAAAGCTTTTCATATGTTTGAATGGACTTTCCTTTTTGATGTATTGAAGAAGTTTGGCTTCTCGAGCATTTGTATTAGCAGGCTATTTACTTTTCTAAATTCTGCCAGGATGTCTCCGATGTTCAATGGTGGGCCAATCGGATATTTTGGAGCATCAAGGGTGTTACAATAGGGAGACTATCTACCCAATATTATTTGTTTTAGATGAGGAGGTTTTATGTAGAGGACTCAAGAAAATGGCTCAGCAGGGAGATATCAAGCCATTATCATGTAGACATATGGTGACTCCATCTCACCTTTTTGCAGATGATAACTTATTATTTCTGCAAGCTCGAAAACAAGATTCAAGGCAACTGAAATAACTGTTAGGTCAATATTCTGATTACTCAGGCCAACAGGTACAACGAAATAAGAGCAAAAGCTTTTACTCTGGTGTTTCGGTGACAAAGAAAAATAGGCTGCAATCATGTTTGGGATTCACTAAAGGCAAACTCCAAACTAAATACCTTGGTGTAGGTATCTTCATTGGTAAGATCAAAAAATCTTATTTCATGCCTTTGTTGGACAAGCTAAGAAGTAAGTTCTCCTTATGGAAGGGGAGACTACTTTCTATGGCAAGTCGGATTGAACTAGTGAAATCAGTTTTATGCAATACTTTTCTTCATTCCTTTTCAGCATATTTATGGCTGAAAGGGGTGTTGAAACATGCTGAAACATGGATGAGAAATTTCATTTGGAGTGGGGATTCAAATGAGAGGAAAGCAATAGTGGTGAAATGGGAAACTGTTTGTAAACCAAAGAAAGAGGGGGGTGGGGGTCTGGGAATTCTTAATCTGAAGGATGTCAATGAAGCACTTCTAACAAAGATGGCATGGAATATAATGATAGGTGAATCATAAATCAGCGGTATTTATTAAAAAATGATACTTTTCGTCACACATCTGATTCCTCGGCAGTTTGGAGGAGTATTAGAACCATCTGGGACTTGACAGCAAGACATGTGAGACGGCTGATTGGTAACGGAAGTGCTATAAATTTTTGGAATGATAGGTGGTTGGGGCCGTATACAATTGCAGATGGAGTTGGTCTTAACCATTGGACGATAGAATTCTTGCAAGAAAGGGTATGCAACTTTATCAATGATTGTGTATGTGTAACAATCTCACAAAGAAGTAACCAAGAACACAAAACAGAAAAAGTCGAGAGAGAGAGAGAGAGAGAGAGAGAGAGAGAGAGAGAGAGAGAGAGAGAGAGAGAGAGAGAGAAGAGAAGGAATGAATGTAACCCTTCTCCTCTCCACAAGCCTTCATTTATAGACAACTAAGCACCTATTACAAGGAAACAAATAAACAAGGAAAGAAAAACTAACTAAAATAGATATCTCGTAGATATCTTAACACCCTCCCTCAAGCTGGAGTGTATAGATCACCCAATCCAAACTTGTAACAGTTCAAACAATATGCTGGTCCAAACAAGGGCATAGTGAGTATATCAGCGAGCTGATTTGAAGATGAAACAAACGGAGTGACAATGAGTTTCTTCATAACAGCATCACGGATAAAATGACAATCCACTTATATGTGTTTGGTGCGTTCATGGAACACTGGATTGCTGGCAATGCAAATAGCAGTTTGATTGTGACACATTAAGGTCATAGGTCGAGAGATAGGAAATCCCAATCCTACAGAAGATTTTCAACCATAGTAGTTCGGCAGAAGTTTATGCCATTCACGGTACTCAGATTCAATACTGGATTTAGAGACAGTAGTATGCTTTTTTACTTCACCAAGTGACTAGATTGCCACTGACGAAACTACTGTAAATAGTAGTAGAACGTTTACCATCATCTGCCCCCGCCCAATCAGCATAAAAAAATCCCACAACATGAAGATGACGATGGCGGGAGTAAATTAGAACAGTGCCAGGAGATTTCTTCAAATATTGCAATATAGGACAAGTAGTTTCCCATGGACAACCTTAGGAGCTTGCATAAAATGGCTGACCACCCCGACTGCAAAGGAGAGATCAGGCCGAGTAACAGTAAGGTAGATTAGTTTTCCAACCAGACGTCTATATTGATGAACATCAAAATATTCAGGACTATCACAAGTTTCAAATTTCTGATGAGGATCCATAGGAGTTTCAGGTAGGTTGGCACCAAGTAGACCTGTTTCAGCAAAAAGATCAAGTATGTATTTCCATTGGGATGGACTGATGCTTGTACGACTTCAAACAACTTCAATACCAAGAAAGTAATGTAGAAGTCCTAAGTATTTCATCTGAAAATGATTATTTAGATAAGACTTAATTTCAGTAATTCCTGACTTGTCATTCCCTATAATAATGATATAATCAACATAGATAGCTATTATGGTAACTGTAGATTGATGATGGCGTACAAAAATAGAATGATCCGAATAGCAAGTAGTGAAGCTAAAACTAGTAATAACGGTGCTAAATTTATCAAACCAAGCACAAGGGGACTGCTAAAGTCCATAGATAGCCTCAAGTAATTTACAAACTTGGGTAGAACTCCCTCTCTGAGCAATACCCTGGAGGTTGGTCGATATAGACTTTCACTTGAAGATTCTCATATAAAAATGCATTCTTAACATCCATTTGATAGTGGCCAATCAAAATTCACAGCCAAAGAGATAATAACATGAACAGAGTTGAGACGAGCCACAGATGAGAACGTCTCAAAGTAATCAACCCCATAGGTTTAAGTAAACCCTTTGGCAACAAGTCAAGCTTTCAAACGTTCAACAGAGCCATCTGAATTATGCTTCACAGTATAGACCCATCGGCAATGCACAATAGGGTGGCTAGGTGGGAGATTAACAAGAGTGCAAGTCTGACGAGATGTCATAGCATCTATTTCAGCATCCATAGCCGCTTTCTACCCTGGATAGGACAAGGCTTGTGAAAGAGTGGTAGGGACAAAGGTAGCAGATAAAGAGTAAACAAGAGTCTAATGACAAATGGGAAGATGGTCAGTAATAACAAAATACTCAATAGGAAAAGTAAGTTAGGAGTACCTTTCAGGCTGAGTGCGGGTACAAGTACCTTTACAAAGAGCAATAGAGAGGTCAGGGGTAACCTCAAAGCCAGGGGTAGATGTAGTAATAGGCGGAGCATGAGACGCAGCAGTTGTTGGAGCCATCGGCCTGCGATGTTGGTAGACTTGTAGAGGTGGCGGTGTAGGAGATGGTGATGGTGTCATTTCAGAGTCATCAGGGGGAATAAGAGGTATTGGTGGGTCAGTGGGAGATGAAACATTAAGCACCGTAACTGGATAGTATGGTTTGTCTTCGAAGAAGGTAACATTAGGACCCACAAAGTGACGCTTAGTAATAGAATCAAAACATCTGTACCCTTTTTGAGTACGAGAATAACTAAGAAAAATACATTTGATAGAAGGGCGAGAAAGTTATCCAATTTGGGATGCATAATGTGAACAAAGCAAATACTACCAAAAACTCGTGGAGAAACATGAAATAAAGGGTTATTAGGGTAAAGAAAGGTAAAGGGAACTTTATTGTTGAGAACAGATGAAGGCATCCTATTAATAAGATAACATGCAGTTAAAACAGCATCACACCAATAATATTTAGGTACATTCATATGAAACATGAGAGACCTAGCAATATCCATGAGATGTCTATTTTTACATTCAGCAACCCCATTTTTTTGGGGAGTGTAAGCACAACTAGTATGATAGAGCATCCGATGAGTAAAACAAAAATCGGAAACAACAGACTGAATATACTCAAGAGCATTATCAGTATGTAGAACTTTGATAGAAACACCAAATTGAGTAGAAATTTCCTTATAAAAATTCTTAAAAATATTAAGAAAATCACAATGATCCTTAATTATATAAAGCCAGATCATCTAGGAATAATCATCCACAAAGGTTACAAAATAAGAAAAACCAAGTCTATTGGGGATTCGATAAGGAACCCAAATATCAGAATGTAATAGGAAAAAACGGAGAAGTACGTCGAGGCGTAGAACTAGTAGGAAAAGAAGAACGGTAATATTTCCTTAATTTACAAGCCTCAAACTGTAAGGTAGAGAGAGACTTGCAACTAGGGACAAGAGCCTTCATTTTGGAGAGAGACAGGTGACCGAGCCGATGGTGCATTAAAGCGGAGTGGTGGTGGATGTAGTAGCAACAGGGAAGGGTTCAGTCTGTTCCAAGTAGTACAGGCCAGCATGCTCACGTCCACCACCAATCATTGCCCTGGTCCTGAGATCTTGAAAAACACAATAAGAAGGAAAGAAGGTAGCAATACAGTTAAGTGATTTGGTAAGTTGGCTAATAGACATAAGATTAAGATGTAAATTAGGAACATGTAGTACGGAAGACAAAGACAAGGATGGAGTAAGAGACACTTGCCCATGTTGGGAGGTAATGATAGAGGAGCCATCAGCGAGATGAATAGTTACAAGCTTGGGGGTATCAGAACTAAAGGAAAAGGCAGAAGACTTACCAGTCATGTAACAGGAAGCTCCAGAATCAAGAATCCAAGGTGTAAGAGAGGCTGTAGACAATAAGACAGATGTACTTCTATGAGCCAGGGTGGTAGCAGAAGATGAGCCAACGGCCTCAAGTTGTTGAACTCGTCGCAGTAGAGCCTCATATCGAGCAGAAGATGATGTAGATGACTGTGGTGGAGGAGCTTGTGCATGAGACAAGGTTTCCTCAATAGTAACAGAATTGACCAATGTATCAGCCCATTCAAGACGACTAAACTTCTCCCAACAAGCGTCGACATTATGATTAATCTTGTGACAATGAATGCAATATCTATTAGATTTATCATAGGTTGTCTTACCAGAGCCTCGACCAGGAGGACCATGTCCATGACTCAAGTGGAGCCATGGCCTCTACAAGAGGCCGCCTCGGCCAAGGCCAGCAAATTGGGCAAAAGAATCCTTGTGAAGAGAGTCTCCCTAAGGTACTAGCCATTGAAGACAAACAAAGGTCTTACTTAGAGTAGGGATGGAAGCACCTGCAAGAAGTTGATTCATGACTACCTGGTAATCAAGTGAGAGACCAGCCAAGAACTTAGCAATATAGAACTTAGACTATTGAGCTTTTATTTTGGTTATATCAGACTTAAGAGGCTGCAAAGCCTGTATATCCTCAATGATGCCTTTGAACCCTCCATAATATTCAGTTAATGATTTATCACCAATGGAGTAGGTGAACATCTTCTAATAAAAATCATAGAAACGAGAGGCATTTTTATCTTGCCCATATGTCTCTTGCAAATCAGACCAAATAGCCTTAGCGGTGTTGTAAAACATAACAGTTGGTAAAATAGAGGCATCAATATTGTTCCATAACCAGGTTGGAACAGTAGAATTATCACGCAGCCAGGTATTATAAACTTTCACAGCATCATGTTCCTTAGCATCACAGTCAAGAGGATCATCATACAATAATGTCAATTTATCCTATGAAAGGACATAGGCTTTAATAGCTTGAGCCCAGAGAAGGTAATTTGAAACTCCTTTCAATTTAATAAAGATGATATGAACCTTCGTAGGTTTAGGGTCAATCAACAAGAACAAAGGATCAAATTACAATTAGCAACCACCACTATATATATATATATATATATATATATATACAAGGAATCATGTATCGATATGATACGCTGCGTATCGGCCGATAAGTATCGGTATCGGCACTAGTCGATACGATACAGGTGATTCGTATCCTAGTTTTTAAAAAAAGTGGAGTATCGTAGACTATCGACCGTATCGATGCATATTAGTTCGATACGTATCGAGTACGTATCGTCTGTATCGACACAGTTTTAAAATTAGTTTAAAAAAAAAAACAACCAGCATCGAGCCGTATCGGTTCGATACTGGTCGATATTGGTCGATACAACCCATATGTATCGAGCAGTATCAAAAAAAGGCAAAAAACACTTCTGTTCGTCATTTGTAACAGAGCTGAACTCCTTCTTCTTTGTAAAACTCCATTTTTCTCTGAGATTTGTCCAAAATAGCTTAAGGCTTTCATTCTAAGCCCTAAAACAACTAGAAAGGAGGCATTAAACACTTTGTTTGTGAAGATTAGAAGCTAAAATCATTTCTTCAAGCTCTACAGGCAGAAAACCCTAAAGGTATGACTTTGAACTTCAATTTTTTTCATATTAATTCGATTTTTGTGTTGGTTTTTCCCATGAATCAGTGAAGTATGGTACTATTTGATGAATGCATACAACAATCATGGATTTAAACACTGATTTGAGGTTCGATTTGAGAATCTTTTGAAGAATAGTTAAAATTTCGATTTTTTTTTCCAAAAATTATTCCTTTGGCCTTCTACTACTTATATAAGATGTGTAGACCACTGATCTACCATCTTTTCTGTTCAGTGGTAATTTTTGAGTTTTTTTTTTTAATTTTTTGTTCAAAAAAATAGATGAAATTCTCAACCGTAAGTTGATTTTTTTAATTTTTTGGTTTTTTAAATTTTTTTTTTAATTTGTAGACCACTGATCTATCACCTCCCCCTTGGGTTCTTATCTCAACCGTGGAGCTAGAGTTTCGTGTTTGTTGAAGCAATTTACTTGTGTAATGTAAATGAAATGGATTTATGTTTTTTCTCCAGAAATTGCTAGAATCTGTGGAAATAATTATAACATGTTCGTACAATCTGGAAAATGTTAGATAATGTAAGTATATGAATCAAAGTTGCCTATTGCTTAACTTGCAGTTGTTTGGGATTGTTTTATATTGTCTTATGCCAGATGATTCACCCATCAGATTAAGTTCTAAATTAAGGTGTAATATGAGAAATAACTAGTTATGGGCCTGTCTATATTAGAAATTGAGATAGTTCCCTCGTAAACCGGTATTTTAATGTATAAAGCTTGATCTTGGCATTTTTTTTTATACAAAGCTCATGATCAAGGAGAAGCTGGTTTCATGTTTGAACCGTAGAGAGTTGAATTCAATGGCTTCCAGATTCCAAAAGACCTGTAAGTTTTAAAGGAAATGCTTATGTGATACCTATCCAAATGGGACAAGTTGAGAATTAATTCAATGCCCAACCAGGTCAGAATGTTTTTCTGGGCAAAGCCTTGCCTCATTGAGCCTGACTTGACAAAATAATAAATCTAGGTAATCACCGAGTTCTGTAGTAACTAATCGATGGTGATTTTGAAAGAAATAAAAAGTTGTGATGATTTGAAACGACAAAGATGGTTAGTAAAATGATTAATTAATAATGGTCAATAAATTCATGTGATGGTATTGCTTGCTTGTTCATCCATGATCATGAACTCATAGTTTTTTTTTTTTTTTTTTGGAAGAAGGCTATAGATTATATCAATAAAGGATTTTCTTTTCTATTGCTTTGCTACAGTAGTAGAGTTTAAACCTGTAAAGAAGATTTTCATTTTGCTGCATGTGTTTGTTACCCTTGGATTCTAGTGTTAGTTGTTGTTTCATTAGAATTCTCACTTCAATTCAATTCTCATCTTAGATATCACATCATTGCTTGTAAAATTTAAATCATCCATCATATCATTGAAGAAAATCCAATTATTTTTTAAATGAAAATAGTTTGCTGGGTTCGACATTTTATATTAACCTCGTACATCGTATCACAAGTGTGGTGTGTAGGAATATGGCGAACAAAGACGTGGGTTGGTTTTATTGCATTAAAATCAACGAAAATAGATTAACGTCAAAGTACAATTTCTGTGGCATTGAACATCATGGTGGTGGGGTGACACGACAAAAGCAACACATGGCAGGAGGTTTTGCCAATGTCAAGAAGTGCTCAAAATGTCCAGTGGAGGTGTGAGCAAGGCAATGGCAAAGCACTTAGCTAAAGAAAAAGCAAAAGGAAAACAGAGGAAGGACGATGCAGAGAGAATAACAAAAAACCTTATGGAGGATGAGGGTCACTTAAATTTAGAGGATTATGAGGGATCCGATATGGATGCTGAAGATGAGATTCAGCAGGTGCTTAAGAGATCAAGGCATGAGGCAGGAGAGAAATGTTGGAATGAGGACTAGCTAATAAGGTATATCTCTCAGGGTGTTGGTGATAGTGGTGCTAGTGGTAGTGGGACATAGAGAAGCAGGGGCAAGCAACCAGCTTCATTGAGTAAATCCAGTAGTGTAGAGGTATGTTTGATAGAGTGAGAGGCAAGAGGAAAAAAAAGCCCAGAAATTCATGACATGGCTCCTTCAATGCCCTTCAAACCAAGAGATGCAGGGCAATAGAGGATAGAGGAGTCAATGCATTCTAAGTCCATGGGTGAGAGAATGGGAAAGTCCACCGCTAGATGGTTCTATAGTGCATCTATCCCATCACCCAGGGCCAAAGATCTCTATTTCAAGGCAATGGTAAGGGAGATACAGCGCTGTGGACCTGGTGTGACGGCCCCTACAGCTTATCAGATTGGTGGCCCTTACTTGGATGCCATAGTGGGTGAAATGAATGATTATATAGAAACCTTCAAACAGAAATGGTCCTAGTATGGAGTAATCATCATGTGTGATGGTTGGAGTGGGCCCACAAGGCTGTCCATCATCAACTTTCATGTTTACTGTGATGGGCATTCCATCTTTCTTAAGTCAGTGGATGCATCCGCTCACGTGAAAGATGCACATTATATCTTCAAATTGATGGATGAAGTTATTGAAGAAGTTGGGGAGGAAAATGTAGTTCAGATTGTTATAGATAATGCTGCTAATTACAAAAAAGCAGACTAACCCTTATGCTGAAGATTCAACACTTATTTTGGACACCTTGTGCTGCACATTGTGTTGATTTAATGTTTAAAGATATTGAAGAGTTATCCAAAATGGCTAAGGTGGTTGGTCAAGCAAGAACAGTGACATTTTATTTACAATCATAGTTGGGTGTTGGCTTAATGAGGAAGCACACACAAGGGGACATGATAAGGCCTGGAGCAACAAAGTTTGCAACCAACTACGTTGCCTTGGACAGCCTTGGGCAGCGAAAGACAGGTTTACTTCAAATGGTAACTAGTGGAGAATGGTTGTCGAGTACATATCATGCAACCAAGAGAGGGACTGAGGTGACAAAAATCCTTATGTCAACAAAATTTTGGAAGAAGGTTGATGAAATAACTCAGATTTTGGAAGCCCCTATTTGTTTTACTTAAGTTGGTTGATGGTGATAAGGAACGAACAATGGGGCTGTTGGTCGATGTAATAGGGACGATAAGGTATAAGTTAAATGAATGGAACCCATCATCCAAGAAAAAATATTTGGAGACTATAGAGAATCGATGGGAAGGAATGTTGTTACAAGACATTCATATGGCAGGTATTTTGGTTTTCATTAGTCTTAAACTATTGCTTTTTATATTTATCGGTTAAGATTTAAATTTCTAATGTATCTTACATCTGGATGTGTAGCATATTACTTAAACCCAGATCAACAATATTCAAACTCTGGATTGGTGTATGACTTAAAATATATAGAAGTTGTTAGAAAAGTTATCAATAGAATGGAGCTAGATACAAGTAATGCCTTGTTGGCTACATAACAGGTAACAAAAATCACTTTTGTTTTTCATAAATGTTAGTTGCACAAACCCTTAATGATTAGCTAAAGTTATTTAACTACTATAGATTAAAATTTTCCGTGAGTGCTGGGGAGAATTTGGTGATCGGGTTGCTAAAGTTGCTGCATTCAAGATGACTCCTGGTAAGTTAGACAATGAACATATTATTTTTGTCTTAACTGATTGGTGTCTTACTTAACTAATTAGTGGCTAATTAGAAATATTGTTCTTTGTACAGCTGATTGGTGGCTTAACTATGGCACAAGTGCTCCACACTTGAAGAGGATTGCAATCCGGATTTTATCCCAAACGGCCTCCTCAAGTGGTTGTGAAAGGAACTGGAGCACTTTTGGGCTTATACATACTAAACCACGCAACCACCTCAGCCATCAAAAACTTCAGAAGCTGGTCTACGTTTACTACAACATGAGATTGATGAAAAAATTTATGGAGTTGGAGCGGCTAAATGAGACAGAAGCCTACATTAACCCACTTGACATGACCCATGCGCTTGATGAGGATGACCTAGTTAGAGCATGGATAGAGGACACTGATAGAGCATTTGTGATGGATGAGATTGCTGAGGATAGACAATCTACTAGACCTGATCCTTAGTGCATGACATTATTCGTCAACTAAATGTAGAGGACGAAACACAATCACCATCACAAACACAAGATCAAGTCCAAAGTGACAGTACTTCATCCTCCTCTGATGGTGATGCCAGAAGGACGAGGTCAGGTGCTAAATATGGAGACATTATTTCTGAGGAGAGTGGTGGTGGTGGTGGTAGTGGTGGTGAGGTCAATAGTGGGAGTGATGCTGGTGGTACTGGTGGTAGTGGTGGTGGTATGCAATCATATGATCCAGTGCACTTTACAGAGGAGGGAGGATATACTCATACAACTCAAGACGATGATCATGGTGGTCGCTTACAACAAAGGAGTTACAGCTGAAAAGGGAAGGGGAAGGGTAGACAGCAACTCCATGATGATGATACTTATATGATTACATATGAAATGGAGTCAATGAGCATGAGTTCTGTTGCAGACAATCAGCAAGAATGGTGAACATCGACGCTGGTAGTAGATCACATGGAAGTCAAACTGAGACATTATGGATCCCAGAAACGAGAATGTCGACTTCAGAAAAGTATGCACGTTTCTACTACCAGTTTACTACCTTCTATAATCAACATCTAGATTGGTTTACTTACTGTACATGGATAAGAGATACATTCCAAATAATATTGGTTGCACCTCTTCCTCCCCAATATGAGTCAGAGTTCGATCCGGGCCGTCACTCGACATGGAATTAGCTGAGCAATATACATGTAAGAAACACTTTCCTTCTTAATGTTGTTAAATATAGATTTATTGTATTTTTATGCTTTAAAAATGTGTTATGTATGATTCTTAATTATTTCTGTGCGTATCTTGCCCCATAATCATGTGTGTCTATGATGTAAGAAACATTTTCTTTCACAATGTTGCTAATGATAGTGTTTTTATGCTTTAAAATTGTGTTTTGTATGTTCCTTAATCATTTTTTTGCGCATCTTACCCCGTATCCATGCGTCTCCGTGTATATCCACCGTATCCACGATACGATATGATACGTCTCTTAATTTCAGCTGACCGATAAGGTTTCGATACACGATACTTGAATCCTTATATATATATATATATATATATATATATATTAGTTCAGCCAATCGAGTGGCCAAAGGAAGGCTCGAGGGGGGTGATGGTGATGGTAGTAGTAGAGCAACAACAATAAGGTGATCGAGAAGATATTAGTCTCAAAATAAATGAATCACAATAGTATTATATTAAAAAATAAAAAATAAAAACCTCGGCCACCTTGTAGTAGTAGTAAAAAAGATTCACTTACCTATAGAGAGCAGAAAAATCAAGGGCCTATCAAACCAATGTTTTGATGGATGAAGACCAAATATCTAATGCTCTAATACCATGTAACAATCTAACAAAGAAGTAACCAAGAATACAAAATAAAAAGAGTCAAGAGAGAGAGAGAGAGAGAGAGAGAGAGAGAGAGAAGAAGAAGAAGAAGAAGAAGAAGAAGAAGAAGAAGAGAAGGAATGAATGTAACCCTTATCCTCTCCACAAGCCTTTATTTATAGAGAACTAAGCACATATTACAGGGAAACAAATAAACAAGGAAACTATTGAATAATGGTTTGAATTGTCTGTAATAAACAGAGATCCCATCTATTTATAATATGAGATCTGTACAAATATGATAGAGAAGGTAAGATGATAGGAAACATCGAAATTGGAAATGTTAAGTAACACTGAACCTAGACAATGTTAGATAACTCCGAATCTGGACATAAACTGAACCTGGACAATGTTAGGTAATACTGAACCTGGACATAAAGACATTACAGTACATTACAATACTCACCTCAAGTTAGGGAATAGATATCAGTCATTCCCAACTTGGACATAATAGGATGAAATGTTTTAGCCGGAAGGCTTTTGGTGAAGACATCAATAAGTTAATCTTCAGATTTGGCAAAGGGAATGCAAACAAGACCATCTTCAAGCTTCTCTTCGATGAAGTGACGATCGATCTCTACGTGTTTCATGCTATCATGTTGAACAGGGTTATAAGCAATGCTGATGGCAGATTTGTTATCACAGAAGAGTTTCATAGAAAGCTTGATGGGAACACGTAAATCTTGAAGAAGACCTTTGAGCCAGAGGAGCTCACAAATCCCATAAGCCATTGCTCGAAACTCGGCTTCAACACTTGATCGAGCCACCACAGGCTGTCTCTTGCTTCTCCATGTAACAAGATTGCCTCCTACTAAGGTACAGTGGCCAGAAGTGGAACATCTATCATCCAGAGAGCCGGCCCAATCCGCATCAGTATACGTTGCACATTTAAGATCCATATGTTGATGAGGGGTCAAAAGAACACCACGACCAGATGCTGATTTTAGGTAGTGCAGGATCTGATACACAACATCCAAATGACTAGAGTAGGGATCATGTATATATTGACTCACCATGTTGACAGAAAAAGCAATATCTGGTCATGTGTGAGATAAATAAATTAGGCGGCCAACCAATCATTGATATCAACCTTTGTCAACTAGTTCCCCAACCTTCTTTTCCAACTAAACATTGGACTCAAGGGGAGTATCCGCAGGAGCACATCCAAGCAGACCAATGTCAAATAGAAAATCAAGTGTGTATTTTCACTGAGAGAGGAAGATCCCTTGAGTTGATCTAGCAACTTCAATTCCTAGAAAGTACCGTAACGAGCCCAAGTATTTAATCTCAAATTCAGTGCCCAAAATTATTTTTAAGTGAGATATCTCAATGGTGTCATTTCCTGTGACCACTATATCATCAACATACACAATTAAGACAATAATTAAGGCCCCCCTTTTTTTAATAAATAGAGTGTAATCAGTATTACTTTGCTGGTATCCCACTGATATAATGGCTTTATGGAACCGTCTAAACCAGGCCTGAGGAGACTGTTTGAGACCATATAAAGCATGTTTTAATTTGCATACTTTACCAATAGTCCGAGGGCTGACAAAATCGGGTGGAACATCCATATATACTTCTTTTTCTATCTCCCCATGTAAAAAAGCATCTTTTACATCTAATTGATGTAAATTCCAACCAAGATTTATCATACATGAGAGTAGGACCCGAAAAGTGTTCAACTTGGCTACAGGTGCAAACGTCTCCAAATAGTCAATCCCGAAGGTTTATGTATACCCTTTTGCAACTAATTGAGCTTTGTACCTATCAACCGTTCCATCCATTTTGTGATTCACTGTGAAAATGCATTTGCATCCTACAGATCTCTTCTCTGGAGGAAGAGGGACAAGATTCCAAGTTTTGTTCTTGTCGAGAGCATGCATTTCTTCCAACATTGCTGCCTTCCATTTGGGATCAGTCAGAGCAGCCTGCCAGGTGGATGGAGTGGAAACACAAGCAAGGGAAGTAGCGAAAGCACGAAAGGGAGGAGATAGAGACTCATAAGACAACAAGTTAAAAATCAGATGTTGAGTACATGAACTCACACCTTTTCTAAGAGCAATAGGCAATTCTAGAGTAGGATCAAAAGCAAACTTACTGGAATCAGACTTATCAGACGACGTAGGATCGAGATCAGGTGTTAGATTGGAGTGGTGTAGTGGCGGTAGTGGTATCTGTTTCTTCCTATTGTTGAGGCCGGGATCGAGTGTATACTTTCACAGGAGGCGGTGCTGGAGCAGTCGGAGGATCCAAACTTTTGGAGATGTCACTTGGAACTGTTTCAGCGGGCACTGGGAGGTCTTCAATTGGTCCAAGCACATCTTTAACTTCAACTAGTTCAATCACACTTGGAGACTCCCCTTAAAGAGGTGAAGGGACCCCCAAAAAGGCCTTAGACTCGGAAGACCACATCCATAGAGACAAACATCTAGCGAGATAAAGGATAATAACATTTGTACTCTTTCTGGGTAGTAGAGTAACCCACAAAAATGCATCGAAGACCTTAGGGATCCAATTTGCCAAGATGGTGGTAATTACGGGCAAAGCATATACAACCAAAAACCTTAGGAGGAACTATAAATGTGGATGTTCCTAATAGCATCTCTATTAGACAGAGGAAGTCAAGTATTAGAGAAGGCATTCGATTGATGAGGTAGGCATTTGTAAGGTTGGCCTCACTCTAGCATAAAGGGGGTACATGCATCTGAAACATCAATGATTGAGCAACCTCTAATAAGTGGCGGTTTTTCCGTTCAGCAACGCCATTTTGTACCAGAGTATCAACACAGCTTGTTGGATGAAGAATTCCATGTTCTGCCAGATAATGTTGAAAGACCCCATCTATATACTCTGTCCCATTATCAGTTCGAAGAATTGCTATCTTCCCAGTGTAATGTGTCTGGATCATCTGGTGAAACAGTTGGAAACAACTAAAGACTTCACTCTTTTGGTGGAACAAGTAGATCCAGATGACCCGGGTATTACAATCAATAACCGCTACAAACCATTTGTATCCAGTAATTAAGGAACATCGAGATGGACCCCATACATTAGAGTGGATTAAATGAAAAGCAATTGTACTACGTTTATTGGAAATTGGATAGACAGATCGAGTTTGCTTGGCTAAAATACAAGCATCACAAAAGAACTCATCTGTATTACAAAATTTGGAAAACTGGGAAAAATTTAAGCATATTTATGATAAGTGGATGTCCCAACCAGTGGTGCCATATGCGGTAAGGGGCCAACTGTGTTTTGGAAGACGGTACCTGTGAGCTGAGAGCAGAGGACTCAGATGCAGGTGTAAGAAGGAAAAAAGGAAACTTAACAATTCAAATCACGAGTCAGACTACTAATGGATAAAAGATTAGTAGAAAAATTAGGCACATAGAGAACTGATGAAAGGGATAAGGTCGGAGAGCATTTAATGGAACCCTTCCCGACTATAGTGGAAAGAGATCCATTAGCAGCTCACACTTTACCTTTACCAGAACTAGGAAAATAATCAAAAAAAGAATGGGAAGACCCAGTACAATGATCAGTGGTCCCGGAGTCAATGATCCACTGTGTAGAGGTCAAGGATACATAGGGACTACCGAGGGAAATACTTGATTTGGAAAAGTTGAAAGAGAGGGCAACAGTTGACTCTGAAGGGCCAGTCTGAAGCAGAAGGTGGCATAATTGGTTCATCAATTCGTCATTACCAAGAGTGTGACCAACATCATCAGACTCGGTTTGATGAGCCTAGGCGGAGTTGTTCATCCGGTGCTGGCCTTGCCGGATCATGCTAAGCCGTTTGAGGTACATACCGATGCTTCGGACTATGCCATCGGTGGAGCACAATTTTGCAAAGAAATACCCCACTTCTTTCTCGAGAAGATACGGGAAACGTGCTCAATATCATTTGATTGAATAGTTGACTCAGCTCCTTGTTGTTTGAAGAAACCCTCCACTTCAATTGGTCTTTTTTCACGAAAAACAGACATGAGATAACAACCTCAAACCCCGCCCCCGACCTTTGCCATTTGTAGGACATCCATGAAGCTTCCAACAATATTCTTTTGTATGACATTCTTTAGCACATAACTCACATTTAATTGGTTCCCTGTCTGAGCCATGACGGACAGAATTACCTATGGTAGAGGAACTCGTACCGGTGAATAAAACAGAGCGATCCGGTAGAGGAGGTTGAAGCCATAGTTCGAAATCTCGGTTCTCGAGGGTGTCTCGACCCTTGAGAAAACCAAGATTACCGAGATCTCGACTCTCGATCGAGATCTCGGCGAGAACTGCCGAAACTCCCAGAGGGTAAAAATGGGAGTTTCGACAGGTTTTTTTTTTATGGTTTAAGCCATTTTTTGCTGTTTTAAGTCCATTCTAGAGCCATTTTAATGCTATATATTGCAGAAAAATACTTATTCAATATATATAAACACATTTGAAGCATAAAAAGTAATCACATTATCGAAAAATCATACATTCATAAATCATAAATCCCACAAAATAACATAATTTACAAGTACTCATTATATGAAAGACTTAAATACTCAAAATGAAATAATACATTCCCATTAGTCCATCTCAATGTCTAATCATATGTAGAGTGGCGTGTAGGTTCCATCTGATCAGATTGACTTTGTTGAAGAAAATATATCTCGGTCTGATAAACAAAATCCTGCCACGATATCCTTCGGCTATAGAAGGTCTGGTAGTCTTCCACATATTTCTCATACATATGATCCGGGAAGTTTCTAAAAATACCCAACCTTGGATACAATTCACTAGAATGTGGAGTAAAGTGAGCATATATTGGCTGGTGTGGGGGCGTGGTTCTTTGCAAATTTGGGACTGAAAAGAGACTGTCCACAAAGTTTGAGCCAGTCTGTGATGTAGCATTACTAGTATCAGCGGAATAATCATATGCACTTCCCATCATGCGATCATCATCATCGGAATAAGAACCATATGCCGAAGTGGTGCCAAATCCATGAGCACTCCACTGCCCTTGCTCTTGTGCACTGCTACCCTCAATGCTCAGTCCTCTAAAACTTATAGACATGCTATCAATTTCAACATCAGGCATAATATCAGGATCAGGAACGATGTCAAAGAAACGATCTTCTTCTTCTTCCACTGGTTGCAAAGGACGTTCCCGTTGACGAGACCTACGTGTATACCTAGTCATAGGCCGTGATGAAGATGCGCGTCCACCATGATCTGGATCCTGTGTAGTGTGTGTATACTGACTCTCACCGGTCCATCTAATAATGGGTACAGTCGGTCTAGGATCACCACCACCACCCTCATTACCACCACCACCCTTATCACCACCACCACTACCATCATCGCCACTACTATCAGAAGTTGACCAGCCAGATTGTTTCATTGTATCATCATCGCCTTCTGAGTCACTACCAGTATCAGCTGGGGGGTCAAGCGGTCTAGGCGACTGTGCGTGTACACGACCCTCATCCAAGGACATAAACCGCTCGAGATTAGAACCCATCGAAGCAGACACAGTGGGGTCGGGCATCCCACTAGGCTCATCCATCACTGGAACTGCTCTGTCTCTCACCCATTCCACATAGGGACCCTCTTCATCTGAGGATAGTTGGAAGACGTCGGCTAGCTCGATCAGCTCTTGTTCATTTCTTTGTTCAAATTTTAAGCATTGTACCCTCAATCTCATGTTGTAATGGCGTAGACCAAGTCATTTAGCCGTTGAGAGCCCAATTTATTCCGCCTCTTTGAATGGATAAGGGAGAAAGTACTCTAATTTCGCCCACACTTAGATACGGAACATGTTTGAGATAGGACTTTGATTGCAATTCTCCTCAACTCAGCTGCATGCTCGCCATACAACAACCACCACTCAGCTGCACAAGATGAAGAACACATTTTAATACACATATTAAATAAGATATTTTACTTGAAAATTTCAATTTCCATAATTCCATATCAGGATCGGTCTTATCTCGTCCAGCCACTGCAGTGGGAGTTCCAAAACTCCCAAGAGCATCTTTGAACGTTTTTATCTACACCCATTTCAAAATTTATAACCATTAGCCATTGTAATATGTGGATATTCAAATAATTCAGCACTTAAACCATACAACTCACCTCCAGATTGACCAGTGCTTGTACAGTATAATCTGGCACCAATTTTGCCACAACATATTTTACCGCACCGATAAGGTCTGAATTGAGCCCAAGCACATGTGAATATTGGAACTTGGGGTTCAAATAGTATGCTACAAAATATGAGTCACTAGATTAAAATAGAGTACCAACTATTAAGTGGAACTTAATTAAAGACATTATTAAATATATACTCACCAGCCTTATGCAATGGGTGCATCAGCTGACTCTCCCATCGATCTTTGATAATCTTCACAAAATATTTGTTTCCATGTGGAAGCATAGTTTTTATACGGTCCTTCAACATATCCATGGAAGCATATAAATGTGGCATGGTGGGCTGGAATACTGTATCCACTAATCTTAGCACCTCACCATTGGCTCTAGAATTTTGACTACATCCTTCATTGTTCTCCAAAATTCCTCTGAAGCTATAGTAGTCTGTGCTTGAACCCCAGTAGGAGAGCTGGACTCCCTTCATCCAAACCAGTCCTCTGAAGCAAACATCGATCTGAGGCCTACCATCTTTGCCTGAAAGCTCTTTAGGGCTATGTAGTTGGTAGCAAATCTAGTAATGTCAGGTCTTACCAAGTCCCCTCCACATTTCTCCCTCAGCAAGTTCAAAGAATAGCATGGTTGTATACAAATGTTGTCACCTGGCGTGCTTGTTCAACCACTTGCTTTACTTTTTGGATCTTGCCCATGTCCTTCAACATCAAGTCAATGCAATGGGCACTACATGGAGTCCAAAAAAGGTTATAGTTAGCAATCATCATCTCTCCTGCCTTCTTGTAGTTGTTGCCATTGTCTGTCACAATTTGCACCACATTTGTAGCACCAGCTTCATCCACCACTGTCTGTAGCAATCCATAGATGTAGTTAGCATCTTTTGTGTATGCAGATGCATCCACAAACTTCAAGAATGATGTCTTCCCATCACTGTAGACCATGAAGTTGATGATGGACTTTTTAGTGGGACCAGTCCAACCATCACACATTATAGTGACCCCATATGCACCCCAATTATTCTTTAAGCCTTCTATCCATACTTTTAACTCTTTTTTAATTCTTGGGAGATAGACATTCATCACTTCATATGGAGTGGGGGCTTTAACACCAGGACCAGCCTGAGCAACTGCATCAAAGAAAGGCTGATAGTATGGGCCACTACTGGCATTTGCTGGGATACTATTATAAATAGACCACCTAGCAAAGGCATCCCCAATAAACTCTTTTGTACCCTTCCAGTTCCACATACTCTTCAATCTCTCCTGTTTGGCGTCAGCCTTTCTAAAAACTGCTGGATCCTGCTGTAGAATCTCTACATAATCCTCATCCCTAGCAGTAGGTGGTGGTGTCTGGGGTTGTGCTCTAGTACTTTTTTATCTTATAAACATAGAAGCCAACCCTCCCTTACTTCGTGTTTGTGGTTCTTCGGGCTGCTGAAATGATCTACTACCACCTTCCCCTAAGGCTCTTTGCCTCAACCTTTCCATTTCCATCTCATGGCTGACTTTACTAGCCATTGTTGCCCGTCTCAGATCTCTGGCTTCTTCCTCAGTCAAACCCCTGGTATCTAGACCATCATCATCTGAACTATCATCATCCAAACCACGCACTGTACCTCGGATTGCTTCCTCAAATTGTTGTTTATTTTTTTCTTTCTCTGCCCTTCTCTGCTGGCCTCCCTTCATCTGTGTAGCTATAGCCCTGGTAATCTCCACAGGAACTATAGGACACTTTGCCACGTCTGTAGAAGTCCCACTCAAGTGTTGCTTTAGTCTGGTAATCCCACCAGACATAAGTTTCTTCCCACAAAATTTGCATTGGGTCTTCTTTCTATCACCGTCAATGGCGGTACAATACTGCCAAGCCATGTCAGTACGACCAGCATCACTACCTCCCTCACGAGAACCCGAAGCAGCCATAATATTTAGAACGAGACACTGTTACATAAGATGATAAATAGAAAATTTTAAATCAATAGATTTACATTAATAAAACTTAAAATTGAAGAACATAAAAGCATCAAATATGCGAATACAACTCAAAATACATTGAAATTACTTTTCAAAATTTTAAAACTATGTTACAAGAAAACATAATATTTTTCCTAATTTTCCATAATTATTTAGATATTATTAATAATTTTGGATATTAAATAAAAATAATTTATTTTTTGAAAAATATAATCCGACAACATGAAACCGTAGATTGGTCAATGATGTTCAACATATATTATTTTGAACACCAATAGATAAGTATTAATATTTTTTACTAATTTTTTTATTGCTGGAAAATAGAATTTATTAATAAAAAATTCATAAAAATAAAAATATGTACAGAAAAAAATAACTAAAACCGCGACCGCGTAGATCGACCAACGATGTTCAACATATATTATTTTGAACACCAGTAGATAAGTACAAATATTTTTTTATTAATTTTTATTGCTGTAAAATAGGATTTATTAATAAAAAATTCATAAAAATAAAAATATGTACAGAAAAAAAAACTGAAATCGTGACCGTATAGATCGGCCAACGATGTTCAACATATATTATTTTGAAACCAGTAGATAAGTACTAATATTTTTTTATTAATTTTTTATTGCTGGAAAATAAGATTTATTAAGAAAAAATTCAAAAAAATAAAAATATGTTTAGAAAAAAACTGAAACCATGACCGCATAGATTGGCCAACGGTGTTCAACATATATTATTTTGAAAGTAAAATGATTAATATTTAAAAAATGTATTTTTTATTTTTTTAAACAAAAAATAAAATAAATAAATAAATAAATAAATAAATATATATATATATATATAGAAAAAAAATGAAACCGTGGCCGCGTAGATCGGCCAACGGTGTTCATCATATAATATTTTCAATACCAACTAATTAATATTTATCATATTTTTTTTAATTTTTATTTGTTGGAAAATATATTTTTTTAACAGAAAATCAAAATAAAAAATATATATATGCAAGAAAATAATTTCGAAAGGATGAGGTTGTAGATCGGCCTAATGACTCTCACATATATAAATTTCATGATGAACCAACATGTATTGAATATATTCATGTAAAAAAGTAAGTTTTAGGGGAAAAAAATCATACCTCAAACCTTAGATTTGCAAAGAATATGTCAAAATGAGCCTCCAACAGCACTTTGATGGAGAGATTTGCAAAGAACAGAGGTTTTTGAACCTTAGATGCAAGGTTGCAGAAGAAGGAATGGAGGAGGAGAAGAAAACAAAAGGTTATTGAAAAGAAAAATGAGTCTCGGTCGAGTTATTGAGAAGAAAAATGAGTCTCGGTCGAGATCTCGACCGAGCCTCTTATATATATATATGCTTGGACCAGTTTGAAACTGGTCGAGATTTGTCGAGAACTGGTCGAGACTGGTCGAGACCCAGTTTTGAACTAGGTTCTCGTCTCGACCCTTTCGAGACTACCGAGAAGGGTCGAGATCAAGGTCGAGATCTCGACCCTTCTCGGTCGAGTTTTAAAACCATGGTTGAAGCATGGTTGTCCCTCTGCTATCTTTAGTCTGGACCATGGCATAGGCTTGCTCTAAGGAGGGGAAAGGATCACGACTCAGAACATGAGCACGGATCTGATCAAATTCCATATTTAGGCCAGCTAAAAAAGCATAAACCCGAAACTTGTCTTCTCTCTTTGCAAATTTCATGGCATCAGTTGAACATGTAGCAGAGAATCCTTCATAATAATCCATCTCTTGCAACATGCCACGTAGTTCAGAATAGTATTGAGATAAAGAAAGTTCTTTTTGTTTTGTATCATGAATTTTTTTTCTGAATCTCATATACCTGAGCATCATTCCTTACTTATGAGTACGTCTCCTTTGTTGCCTTCCATATGCTTACCGCCGAATCTAGTAACAAATATCTGCAAGCAATGTTTAGATTCAAGGCACCAATGGGGTATGACATCAAAGGTAGTTGTCGGTGTTCCATTTGCTTAGGGTATTGTCATTTGTGGTAAGTTTCTTAGCATTAGCAGTAAGGAATCCTGAAAAGCCACAGGAAGTAATAAAGTGGAAGCAGGAACGAGACCACATCAAGTAATTATTCCCATCCAATTTAATGAAACAAGGAGGGAATGTAGGAAAGCCGGGGCTCCAATCATTAGAGCTTTTAGTGACCGTTGATGCAATAGTCAAATCTGACATGATAGAGAAAAAGGAACTACTGACAATAAATCATATAAAGCAACCAAAAAAAAAGTTTGAAATAAAAGGTGCTTTTCCAAGAAGCAACTTCCTTATTTTGAGGCTCCCCCATTAATATTGAATTACTCTCAAATAGGGGTGGCGGTTAGGTGGGTAGAGAATTTTGAAGTACATGATCCCGAAGGGTTGCCGGAGGCTGAAGGGCCGCCTCAGAGAGAGTGGGTTGGAGGCGAAAGCAGGCGGTGGTGGCAGCAGGCGAGTTGATTACCTTAGCTCTGATACCATGTTGAATAATGGTTTGACTTGTTTGTAATAGGCAAATGTCTCATCTATTTATAATATGAGATTTATACAAATATGGTAGAGAAGGTAAGATGATAGGAAATATCGAACCTAGAAAATGTTAGGTAACACTGAACCTGGACAATGTTAGGAAACACTAAACCTGGACAATGTTTGGTAACACTAAACCTGGACATAAAGACATTATACCAGATTACAATAGAAACAAATAAACAAGGAAAGAAAAACTAAAAATAAAAAAGCAACTAAAATAGATATCGTGTAGTGTAGATCTCGTAACAGTATGGAATCTGCCGGAGGTGGAATCAACTGAGTTAAATTCTTTATTTGAAGCTGCTAAGAAAATACCACTTGCTAATGGAATAGCTAACAAAGTAGTCTAGACTTTAGTGGCTAGTGAAAAATACTCAGTATCATTTGCATCGCATAAGATATGGAGCACTCATGAGAAACCAGTTTGGGCATCAGACGTTTGGAGCAATGCATTACAACCTCAAACTTCTGTATTTGGATGGCGGTGGTGTTAGGGTGTCAGGGTAAGATTCCTACAGATGATGCTGTCCGAAGGAAGCAGATCCCACTTAGCTCGAGATGCTAACTTTGTCATAAGCAAGAAGAAAATGAAGTGCATTTGTTTATGGAGCGTGTTTTCTCCACTGAGGTATGGAAATCAATACTATCTATGGATAATCTGCATTGGGAAGGTTTCGGTCAACTGAACTTCTTTTTTCATGGTGGAAAAGAAAGAACTGAATGGTTCCATTCAAGAACTTGTGGATGCCACTATTTTTCATATCTATAGATAACATCTGGAAAGCTCGTAACTTGGCCTGTTCTGATGGTGTGACCATTGATAATAAGGACAATGTTTGAGATCAAGAAGGACTTCAAAGCAGCATCTCATTTAAATCCATGTGAGGTGAAAGGGATTGCGGATCTGTTGGTAAAGAGACAATTCCAATTGCAAGTAAAATCAGCTAAGCAATACAATATCCGGCCATATACAGGGAGGAAGCCACCAAGGGGTTGGTGCAAATTAACATTGATGGATGCTCGTTAGGAAATCCGAGAGATGCAAGAGCAGGTAGTGTATTCCGTGATGAGCATGGAAAGGTATTTTTTTGCTTTCTCTAAGTTCAGAAATTCCAAAACTAATTACCACGCAGAACTAGGAGCAGCTTTGAGAGGATTTCGTGAATCATTGCGTCTCCGTATTAATAACCTATGGTTGGAATGTGATTCAAGCTCAGTGGTGGAATGTTTACTGAAATAAAAGATGCCACGGTATGTAACTCAAGATGGCTTAGCTTGCTTGGAGACATATCTAAATGAAACATTCGGATTACTCACTGTGTACGGGAGATTAATGTTGTGGCAGATTGCTTAGCCAAAAAGGCGGCTACAGAGATGATGTCAGAAACATGGACTGCGTGTCCAATTTTTGTTGCAAGGGAAGTAGTTTAGGACGCCTCTGAGCATCAGAGATTTCATTTCCAAAAGAGTTGTTCCTGTTCTCAATGATAGAGCTCTGCTGATGGCAATTCTGAAGGTGGAGCTTTGATCATTGATAGTTTTTGGTTATTACTACACATGTCTTTTATTTTTTATTATTAATGAATTCTTTGCTGGCCTTCAACCAAAAAAAAAAGTACATCAGAAGAGGGAAGAGAATTACCAAGGGAACCGAACCAGGCTCGAGAGGCGACGATTGGCATTGTAGAGTAGATGTAGCAGCCATGGTCTAGGTCTGCTATTTGCGATCATAAACACGCATCTCTGATAGCAAACGGAAATAGAAGATGTAGCAATCTCCATAGAAGTCTCACCCTGAACAATGATGTCGGGAATGTTATCCAGAACAAAAATGTCAAGATCAAGAGGCGGCACATCGTCCATGATGGAAATAGGAGTAAAATTCTCTGTAGAAGTTTCCCCTTGAAGAGGTGTCGCATCGTAGTAGGCCGCAGACTCATAAAATATAACGTCCACAGTGACAAACCAACGCTAGGATGGAGGATGATCACACTTATATCCCTTCTGAGTGACAGAGTACCCCAAAAAAAATGCACCGAAGACCCCAAGGATCAAATTTCACATGGGGATGATGGTCACAGGCATAACAAACAAAGCCGAAAACCTTGGGAGGAATCGAACATGCAGCCAAGCATTGGAGAAGATCCAAAGGAGAGCGGAAGCAACCTGAGAAGGCATGCGGTTGATCAAAAAAGCTGTAGTAAGAACCGCATCACTCCAGTAACGGTGGGGGAGGGGGGGGGGGACGTGCATCTCAAACATGAGAGATCAAGCAACATCCAAAAGATGTCGATTATTCCTTTCAGCAACACCATTCTGAGCTGGAGTATCAACACAACAAGTCTGATGGATTATCCCAAGAGAAGCCAAATAGGACTGAAAGGAGGTCTCGACGTATTCCCAGCCATTGCCACTACAAAGAACCTTAACAGTGGCAAATTGTGTCTATATTATACCATGGAAGTGCTGAAAACAAGAAAAAACCTCCCTTTGGTGCACATCAAATAAACCCAAGTAGTCCGAAAAAAGCAATCGATGAAGGTAACAAACCAGAGAAAACCAAAGACAGGCAAATAATGGGATGGCCTCCAAATATCAGAGTGAATTAAAGCAAATGAAGTGACACTTTTATTATCAAAAATAGAATAACTAAATAATTTTGTTTCTCTAAAAGACAAAAAAAAGTGTCTTGAATTACAATGCTAGAAAGAAGGAAAAAGCCTAGCTAAAGTGCCCAAAGGATGATGACCCAGACAACAGCACCACTATAGTATCTCTGAAAGGGACGTAGACAAAAAAGAAGTCTGAGGACCCTAATTAGATACCAAAGAAGATCTACCATCAAGAAGATACAATCCACCATGCACTCTACCAAAGCCAATGTTGCCCCTGGCCCCTTACCACCAGATCCTGAAAACACAATGAGAGGAAAAAAAGGTGACTTTGCAATTAAGGCTGGAAGTAATACTACTAATGGCCAATAAATTAGTGGAAAACTAGGAACATGCAGAATTAAGGAAAGCAACAAAGTACAAGAACAAGTAACAAAACCCATCTCAGAAATAGTGGAATGAGTCACGTTGGCTGAACAGACCCTGCCTTCACCAGAGAAAAGAGCTTACTAAAAGAAAAGGTCTGCTGAACCGGTCATGCGATCTAAAGCCCAGAGTCGATAATCCACTATGAAGAAGGAACATATGCATTATGACTACAAAAAGGGATACCTGAACTGGCAAGATTAGAAACAATAGAAGAAACAGCAAAGCCGTAGCCGTTGTAGGTTGAAGAGGCTCCTGTCACACCCCAATTCTGATCCAACCAGAATGGTGTGAGTGAACCGTCATTGAACCAATGGTTCACACCAGGATCTCGAATAGACCGTGTCCACTCAGACAAACCATTGCACATAACCACAATCAGAATATAAATAGTACAGCGAAAGTCTTTAAATAAAATGAACTGAGAATCTATTGATAAATTTAAATAAAATATCCAATTATTTAAATTCAAACATAAAATATAATATCCTTACATCCACTTAATCCAACTGAAAATAATTGAAAATAAATAAAAATAAAATCAAAGGTACACGCAGAAAGGGCACTCGCATTAAGCGTCATGCTTGTCCTCTCCTACCTGTACACCCAGAGCAGCAACATCAACATACGCTGGAGCGTTCATATAGTCATCCATCGTATAACCTGCATCAACATCTAAAAACAATGTATATACAAAGGGTGAGCTCACAACTTAGCTCAGTAAGACAATCAGACAGTTTTACAATATTATGCATGAGTAACAATCATTTTATGCTGTGGTCTGGTTTAAGTTTGCAATGTGCTATAGAAAGGTTTGGTGGCCCCCGCACCTCTATACACGAGTGTGTGACACCTCATGTATCACACCCCCATTGGGCCACCTGCACCCATCATGGAATAGAGATAGAGCTAAGATATCCCCGTACCTCCCCTGATGCTCTACCCATACCAGTACCTAAGCCCCTACTGGCCAGGGCTTGCAAACTGGGCTCGCAACTAACCAATCTTATATGTCATCAATGTATGCTCTATCCCAGCACAACCATCTACGGCATAGAGATAGAGCTAAGGCATCCCCATACCTCCCCTGATACCCTATCCGCAACTAACCCACTAGGATAGAATAGTACACAGGTAGACCCTATCTCAACATGACTCCCTACGGCATAGAGATAGAGCTAAAGCATCGTGGACAAGCCAGCGTCGACCTCGGAGACCACAGTGCCACATCACCATGGCCAGGCCAGCATCAACATCGGAGAGCACCGTACCACGAACTTCCCCTGATGCCCCATCCATACCAAGCATGTTGAAATAGAATACTACAAAAGGTGCCAGTGTGAGGAATGATCCCAGGCTCATGCCCCACTCCACACACCAACGAAAACAATCACATGCCTAACAATCACATCCTATCATGCATGAACAATAATAATAACTGAAAGTAAAGGATGGCATGTGAATATGCACAAACATCACATCATATATATTCAGGTGATTAACAAGATTTACTGTCCATTAATTATTAGGTTTAGGTCAGATTCCCTTACCTGACGCTCGTTTGATAGCTTGCTCCACGTCTCAAGATCCAAACGTGCTATCACAAAGTCCTACATAATATTAGGGTTTCGTTAGAATAGTTTCTTAGGGTTTCACGTTGGTTGGAAAACCAACGAGGTTACAAAAATACACTCACAGAGCTGACTGGTGGCATGTACCGGTCGCAGCTCTGTGGGGAAGACTGGCGACCGGTATGGTCAGCCGGTCCCCACAGACCAGCCCCCCGGAAGGTACCGGTGGCAACATACCGGCCGCACAGTGTGCAACCGGTATAGTCGACCGGTATGTCTCTGAAAGACCATACTTGGGTTTTTCGACTGCCGTCGATCAATCTCTATGGATTTCCAGGGTTTCTCCTATCCATTCTAAGTCTGAGCTTTGAGTTAGAGTTATCTCCAACTCATTCAAGTCTAGTTTCGATGAATATCATCTCGGAACTTTAATCTAGGGTTTAACGGCAAATTTAGGGTTTTAAGGTCCAATTAGGGTTTTAGATCAATACCTACTTTGCATGGTATTGATCCACCCTTATAACTATCCTAGAGTCATAGGGTAAGAAGAGTGGTTAAAACACTTACCGTCGACTGGCGAAACGTGAGCGTCGTCGAATGGTAATGGCAGTACTTCCTTCTTCCTCCTAGCTCCTTCTCCTTTCCAACCTCCTTCTCCTCTCTAGGGTTTGTGAGAGATAATGGAAAGGATTTGAGGAGGTCTAAGAGTGTTTATATAGGCTAGAATTAGGGTTTAGTAACCCTATTAGGATTAAGAAGCTTCAGGCATTAGGGTTTAGGAAAGTGAGACCCACAGAGATCCAATTCTAGATCTCCGTAGTCAGCTGCGCAGAGCTGACCGGTCGACCGATACCAAGACCGGTATCATCGACCGGTCAACATAAAATAATGATTATTTGACTGTCTTTGATCCAATTTTGTACCTGTTTGTCATCCGCTCGTCCCGTCTGGCTCGGTGATGATCGGAAGACCTGCTACGACATAAAACCAAGGTTTAGACCGGGTTTACGGAGTGCGGGTCTTACAACTCCCCGACCCTTAAAAGAAATTTCGTCCCCAAAATTTGCATGTAGGTCTCACAACTCCCCCACCCTTAAAAGAAATTTCGGCCCCAAAATTTAAATGTACCTTGATCGTCGAAAAGGTTAGGATACTCCATCCTCATCGCGCTCTCCTCTTCCCAAGTAATTTCTTCGACATTTTGGCTTCTCCAATGCACCTTCACATAATGGATATCCTTGGTTCGAAGTTGCTATACCTTTCGGCTTGAGAGCATCACAGGCACCACTTCGAATGTTAAGTCTTCAGTCAAGTCTGTGGGGTCTGCTGTCAAGATGTGCAATGAGTCTCTGACATACTTCTTCAACAATGATACATGGAACACATCATGAACACTTGACATAGATGGTGGTAGAGCCAATTGATATGCTACATTACCCCGTCTATCCAATATCTCGTATGGTCCCACATACCTGGGGCATAGCTTTCCCTTCTTACCAAACCGTTTTAAACCTTGCACTGGTGATATCTTCAAGAATACTTTGTTACCCACTGCAAACTCCAGATCTCGACGTCGATTATCCGCATAGTGCTTCTGTCGAACTTGAGCTGTCTTTACTCTCTCCTTGATTTGATCAATCACTCGACAAGTTTCTTCAACGAACTCCAGCCCTACAATTCTTCTTTCTCCCACCTCGTTCCATAACAGAGGTGTTCAACACTTTTTTCCCATAGAGTACTTCATATGGAGCCATCTGAATTGTAGCCTGATAGCTATTCTTATAAGCAAACTCGATAAGTGATAGCTTCTCATCCCAAGCTCCCTTGAAGTCTAATGCACAAGCTCGGAGCATATCTTCTAAAATCTGAATAGTCCTTTTTGACTGCCCGTCTGTCTAAGGGTGGAAAGCTGTACTAAACTTCAACTTGGTTCCCATAGCTTTCTGTAATCCTTTCCAGAACTTTGATGTAAAATGGGGATCTCTGTCAGATACTATACTCTCTGAAACGCCATGAAGTCTGACTATATTATCAACATATAACTTAGCCAGCTTTTCCATGGTATACTGAGGTCTGACCGCAATGAATCGAGCTGTCTTGGTGAGTCGATCTACTATTACCCAAACTGCATCCACTGACCTTGGTGTCAAAGGTAGGCCAGTGACGAAATCCATAGTAATGCAATCCCACTTCCATGGAAGTTCTGATAATGGTTGCAGCAATCCTGCGGGTCTCTGCCTTTCTGCTTTAACTTGTTGACAATTCAGACATTGGAACACGAAATGAGTTATATCTGCTTTCATACCCCTCCACCAATATAGTCTTCTTAAATCATGGTACATTTTGGTACTTCCTGGATGTACCGAATATGGAGTGTAATGAACTTCCATCATAACTCGATCTCTGATGTTGCAGTCTTCACTCTCAGGTATACATAACCGTCCACGATACCTGAGTACCTTGTCTGAATCCAAGGTAAATTCAGGATTGCTCGTACCCTTCTCTAAGTCTTCTTGCACTGTCTTGAGATGTGGATCCTGTAGGATTGCTATCTTGACTTCATCCACTAGATCCGGTGAGATCTTCAAAGCTGCGAACATCATGGTGAACTTATGAATTAAGCCTTGCTCAACTGGATCTTCTATAGTCTCTATTATATGTTCTTCATCATTTTCCATTGAACTTGAGGCTGTAGCACACAATGCAGCATTGGTACTTGGCCCGGCCTCAGGTTTCGATGCCCACTTTCTGCTTAAGGCGTCAGCCACAACATTTGCTTTACCTGGATGATACTGGATGTCACAATCATAATCTTTTAATAATTCCAGCCATCTCCTCTGTCTCATATTTTGATCCTTTTGAGTGAAAAGATAAGTTAAGCTCTTGTGATCTGACTTAATCTGAAACTTCTCACCGTACAAGTAGTGCCTCCAAGTCTTGATGGCATGTATAACTGCTGCTAGCTCCAAATCATGCGTAGGATAGTTCTTCTCATGCTCCTTTAACTGTCTTGATGCGTAAGCAATCACCTATTCTCCTTGCATCAATACATACCCAATACCCAACCCTGAAGCATCCGTATATAAGGTAAACGGTACGCTTGGTTCTGGGATGGTCAAAATAGGTGCAGAGACTAGTCTTGACTTCAAAGTCTGAAAACACTTCGCGCATTCATCTGTCCATATGAATTTCTCCCCCTTCTTGGTCAATCTGGTGAGTGGAACAGCGATCCTGGAGTAATCTTCCACGAATCTTCTATAATAACCAGCCAACCCAAGAAAACTACGAATCTCCGCAACAAATTTTGGTGCTTCCCATCCTACTATAGCAGCTATCTTACTTGGATCAACCTTGATACCGTCTTCGGATACTACATGGCCCAAGAAAGCCACTTCCTTCAGCCAAAACTCGCACTTCTTGAACTTAGCATAAAGCTTCTCCTGTCTCAGCCGTTGTAGGGCTGCCCTCAAATGTGTTGTATGAGTCTCCATGTCCTTTGAGTAGACCAATATGTCATCGATGAATACGATGACCGAAGTGTCCAACATATCATGAAACACTCGGTTCATTAGTTCCATGAATGACGCTGGGGCATTGGTCAACCCGAACGACATAACTAGAAACTCGTAATGCCCATATCTTGTCCTGAAAGCAGTCTTTGGAATATCTTCGGCCTTGATCTTCAGTTGGTGATACCTCGATCAGAGATCAATCTTCAAGAAGACCTTTGCACCCTGTAACTGATCAAACAAATCATCGATCCTAGGCAAAGGATACCGGTTCTTGATAGTCAATTTGTTTAGTTCACGGTAGTCAATGCATAGCCTTACACTTCCGTCCTTATTCTTGACAAATAGTACAGGTGCTGCCCAAGGTGATATGCTAGGTTGTATGAAACCCTTATCCAACAATTCTTGTAACTGGGTCTTCAACTCCTTTAACTCGGTAGGGGCCATCCTGTATGGTGCTTTAGACACCGGCGTCGAACCTGGCATAAGGTCTATCACAAACTCTGTAGCCTTGTCTGATGGTAGACCTGGGAGCTCCTCTGGAAATACATCTGGGAACTCTCGAACCACATCTATATCTTCCATCTTGTGTGACTCCGCCGTGATGTCGACTACAGATACTAGATACCCTACTCCCCCTTTCTCTAAGCATCGCTTAGCTTTTAGGGCAGAGAGGATCAGCTTCTGCTTCCTAGGTAACTTGATCCCAGTGAAGCTATACTCCTTTTCCCTTTTGTCTGTAAGCGCAAGCTTTCTTTCACCACATAATAGAATAGCTGAATGATGGCCTAGCCAATCCATTCCCAAGATGACATAAAAGTCTGCCATCTCGAGTAGTACCAGACTTTCTTCTAAGTCTCGGCCCTCAATACAAACTGTACATGGTCCATAATATTCAGTCAAAGCCACTTCGACTCCTAGCGGAGAGAGAACTATCAAGCTTGGGTTCAAGTGCTTGATTGGTAACTCCATTCGCTTTTCAAAGGAAATAGAAATAAAGGAGTGCGTGGCTCCAGAGTCAAAGAGTACTCTGGCAGGTATACCAGTTACATTTACAATTCCTGAAATTTTTATTGTCCCTTAGTTCTACATGCTCACACACATAATGAAATAGTAAGCTAAATAGTAAGGGATAGAGTCATACCAGTGACCACATCAGGTGATGCGGCTACCGCTTCGGTAGTGACCGCAAATAATGTTCCTTGCTGGGGAGGTTGCTTCCTCGGTAGAGTGCAAGTCCTTGCAATATGACCTACTTACTGACAGTTGAAACATTTAATGTTCGGGTTGCGTCCAGCGAACTGGGGCACAGGTGGTGCCGTATTGTTCCTTACATGCACTGTAGCGGTCTGAGCCTTGTATGGGTGGAAAGGTCTATTGTTACCGCCACCCGAACTCTCAATAGTGGGTCTCTTCACTCCTCTGTTCTATGCAAAGAAGCTGTCCCTCTGATTGGATTCTATCACTCTCGCAACCTGTATAGCCTCATTATAAATTTTCTTGTCCAGACCCAATATATGCTCTCTGATGCCTCCACGCAGTCCCATGGTGAACCTACGTGTCTTGGTCTCTTCCTCTTGCATACTTGCCGGTGCGAAGAAAAATAGCTCCTCGTACCTTTGCTGGTAAGCATCCACAGTCGACTGAGACTGCTGTAGATTAAGGAACTCCCTCTCCATCTGATCCTGGAAACTCTTCAGAAAATATTTATCGAAGAAGGCAACCTTGAACGCTTCCCAATCTACCTGTGTATGCTTTGTCTCCAGATATGCCCTTGTAGAATTCCACCAAGCATTCGCATCTTCCTTCAGCATATGTGTGGCAAACAGGACCTTTTCATCCTCTGTACAAGTCATCAGTCAGAAATTCTTCTCCATTTCTGCAACCCACTGTGCTGGCCACAATGGTTTCCCGGTCTTACCTATGAATGAAGAAGGCTTCAACTTTAGGAATCTGTCCACCGCTCGACTCAGATCGTGCTGTCCCAGTGTATTCATTCCGTACCATGGTGGTGGATACGGGTAGGCTCCCTGATAAGCAGAAGATGACGGAAACTGGTGCGGTGGTGGTACATTCTGGGCTTGGCCCATCGGCCCTGTACTACCATGCATTGGCTGTGTATTATTATTCCCTCCAGACTCAGGCGTACCTTCTGTGGGAACAGGACCCGGTGGCCTGAACATCTTCAACATCTCGCTCAGGAATGCTTTCTGCTGAGCTTGCATCTGATAGACCAGATTTGTAACAATGGTCTCAGAATTCCTGTGAGGTGGGCCAGGAAAATTTGTCGGTACCCTTGGAACCTGTTCTTCCTCAACCTCGAGGCGCACCCTAGCTTGGTGATGCTTTCGGCCCCTACGACCGTTTCCGCCCACCATCTCAGACTATTCTGTTTGGATCTGAGAAGAAGACATAACACATGAGAATGAGAACAATAGTAGTGGTGTTAGTCTTGAACAATGTAAGGCGAAACAGTCGAAAAGTAGAATTTAAATCTACTAAATTCTTCAAAAAAAAATTTCATGATTTTTCTGGCTGTTTTATAGCTGACCGGTCGTAACATACCGGTCGCTACTCTGTAGAAAGTGGTGCGACCGGTATAATCGACCGGTCAGAATTTTCATTCTGACCGAGACATAGCGGTCGTAGCCCCTATGGGGTACCGGTCGACCGGTATGTCGACCAGTATGCCCAAAAAGGCTTTAAAAATCGCAAAAAGTGAGAAATTTTCTCACTTTTCCTTTCCTTCTCCTCTCCGGTGGCGATTCTCCTCTGGTTTCTGAGCTTCTACAGTCCGACCGATCACCCTTGGAGTGGTTTTCTTGCGATTCGGACTCGGCATATTGTCTCCAGGTAAGTCTCTTCTCTCTCTACCAAGTTTTTACAAATTTTTCATATCGTCTATACCTAGAATTTTTTATTTTTCTTTGATTGAGAGATTCTAACCGTAGGAACTCTTTTCCTTCGGCTTAGAAAGGGTTTAGGGACCCCTAAGAGCAAAATCCCTCAACCAATTTGAGGTTCCACCAAACGGTTTTCATAAAAATCGAATTTTTACACTTTTTAACCTAGGTTTTTAAAATATTTGAAATTTTCTTGATTTTTCTTAATTTTCCAAAATTTCTTGTTGAAATTGCATGGGATTGGTTTGTTGAAGAGCGCGGGGTTTACGTAAGTCCTCCTCCCCATGTTTTTGGGTGAGTTCGAGGCTTTTTTCCAATTTACTATCGTTATGCTGCCAAAATTTCGACAATTTCTAACCTTTTTCTTCTCGTTTTCTTTTGTTTTGCAGTTTAAATGGCTCCTCGACGTGCTCTTGGCAAGCGTCCTCATGGATCGAGCGTGCGCGCTCCTCAGCCACCAGCTCCATAGCTCGATGAACTGTGGTTTCGTTCTGAGGCTGCACAAGCCCGTTTCCCATGGTTTGATAACAAGAACATTGAATCTGGACGGCGAGTTAACTTGGAACAGTTGGACAGGTTCGATGTGTGAGCAGCTTTTGACAGGCTTGGGTGGGTGCCTGTCATCTCCTACACAGAGACCACTCGTCCCAACCTGGTTAAGCATTTCTATGCTAACCTAGAGCTGCATGGGAATATCGACGATCCCAATCAGAATAGGGACTTACGCATCTCCAGTTTTGTCAAGGGCGTCCATATTTCCTTTAACACTCATCAGTTGGCCGACCTGTTAGGGGTTCCAAATGATGGAGATCTAGTGTATTGCCCTCCAAAAGTGAAGGGCTATCTTAGCGAGGACTTACAACGAGAGATAGCGGAGCAGATACTGAACCCTGAGGCTCCTATGAAGGCTGCTAGTCTGAAGCCCTTGGCTCGGGTTTACAGTCGCATCATCCAGCACAACATTGTGCCTCAGAGCGGCCACTACAGTGAGTTATCTCAGCTCACTCAGTACATCACTTACTGCGTCTGCACAGGGGAGCGGGTCTCTCTCCCTTACCTCGTCATCCGCACCATGCATCAGGCGACCCTGGCCGATCAGGCCAGTAACCTTCCATATGATCATCTCATGACATCCCTTCTGTGCCGCCTAGGAGTGAGCATGAGAGGCGAGGTGGCTGTTGAGGACACCATGACCGCCGACATCGATTGGGATGCCATTCTGAGGATGCGGGATAATCTGCCTGTTAGCGATGACGAGTTGGAGGCTCACCCTCGCCACTCAGGAGGGTAGCAGCCACAGCAGCAGCAACAGCAGCAGCCAATGCGACATATGCAGCAGAGGCTGAGAGTGATGATGAAGATGATAGGGCAGAGGGTGTACCAGCGCCAGCTCCATAGCCTACACCTGCAGCACCACCATCTACATATACAGCTGGACCATCTCATCCCCCCCCAGACCCGGTGTTGAGCATGTTCACAGAGATCAGGGACACCCAGAGGGTCATCCTAGAGTCTCAGCAAGAGATGGGTCAGGAGTTGGGACGTCTGGCTCGTAGCCTACGGGCGACACAGGACCAGGTACACTGGCTTAGGGTCGCTTACGAGCGAGATTATGACATAGCGGACCCTATTCCTCCTAGGCCCCCTACCCCCATGATTGTCCCTTTTATTTTCTTCTCTTTTGACTGTTTATATAACAGGGTAACTGTCCAGTTTGTGGACTGAACCCTGTAGCACTATTTCATTTGATACTCTCTTTTTTTTTTTATTAATGAAAGTTTCTATGGTTCACCCTAGCTAGAGTATGTGCAAATGTTAAGTTCCATATTTAATATAGTACATTATGCTCTTTCTTAGTCCGTCTCAGGTATCAAACAATGCTTAGGGTGTGTTTGTATTAAGATTTTTAAATTTTCCTAACTCAGTTCATCGACTTAGTTAAGTGCAATATGGTCTGTTGGACAGAGCCCGAGAGCTCTGATACCAAGTTGTCACACCCTAATTCTGATCCAACCAGAATGGTGTGAGTGAACCGTCATTGAACCAACGGTTCATACCAGGATCTCGAATAGACCGTGTCCACTCATACAAACCATTGCACATAACCACAATCAGAATATAAATAGTACAGTGGAAGTCTTTAAATAAAATGAACTGAGAATCTATTGATAAATTTAAATAAAATATTCAATTATTCAAATTCAAACATAAAATATAATATCCTTACATCCACTTAATCCAAATGAAAATAACTGAAAATAAATAAAAATCAAATCAAAGGTACACGCAGAAAGGGCACTCGCATGAAGCGTCATGCTCATCCTCTCCTGCCTGTACACCCAGAGCAGCAACATCACCATACTCCGGAGCGTTCATATAGTCATCCACCGTATAACCTGCATCAACATCTAAAAATAATGTATATACAAAGGGTGAGCTCACAACTTAGCTCAGTAAGACAATCAGACAGTTTCACAATATTATGCATGAGTAACAATCATTTTATGTTGTGGTCTGGTTTAAGTTTGCAATGTGCTATAGAAAGGTTTGGTGGCCCCCGCACCTCTATACACGAGTGTGTGGCACCTCATGGATCACACCCCGGTTGGTCCACATGCACCCATCATGGAATAGAGATAGAGCAAAGATATCCCCGTACCTCCCCTGATGCTCTATCCATACCAGTACCTAAGCCCCTACTGGCCAGGGCTTGCAAACTGGGCTCGCAACTAACCAATCCTATATGTCATCAATGTATGCTCTATCCCAGCACAACCATCTACGGCATAGAGATAGAGCTAAGGCATCCCCGTACCTCCCCTGATACCCTATCCGCAACTAATCCACTAGGATAGAATAGTACCCAGGAAGACCCTATCCCAACATGACTCCCTACGGCATAGAGATAGAGCTAAAGCATCATGGACAAGCCAACGTCGACCTCGGAGACCACAGTGCCACATCACCATGGCCAGGCCAGCATCAACATCGGAGACCACCGTACCACGAACTTCCCCTGATGCCCCACCCGTACCAAGCATGTTAAAATAGAATACTACGAAAGGTGCCAGTGTGAGGAATGATCCCAGGCTCATGCCCCACTCCACACACCAACGAAAACAATTACATGCCTAACAATCACGTCCTATCATGCATGAACAATAATAATAACTGAAAGTAAAGGATGGCATGTGAATATGCACAAACATCACATCATATATATTCAGGTGATTAACAAAGATTTATTGTCCATTAATTATTAGGTTTAGGTCAGATTCCCTTACCTGACGCTCGTTTGATAGCTTGCTCCATGTCGCAAGATCCAAACGTGCTATGACAAAGTCCTACATAATATTAGGGTTTCATTATAATAGTTTCTTAGGGTTTCACGTTGGTTGGAAAACCAACGAGGTTACAAAAATACACTCACAGAGCTGACCGGTGGCATGTACCGATCGCAGCTCTGTGGGGAAGACTGGCGACCGGTATGGTCAGCCGGTCCCCACAGACCAGCCCCCCGGAAGGTACCGGTGGCAACATACCGGCCACATAGTGTGCAACTGGTATAGTCGACCGGTATGTCTCCGGAAGACCATACTTGGGTTTTTCGACTGCCGTCGATCAATCTCTATGGATTTCCAGGGTTTCTCCTATCCATTCTAAGTCTGAGCTTTGAGTTAGAGTTATCTCCAACTCATTCAAGTCTAGTTTCGATGAATATCATCTCAGAACTTGAATCTAGGGTTTAACGGCAAATTTAGGGTTTTAAGGTCCAATTAGGGTTTTAGATCAATACCTACTTTGCATGGTATTGATCCACCCTTATAACTATCCTAGAGTCATAGGGTAAGAAGAGTGGTTAAAACTGTAAGACCCGTGTCAAAATAACCCGGTCTTACCACCTTGAACCAAGTTTACCCATCATGGTCGAGTCAAGTGGACCAAGGGCATGATGGAGATCGAGATCCCAGGTATAAAATCGACCCAAAAACACTTAATTTTAGGGAAGGGTCGCATACCCAGCCAAGTAGGGTCGGACCTCCCAAAACAGAATGTCAGACCCTCCGATTTGAAGGGAGGGTCGGACAGCTTAAGACCCTAGGGTCGACGGGATCATCGACCCTCGGTTTCTGACGAATATAGAAATTAGGAAATTTTCTAATTTTCGATTGGGATTCTTTCCAAATCTCAATGGGACTTATTTAGGATGTTCCTAGTCTATTTAAAGGACGTCCCTAAGCCACTTTCACTCCTTTCACAATCCTAATTGAATTGAGAGAAAGAGAGAAGAAGGAAGAGAGGAAGAAAGGAGACAAGGAGGAAGACTTAGCAAAAAGGAGAAGAAATTCTAAAGAAAAGTAATCTTCTCAGGTATGGATACTAATCCCATGAGTTTCTACAGACCTTAGATTAGATATGGTTGAGTGTAGGATTTCGGAGAAACTCAAACCATCCATCCATGGTTAGGTTTTCATGGAAAACCATAGGAGGATGCACGAAAACTATTTATATGGATTATACATGGTTCTAGACCATGGAATGACTGTTGAATGAATTTAGGAAGTAAGCCATAGGACCCCAAACACGAAGAATGGATTTAAAAGTGGAAATTAGACCAGAGTGCATCGAGGGTCGCACCGAGGGTCGATAGACCATCCGACCCTAGGTGTTTCTGACCATCGACCCTCAGCATTCGGAAAGTTCAGAATGGAGGGAGGGTCGATAGACCCATCGACCCTTGCATCGACCCTAGCATCGGCCCTCAGTTGACAGAATGGTTTTAAATTCTGAATTAATTCTAATTAAATTCTATCGACTTGGTTAGGTTTGCTAGCAATATAATAATGTTATAACGGTGATTCTAAAGCTTGGAAAAGTATCTTTTAGCAAACTAAGGTGAGGAACCTTAACCCCAAACTAAATTGGTTAATAATAAACTATTTTTAATTTCTTGAGTCCTATGCTATGTTTGATTCTATGCGAATATGTTGTAATGTGCATACAGCATGCCATCCAATATTTCTATTACTTGTTCATGCATATTTACTTTATTGTTTATAACATGATGATGATGATGATGATGATAGGAATAGGCATGTGCTTGTATGTGTGTGGTTGATGTACTTGATGCGAGCGAGTATCAGGGGAGGTGTGATGAGAACGTCAATAAACGTTAACCTTTGGCGGGTCTCAGCACTTTAGCTCTATCTCTAACTCAAGTCTTGTGCATTGACATCGTCGTATCGCCATTACCTTAGCGGAACTATTATGTCGTAGAGTATCAGGGGAGGTGGTCTCGGTCCTTGTAGTCTCTGACTCTACCGGGGGCCTTAGCTCTATCTCTATGGGCATTCTGAGGGATGCTGGGGTGAGGCCTTGGATACACTGTTTGGCATTAGGATTGGTTAGTAGCGAGCCCAGTTTGCAAGCCCTCGCTAACAGGGGCTTACGTGTTGGTATAGCATTATATAGCAATAAACGTTAACCTTTGTTGTATAATGTTATGGTAGGGTGGATGGGGACGACGATAAACGTTAACCTTCGGGCGGGCTTCCACACCCTGTGTATAGAGGCGGTGTCAATAAACGTTAACCTTTGACCACCCAACCTTTCTATTGCACATTATAAACTATAAACCAGACCAAAGATATAAATTGACTTTTTGCATGCATATGTATTGTTGCATTATTTTGGCTACTCACTGAGCCGTGTTGTGTGCTCACCCCTCGACGTCGAATATTTTTAGTTAATGATGCAGGTTATACAGTCGAAGATTATATGAACGCGTCTACATACGGGAATGTAGCAGCCATGGACGTTGGAGCTGAAGATGATACACACGACTCCTCTTGCGAGTGCAACTCGTGTGTATTCGATTAGATGTTTTATAGATTTCTTTATTGGATTTATAAGACATGTATTTGGTACTTAAATATTTATGTCTCAGTTAAACATCGAATAATTTGCTATTATTTATGGATATCATTCTAGTTCTCAGTTCATTTATTTATGAGATTTCCGCTATTGTGTATTACTCTGATTATGATTGTGGGTGTGTGTAAAGTTTGGATAACGCGGGGATGGTCTATTAGAGATCCTGGTTGAACCATTGGTTATTTAGCGGTTCATCACACCATTCTGAACAGTGTGGAATTGGGGTGTGACAACTTGGTATCAGAGCTTCTCAGGCTTTGCCCGCCGAACTTACACGCATTCAAGACCATTGTGAACTGAGATAGGATAAATTAAAAGCTTTAATACAAACACACTGTAAGCACAAGTGATGATTGAAACCGAATTAAAAAGAGAATAATGCATCTATTAAAAGGGAAAACCAGTTATATACAATGAGTGAAAGAAACAAAACGTATATACATCGCTAAAGCAGAGTACAGTCCACAACCCGGACAGTTACTCTGTAGTACAAGAAAAGTAAAAGTACAATCAGGAAGTTGGAGGCGAAGGAGGAGGCGGTGCCTCACGGTCTCTGTCATAGTCCTCGGCATAGACCCTAGTCAACCATGCCACCTGGGTCTGAGTCACCTGCAGACTAGCTGTGAGATCAGCCACCCTCTGATCAGTCCGGCGCTGGGCGTCTAGGAGCTCCCCTATCCTCAGATCCGATGCGCGCTGAGCCTCTCTAATCTCGTGAAACATACTCAGCACGTCATCAGCTGGTGGGCGTGAAGGACCAGCACCATGAGAAGGACTGGTCTCCGGTACCGAAGCCGCCGCAGCAGAAGTACCAGCCCTATCCGCATGCGTGGGTGATGGCGGTGGTATCGCATCGACATCCATATACAAGCGATCATCATCGTCGACCGGATCCCCACGAGCCCTAGCAGCAGCCTCAACATCAGCCATCTCAACCCGAGTGTGAGGGCGCACCATCGCGTTCCTCTCCTCATCACTAACCTCCGCATCTCGCAGCCCCATCTTGCAGATAGCCTCCCAATCTAGAGGCGACGAGAAGGTCTTCTCCTGAATCTTCTCATCCACCAGATCCACCCCCAGACGGGTCAGTAACACTGTAATCATGCGTCCATAGGGTAGATTACCCCTATGACCGGACAATGTGGCACTAATCATCATCCGCATGATGATGTAAGGAAGGCAGACCGGCTGGCGAGTGCAGATGCAGTAGATCAAGAACTGGGTCAGCTGAGACACCCTCTCATAATGCCCACTCTGCGGGATCAGATTATGCTGGATAATCTTACAGAAAACCCGTGGAGCTGGACGCAAGTAGCAAGCCCTCATCTGCCATCTATCGGGACGGAGCAACTGGTTGTCGATCTCTGCCCTCATCTCCATCTCAACAAACTGTGGCTCTCCCGGCGCACAGTACACCATAGGGCCATCATAGGCAATGCCCAACAGATCGGCCAGCTGCCGATAATCAAAGGAGATGTGCACCCCCTTGACGTAGCTAGTGATGCGCAACTCCTGACCGTGTTCAACATCATTGTAATTCCCCACCACCTGGAGATTACAATAGAACTGGCGCACCAAATCTGGACACGTACACGCATCGTATGTGATGACAGGAAGCCACCCCATATCACCGAATGCTCCCTCTACATTGAACAAGGCTAGCTCAACCAAGTTCACCATGCGACCCCCTTCAACCTTCTTACGGGCATAGTCCGCATACTGTACCTCGGCTTCATTCGAACGGAAGCGAAGTGGATCGCGCAATCTTGGCACTTTGGTACGGGCCATAGTATCTGCAAAATAAGAAAGAGAAAGGAAACAAGGAGTTAATAGGATAAAAATCCAAAAAAAAAAATTAAAATAGAGCCCCATTCCTCACCATATAAGTGGGCATAAGAACTTACGTAAGTTAAAACATATCCTACAATCCACCTACAGTAGGAAATTTTAACTGATGATGTCCAATTTGAAGAAATTCAAGAAAAATCGAAAATGTCGACAAATTAGGGCAAAAAGAGAAATTCTAAGTTTCTCGATAACCAACCGATGAAACTCAAAAATTTTTGAGGGCTTTCGTTCCTCAAGACCCCAATAACAAAAGCCCCCAATAAAAATCGAATTTTTACGATTGGAAAAAGTTTAATTTGGAAAATACGAGTTAAATGAGCAAAAACCTAGAAAAGAAAACCTAAAAACAGGTAAAGTTGGGAAAGTATACCTGTAGGGATGACGTGGACGTCGAAACCCGGAGTTAAACCGACCAAGAACAGTGGAGTAGCACTGTAGCAACTCAGAGAGTGGAGGCGAGTCGAAACGGAGGAGGAATAGTGAGAAATGACCCAGAATCAGATCTTAAAAATCTGATTTTTGGTCCGAGGGTCGGACAATTCGACTGACACCATCGACCCTCGGATCGACCCTCCCATCGACCCTCGGCTCTCGGGAATCTGACAGAAAATCGAGGGTCGGACTGAGGGTCGGACACCCATCGACCCTCGCATCGACCCTCAGCTCTCGGGAAGAACAGATCATTCCCAGGGTCGAATACCCAAGGTCGGATATACCAGCGACCCTCACCATCGACCCTACATAGAAAAGACAGTATTTATTTCAGGATGAATTGGAGATTTTGAATTTTATATCGGTTAGCGTGCCTAAATGAAGTATAAATGATTTCTCACTGATTTTGATGATTTTCAGGCACCAACCATCTCAAAAGAAATATGTCTGGACGTAGAGTTACCCGACAGACCCGAAATACAGTCCCACCACCACCACCAGTGGAGGAGACTAGTCAAGAGAATAACCATGCACAGGGTAATCCAGAACCAGCAGGCCCTACAAATTTGCCACCTCCACCACCGGAGCTTGCAAATGTGGTTATGAATCTGGCACAACAGCTACAACAAATGCAACACGCACAAGCTCAAATGCAGGTTGCGATGGGAGTTATGTTTCAAGCCACTCAGGCTGCAACCATGCACATTGGGCAAGCTAGTGCAGCACCAGTGGGTAATCACCCAGCTCAACAGACACCTCAACAACCGGCTGCACCAATTCCAGTGCAAGTCCCAGAAGCAGCCCAAGGGAACTATCAGTATCCACCCCCTATGTTTGGGGCATACCAAAATCAACTGGATCACTCCCGACTAGTGGAGAGATTTTTGAAAATGAAACCGAGAGAAGTCAATGGCAAGCCGTCTGACCCACTGTGGCCAGCACACTGGATAGACAAAATGGAAAGGAACTTCCTTATGATGACTATTACCGAGGAAGAGAAAGTACTATGCGCCACCTTCATGCTCAAAGGCGACGCACACCATTGGTGGAAATCTACGAAGACGTACTTATTGACCAAGCACGCCCTACTGACATGGGCTATATATAAAGAAGCATTCTTCGAGAAGTATTTCCCAAGAAGCTTCAGAGATTCAATGGAGAAAGAGTTCTTGAGTCTGTACCAGGGGCAGATGTCCGTAGACTCATATCAACAGCGTTATGAAGAACTGTTTTTCTTCGCACTGGCTAGCATGCAAGAAGAAGATACAAAAACCCGTAGGTTTGTCGCGGGACTAAGAGGAAGCATAAGAGAAAATGTTTTGGGCTTAGAGAAGAAAATCTACAACGAAGCTGTCCAGATTGCTCGAGTGATTGAATCGAGCCAGAAGGAGAGTTATTTCCCCCAGAACATAGGCATCAAGAGACCAGCCGGAAACTCTTATAATGGAGGCAATAATAGGACGTATAAACCTTTTCATCCTCAGAATTTTGCCACTGCACCAAAGCCTACTTCCGCAGCTCAACCACAACAAAAGCCAAATTCTGAAGCCCCGAAGTGTTATAACTGCAACCAACCAGGGCATATGGCAAGAGAATGTCCAAAACCCAAGAAGCAGTTACATCAAGGACGGGTATATGCTGTTACATCAGAGGATGCAGCCGCATCGCCCGATGTGGTCACAGGTATGACCGAAACTTTTAAGATTATAATTTCATTGATTGAGCATGTAGACTAAGTAAAAACGGATCACAGGTATAGTACCTATCAATGGCGTACCAGCCAGAGTACTCTTTGATTCAAGAGCTACGCATTCATTTATATCTGTGTCGTTTGGAAAGAGACCAATTTACCCATTAAAACATTAGACTACAAATTACTTGTACGGTCACCGATGGGATTGGAAGTGGAATTAGAGAAAGGTTATGGACCATGTCCAGTTCTCATTGGCGAGAAAACCTTGGATGCAACTTTAATACAACTTGAGATGGCAGACTTCGATGTCATCTTGGGAATGGACTGGTTAGCTCGGCATTCAGCAAACCTATTATGCGCCGAGAAGAAGCTAACGTTCAAAGACAAAGAAGGAGCAGAATTTAGTTTCTCAGGAACCAAACTTCCCAGGAGACGCAAGCTCATACTCTCAGCATTAAAGGCTAAGAAGTGCCTTGAAAAGGGAGCGGTCGGATATCTAGTATCAGTGGTCGACCTAACCAAGGACGTGCCACGAATGGAAGATATTGACGTCGTGCGAGATTTTCCTGATGTATTTTCGGAGGAACTACCCGGATTACCACCCGACCGGGCTACGGAGTTTGTAATAGACCTGATACCTGGAGCCGCACCGGTATCAAAAGCACCTTATAGAATGGCTCCTACTGAATTGAAGGAATTAAAAGTACAATTACAAGAATTGCTGGATAAGGGTTATATTAGACCCAGTATATCTCCATGGGGAGCACTGGTGTTGTTCGTAAAGAAGAAGGATGGTAGTGTTCGATTATGTATCGACTATCGAGAGTTGAATAAGCTGGCAATCAAGAATCGATACCCACTACCCAGGATCGATGACTTGTTCGATCAGTTACAAGGAGCGAAGGTATTTTCAAAGATCGATCTTCGATCAGGCTATCATCAACTGAAGATTAAAGAAGGTGACATTCCGAAGACAGCTTTCAGGACAAGATACGGACATTATGAGTTCTTAGTGATGTCCTTCGGATTAACTAATGCACCGGCAACATTCATGGAACTTATGAACCGGGTTTTCCACGATATGTTGGATACGTCGGTTATAGTATTTATTGATGACATATTGGTGTACTCCAGAGACAAGGAAACCCATGTCAAGAACCTAAACGCAGCCCTACAGCGTTTAAGGAAAGAGAAGTTATACGCCAAATTTTCGAAGTGTGAGTTTTGGCTAAGTGAAGTTGCCTTTCTAGGCCATGTAGTATCCGCTGAAGGAATCAAAGTGGACCCCAGTAAGATCGAGGCTATCGTAAAGTGGGAAGCACCAAAGAGTGTTTCAGAAATTAAAAGTTTTCTGGGTCTAGCTGGATATTATCGGAGATTCGTAGAAGACTATTCTCGGATTGCCGTACCTCTCACCAGTTTGACCAAGAAAGGAGAAAAATTTGTATGGACGGATAAGTGAGAAAAGAGTTTTCAAACACTGAAGACCAGATTGATATCCGCCCCAATTTTGACCATTCTCGTTTCAGGACAGACATTTACCTTATACACTGATGCGTCGGGATTGGGACTAGGATGTGTGCTTATGCAAGGAGAGCAAGTAGTTGCGTATGCCTCGAGACAGTTGAAAGTACATGAGAAAAATTACCCCACTCATGATTTGGAGTTAGCGGCAGTAGTACATGCTGTCAAGATATGGAGACACTACCTATACGGAGAGAAATTTCAGATTAAGTCGGACCATAAAAGTCTTACTGTATCTATTTAATCAGAAGGAGTTGAATATGAGACAAAGAAGATGGCTGGAACTATTGAAAGACTATGATTGTGATATCCAATATCATCCGGGAAAAGCGAACGTGGTAGCGGATGCATTGAGCAGAAAAGCAATGATAAAATCTCAAGGAGAAGTTAGCATGACTCCAGCAATGTGTACCAACGGAATGGTGTTCAATCACGGCAACAAGAAATATGTGATAGATACAACAGATGGATCAGCCAACCAAGAGTTTATTCATCAGTTTTCGAATATGTTCGCGGCATTGAAGATTATACCGGATATAGTGGATGAAGTAAAGACAGCTATCAAAGCAGATCCTTATCTGAGAACGGTACAAGAAGATATTGAGAAAGGTAGGACTAACCCTGAGTTCACCTTGGATGACGAGAAGGTACTGAAATATAAAGGGAGAATATGTGTACCTGAAACAGAAAATATGGACATTAGACACCGACTGATGAAGGAAGCCCATACCACCATCTACTCGATACATCCTGGAAGCAGATGTAGCCAAGTTCGTGTCTCAATGCTTAAATTGTCAAAAGATAAAGGCGGAACGACAAAGACCCACAGGACTGTTACAACCATTACCGGAACCAGCATGGAAATGGGACTGCATCACAATGGACTTCGTCATAGGACTACCATTGACTCCTCGAGTAGTTGATGCAGTTTGGGTGATTGTAGACCGGTTGACAAAGACAGCTCGTTTCATACCTATACAACCTCAGTATACACTGGAAAGGTTAGCAAAGCTGTATGTGGATAACATTGTTCGCTTACACGGTGTACCAGAAAGCATTGTGTCGGATAGAGATCCACGATTTACTTCCAAATTTTGGAAAGGATTGCAAAAGGCTATGGGTACGAGATTGAAGTTTAGTACTGCATTCCACCCACAGACAGATGGACAGTCAGAACGTACAATCCAGATTCTAGAAGATATGCTACGAGCATGTGTGATTGATTTCGAAGGATCATGGGACGAGAAGTTACCATTGATCGAGTTCGCTTACAATAACAGCTATCAGGCTACTATACAGATGTCACCTTATGAAGCACTGTATGGCAGGAAGTGTCGAACCCCCTTGTTTTGGAATGAAGTTGGAGAACGTAGTATTGTTGGACCGGAATTTGTTGAAGAGACTTGTCGAGTGGTCGACATCATCAAGGAAAGAGTAAGAACAGCTCAGAACCGGCAGAAGCAATACGCAGATACTCGACGAAGAGATCTAGAGTTCGCCGTAGGTGATAAAGTATTTTTGAAAGTATCGCCTATGAGAGGATTGAAGAGGTTCGGACAGAAAGGAAAATTAAGTCCAAGATATGTCGGGCCATACGAAATTCTAGCTAAGTGTGGAAAAGTAGCTTATCAGTTAGCACTACCACCATCAATGTCAAGTGTGCACGACGTATTTCACATTTCTCTATTGAAGAAGTATGTCAAAGACCCAACGCATGTTTTGACAATGGATTTGCCGGAATTGACTGATGATTTGACATTCGAAGTAACACCAACAGAAATCACCAGTCGAAAGGTTCAACGTCTACGCAACAGAGATATCTACTATGTTAAGGTCACATGGAAAAGTAGAGACATGGAAGAAGTTACATGGGAAGAAGAGAATGCTATGCGAAAGCAATACCCTCACTTGTTTGATTTAGAAGGTACGTACAATTACGAGGACAAAATTTTTATAAGTTGGGAGGAGTTGTAAGACCCGTGTCAAACTAACCCGGTCTTACCACCTTGAACCAGGTTTACCCATCATGGTCGAGTCAAGTGGACCAAGGGCGTGATGGAGATCGAGATCCCAGGTATAAAATCGACCCAAAAACACTTAATTTTAGGGAAGGGTTGCATACCCAGCCAAGTAGGGTCGGACCTCCCAAAACAGAATGTCAGACCCTCAGATTTGAAGGGAGGGTCGGACAGCTTAAGACCCTAGGGTCGACGGGATCATCGACCCTCCCATCGACCCTCGGTTTCTGACGAATATAGAAATTAAGAAATTTCCTAACTTTCGATTGGGATTCTTTCCAAATCTCAATGGGACTTATTTAGGATGTTCCTAGTCTATTTAAAGGACGTCCCTAAGCCACTTTCACTCCTTTCATAACCCTAATTGAATTGAGAGAAAGAGAGAAGAAGGAAGAGAGGAAGAAAGGAGACAAGGAGGAAGACTTAGCAAAAAGGAGAAGAAATTCCAGAGAAAAGTAATCTTCTCAGGTATGGATACTAATCCCATGAGTTTCTACAGACCTTAGATTAGATATGGTTGAGTGTAGGATTTCGGAGAAACCCAAACCATCCATCCATGGTTAGGTTTTCACGGAAAATCATAGGAAGATGCACGAAAACTATTTAGATGGATTATACATGGTTCTAGACCATGGAATGACTGTTGAATGAATGTAGGAAGTAAGCCATAGGACCCCAAACATGAAGAATGGATTTAAAAGTGGAAATTGGACCAGAGTGCATCGAGGGTCGCACCGAGGGTCGATAGACCATCCGACCCTAGGTGTTTCTGACCATCGACCCTCAGCATTCGGGAAGTTCAGAATGGAGGGAGGGTCGATAGACCCATCGACCCTAGCATCGACCCTCAGTTGACAGAATGGTTTTAAATTCTGAATTAATTCTAATTAAATTCTATTGACTTGGTTAGGTTTGCTAGCAATATAATAACGTTATAACGGTGATTCTAAAGCTTCAAAAAGTATCTTTTAGCAAGCTAAGGTGAGGAACCTTAACCCCAAACTAAATTGGTTAATAATAAACTGTTTTTAATTTCTTGAGTCCTATGCTATGTTTGATTCTATGCGAATATATTGTAATGTGCATACAACATTCCATCCAATATTTCTATTACTTGTTCATGCATATTTACTTTATTGTTTATAACATGATGATGATGATGATGATAGGAATAGGCATGTGCTTGTATGTGTGTGGTTGATGTACTTGATGCGAGCGAGTATCAGGGGAGGTGTGATGAGAACGTCAATAAACGTTAACCTTTGGCGGGTCTCAGCACTTTAGCTCTATCTCTAACTCAAGTCTTGTGCATTGACATCGTCGTATCGCCATTACCTTAGCAGAACTATTATGTCGTAGAGTATCAGGGGAGGTGGTCTCGGTCCTTGTAGTCTCTGACTCTACCGGGGGGCCTTAGCTCTATCTCTATGGGCATTCTGAGGGATGCTGGGGTGAGGCCTTGGATACATTGTTTGGCATTAGGATTGGTTAGTAGCGAGCCCAGTTTGCAAGCCCTCGCTAACAGGGGCTTACGTGTTGGTATAGCATTATATAGCAATAAACGTTAACCTTTGTTGTATAATGTTATGGTAGGGTGGATGGGGACGACGATAAACGTTAACCTTCGGGCGGGCTTCCACACACTGTGTATAGAGGCGGTGTCAATAAACATTAACCTTTGACCACCCAACCTTTCTATTGCACATTGCAAACTATAAACCAGACCAAAGATATAAATTGACTTTTTTGCATGCATATGTATTGTTGCATTATTTTGGCTACTCACTGAGCCGTGTTGTGTGCTCACCCCTCGACGTCGAATATTTTTAGTTGATGATGCAGGTTATACAATCGAAGATTATATGAACGCGTCTACATACGGGATTGTAACAGCCATGGACGCTGGAGCTGAAGATGATACACACGACTCCTCTTGCGAGTGCAACTCGTGTGTATTCGATTAGATGTTTTATAGATTTCTTTATTGAATTTATAAGACATATATTTGGTACTTAAATATTTATGTCTCAATTAAACATCAAATAATTTGCTATTATTTATGGATATCATTCTAGTTCTCAGTTCATTTATTTATGAGATTTCCGCTATTGTGTATTACTCTGATTATGATTGTGGGTGTGTGTAAAGTTTGGATAACGCGGGGATGGTCTATTAGAGATCCTGGTTGAACCGTTGGTTATTTAGCGGTTCATCACACCATTCTGAACAGTGTGGAATTGGGGTGTGACAAAAACACTTACCGTTGACTGGCGTAACGTGAGCGTCGTCGAATGGTAATGGCGGTACTTCCTTCTTCCTCCTAGCTCCTTCTCCTTTCCAACCTCCTTCTCCACTCTAGGGTTTGTAAGAGATAATGGAAAGGATTTGAGGAGGTCTAAGAGTGTTTATATAGGCTAGAATTAGGGTTTAGTAACCCTATTAGGATTAGAAAGGTTCAGGCATTAGGGTTTAGGAAAGTGGGACCCACAGAGATCCAATTCCGGATCTCCGTAGTCAGCTGCCAGAGCTGATCGATCGACCAGTACCAAGACCGGTATCATCGACCGGTCAACATAAAATAATGATTATTTGACTGTCTTTGATCCGATTTCGTACCTGTTTGTCATCCGCTCGTCCTGTCTGGCTCGGTGATGATCGAAAGACCTGCTACAATATAAAACCAAGGTTTAGACCGGGTTTACGGAGTGCGGGTCTTACAGCTCCAGCCTGGTTAGAAGATGCAGAAAGGTAACGAGCTCATTAGAAGACTGAAAAAGAGTCTATTGGTGCAGAATCAATACCTCAATAAAGTTGGCCTGGCCAGAATTGCCATGATGACGACCACAACCACAGCCACGACCATGACCACGACCGCCATCAGAACCATTAGAAGGATGTCCACGAGTTTCCAGCAATATTCCCGGGTATGACGTTTTTTACCACAATAGTCGCACCTCACATGGACCTTGATGGAAGAGCCACCAAACCGTAGGGTATCACTAGGAGGTGGAGCACTAGAAACAAGCGTAGATCGCTCTGGAAGGTCTGGAATAGGCTGTGGAAGCATAATCACAGAGTGGCTGTCCTCAAGCTGAATCATGGCATAGGACTGCTCCAGAGTAAGGAAGGGGTCACAACTAAGAACATGAACCAAGAGCCGATCATATTCAATATTCAGTCCTGCTAAAAAATCATAAACTCTGATCTTGTCTTCCCGTTTCTTGAATTTGGAAACATCAATGGCTGAAGTGGGTTGGAACTCTTCATAAAAATCTAGGGCCTACTATAGAGAGCGTAGCTCAGAGTATATTGTGACAGAGTGAGCTCTTTTTGCTTCAGCTCATGCACCTTCTTACAGAGTTCGAAGACTTGAGCATCATTCCCAACTTGGGAATAAGTGTCTTGGGCAGCCTTCCAAATTTTTGCAACAAAATCTAGAAGGAGATATCCTCGATCTATCTAGTGCTGCATGGAATTGACAAGAAAAACCATAACAAGGGAGTTTTCACAATCCCATTTATCAAGAGCAATACCTACTATAAAAGGCTTTGTCGTAGTTCAAGTCAAATACTCATAACAACCACAAGACTTAATAGAAAGGCAGCAGGAGCGTGACCACATCAAATAATTGGTACCCTCGAGCTTAATAGAGAAAACAACGAAAGAAGGAAAATTGATGCCACGAAAATTATCAGGAATCGATCCTTCTATCCAAGTAGACACAGTTAATACATCAAACATGATAAAGCTCACAAAGAGGAGCAACCGGGTAAGAGGAGGAAAAAAACGATACCAAAAATCTCTCAGTGGATTTAGAGAGGGACCAGAGAGGATGGCCGTAGTAGATTCAAACCAAGAGAGAGAGAGAGAGAGAGAGAGAGAGAGAGAGAGAGACACTTGCAAGTAGGTGGATGGAGGCATTGAAATCAAGGAGAGGGGAATCTCGATTTTAATGTTTCAAAATCTTTGCTTTGATACTATCTTGAATTGATGTAATGTCTTGTGTCTAATGGGACACAAGCCACTTTATTTATAATATGTATAAGAACAATCTTGAATGGGTACAAAGACTAAAAAAACCTTATGAGACAATTCTACCCTTGTACCCATATTAGAACAGTCTCCACTGAACGTAGACAGCATCCAATTGGAGGGAACAACCAAGAACTAACCAAGAGCCAGTTGAAGGAGCTGACAAGAATTCTGCTACATAATGGCCAGCAAAAAAATCCCTAAAGACAGCTGACCAGAAACTAGACTCCCATATTGTAAGACCCGCACTCTGAAAACCCGGTCTAAACCTTGGTTTTGTGTCATGACAGGTCTTCCGATCATCACCGGGCCAGACGGGGCAAGTGGATAACAAATATGTACAAAATCGGACCGAAATACCTGATTTTAGGTATACCGGTCGATGGTACCGGTCTTGGTACCGGTCGACCGGTATGGCCTGCGCAGCTATGTGCGGGAATCTGGAAATTGGTCTCTACGGGTCCCGCTTTCCTGATTTCGAATCCTAGAAGTTTCCTAATCCTAGTAGGGTTACTAAACCCTATTTCTAGCCTATAAATACACCCTTAAGCCTCCTCAAATCCTTTCCATTGTCTCTCACAAACCCTAGAGAAGAGAAAGAGGTGGAAAAGGAAAAGGAGCTAGGAGGAAGAAGAAGGAGCCGCCATTACCGTTCGACGAAGCTCTCCTTACGCCAGTCAACGGTAAGTGCTTGAATCCATCTTCTTATCCTATGTTAGTTGTGTGGGTGGATCAATACCATGCAAAGTAGGTATTGATCTAAAACCCTAAATTGGCCAATAAACCCTAAGTTGTCGTCAAACCCTAGATTTGAGTTTCAAGATGATATTCATCGAAATGAGACTTGAATGAGTTGGGGATAACTCTAACTCAAAGCCTAGACTTAGTATGGATAGGAGAAACCCTGAAAATCCATGGAGGGTGATCGTCGGCAGTCGAAAAACCCATGTATGGTCTTCCGGAGACATACCGGTTGACTATACCGGTTGCATATAGTGCGACCAGTATGTTGCGACCGCTACCTCTCAGGAGGTTATCTGTGGGGACCGGCTGACCATACCGGTCGTCAGTCTTTCCCACAGAGCTGTGACCGGTATATACCACCGGTCAGCTCTGTGAGGGTATTTTGTAACCCTGTTGGTTTCCGATCAACATGAGACTCTAAGAATGTTATTTTAATGAAACCCTAATGATATTGTAGGACTTTGTGACATATCGTTTGGACCTTGCGACGTGGAGCAAGTTATCGAACGAGCGTCAGGTAAGGGAATCTGACCTAAACCTAATAATTAATGGACAGTAAATTATTGTTAATCACCTGATTACATGAGATGTGTTGTTTGTGCATATTCACATGCCATCCTTTACTTTCAGTTATTATTACTGTTCATGCATTGATAGGATGTGATTGTTAGGCATGTGATTGTTTTCGTTAGTGTGTGGAGTGGGGCATGGGCCTGGGATCGCTCTTCACATTAGCACCTTTTGTAGTATTCTGTCTTAACATGCTTGGTACGGGTGGGGTATCAGGGGAAGGTCGTGGTACGATGGTCTCCGATATTGATGTTGTCCTGGCCATTGTTATGTGGTACTGTGGATTTTGAGTCGACACTGGCTTGTCCACGATGCTTTAGCTCTATCTCTATGCCGTAGGGAGTTATGTTGGGATAGGGTCTACCTGCGTTATGTATCTATCCTAGTGGGTTAGTTGCGGATAGGGCATCAAGGGAGGTGTGGGAATGCCTTAGCTCTATCTCTATGCCGTAGACGGCTGTGCTGGGATAGAGCATACATTGATGACATATAGGATTGGTTAGTTGCGAGCCCAGTTTGCGAGCCTTGGCCAGTAGGGGCTTAGGTACTGGTATGGGTAGAGTATCAGGGGAGGTACGTGGGTATCTTAGCTCTATCTCTATTCCATGATGGGTGCATGTGGGCCAATGGGGGTGTGATTCATGATGTGCCACACACTCGTGTATAGAGGTGCGGGGGGCACCAAACCTTTCTATAGCACATTGCAAACTTAAAACCAGACCACAGCATAAAATTGATTGTTACTCATGCATAATATTGTGAAACTGTCTGATTGTCTTACTGAGCTGTGTTGTGAGCTCACCCTTTGTACGTACATTGTTTTTAGATGTTGATGCAGGTTACACTGTGGACGACTATGTTAACGCTCCGGCGTACGGTGGTGTGGCTGCTCTGGATGTACAAGCAGGGGAGGACGAGCATGATGCTTCATGCGAGTGCCCTTTCTGTGTGTACTTGTGATGGATTTTTATTTAGTCGTTTCAGTTATTTTCGTTTGATATTAAAGGGATGTAAAAGATATTTATTTTATGTGTTTGAATTTGGATAATGGGATATTTATTTAAATTATCAATAGATACTCAGTTCATTCTATTTAAAATCTTCCGCTGTGTAATTATATTCTGATTGTGGTTATGTGTAATGGTTTGTATGGGTGGACACGGCCTATTCGAGATCCTGGTGTGAACCGTTGGTTCAATGACGGTTCACTCACACCATTCTGGTTGGATCAGAATTGGGGTGTGACAACTTGGTATCAGAGCTCTCGGGCTCTGTCTACAGACCATATTACACTTAACTGTGTCGGTGAACTGAGTTAGGAAATATTAAAATTTTTTAATACAAACACACCCTAAGCATTGTTTGATATCTGAGACTGATTAATAAAGAGAATAATGTACTATTTTAAATATGAAACTTAACATGTGCACACACACTAGCTAGGAAAAACCATGAAAATTTCCATTAATTAAGAAAAATTGTAGCAAATGATATAGTACTACAGGGTACGGTCCATAAACCAGACAGTTACTCTGTTATATGTAAAACAGTCATGAGTAAGTGAAAGAAAATCATGGGGTAGGGGGCCTAGGAGGTATGGGGTCCGCTATATCATAGTCTCGCTCGTTAGCGACCCTGAGCCAGTGCACCTGATCCTGTATGACTTGGAGGCTGCGAGTCAACTGTGCTAAGTCACGGCTCATCTCCCGCTAAGCGTCCCTGAGCTCCATAAACATACCTACCCATCACTGAGTCGGGAGGAGGCTGAGATGGTCCAGCTGTAGGGACAGATGGTGGTGGTGCAAGTGCAGGCTGTGGGGCAGGCACTGGTGCTTCCCCAGCCATATCGTCATCATCGTCATCACCCATCTCTGCCGCATAGGCCGCATTGGCCACGGCTGCTGCTATTGCTGCCGCTGCTACTCTCCCAAGTGGACGAGGGCGAGCCTCCAACTCGTCGTTAGTAACTGGCAGATCGACCATCTGCATCCTCTGAATAGCATCCCAGTCGATGTCGGATGTCATGGTGTCCTCAACGGATACCTCACCTCTCATGCTCACGCCCAGACGGCGAAGAAGGAAAGTGACGAGACGGCCATATGGAAGGTTACTGGCCCGATCGGCCACGGCCACGCGATGCATAGTCCAGATGATGAGATAGGGAAGTGAGATCCGCTCCCCTGTGCAGACACAATAAGTGACGTACTGGGTGAGCTGGGACAACTCACTGTAGTGGCCGCTCTGTGGCACTATGTTGTGTTGAATAATGCGACTATATACCCGAGGTATAGGTCTCAGGCTAGCCGCCTTCATAGGGGCTCCAGGGTTTAAGATCTAATGCGCTATCTCTCGGCACAAATCGTCAGTCAAATAACCTTTCGCCTTGGGGGCGCAGTATACCAAATCTCCATCGTTGGAAATCCCAAGAAGATCAGCCAACTGATGGGTGTTAAATGAAATATGTACACCCCGGACGTAGCTGGTGATTCGTAGATCCCTACACTGGTTCATATCTTCGACATCCCCTTCAAGTTCCAAGTTCGCAAGAAGTGCTTGACCAAGTTAGGGCGTATGGTCTCTGTGTATGAAATAACCGGCAACCAACCTAGAGCGCCAAAAGCCGTCTCCACATTGAATCGGTGCAATTGTTCCAGGTTGACCCGACGCCCTGATTCGATACTTTTATTATCAAACCATGGAAACCGAGCTTGAGCTTCCAAGGAGCGAAACCATAGCTCATCTAGCTGTGGAACTGGTGGTGAGGGAGCCCGAGAACTAGAGCCATGAGGGCGTTTCCCGAGTGTGCGTCTAGGAGCCATTTAAAATCTGCAAAACAAAAGAAAATAAGATAAAAGTTAGAAAATTTTCAAAATTTTGGCAGCATAACGACAACATTTTGGGAAAAAGCCTCGAACTCACCCAAAAACATGGGGAGGAGGACTTACGTAACCCCCACACTCTTCAACAAACCAATCACAAGCAATTCAAAGGAGAAATTTCAAGAATTTAAGAAAAAATTAGAAATTTTGAATTTTTTTGAAAACCTAGGTCAAAATATGAAAAATTCGATTTTTATGTAAACCTTCCGGTGGAACCCCAAATTAGTTGAGGGCTTTTGCTCTTGGGGGTCCCTAAACCCTTTCCAAGCCGAAGGAAAGGAATTCCTACGGTTAAAACATCTCGAACAAAGAAAAACCTAAATTTCTACATATAGACGATATGGGAAACTTATAAAAACATGAGAGAGAGGGAAGAGACATACCTGGAGACGATGTTCTATGCTTGGAATGGAAGGAATCGGCTTCAAATGGTACCGGTCGGACTGTAGCAACTCGGAACCCAGAGGAAAATCGCCACCGGAGAAGAAAGAATTGGAAAAAGTGAGAAAAATCTCACTTTTTCGCGATTTTAAAGCCAAATTGGGCATACCGGTCGACGATTTTGCCTATACCGGTCGACCAGTATCATCCCCAGGTATGCGACCGCTATGTCTCGATCAGAATTTTAATTCGGACCGGTCGACTATACCGGTCGCAACACTGTATACATGGTGTCGACCGGTATGTTGCGACCGCTATGCCTCGGCCAGAATTTTAATTCTGACCGGTCGACTATACCGGCCGCAGCATATTCCACAAAGGTGCGACCGGTATGTTGCGACCGGTACGCACCAAAGAGCCAGAAAAATTGAATTTAAAATTTATAAAATTGTGTAAATTGAAATGATACTTCTCGACTATTTCCCCTTGAATTATTCAAGACTAACACTACTATTATTGATGTTCTCACGTGTTATGTCTTCTTCTCAGATCCAAATAAAATAGTCTGAGATGGCAGGCGGAAACGGTCGAAGGGGGCGAAAGCGTCATCAGGCCAGGATGCGCCTAGAAGAAGAACAAGCTGAACAAGACCAGGTTAGAGAACCTAGTCCTGATGTGGAGGAGGAACAGGTTCCAGAGGTGCCGATAAATTTACCTGGCCCACCTCACAGGAATTCTGAGACCATTGTTACAAACTTGGTCTATCAGATGCAGGCTCAACAAAAGGAATTTCTGAGCGAGGTACTGAAGATGCTCAGGCCAGCAGGTTCTGTTCCCGCTGGAAATACGCCCGAGTCAGGAGGAATTAATACTACCCAACCGATGCAGAGTAGCCCAAGGCCGAGGGGCCAAGCACAGAACGTACCACCACCGCATCGGTTTTCGTCGCCTTCTACTTACCCGGGAGCTTATCCGTACCCACCACCATGGTACGGAGCAGACACGCAGGGACAGCATGATCTGAGCAGGTCAGTGGACAAATTCTTGAAGTTGAAACCTTCATCGTTCACGAGCAGGACAGGGAAACCATTGTGGCCAGCACAGTGGGTTGCTGAGATGGAAAAGAACTTCCGATTGATGACTTGTACTGAGGAGGAAAAGGTTTTTTTTGTCACTCATATGTTGAAGGAAAATGCAAATGCTTGGTGGAATTCTACACGGGCATATCTGGAGACTAAGTATACACTGGTTGATTGGGAAGTATTTAAAGCGGCTTTCTTTGACATGTATTTTCCAAAGAGTTTCAAGGATCAAATGGAGAGAGAGTTTCTCAATCTGCAGCAGTCTCAGTCGACCGTAGATGCTTATCAGCAGAGGTACGAAGAGCTATTTTTCTTCGCACCGGCCAGTATGCAAGAGGAAGAGACCAAGACACGTAGGTTCACCATGGGACTACGTGGAAGCATCAGAGAGCACCTCTTGGGTCTGGACAAGAAGATCTACAACGAGGTTGTGCAGGTTGCGAGGGTGATAGAGTCCAGTCAGAGGGACAGCTTCTTCGCTCAGAACAGGGGAGTGAAGAGATCTGCTAGTGAGAGCTCGGGTGGCGGTAATACTAGACCATTCCGCCCATACAGGGCACAGACCGCTACAACACCTGCGAGAAACAACCTGGCACCACCTGTGCCACAGTTCGCTGGACAGAACCCAAATATCAAATGTTATAACTGTTAGCAGTTGGGACATGTCGCAAGGAACTGCACTCTACCTAAGAAGCAAGCTCCCCAGCAAGGAAAAGTGTATACGGTCACCACTGAAGAGGCAGCCGTATCACCTGATGTGGTAACGGGTACGACTCTATCCCTTACTATTTGGTTTATTCTTTCAGTTTGCATGAGCATGTAGAACTAAGGGGCAATAAATTCCAGGAATTGTAAATGTAGCTGGTATACCCGCCAGAGTATTATTTGACTCTGGGGCCACACACTCCTCTGTTTCTATTTCTTTTAGGAAGCGAATGGAGTTACCAATCAAGCATTTGAACCCAAGCTTGATAGTTTGCTCTCCACTAGGAGTCGAAGTGGCTTTGACCGAATATTATGGACCATGTACTGTATGTATTGAGGGCCGAGACTTAGAAGCAAGCCTAGTAATACTTGAGATGGCAAACTTTGATGTCATTTTGGGAATGGATTGGCTAGGCCATCATTCGGCCATCCTTTTATGTGGTGAAAGGAAGCTTGTGCTTACTGACAAAGAGGGAAGGGAATATAGTTTCGCTGGGATCAAGCTATCTAGGAAGCGGAAGCTGATCCTCTCCGCCCTAAAAACTAAGAGATGCTTGGAGAAAGGGGGAGTGGGTTATCTAGTATCTGTAGTCGATCTCACGGCAGAGTCACTTAAGATGGAAGATATAGATGTGGTTCGGGAGTTCCCAGATGTGTTTCCAGAGGAGCTTCCAGGTTTACCACCAGACAGGGCTACGGAATTTGTGATAGACCTTATGCCAGGTTCGGCGCCGGTGTCTAAAGCACCTTACAGGATGGCCCCGACTGAGTTAAAGGAGTTGAAGACCCAATTACAAGAATTGTTGGATAGGGGCTTCATACGACCTAGTATATCGCCTTGGGGAGCACCTGTATTGTTCGTCAAGAAGAAGGATAGAAGTGTACGGCTATGTATTGACTACCATGAGCTGAACAAGTTGACGATCAAGAATCGGTATCCTTTGCCTAGGATCGATGACTTGTTTGACCAGTTACAGGGTGCAAAGGTTTTCTCAAAGATCGACCTCCGATCAGGGTATCACCAACTGAAGATCAAGGCCGGAGATATTCCGAAGACTGCTTTCAGAACGAGGTACGGGCATTATGAGTTTCTAGTTATGTCTTTCGGGTTGACCAATGCTCCAGCGTCGTTTATGGAACTGATGAACCGAGTGTTTCATGATATGTTGGACACTTCGGTCATCGTATTCATCGATGACATATTGATTTACTCTAAGGACATGGAGACTCATACAACGCATTTGAGGGCAGCCCTACAACGGCTGAGAGAGGTGAAGCTTTATGCAAAATTCAAGAAAGGCGAGTTTTGGCTGAAGGAGGTGGCTTTCTTGGGCCATGTTGTATCTGAAGACGGTATCAAGGTTGATCCAAGCAAGATAGCTGCTATAGTAGGATGGGAAGCACCAAAGTTTGTTGCGGAGATTCGTAGTTTCCTTGGGTTGACTGGTTATTATAGAAGATTCGTGGAAGATTACTCCAGGATTGCTGTTCCACTCACCAGATTGACCAAGAAGGGAGAGAAATTCATATGGACAGATGAGTGTGAGAAGTGCTATCAGACTTTGAAGTCAAGACTTGTCTCTGCACCTATCTTGACCATCCCAGAACCAAGCGTTCCGTTTACCTTATATACGGATGCTTCAGGGTTGGGTATTGGGTGTGTATTGATGCAAAGAGAACAGGTGATTTCTTACGCATTAAGACAGTTAAAAGAGCATGAGAAGAACTATCCTACGCATGACTTGGAGCTAGCAGCGGTTATACATGCAATCAAGACTTGGAGACACTACTTGTACGGTGAGAAGTTTCAGATTAAGTCAGATCACAAGAGCTTAACTTATCTTTTCACTCAGAAGGATCTAAATATGAGACAGAGGAGATGGCTGGAATTGTTAAAAGATTATGATTGCGACATCCAGTACCATCCGGGTAAAGCAAATGTGGTGGCTGATGCCTTAAGCAGAAAGTGGGCATCGAAACCTGAGGCAGGACCAAGTACAAATGCCGCATTGTATGCTACAGCCTCGAGTTCAATAGAAATTGATGAAGAACATATTATCGAGACTACAGAAGATCCAGTTGAGCAAGGCTTGATTCATAAGTTCATTATGATGTTCGCCGCATTGAAGATCTCACCGGATCTAATTGATGAAGTCAAGGTAGCAATCCTATAGGATCCATATCTCAAGACAGTGCAAGAAGACTTAGAAAAGGGTACGTGCAATCCTGACTTTACCTTGGATTCAGACAAGGTACTCAAGTATCGTTGACGGTTATGTATACCTGAGAGCGAAGACTGCGATATCAGAGACCGAGTTATGACTGAAGCTCATTACACTCCATATTCGGTACATCCAGGAAGTACCAAAATGTACCATGACTTGAGAAGACTATATTGGTGGAGGGGTATGAAAGCAGATATAGCTCGTTTCGTGTTCCAATGTCTGAATTGTCAACAAGTTAAAGCGGAAAGACAAAGACCCGTAGGTTTACTACAGTCATTACCGGAACCTGCGTGGAAGTGGGATTGTATCACCATGGATTTCGTCACTGGCCTACCTTTGACACCAAGGTCAGTGGATGCAGTCTGGGTTATAGTGGATCGACTCACCAAGACAGCTTGATTTATTGCGGTCAAACCTCAGTATACCATGGAGAAACTGGCCAAGTTATATGTTGATAATATAGTCAGACTTCATGGCGTTCCAGAGAGTATAGTATCTGACAGAGATCCCCGTTTTACATCGAAGTTCTGGGAAGGATTGCAGAAAGCTATGGGAACAAAGTTGAAGTTCAGTACAACTTTCCACCCTCAGACGGACGGACAGTCAGAGCGAACTATCCAAATTTTTGAAGATATGCTCCGAGCTTGTGCATTAGACTTCAAGGGAGCTTGGGATGAGAAGCTATCACTTATCGAGTTTGCTTACAACAACAGCTATCAGGCTACAATTCAGATGGCCCCATATGAAGCACTCTATGGGAAGAAGTGTCGTACACCTCTGTTATGGAACGAAGTGGGGGAAAGAAGAATTGTAGGACCGGAGTTTGTTGAAGAGACTTGCCGAGTGATTGATCAGATCAAGGAGAGAGTAAAGACGGCTCAAGTCCGACAGAAGCACTATGCGGATAATCGACGTCGGGATCTGGAGTTTGCAGTGGGTGACAAAGTGTTCTTGAAGGTATCACCGGTGCGAGGTCTGAAACGGTTTGGTAAGAAGGGGAAGCTTTGCCCCAGGTATGTGGGACCATATGAGATATTGAACCGACGTGGTAATGTAGCATATCAATTGGCTCTACCACCATCTATGTCTAGCGTTCATAATGTGTTCCATGTATCATTACTGAAGAAGTATGTCAGAGATCCATCGCACATCTTGACCGCTGATGCCCCAGACTTGACTGAAGACTTAACTTTCGAAGTGGTGCCTGTAATGCTCTCAAGCCGAAAAGTTCAGCAACTTCGAACCAAGGATATCCACTATGTGAAGGTGCATTGGAGAAGCCAAAATGTGGAGGAAATTACTTGGGAAGAAGAGAGCGCGATGAGGAAGGAGTACCCTAACCTTTTCGACGATCGAGGTACGTTCAAATTTCGAGGCTGAAATTTCTTTTAAGGGTGGGGGAGTTGTAAAACCTACATGCAAATTTCGGGACGAAATTTCTTTTAAGGGTGGTGGAGTTGTAAGACCCGCACTCTAAAAACCCGGTCTAAACCTTGGTTTTGTGTCATGACAGGTCTTCCGATCATCACCGGGCCAAACGGGGCAAGTGGATAAAAAACAGGTACAAAATCGGACCGAAATACCTGATTTTAGGTATACCGGTCGATGGTACCGGTCTTGGTACCGGTCGACCGGTATGGCCTGCGCAGCTATGTGCGGGAATATGGAAATTGGTCTCTACGGGTCCCGCTTTCCTGATTTTGAATCCTAGAAGTTTCCTAATCCTAGTAGGGTTACTAAACCCTATTTCTAGCCTATAAATACACCCTTAAGCCTCCTCAAATCCTTTCCATTGTCTCTCACAAACCCTAGAGAAGAGAAAGAGGTGGAAAAGGAGAAGGAGCTAGGAGGAAGAAGAAGGAGCCGCCATTACCGTTCGACGAAGCTCTCCTTACGCCAGTCAACGGTAAGTGCTTGAATCCATCTTCTTATCCTATGTTAGTTGTGTGGGTGGATCAATACCATGCAAAGTAGGTATTGATCTAAAATCCTAAATTGACCAATAAACCCTAAGTTGTCGTCAAACCCTAGATTTGAGTTTCGAGATGATATTCATCGAAACGAGACTTGAATAAGTTGGGGATAACTCTAACTCAAAGCCTAGACTTAGTATGGATAGGAGAAACCCTGAAAATCCATGGAGGGTGATCGTCGGCAGTCGAAAACCCCATGTATGGTCTTCCGGAGACATACCGGTCGACTATACCGGTTGCATATAGTGCGACCGGTATGTTGCGACCGCTACCTCTCAGGAGGTTATCTGTGGGGACCGGCTGACCATACCGGTCACCAGTCTTTCCCATAGAGCTGCGACCGGTATATGCCACCGGTCAACTTTGTGAGGGTATTTTGTAACCCTGTTGGTTTCCGATCAACATGAGACTCTAAGAATGTTATTTTAATGAAACCCTAATGATATTGTAGGACTTTGTGACATATCGTTTGGACCTTGCGACGTGGAGCAAGTTATCGAACGAGCGTCAGGTAAGGGAATCTGACCTAAACCTAATAATTAATGGACAGTAAATTATTGTTAATCACCTTATTATATGAGATGTGTTGTTTGTGCATATTCACATGCCATCCTTTACTTTCGGTTATTATTACTGTTCATGCATTGATAGGATGTGATTGTTAGGCATGTGATTGTTTTCGTTAGTGTGTGGAGTAGGGCATGGGCCTAGGATCGCTCTTCACATTAGCACCTTTTGTAGTATTTTGTCTTAACATGCTCGGTACGGGTGGGGTATCAGGGGAAGGTCGTGGTACGGTGGTCTCCGATATTGATGTTGTCCCGGCCATTGTTATGTGGTTCTATGGATTCCGAGTCGATGCTGGCTTGTCCACGATGCTTTAGCTCTATCTCTATGCCGTAGGGAGTTATGTTGGGATAGGGTCTACCTGCGTTATGTATCTATCCTAGTGGGTTAGTTGCGGATAGGGCATCAGGGGAGGTGTGGGAATGCCTTAGCTCTATCTCTATGCCGTAGACGGCTGTGCTGGGATAGAGCATACATTGATGACATATAGGATTGGTTAGTTGCGAGCCCAGTTTGTGAGCCTTGGCCAGTAGGGGCTTAGGTACTGGTATGGGTAGAGTATTAGGGGAGGTACGTGGGTATCTTAGCTCTATCTCTATTCCATGATGGGTGCATGTGGGCCAATGGGGGTGTGATCCATGAGGTACCACACACTTGTGTATAGAGGTGCGGGGGCCACCAAACCTTTCTATAGCACATTGCAAACTTAAAACCAGACCACAACATAAAATTGATTGTTACTCATGCATAATATTGTGAAACTGTCTGATTGTCTTACTGAGCTGTGTTGTGAGCTCACCATTTGTACGTACATTGTTTTTAGATATTGATGCAGGTTACACTGTGGACGACTATGTGAACGCTCCGGCGTACGGTGGTGTGGCTGCTCTGGATGTACAAGCAGGGGAGGACGAGCATGATGCTTCATGCGAGTGCCCTTTCTGTGTGTACTTGTGATGGATTTTTATTTAGTCGTTTCAGTTATTTTCGTTTGATATTAAAGGGATGTAAAAGATATTTATTTTATGTGTTTGAATTTGGATAATGGGATATTTATTTAAATTATCAATAGATACTCAGTTCATTCTATTTAAAGTCTTCCGCTGTATAATTATATTCTGATTGTGGTTATGTGTAATGGTTTGTATGGGTGAACACGGCCTATTCGAGATCCTGGTGTGAACTGTTGGTTCAATGACGGTTCACTCACACCATTCTGGTTGGATCAGAATTGGGGTGTGACACATATAAGCACCTTACACATGCTACACAACAAGAGGTTCATGATGGAAGGAAAAGATGCTATGTTGAAGGTGAAGGGGAAGATCATTTTGATGACACTAAAAAGAAATACACCTTAAAGTTGTTTATTATACTGGGAAGATAGTTCCTCAACTGTTCTTAGACTGGATTGCAACTCTTGAAGAGTACTTTGGTTAGTATGATATGATTGAGGAAAAATATTTGATTTTCTAGAACATATCTGGCTAACAAAAGAAGACACGGTGTAGATGCCATGAAGAGAAACTTTGATGCCGGTATGAAGCACCAACCACTTGGAAGAATGAAATAGGAACCCAAAGAAAATTAGTAATCAAAACTTTTCCTTTTCCAAGCAAGCTAGTAGTAGTGTAGTACACAGCTAACTAGAAGGGTGGATCTAATTCCTTGTATTCATTTTATTTAAGAGTCCTAAAATCATAGCTACAATTTCAGGAAGAAAATATAACCAAATCTTCTAGTTAGGTAAAATTGGCATCTCTTGATGTTCCTAACTCCTTTGTTGTAAAAGTATAATTGCCCCCCAAAAAAAGATGTATAAAATATACAAATCTCTTTTACTACCCGGAATGGATCATGTACATCAAATTTAACCACTATTGTTCCTCCTATTGAAAGTCTGGTGCCTGAGTTCAAACCCCAAGCAATTTGCATTGTCCAAGCTAGATATATCTTACACAGCTGCCCCTCCCCCCCCCCAAGCAACCATGTGTGTAATAAACAGAAACAACAGAGGATAGAAATTTTGAGGTACAAAGTGACTACAAGGTAAGATAAAACTATACAACTTACTTTTGAACAAAAAGAGAATGTTTGGTTTGTTTGGCTTCCTCTTTTTTTTTTTTTTTTTTTTTTTTGGGGGGGGGGGGGGGGGGTGGTAAGATTTTCTACTTAATTTAACACCACTGAATTTCTAAAGTATGTTATAATGTATCAGAAAATTATAACTATTTTTCACAAACTAGCAAAAAAACCATAATATATCATCTACCAAGCATCAGAATTTCAAGTTTGAAGGCCCAAGCTGCTCAATGGTCTCCAGGAAAAAAATGAAAAAATATCCATCCTCACCTCAAGAAATTTAAAATCTGGCTTCAATGTGAAACAGATGCCTTCTTGAGTTAACAAAGAATGAATAACAAGAGAAAACCTCTCAGGAATACGTATTGGGTACTGGTAAACCAACTTATTGAATTTCCCTGCAGCAAGTTCAGCATCCACATTATCGATTTCAGAACTTAAATCCCGCACACTTGGAGAGTTTACTAATTTTGATGACAGGAGAAAGAATATCTTGTCCGATAACCGAGTATAGGCAGGAAAGTGATTTACGAGGCATATAACAAACTCAAATTGAGCAACCAATCTATGACTTCTTTTTTCTCTTTGCAATTCATTTCATGTCTTCCGCCAAATATTCTATGTAGTCATCATATTATATTACTCGATTAACTGAAAGTTTCATATCTATAAACAGGAATCATTTATGCGACTCATATATATATATATATATATATATATATATATATATATATATATATATATATATATATATATATAACAATTGAGTATTGTTAAAATATGTAGCCCGCAACCACAGTTTGGTCCTTCCCCATGGAACCAACTCTCTATTAGTAGAATCGATCATTGGGGGGGGGGCATTATTCTCACAACCCATTTCTGAATGCGGTCATGATACCCGGGTCACCCCATATGGTGACCCGAATCCACCCAGGATCCACTAACTATGATGGTTCACTAACGATACCACAGTCTACATATGCAATATCTATCACAAATAATAAACAAATTAGGATAATAATAGCAGAAGCAAATTTCATAAGTAACTGATGCCATCTAAATGATATAATAACATAATTAAAGTTGTTATGCAATTACATCAAAAGGTTCCACAAATACTGTACCATACACAATATACAAGTATGATCAAAGAGTGAGTAAATTTGTACCAAAATCATAAATAGATAGAGTAACAGTATCCATCTACAAAAAACTAGAGTCAGGGAGAGGGGGCGTTACATCAGTGGTAAACACAATCAGTGCAAACGCAGCCCTCGCTATAGTCATCGGAGAATTCCCCGCCAAAAGAAGTATCGCCCACAAGAGGAGATTCCATGAAGTCAACCACAAAAGAAGTACCTGCAATTGAGTCTGAAAATATAATCGAAGTTGAGGGGTGAGCTCTCATCCCAGCTCAATGAGGAGTCAAGTATCAATGCACATGCATGTTGGAGATTGAATGTTGAATGCAAATACAATTGAATGAAAATGCAGTTCATTGATTAAGTCATGGTGTAATGGTTCTGAAGGTGCCATATTGAGATTCAACTATAGCTTTCAGCCCTACCTACGATCAATGGCATCCAACTCTCATGCACCGGGTTAAGTAGATGTGACTACCATGATCCTAAGCCGCAACCTCTTGCACCTCAGGGGTGAACCACCATTGATCCCAAGTCAGACCTCAAACTAATCAATGGCACCACTGATCCTGAGTCAAGACCCCAGAATAATCAATAGCTTGTTACCCCCCCCCCCCGCCGAGCTATGCCCCGAATCGCAACCTTTCGCACCCCATGGGTGAACCACCATTGATCCCAAGATGGACCCTGGACTAATCAATGGCAACTTTGATCCCAAGATGGACCCCGGGCTAATCAGTGGCACTATTGATCCCGAGACGGACCATAGACTAATCAGTAGCTCATCAATCCCCAAGATAGGCACCCCTCTTAGCATCCTCAGTTGACAAATGGGTCTCTGCCAGTACCTAACCCCCTACTGGCAAGGGTTCAGAAACCATGGCATCAATATCTAAATATGTAAACCATCATATGTCTAATCATGTGCACAATATATAATGGAAAGGGGGCCGCACCCCAGCAGAGACCCCTGGCCCCCAGTCCACGGTCCCCTTTAGGCCACTGTGTCCCCACTAGGATGCTGGCTATGCAAGTAGTGTCCATGTAACCATGTGTAAGACTTGTACTTGAAATCCCCTACTGACCAAGATTTCTTCTGTCAGGTCTTCCCACTCTGCCAGCTAACATCACCGATGCAGACCCGATGGATACATTTAATGTGTAGGTGAGTCTTCCCATCCAGGCCTTGAGTATGATGTAAGTCTTAGGTGGGCCCAACATGCATTCCATCGTGTAGGGCCCGATGAACCGATGTCGGGGCTATGTTTTAGCTCTGTCAGGGGCAGTGCCAGCGAACGAGTCATCCGGCTCCCTACCGCCGGTTTATGGGCGGGAGTTGCACTCTTTCTCCTCACTTCCTATAAATAAAGGACCAACCATCATGTCCTCCCTTTAGACATTTGGAGGGTTGGTGAGGGAGTGCTTTGGAGGAGTGTTGGCGGTAGCTTGGACCTCAAAGCTTGGAGCTCAAGAGGAACCCTCACCTTTCAAGTAAGCTTACTTCCTTCCTCCTCCTCCTAGTATGTATGGACTCCTTACATTAATAGTGGTGGTTGGCCACCATTAATGGTTGGCCACCAAACTAGAAATTAGGATTTGTCACCCATACCTCCAATGGAGGCATTAATAGAGTATTGATGACTCCAAAAGTATACCAATGGTGGGAAATGTGTTTCCGACCATGCTTAGCATGATGGAAGTTGTTGGGGAATCAATGCTCCCCATTTTTAATCCATTGTCCCCATTGAGTCTGGTTTCCCGGACTCAGCCGGTGGACCCGTGCTGGCAGATGGGGACAATGTCCCTACCTAGGATCCGGCACGTGGACCATTCTGTGTGGTCTGGCTAGCAAAGGGACCGGCATGGCCCCATCCTCCACCAAATCCATACTTCGATGATATTGGGGTTGAGCTGAGTCGGCGGACCAACAATTGGCATGATCCGCGGGGTGGCATCCCCTGGCTGTGCTCTTGGGGCCACCATACCCTTATGCAGCCGGTTAAGCCTTTTGGCGAGGCAGAGCCAAAGCCGGCGGCATAACCATCCGCTTATGCCGCCACCTCCCTCTCTGTGAGTTCACTGTTATCCCAGAGGCTCAGTTGGATAATAATTCCGAAGGCACCTTCCCCTAGCTCCATCTGCCACCTTGGTTATTGTTAGCCAATTGGACTAATTAGATCCTTTTGGGACCAACCGTTGGGTTCCCAGCCTATCTTGGGACCCACAATGGGACATTAGAACATGTCCATGCAGGTTTAGAAACTATATAACTAACATAATGAAATTTATGCTGATTAATAAGTAAACCGACATGGGAAGTTGACGAAGCCTTTTGCGGGCTTCCCGGTTCTACAGCACTTGTGGTGTCTACAGGTGAGGGGTTGGGTCCATAGAGTCAAGACATATTTATATGTCTATGTTGTGTGCTATAACATGTCATCATATACTTGTGATATTTGAGCATGCATTGCATTATAACAATTATTTATGTTTGGATGGATGTGTGGTTGGTTGTGTATGGGCTTGTGTGACATATGGGTACTAGTGGAAGGTAATGCATGGGTACATGAGTCCAAGATGTATTGCTAGCATCTTAGTGGGGACACGGTAGCCCAGGGGATAGGGGACCATGGTTCACTGCTGGGATTCGGCCCTGTTATTTTTATGTTATGCACATGATAGGCATTAAGTCATTGCATTACCCCCGGGATCTAGTAAATGGGAGGTGGCACGCCTCGAGCTGAAAACCCAAGGGGGGTCCACTTGTAGAAACAATCTGGCAAAAGAGACTTGAGCATCCTGCTTCTACCCTCGCCTGGTGCTTGAGATGTGAAAGCCGTCGAGCTGTAGGTAGGGCCGAAAACTGTGGTGCACATATCAAAAAGAAACCTATAGACCCATTACCAAGACATAATATTATAAATGCATCATATTCATTGTGTGGTATGTGATACTTGATTTCCTCACTAAGATGGGATGGGAGCTCACCCCTCAAATCAATATGTTTTTCAAATTGTGATGCAGGGGACTACTCAGTTGTTGATTATATGGAGTCCCCGCTGGCAGGTGATGCGTCTGCTAGCAAGGACTATTCCGAGGAACACGGCGAGGGCTACACGAACAGCGATTGCGTCTACACTTGACGCAACCCTCCCCTTACTCCCCATACCTTCTGATTATTTTGTAGATAAACTTGTACAGTCTGTCTATACTACTGAAACTGATTTACTCTTTTACTTTTGGGTAAATGTATATTGGATATTCTAAAGTATTTTGTGGAACCATTGAATGTAATTCATAACAATCACTTTATTTATGTTATGATATAATCAGTCAGAATCTGTCACTTAGTATCTCGCTTCTACTATTATTACTCTGTTTGTTCAGATTGATTATTGTAGATACTGCTTATGTAGACTGTGGGATTGGTTGATAGATCACTGTAGTTATCCAGTCCACCCATATGCCTTTCTTCTTCTACACCACCAGCCAGATCAAATTGAAATGCAAGCCATGTTGACCTCCTTAACTCTTCGAATATCTAGACCCTTTTCCTATTTGAGCAAGCAAACCTTTGGCCACCTAATAGTGTGAAAAAATATGTTGTTTTCGGTCCCTTTCCATAAGAAGGCATTCGTCAAACTCTCAATCTTTTGAACTATCAAGCTAGGAAGGTTGAAGACCCCTGTCCAGTATAAGTAGGAGCTTTGCATGACCATCCTCACAAGTTCCAGTCTTCCTGCAAAGGATAAAAATCTAGCTTTCCATAGCTGATGTTTTTTCCTTAATCTATCAATGATCGGGGTACAATGATGGACGGCCAATCTCGATGTGATCAAAGGCAAGCCAAGATAGGTAACTGACAGGCTGCCCGATGGGAAACGAACAAGTCTTCTGAGATTTTCACATATCAAATTATCAACCCCGGCTAAAAAGATGAGAGATTTTTCCTTGTTGATGATCAATCCTAACATCGAGCAGAAGGAGAGAAGCACGTCTGACAAAGTACAAACAGATTTCACATTGGCTTTTGAAAATATCATAATATCATCGGCGAAAGCCAGATGATTTAACTTGATGTCCTTGGAACGTAGGAAGTAGTTAATTTTCCCTTGGAGGACAATCATTTAAAGAGATCTAGATAATCCTTCAAAATAAGAGTGAACAGCAAAGGCAACATAAGATATCCCTGCCTGATACCCTCCTGACATTTAAGAATCCCACTGGGCTTCCGTTAACAAGCACTAAGAATCTAGATATACAACGCATATTCCAGTGGGAGAAACACTTGTCAAGGGTTTCCATTAGATGATCCCATTTAGCACTGTCATAAGCTTTGTGAAGGTCAATCTTCAGAATGGCTGTTTTCATTTTGATTTGGAAATGAAAGAATGTATTTTCTTCATAATATTGCTTTAGTTTGATTCATTGGTAAATTCACTTCCCTATCAACCAATATCAATAATGTGAGACCATTAACATTGTTAAAACTAAACCATTTTAAGTCCAACGGAGCTTAAAGAATTTAACCAAGGCAATAGCCAATAAGCAAAGACTAGACATATGAGATTCCTTTGTTCCTAGATGAATACAATTAGTTTCAGTAAATCGGATTCAAAGTAGTTAAGTTGTAGCTTTAAGTGATAGATGACCTTTATTTTGGTGAAATCAAAGCTTGGAAATATCGTCACTAATTGCCCAATAAACATCAGTTAAGTTTCTCCTCAGTACTAAAATAGATATAAAACAAAATGAGGCACAAGCACATATAGACAATACTATAAATAATAATAGTAAGGCACTAATGAGGACATCACAGCAGTTGACCCAGCCTTTCGAGTGTATCAGCCGAGGCAGTATCGATCTCAACCTACCCTACTCTTCTATTCGATGATTAGTTATGGGGCTATCAATTAGGTAGGAGCAGCAGATCAGCAGCTTTATTTTAATTTTATCTTCTTCTCTTTTTTTTTCTGTTATGACAGTTATTTCAGTTATGTTATTTCTTTTCATTTTTTTATTTGACAGTGTTGTTTTTAAAACAATTATATGTAACACCTGCCCATATTCCACTAGTCACGTGGTTCAATTCCCCCCCCATTGCAGTTTCTTTTCTTTTTTCTTTTTTTTTTAATTTCAGTAACTGCTTAGGCAGTCCCAAAATCCCCAACTCCATCCATGTTTACACAGTGTAGGCCTTTTAATGGAATTTTTGTTGATGTAAATCACTATGCAATAAATGATAAATGATGGAAAATGGATTCCTGCAACTTCTCTCTGTTGCTGTGTCTCCCTTCTCTCTCTCAATTTTTCTTCTGTTCTTCACACCCCCCCCCCAAAAAAAATTCCTAATTCTGATATCTTGCTCTCTCTCTTTTCCCTCTTCTCATTTTTCTGAAACACAATTTCTTGAATCTTACTTTCTTAATTCTTTAAAACATAAACAGAATATCCCTCCCCCCCTTCCCCTCTTTCCCATCCTAAGAAATCTCTATTATGCCTTCTTTAAATTATGTTATTTATTTAACATAAATTCATAATTCCTGCTGTAATTCCCCCCCACACACACAAAAGAATTCTGTAACAAAATAGAAACAAAAGAAAGAAAGATGGAGAGAATGAAGAATGGAGAAGAGGGAAAGAGAATCAATGTGTTCTCCTCCGCCTATGGTTCCTTTATTTATAATCAAAGAAGAGAAACAATAGTTTAAGAAACTTCCTTAATTACAATCATAAACTAATTAGGAAAGTAAATCTAGACAATTTAGGAAATAAACCCTAACTAATAAGGAATCAAATAAACAACTATGGTGGAAACAAATCCACTACTTACTACTAATAGAGAAAAAAACCACATAAAGAAACTAATAAGCCATATAGAAGGTGGGACCCACAGTCGTGTAGAGCTATATCACTAACACCCCCCTCAAGCTGGAGTACGAGAGAATGTAAGAGCTTCAGCTTAAAACAACGTATCAACAGAAACAACAATAGTAGTAGTAGTAGTAGTAGTAGTAGTAGTAGTAGTAGTAGTAGTAGCAGCAGTAGTAGTAAAGCAGCACAGTATAGGTTATTGTGAACTAAGCAGCAACAGCACAGTATAGGTCACTGTGAACCAAGCAACAATAGCACAGTATAGATCACTGTGAACCAGGTAGAAGAGATCACATCAAGTGTAGGTACTAGAGGCAGCAATAAGAAAAAAAAATCTTGAGCAATAGCGTAGCTTGAGCAGCAATGTAGTAGTCACAACAAGTAAGCAGTAGGTTGTATCACATGCAATAATAGTATACTCCCAACACGAGCATATAGTAGGTTGCATCACAAGCAACAGTAGTAGACTCCAAACATAAACATGTAGTAAGTAGGCTCCCAATACGAGCATGGTAGTAGTAAGCTCCATCATGAGCAAGGTAGTAGTAGGCTCCAACATGAACAAAGATAGAAAAAAATGTCTCTTCCATTAATAGACATCAATTAACAAATAATAATAACCTTCAACTGATGACTTGAACAGATAAGAAGCTCCAATCTCCCCCTCACGTGGGGCATGTAATGGAGAATATTGAAAACTCCATTATCAGGGAAGGGAGAAAAAGCGATGGCAAATGTAACGTGAGATGATTTTAGTAAGATGATTTTAGGGATAATTGTAGGGAGTCAAAACGAAGAATTAGCATAAAGGAAGTATAAGAAAGGGAAAGGAATGGGCCATTGTTACAGCAAGGGGAAGGGGAGAGGAACTCAAAGAACCAAAGAGGGAAGAGGGGAGAGAATTCAAAGAACCAAGAAGAGGGAAGGGAGAGAAACCATGAGAGAGAGAGAAGGGAGAGAAACCGCGAGAGGAAGAGAGGCACTCACCAAAAGATTTCTTTTCTTTCTTTTTTTTTTTTTTTTTTTTTTAATATCCATCCATATCTTTTATTAATAAAACTGCCTATTAAATAGGCTTACATTCACAATCCTAATGCTAATAGGATTCTAAATAAAAACAATAAGAAAATAAAGTCCTAAAGGAACTCAAAAATACCTAAAACTAAAACTAGTAGAGTTCACGTCTAAAAAGGGAAGGGGGCCCACAAGATAATTCTAAATAAATAGATAAAAATAAAATAAGACTCCTAAGCCTAATTAGACTCTAACTAGAAGTGTGTCTATTTATTAGGTTTCACACTCTTATTACAATTACTAACTAAATGAAAAATAAAATAAGCAAATAAACAAAACTGTAGCCCACCTTTAAAATAAACCAAAATCAGTAGAATTAAAAATTACTAAGAAATCTAAATTAAATCCTTAGAAGATTCCTATCCAAGATCTTTGCCTGCATCAATTCTCTCCCTCTTAAAAAAATTTGTCCTAAAATTTTGTAGAGACGACAAAATAATCTTGTGGGAGACACCGCCAATGATAGTCTGCAACGAAATCCCGGTGACCTGCGAATGGTAGGGATGTAGTCTGCAAGTCGAGGGATCTGCCTGTTAAAGAACGACGATGGGATCACCTACTTGGCTAATGCATCAACATGAACGAGATTAAACACAATGAAGAGACTTTTCTCAATTGTTGGTTGCAGAATATCTCCATGAGTCATGATCTCAACTTGTATCACATCCTCAACACATTCTTCCATGGTTGGTTCTGGAATGATAAAAGCGTCCACCGTGCGACAGATCTATTCTTCACCGCTATCAACTTCACTGGCACCCTCAACCGTAGAAAGTGCATGCTCTTTATGAAGAGTATCTGGGATACCCAAAAGACTGGCGATTTGACTTTGTCCAGCATTTAGGGCATTGATGGCTTCAAGCAATATTTCAAATCGCTCATATGTCATAAGGGTGTTAGGTGGATGCGACATTCTAACCTAGGCTCTGATACCAATTAATGGAGACTAGATTTGGGCATAAATGGAGAATATCAAAAACACCATTAATAGGGAAGGGAGAAAAAGGGATGGGAACTGTAACGTGAGATGATTTTAGGGATAATTGTAGGGAGTCAAAATGAAGAATTAACATAAAGGAAGTATAAGAAAGGGAAAGGAATGAGCTATTGTTACAGCAAGGGGAAGGGGAGAGGAACTCAAAGAACCGAAGAGGGAAGAGGGGAGAGAATTCAAAGAACCAAGAAGGGGGAAGGGAGAGAAACCATGAGAGAGAGAGAAGGGAGAGAAACCGTGAGAGGAAAAGAGGCACTCACCGAAAGATTTCTTTTCTTTCTTTTTTTTTTTTTTTAATATCCATCCATCTCTTTCATTAATAAAACTGCCTATTAAATAGGCTTACAATCACAATCCTAATCTAAATAGGATTCTAAATAAAAACAATTAGAAAATAGAGTCCTAAAGGAACTCAAAACTACCTAAAACTAAAACTAGTAGAGTTTACGTCTAAAAAGGGAAGGGGGCCCACAAGATAATTCTAAATAAATAGATAAAAATAAAATAAGACTCCTAAGCCTAATTAGACTCTAACTAGAAGTGTGCCTATTTATTAGGTTTCATACTCTTATTACAATTACTAACTAAATGAAAAATAAAAAATAAGCAAATAAACAAAACCATAGCTCACCTCTAAAATAAACCTAAATCAGTATAATTAAAAATTGCTAAGAAATCTAAATTAAATCATAGGAAGATTCATATCCAGCGGATCTTTTTCTGCATCAGCATGCCATGTGAACAAATAATATAGAGACTGCAAATAATACCAATTAATGAGGACCAGATTTGAGAAAACCCAATTGAATATGATAATGGCCCAACCAAACAAAACCAATCAAATTAATGTTGAAAGTTTCTCATACATAACCAAACAGGCCCTTGTAGCAGAAACGTAAACAAGTAAAAAACTCAACCAATGAAGGGCACTTATATAGAAACCAGAAGTAATCTTGCACAAGCCAACAAGTCTTTAGGATAGACTTGTAATAAGAACTCAATAGATGAGGGCAGTTTTGGAAAGAGACTTTAAAGAAGGACAAACCAGAATTGATGATAAGACCAAGGGCATATAGGGAGACAACAAAAAGGGGAAGGAATAAGTCAATTCACGATTCTGGGAAACAAGAGGGACTTATCTACAAGCTTTCGACAAGAACAGGGAGGCGGAAACCAATTTTAGGGAAATCGATAGATCTCCCTTTACAATCCCCAATCGAGTTGAAACTTTTGGATCAAAATCGTAATACCTAGTGTACCTGAACCAAACTAACTTTACTGAGAAATCAACCAACAGTCATGAATATTCTAGAAATCAGAATCGGGCGGTAGGCAAAAAGAAAAAAAGTGAGTTGCAGGTTTTTTTTTATTCTCAATATTGAAGGGATTTTGGGTCCTAGGTAATGGGGGGTTTAAGTTGCCTATGGGAAGAGAATCCATGCCCAAAGTGATGGGAAAAGGGAAAGGGATAAGAGAGATTGAAAGCCTTCGGATGGGTTAGGAATACCGCCCAGAACAGAGGAGGAACACCAGGAACAAAGAAAAGGTAAGGGAAATAGGAAGAAGAGGGAATAAAAGAGAGGGAGGAAGAAAGGAAACAGCAGCAATAATCAAGTCAGATCTCTATCGAAACCAGACTAAAGATGTAAAGCAGCAATACATCAGTAGTAGATCTGAATATTAGCAGGAGAAACAGATCGGATCTAATGAAAATATAGTAGATCCTTCCCTCATCTAGATGAAGGCTTGTATTCAACATAGCATTAGCAAGGGAACAGCAAAATAGTAAACCAAACAGTATGTAGTTTCACGAGTATGAGGAAACCATGCCCAAATGTAGACCATAAGCGGCAGGGGCAACTATGGTGGCTGCACACCAAAACGATAAACTTAAATGACTCTCCAAACAGCACCCGCTCTAATACCATGTAACAAAATAGAAAAGAAAGAAAGAGAAGATGGAGAGAATGGAGAATGGAGAAGAAGAAGAGAGAATCAAAGATGAAACAACACTCAAATTTGGAATAAGAACCAAGGAATCAAATCAAATTTTTTTTTTTTTGGGTCAGATTCAAACATACAAAGTAGAACCAGAAACTGAGATTCAAAAACAAACCAGAAACTATTAACAAGATGCAGCAGCAGCAGTGGTGGTTACACACCAGAACGGAGATCCCTAAACGACTCCTAAAACGGCACCCGCTCTAATACAATGTAACAAAATAGAAAAGAAAGAAAAGGAAGATGGAGAGAATAGAGAATGGAGAAGAGAGAGAGAGAGAATCAATGTGTTCTAGTCCTCCTACGGTTCCTTTATCTATAATCAAAGAGGAGAAACAATAGTTCAGGAAACTTTCCTAATTATAATCATAAACTAATTAGGAAAGTAAATCAAGATAACTTAGGAAATAAACTCTAACTAATAAGGAAACAAATAAACAACTATGGTGAAAATAAATCCACTACTTACTACCAATAGAGAAAAGGCACATAAAGAAACTAATAAGTCATATAAAAGGTGCGACCCACAGCCGTGTAGAGCTATATCACTAACAAATTCTTATGGTAGTAAATCCTGTTATTAAGTTCCTATGACAGAATAGACATGTATCATTCTGTTCGGCAATGGAGGTGGTGAACTGGCACCCTTCCTGGCCCACCTTTAACGATTAGGGTATGGCATGACCCTTATTAAGGATGGATAAGAATGGCAGTTGTGAAACATGAGTTAGCTGCATTGCCTTCCCTGCGTTTACCAGCCCTGGTCCCTCAATAAAATTACTAGGAATTTTTCGAGGTACTGGGAGGGTTTTATTGAGCAATATTTAAGAGGATTGGGTATGGTATTTGTGCCCTCTCCATCACTAAATCTGCTCCGAAGTCCTAAAGGATAAGATAAGTGTTGAGAATATTACGTATTTCATTTTTTGTCTAGATTCATTGTACTACCTGTATTGTACAATTGTACTACCTGTACTGCCCTCATTGTACTACCTGTATTGTACTACCTGTACTACCTCTTTCTTTCTTTGTATTCATTCTCACATTATAAATAAGAGGACCTCTATCTATTACAGATAAGTCATTCCATCATTCAACATGGTATCAGAGCCAAGTTAGCTCTACCGCCAGATCCCTCCACCGCCTCACCACTACTGCCACCGCCAACCTACCACCGCCGACCACCGACTTTCCTTATTTTATTTTCTTTTTCTTTTGTTTTTTTTTCTCTCCCCACTAAGGGAAGCAACCAAAGAGGGAATCATACAATGATATAGGTACGGCCCTTCTTTTTATCCCTCATTACAGATCATATTTTTATTCTCTTTATTGGAAATCAATTTTTTTTATCAGTCTGGATATTAATAAAATGGTTCAGGCTGGTCGGATATCTATGAGTTTCTGAGTTTACCCCAATAAAAAAAAAGTGGGTGCAAACCAGAATTGATTTTCATATATTATGTTGCACATGGTACAAGTTAGGATATCTGACAAGTGATATTTCTACTTTGATCTCCATATATTGTGCTATAACCAAACAGGGAGGCTGTTCATATTGTTTTTGGGTGTTTGTCCTTGAATACACAACTCAAGGATGACATCTGAAGTAACCTCTTCTGGGATAGAGAGTTTTAAAATGGACAATCTCACTATTCCCACTAATACCACTAAACTTAATGGTGGTAATTACCTAATGTGGTCTCGGGCCACCCAACTCTTAATTACAGTTCAGGGATTATCGGGATATCTCACCGGCACCAAGGAAAAACCTCTGACCAAGGACATTGTTTTGGAGAAATGGCATGCTGAAAATTCATTAGTAATGCAATATCTCCTCAATTCCATGCAACCCATTATATCCGAGGGCTATTTGTTATTGGATACTGCTGCACAAATTTGAAAGTCTGCTAAGGACACCTATTCCCAAGTTGGGAATGCAGCTTTAATTTATGCCATTCAAAAAAATATTCATGAAATTATCCAAAAAGAACAGATTGTATCCCAATATTATACTAAGTTGAGGAGCTATTGGCAAACAATTGATTTTTATGATTCTACTCATGCTAAATGTGAAGAAAATGCTACCCTATTTCACAAAAGGGAAGAGAAATACAAGGTTTACACTTTTCTGGTAGGACTAAATGTGAAGCTTGATCCTATTCGCTCACAGATTCTCAACAAGGACCCTTTCCTCACCCTCGAACAGACTTATTCCATGATTCAGTTAGAGTCCTCCTATTTTCCATGATGCTATCAAATGTGAGTATTGTAGTAAGCTTTGGCACACCAAAGACACATGTTGGAAACAAGATAAAGTCCTCCCATGCACCTCAGGCACATCAAACTGAAGCAAGTCCTCCTACTAGTCCTCTGTCACAACTCTCTACAAAAGAACTTCACTCTCCGACATCCCCTTCGACTACCTCCTGCGACTACAAATCAATCATCCACATCTGCATCTACCAATCCAGATTATTTTTTTGTTCAGTCAAGTATTTCCCATGATGGTCATTGTGTTTTCTCTGTCTCTAGCCCTTGGGTTATAGATACTGGAGCCACTGACCACATAACTGGTTCGTCTGAGTTCTTTTATTTATACTCTCCTTCTTCTGGACATAATACTGTGAAGATCGCTGATAGATCCCTCTCTCCTATATCTGGAATTGGATCCATCCACTGTTCTTCCTCCCTTGATTTTAATTCCATTCTACATGTTCCTAATTTATCCACAAATTTACTCTCATTAGCAGTCTTACAAAGTTTCAAAATTGTAAAGTAACATTTTTTCCTACCTATTGTGTGATTCAGGATCTAGAGAACGGGAAGACGATTGGACATGGTAGTGTGCATGGTGGCCTGTACTTGCTTGATAATGGTCGTTCAACACCTTCCTCCCATTCCGTAGTCAGTACCCTTCAACAGTGGCACCGCCATCTTGGGCATCCCTCTTCTGCTGTTCTATCTAATTTTTTTCCAAAATTATTTAAACAATGTAATAAAGACGAGTTATTATGTGAGGCTTGTGTTTTGGCCAAACAGGATCGTATTTCTTATTTACGTTCTGTTTTGAGAAGTCCTTATATCTTTGATTTAGTCCATTCTGATGTTTGGGGTCCAACACGGACTACCTCTATTCCTGGTCATATGTGGTTTGTAACCTTTATTGATTGTCACACATGTACTACATGGGTCTATCTGATGCATCAAAAAAATGAGGTCTTTGTATGCTTCTACCATTTCCACAATATGATGAAGACGTAGTTTCAAACTCAGTTGAAGATGCTCCGTAGTGACAATGGTAAGGAATATCTTGAAGGATTTTTTCAGCAATACTTGGCTGATAACGGGATAATTCATCAGACAAGTTATGTGGACACTCCTGCTCAGAATAGAGTCGCTGAAAGAAAGAACCGTCACTTACTCGAAACAACTAGAGCACTAATGTTTGAGAGACATGTTCCTGCTCAATACTGGAGTGATGCTGTCCTCACTGCAGCATCCTTAATCAACCGCCTTCCTTCTTGAGTTTTAGACAACAAGGCTCCCTTGGACATCTTCCTTGGAAATTTTGATTTTGTTCTTCCTCCTGGAGTCTTTGGTTGTCTTTGTTATGCTCGTAACCATCGTTCCCCCGGCAAGCTTGATCCACGTGGATTAAAGTGCATATTTTTAGGGTATTCTGCAACATAGAAAGGATACAAGTGTTATCATCCTCCCTCTCGTCAGGTCCTTGTTAGTAGATATGTCATTTTTCATGAGCATCTCTCCTATTATCAGGCTCCTCTTCAGGGGGAGACACAGACAGTTGAAGATGCACCTGATATCCCTAATGTACTTATACCAGATATACCTGATGTACCAGAAATAGTCCAAGAACAAGTGTTCGATACAGCTGCACCATCCAACCATCCAACCACCAAGCCACCTTTGCAAGTTTATAGTTGTGCCAAAGACAAGCAAGGAAAGACCACTACCACTCTTGCACATGTCCCTTCGGTAGCCCTTGATCAAGAAACTGAGTCTACTGAGCCTTCTTCTGGTAAAGAACTTACTCATTCTTTTGATCTTGATCTTCCAATTACACTTCGAAAAGAAACTAGGGCCTGCACCCTACATCCTATTTCCAATTATGTTTCCTATGACTCCCTTTCCCCTTCTTTCCATGTTTTTGTGTCTTCGCTCTCTTCTGTGTCTGTTCCTCAAAAAATGGCAGGATGCAATTATGGATGAAAGGTGGAAAGCTGCAATGGTGGAAGAAATGAGAGCTCTGAAGAAAAATGGTACATGGGATCTTGTTCTACTTCCTGCAAGATCAAGGTCAGTAGGATGCAAGTGGATCTTTACAGTGAAACAGAAACCAGATGGGACTATTGATCGGTACAAGGCTAGATTGGTTGCACGGGGATTTACTCAAACATATGGGATTGACTACCAAGAAACCTTCGCTCCAGTGGCCAAAATGACTACCATCAGGGTTTTACTGTCCTGTGTTGTACATCACAACTGAAGTTAGAAGTAAAAAATGCATTCCTTCATGGAGAACTTACTGAAGATGTCTATATGGACTACCCACCGGGTTTCACAGATAATAAAAGCCAAGGAAAAGTCTGCAAGTTGAAGCGATCTCTTTATAGTCTAAAACAATCCCCTAAAGTATGGTTTGAAAGATTTAATAAAGCTATGGTAGCATTTGGCTATGTTCAAAGAAATGCTGACTATACTTTATTTATAAAACATTTCCCTAATACTTTTACTGCCTTACTTGCATTGCTGGCAATAACAATGATGAAATCACGAAACTAAAGGCATTTCTAGGGAAGGAGTTTGAGATCAAAGACCTTGGTAAACTTAGGTACTTTCTTGCGATTGAAGTTGCCAGATCTGCAAAAGGCATCTATCTGTCTCAAAGAAAGTATGTTCTTGATCTTTTCTTAGAAACAGGGTTACTTGGGGCTCGACCTTGTGATACTCCTCTCGATCCCAATACCAAGCTAAGGGCAAAAGAAGGCACACCAATAGACAAAGGAAGATATCAGAGACTTGTTGACAGACTCGTATATCTTGCCCACACCCGGCCAGATATTGCATTCGCAGTTAGTTTGGTAAGCCAGTTTATACACGACCCATACTCTACACATATGGAGGCTATCTATTGGATACTGCACTACCTAAAGTCAGCCCCTAGAAGAGGAATCCTGTTATCTCCTAATGACCCTCTGAAAATGGAAGCATATGCCATTTCAGATTCACCAAATAAACAAATCCAGGTGGAGGCTTATACTGATGCAGATTGGGCAGGAAGTCCTGATCGTAAGTCTATCTCTGGTTATTACACATTCTTGGGTGGCAATCTGGTAACCTGGTGGAGCAAGAAGCAAAATGTGGTTGCCCGATCCAATGCAGAAGCAGAATACAGAACAATGACACATGGAATATGTGAACTACTATACAACGACTACTCAAAGATTTGAAGGTTATGTGTAACCAGTCCATGAAATTATTCTGTGATAATCAAGCAGTCATTAGCATTGCTAATGATCCGGTTCAGCATGATAGGACAAAACATGTTGAGGTAGACCGTCACTTCATCAAAGAGAAACTGGACAATGGACAAATCGAGATTTCGTTTGTCAGATCAGAAGACCAACTAGCAGACATCTTCACCAAAGGTCTGCTAGGGAAATCCTTCCATATGATATTGTCTAAGTTGGGCATGCATGATATGTATGCACCAACTTGAGGGAGAGTGTTGAGAATATTACGTATTTTATTTTTTTGTCTAGATTCATTGTACTACATGTATTGTACAATTGTACTACCTGTAATACCTGTATTGTACTACCTCTTTCTTTCTTTGTATGCATTCTCACATTATAAATAAGATGACCTCTATCTATTACAGATAAGTCATTCCATCATTCAACAATAAGAAATCAAGAAACCAAGACCTCCAATATTACGTCCGAAGGCTTAGTCAGGCTCCTCTCTATCAAGAACATCCCTTTTCCCAGAGGTTTCACTTTAAGTTGAGATTGATCTACAATCTCAAAACTGCTTCAAAAAAGCGGCACAGGACTCACCTCAAGAATCTATTATGCTTATGAATTGCTTCACCAAAGAAAACCATGCCGGAAGTTGTTTTCTGATTAATGACAATGCCACCAATGGTATAGAAATTAACATATCTAATCTTTTCATTTCCCTTATTGGGAATCAAGTATTTTAGATTTGTTATTCAATACCTATAATATAACAATTTAGCCTAGAAAAACAGAAATTCAAAAGCATGTGTTAAGCATATGGACTGGTACAATTTTGAAAAGAATAATTGAGCAAGAGGAAATCTACAGCAAGAGAAAATCTATCTCACAGAACGAGAACATGAAACATGAATTGTACCAGTAACACTCCTAAAATTAAAATCAGATAACCCTTTTCTAGATGAATTTTGCCATATTGCTTCCAACACTGGGATAATAGGAGAAACATCAGTCCCACTAGCAAGGAAGCCAAGCCTGGTGAAATAATTTTCCATCTCAACATAATCCTCATTTACAGCATGGACAACAGCATCAATCAAAATCTGTTTATTTTGCTGAAAACAAGATCAGCGGAAAAGTCAGATGTTGAACAGCTTCTTTGTAAATCATTTGCAATATTGATTCAAAAGCCTGCATGAGAAAACCTTAATTAAAATTAAAGAGCAGCCCCCTACTCCAAAAAAAAAAAAAAAAAAAAAAAAAAAAAGGAGCATCCAAATGAATGCTATTGACATTTTTCTCTTGCAGATTTTTGGAATTTCTTATTTGACAAGAGAATTATTAATTTGCAATACAATATTGACTAACAAGAACTGCATAAGAGAACTCCAAACAAATGTTATATTTCCATGACATTTCTTTTGCAAATCTTTGGAATTTTTTAATAGACAAGTTTGTTTTAATAAGATGAGATAACTTATTAGATAAGTCTATCTGATGCAGGCCGGAATCCGTTGGATTGGAATCTCTAGAGGATGTTATTTATTTTGGGATATATTTTTAATTTTTAATTCGAGTGTTATTTAGCCTTTTATTTAAGAGTTTAATTAGGTTTAGAGTTTCAATTAAGAGTCTTATTTTATTTCTCTACATTTTAGATAGGTATGTTTTTTTTTTGTTTTTTTTAGATGTGGGTCCCTCCTTTAGGCATGGATTAGTTTGAGTATAGTTAGTAGTCTTTATTTTGTTTTTAATTATTTATTTATTGGAATTGTATTGTCGGTCCCCTTCCCCTTTAGACGTGGATACTCTTTGAATTATTTCATTTTTTATTTTTTTAATTAGTTTTTAGAGTTAGTTTTCAATTAGGATTGTATGCCTATTTATAGGCAGATTTTTTTATTAAATAGATATGATATGATGAATTGAAAAGAAAAAAATTGAAAGATCACTCACGGCTCCCCCCCCCTCTCGGCTCTCCCCACTCTTGGTTGCTCCCTTTCCCCCACCCCCCCCTCCGTGTAAGTCTCTCTCTCCTTTCTTTCTCAGCTCTCCTCCCTCTATCTCTCTCTTGGCGCTACTTTCCCTTCCCCTATTTCTGCTACGGTATTCCCCACCCCTTTCCTACTAGTCTAGCACCCCTCTCCCCCTTTGGTTCTCTCAGTTTCTCTCCCCTCCCCCTCTTGGTTCTTTGGTTTCTCTCTCCTTTCTCTCTTGGTTACAGTAATGTTACCTTTTCTTTTGGTGGTTTTCTTGATATTCCCTTTTCATCCCTTTATGTGAAATTCAGTCTGCATTACTATCACCTGCCCCATGGTTTTAAGTATTGATACGATACGCCCTATATCCACCATTACATATCCATATCAGCAATTATTGATATGATACTCTTCGATACATATCTCTTTTATTTAAACAAAAAGTGTATCCACATGTATCGACTGTATCGAACCGATACAGCTCGATACACTTCAATACAATCGATACACTCGGTACGTATCGATACACTTAAGTTTCCATTCTATCAAAAAATAAGATACACTTACCAATACGGCTCGATACACCTTGATACGAATCGATACACCTCAATACGAACCGATACGGTCAATACACACCTATAAAGCTTGATACAACTGATTTTTTCACTTTTCTGGTCTTCTTCCTTGCTAAAAACCTATAGGTCATTTGAACCGAAGGTTGTAGCTCATCAAATGTCATCAACTATGTCTTTAACCCTTGGAAATACGTCAAGATTGTTTATTTTAGTGTTTTTATGCTTAAAAATTATATTTTGCATGTTCCCTAATCATTCCCGTGTGTATCTTGTCCCGTATCCATCGTATCCATGATACGATACGATATGATACGTCTCTTAAAATCACCTGACCGATACGCTATCGATACACAATACTTTAATCCTTGCCTAACCCAGTTTTTTCCATTCATCAAATCCAAAAGGACAAAAGAAAATCCTTTAAGGTACCCTATGAACCAAACACGTTTCTCCGCTATTGATAATGCTACCCTAGGTCACTTTGTGTAGGGAAGATGAGTCCATGGGGCTTCCTAATTTTCATTTCATACTTTAAAAAGGTTTAGTCGGTTACTCAGTTAAGAGTCTTTTTTTTTTTTTTTTTTTTTTTTAATAGAATAAGAGAACTTATTGGGCTATAGGTACATGGATATACAAGTATATCTGTAACCTGTATGCATGCTATCCCAAGGGGCCATAAACAAACAAAAAAAAAGAGGTGTAAATATCCCATCTCACTTCATGAAATTTGGTGAGGCCCTATGTACCCAAAGTCAGGGCCTAAGTAGTTGGTTGGGACTTGAGAGTCTAATTAAATACTTGTTAGCGATACAGCTCTGTCACGCTATATCGCTATAGGGCTGTGGGTCCCACTGTTCCACTGTCGGCTGCATATATTTCTAATTCTATTTATTGTAATAGTGGATTTGTTTCCACAATAGCCTTTATAGTCTTTATATTGTTTCCTTAATTGATTAGGACTCTTTTTCCTTTTTTTTTGATTTAGGAAAGGTTTCCTAAATTTGTATTGTCTCCATGATTATCTTGCGGGTATATATAAAGGTACTTTGAGGAGGGCGGACACATTTTCTTTCCTCTTTCTTTCTCCTACTTCTCTTTCTCATCTTCTTTTTGTTGCGGTTTCTGGTTATTTACTTTTCTTCCTCGATAAGCTGCTACATGGTATCAAAGCAGTAAACTAACCCTGCTGTTTTGATAGGCCTCAACTTCTCCTTCCTCTCCCTTTCTTTTTAAATATTTTTGTGGGAACAGCAATCATGTGCTGTCCACGATGGAAGATTGAACTTCCATTATATCGAAACCTGCTGCGGTCCTCTTTTATGGTTTTGATAGAGATTGGCTTGACATTGCTGCTGCGGTTTGATGGTCTGGTTCGAATATGGCTATTGATCTCTGCTTTGATGGTGTGGTTGATAACCAGGTTTGATTATTGCTGCTGATTCCTGGTTCTTAATGATCAATTTTTCGACTGTTATGCTTGATTATTGCTGCTGGTTCCTGGCTCTTAATGGTCCGGTTTTTTGATCTGCTGGTTTGATTATTGCTGATTCTTATTACTGCAACTGCTAAGTGTTGACTGCTGCTGATTCTCACTTTCTGATCCCTGATCTGACTGTTACTGATCTGCTGGTCTTGATCTGCTATTGATCTACTGATCTGACTGTTACTGATCTGCTGATCTTGATTCTGGTTTTTTAATTCAGAAGCTACTGTTGTTCAAATTTGCTGGTGTCTTATTACTACTTGAGATCAGGTCTTGTCTTCCTACTGGGGGTTACTTGCTGATAAACTTTTATCATAATTAATTTGTGCTTGCTGCAAGTGTTTCCCGAGATAAAGCAGATCATTGAATGCCCCCCTTAACCTGCTGATTACTTATTGTTACTATACTTTATCAAGATCAGAATCTCGGTACTGCTACTTTAATTTATTTATTTTTATGGCTGAATATAAAGATTACTCTGTTTTGCACCTCAATTAAGTTAAAGGGGTATCTAATTAATTGTTAGGGGCCCAAGCTGTTAAAGCATATATTCGCTCTAAGGGAAAGCTTCAATACCTTCTTGATGACCCTCCAACTGTTGATTTAAAAGATGCTACATCTGTAAAGAAATATGATGACTGGATGCATGAGAATTCCACCCTTCAAACTTGGCTATGGAGGAGTATTGATCCTTCTATTGTTTCCAATGTAATGTTTCATCAAACTGTCAATGGAATATGGAATGATCTCAAGGAAAGTTATGCACAGGATAAAAATATTTCTCGAGTCTATAATCTTTATGAACGAATGTTCAATTGCTCGTTGGAGACAAGACCCTCAATGCATACTACATTGGCTTTAAGGGTCTCCTCAAAGAACTTCAAACTGTTTAGCCTCTTACTACTGATCTAAATCAACTCAAGGCCCAACAATTTGAATTCAATGTTGCAAAATTCTTAGCCGGCCTTCCTCCACAGTACCAATCCTTCGAGACTCAGTTACCGTCTGGTGAGAAGGTTCCTACACTGAGTGAAACATTTGTTTTGCCTCCAACGATTGATGCCCTCAAGTAGTCCCACAACTCCACCTGATACTACTGTTTTGTATGTTGGATAAGGACGAAGTTCCTCATATAGAGGTTGTGGCTCTAGTTGAGATCATGGATCTTATGGTTGTGGCATAGACCGATCTAATACTAATAAAACTACTCGGCATTGTACTCATTGTAGCAAAAATAATCATAATTGATAAATGTTGGGCCAAGCATGGCCGTCCCGAATGGGCTGAGGCGTTGGTCAACTCTGCCTCCATAGATGATGTCTCTATCCCAACACCTACCACTACTACTGCCCCAGCTCCTATAATGACCCCCAACACTACAATTCCCAGGGCACAATTTAATGCTTTACTTTGACGAGTTCTACAACTTGAGCAGCAGACATCTCCATCCACCTCTGCCACCTTGGCCCACACAGATACCAATGCCCTACTCCCCACTACAGTCACTCCATGGATTATTGATTCTGGTGCCTCTTGTCATACGGCTGGTAAGTCTCATATCTTTTCTTCTTTTATAGATGCTACTACCTCCATGCCAGTTTTCCTAGCTAATGGTTCGTTTACCCAAGCTACAGGACAAGGAACGGTATCTATAATGCCTTCCTTGTCTCTGTCTTCTGTCCTTCATGTCCCAAAGTTACCCCTTAATCTCGAGTCTATTAGTCAGCTAACCAAATCAATGCAATGCTCAGTAACCTTTTTCCATTCCTATTGTGTTTGTTAGCATCTCAGGACCAGGAAGACGATTGGTGGGGGCCTTGTGCAATCCGAACTGTACCACTTGGAGCATCATGAACCATATTCTGCTATTGTCCCTGCCACATCCGCAATTTCTACACCTCTTCAATGGCATCATCGACTTGGCCACTTCTCCCTTTCCAAGATGAAGACCCACCTTCCTAGCTGCAAGTCTGCTACCCATCTTCCATGTGAAGCTCGCGAGTTGGGGAAACATCACCGTAATGTCTTTCTTGCGTGTCTTACTCCTCATAGCTCTTCTTTGTTTAGTCTAGTCCATTCAGATATTTGGGGTCCCTGTTGTATACCCAACAGACTTGGTTTTTGTTATTTTGTTACATTTGTGGATGACTATTCCAGGGTGACCTGGCTTTACTTACTTAAAGATAGATTTGAGTTTCTTTCTGTATTCAAAGGTTTTTGCAAAGAAGTCGATGTTCAATTTAATACATCCATACGTGTTTTTCGGTCTGATAATGATCTTGAGTATACTCGAACTGCTATCTCTGATTTTTGCTTTGGGAATGGAATAATTCATCATACTAGCTGCTCCTATACCCCTCAGCAAAACAATGTTGCAGAGCATAAAAATAGACATCTCTTGGAAGTTGTTCGATCTCTCCTTTTTCATATGCATGTTCCCAAGTATTTTTTGTGTAGTGCTCTTCTCACTGCTTGCTTTCTTATCAAGTCTCTTACACAACTCAAATGTGAAGCTTGTGAGTTAAGAAAACATCACCGCACTATTTTCCCTGCCCGTCTTAACCCTCGTAGCTCTTCTCCTTTTATTTTAGTACATTCAGACATTTGGGGCCCATGTCGCATGCCCAACAAACTTGGTTCTTGTTATTTTGTTACATTTGTTGATGACAATTCCAGGGTGACCTGCTTTTATTTGCTTAAAGATAGATCTGAATTTCTTTCTGTATTTAAAGGTTTTTGCAAAGAATATTCGCTTCTTTCGGTCTGATAATGCCCTTGAATATACTCAAACTGCAATTTCTGATTTCTGTTATGAAAATGGCACGATTCATCATATTCGTTACTCTTATACTCATCAGCAAAATGGAGTTGATGAGTGCAAGAATAGACGTTTGTTAGAAATTGCTCGTTCGCTTCTTTTTTGTTGTAATTCATTTGTTCAAGAGGGTATCTTTGTAATTTTTTTATTTTCTTTTTTTTTATTATCAGTAGGGATATATCTGTAATCTTGTCTACCATGACTTCATTACAAATAAGAAGGCTGAGCGAGGAGATTATTATCTTACTCATTCTTTGATTCAACATGGTATCAAAGCCACCATTCTAGGGGTACCAACCCTAAGACCACGCCACCACCCATTACCGCCTCAACTATCATCAAACCAAGGTTCAAAATCTCTAGTGTCGAGGGTGTCTCGACCCTCTGAGAAACAGAGATCTCGACCGCGAGACACTGCACAAAAGCCGTGAAGGCTTAAAATGTGTGTTTCGACCCTAAAATGATCGTTTTAAGGTTTGATACTCCAAGGAAACCCTATTTTAGAATATATATATATATATATATATATATATATATATATATATATATATATATATATATATATATATATATATATATATATATATATATATATATAAAAACATATTTAAACTATAAAACTGTATAAATAATCACACATGGTAGGTTTACACCCATGTTTGGTAGTGTCGGTCTGAAGTTCAAATGTAAACCTAGGGTAATATTGGTTATTCTACATAATGTTACTAATAGAAGATCATAGAAGACCAAATGAGATAGTAAAATCATATTTTAGGAGAAGAATAAATATAACAACACTTAATTAGTAAATTTTCATATCAAAAAAAAAAAAAACCCAAAATAGTCAAGTAGACCATACAATCATAATCCATACATTATGTCGAAAACTGGTCAAACATGTCAAAAAATGGTCGAGAACTGGTCGAAAATATTGAGAAATGGTCGAGAAATGATCGAAAATGTCAACAAATGGTACTGGTTAAGACCGGTCGAGACCAGCTCGACAACCGTATCGAGGCGATATCTCGCCTCGAGCCCCTCGAAATCTTTGAGAAATTTGAGATCTCGCCGAGATTTTGAACACTACATCAAAGCCTAACGCCACCACCTCTCACCATCATCCAACCCCTACCGCCACCACCGGCCTACTACCCTACCGCCCTAAACCCTACTGTCCATAAACCCTACCCTAGCTACCTGTACTCTTTCCAGCCTTCTTATCGATGCACTAAGAACCTCTCTCCAAGGATTGGTTATCATCTGTTGCCGTGTATCCCTTGATTCTTCCCTGTCTTATAAAGATCGAAACTTGCTGTAGATGTGTATCTCGTTCCCAGAAGACTGAAACACGGCACCATAAATTATCGCCTCTGGTATTTCACTAGCGGCATCTTTATTCCAAGTATTTTACATTGTAGAGCACATTTCGATTTGTTCTACTCAAGTTTTTTAGACAAATTGTTCTTGGGTTGTGTTCATCACCATGCCTAATTCTTCTGAAATTGTTTCTCCCAATACAGAGATCTCTCAAAAATCGAATTCACTACTATTGCACTTAACCCAATCAATTTGGATGGGATAAACTATTTAATGTGGTCTAAAACGGCACACATGGCAATCTCTGCAAAAGGTATGCTAGGATATATCACTGGCCACAAGAAAGTACCTACCCCCACAGACCGACTTTATGACAAATGGGCGTCCAAAAACTATATTGTGATGGCATATTTAATAGGCTCTATGTAACCTAAAAGCCTACCTCCTCTCGAGACCCAGTTCGGTGTGAACATTGTAGGAAGGAAAGGCATAGTAAAGGACTTGCTAGAAATTACATGGCAAACCGGCTGACTTTGAGGCTAAGAGATGTGAGAAAGGGATACAGAGATCCAAGAATTTCAGGGCACCACAAGCTCATCAGACGAAGCTTGCCCTCTTACTGGGACTTTAGCTATGCTATCAGCCAAAGAACTTCAAGTGCTCAGAAACCTACTAAGGCCACCATCTACAGCTAATACTGTTCTTCCATCATCATCTGCCATACCAGGTTCATATTTTTTTCAGTCAGATATTTCTTATGCTGGTCACTGTGCATCCTCTATTCCTAGCCCATGGATTATGGACACTGCAGCCACTGATCATCTCAAAAGTGGATGTTTCTACCAATGCCGACTGGGCAGGCAGTCCAGATCAGTATTCAAAGTTTTTAGGTTCTGGAGGGAGTATGGTCACAAGGTAGAAACTTAAAGGAATTGACAGAAGGGCACCACCAGGAGTAGAGCCTGCGGCTAAATTTGACTCAAGACGGTGGAAAGATGCAATGATGGAAGAAATGAGTCTTGAAGAAAATTAATACATAAGACCTTGTCCCACTTCCACCAAGTAAGAGGCCAGTAGGGTCCAAGTGGGTTTTACAGTCAAGCAGAAAATAGATGGCATGGTGGATCGGTATAAGCCAAGGCTAGTTGCTTGTGGATTTATCCAAACATATGGGGTTAATTACCAAGAAACTTTGCTCTAGTGGCCAAGATGACAACAATCCGGGTTCTTGTGGCATGTGCAGTAAACCATAATTGGGATTTACGCAGCTGGATATGAAGAATGCTTCCTTCATAGGGAACTTATAAAGGAAATTTATATGGACTATCCACTTGGTTTTACAATTGTGAGCACTAAAAGAAAGGTATGTAAGTTGAAATGTTCTCTTTATGGAGGTATGCAAGTTGAAAAGTTCTCTTTATGGACTTGAACAGTCCCCTAGAGCATGGTTTGGTAGATTTCACAAAGCTATGATAGCATTTGGCTATGTTCAGAGTAATGCTGACTATGCATTGTTTATTAAGCAAACATCTAGAAATTTCACTGCACCTCTTGTATATGTGGATGACATTGTTGTTATTGGAAATAATGATGATGAAATTAGGAAATTGAAAACGTTTCTGGGAAAGGAGTTTGAAATCAAGAATCTTGGAAAATTCAGGTATTTTCTTGGGATTGAAGTTGCTCGCTCTACAAAGGGCATCTTTCTGTATCAAAGAAAGTATGTCCTCGATCTTCTCTCAGAGACAGGATTACTAAGGTTCCGACCATGTAATACTCCTCTGTATTCTAATAATAAACTTAGGGAGAAAGAAGCAACACTGGTGGATAAAGGTAGGTACTAGCAATTAGTTGGAAGGCTTATCTATCTATCAAATACCAGGCTAGATATTGCATTTGTAATGAGTTTGGTGAGTTAATTTATGCATGATCCCTACTCAATACATATGGAGGCAGACTATAGGATTCTACTTTATTTAAAGGCAGCTTCAGGGAAATTCTACTCTCACCATATGATCATCTCAAAGTGTAACAACAACAACAACAACAACAAAGCCTTATCCCAACTAAATGGGGTCGGCTACATGGATTCTTGTACGCTAATCAGCTCTGTTCGATGTCATACTTGAAGCATGGCCTAAGCTATATATGTCTTTCTTCACTACCTCCCTTAAAATCATTTTAGGTCTGCCCTTAGCTCTTTTAGATCCTTCTGTCTGAATCAAATCACTCCTCTGTACGAAGGTATCTAACAGCCTCCGTTGAACATGGTCATACCATCTCAGACAACTTTTTCATAGTTTATCATGTATCGGTGTTATTCCCAATTAAGCTTTAATACGAACATTCATTACCTTATCCTTCCTAGTTTTGCCTCACATCCATCTTAACATCCTCATCTCAACTACATTAAGTTTATCTATATGTTGCTTTTTAACTGCCCAACATTCTGCACCATACATCATAGCTGGTCGAATGGCTATCCCATAGAATTTTCCTTTAAGTTTTAAAGGAATACGCCGATCACATAACACTCCAGACACACTTCTCCACCTCATCCATCATATTTTAATCATTTGTGAAACATCATCATTTATATCACCTTCTTTGTTATGATTGAACTCTGTTGAATCATAAGAAAGGTGAGAGATTAACTATTCTCCCACTGTCCCATTTTTATTTATAAGAAAGAGGTTACAAACTAAGAGACACTAGAAATCCTAGAGAGACTAGTAGTCTCAGTACTAAGGAAATAAAGAGTTAGAGTCCTAGTTCGCAAAGGAAACAAATAAACCAAAAAATCATATAAGAGAGAGTCCTACTAAGGACGACATTCAACACTCCCCCTCAAGTTGGTGCATATATGTTAGCCATGCACAACTTGGGTAATAATGGATGAAATTGCTTTGCTCAGAGTCCTTTTGTAAAGATGTCTGCCACTTGATCACTGGACTGAACATATGAAATAGAGATCTGTCCACTATCTAATTTTTCCTTGATAAAGTGACGATCAATTTCCACATGCTTGGTTCTATCATGTTGCACTGGATTGTGAGTAATACTGATTGCAGCCTTATTGTCACAAAATAACCTCATAGGCTGGGTGGTATGGATTCCCAGATCCTTGAGTAATCCTTGCAACCATAACAACTCACATATACCTTGAGCCATAGCTCTAAACTCAGCCTCTGCACTTGAACGGGCAACTACTTTCTGCTTCTTGCTGTGCCAAGTCACTAGGTTCCCTCCAATAAAGGTACAATATCCTGAAGTCGATTTTCTATCTGGATTTCCTACCCAATCTGCATCAGTGTAGGCATCAACTCTGAGATGACCCTGAGAGGTCAGTAGGATTCCTCTTCTAGGAGCAGATTTGAGATAGTGCAAAATGCATAGAACAACATCCATATGAGAAGTATAAGGGTCATGCATAAATTGGCTCACCAAGCTCACTGCAAAAGCAAAATCAGGTCGAGTATGAGCCAGATATATCAACTTTCCAACTAGTCGTTGGTATTGTTCTTTGTCAACTGGTGTACCGGTCTTTTCTTGCAATTTGACATTAGGGTCAATTGGTGTTTCACAAGGCCGACATCCTAAGAGACCTGTTTCTGAGAGAAGATCAAGTATATACTTCCTCTGAGACAAATAGATACCTCTGGTGGAGCGAGCAACCTCAATCCCAAGGAAATATCTCAGTTTTCCTAGGTCTTTGACTTCAAACTCCTTTCCCAAGAAGATCTTTAACTGTCTAATTTCTTCATCATCACTACCAGTAATCACAATATCATCAACATATACTATAAGAATAGTAATTTTTCCCTCCCTCTGCTTAATGAACAATGTATGATCAGCATTGCTTTGTTTGTAGCCTACAAAAGTCATAGCTCTGTGAAATCTCCCAAACCATGCCCTAGGGGATTGCTTAAGTCCATAGAGAGATCATTTCAGCTTACAGACTTTTCCTTCAGTGGCTGATGAGGTAAAGCCTGGAGGAACATCCATGTACACTTCTTCTGCTAACTCCCCATGAAGAAATGCATTCTTGACGTCCAACTGTTGTAGATCCCAATCAAAGTGTACTGCACAGGCTAAAATGACACGGATAGTAGTCATTTTTGCTACTGGGGCAAGGGTTTCCTGATAGTCGATCCCAAAAGTCTGTGTGAATCCACGGGAAACTAATCTGGCCTTGTATCTGTCTATAGACCCATCTTCTTTCTGCTTTAAAGTGAAGATCCACTTACACCCAACAGTCTTCTTCCCTGGTGGAAGTTCAACTAGGTCCCATGTCTCATTTTTTCTCAGGGCAGTCATTTCTTCAACCATGGCTGCCTTCCATTTCTCATCTGCAATTGCATCCTGCCAATGTTTGGGAATAGACACAGAAGACAAAGTAGAGACAAAAGCAAGATATGAAGGAGTCAATGATTTATAAGAAACATATTGAGATATAGGATGCTGAGTACAGGATCTAGTGCCTTTACGAAGGGCAATAGGTAAATCTGACTCAGAGGGAAGAATATTACCAGACTGAAGGATCTCATGTTCTGAAATAGTTTCTGGATCCAGAGCTGACGAAGGGACGTGTGTAGGTGCGTTGATGGTGGTGGTCCTTCCCTGCTTAAGTCTAGTACGGCTGTATACTTGAAGGCGAGGTGTCTCCATGGGAATTTGTTCAGCAGAGTGTTCAGGAGAAGGTGGCGTAGGCTTAGGGGAAGGCCCAGTAGAAGGTGATGTAGGCTCAGGTGAAGGCTTAGGAGGAGGTGATGTCTCCCCCTGAAATGGAAGGGGAGAGGGCATAGGTGTGATGATAGGCCTATCTTCCTGAAGACTAGGCTCCCCCTGAAGATGGGACGCTGGGTAGTAAGGGAGGTGCTCATAAAAGATAACATCCATGGAGACGAAAGTGCGACGGGTGGGAGGGTGGAAACATTTATAGCCTTTCTGGGTTGGAGAATATCCCAAGAAAAGACAACGAAAACCACGTGGTTCAAGCTTTCCTGGAGATCGATGATTGCGTACATAGCATACGCAGCCAAAGTTCTTAGGAGGAACAGTATGGGAGGCATCACGGAGAAGAAGGTGTAAAGGAGAGTGATGATCCAAGACTGGGGTTGGAACACGGTTGATAAGGTAGGCTGAGGTAAGGATAGCATCACTCCAATATTGTGGTGGCACATTGCGGGCAAACATCAACGCACGAGCCACTTCAAGGAGATGGCGATTCTTTCTTTCGGCCACCCCATTCTGAGCAGGAGTATCAACACAACTTATCTGGTGCAAAATACCATTATCCGCCAGATAATGTTGAAACTGTCCATCAATGTATTCTCGGCCATTGTCACTCCTGAGAATCTTTAAAGAAGCTTGAAACTGAGTCTTAATCATTTGGTGAAACTGACGAAAGGACTGAAATACTTCACTTTTATTATGTAAGAGGTAAACCCAAGTGGTTCTAGAATAATAATTGATAAATGTAACAAACCAACGGTGACCAGTAATAGAATTAATTCTGGCTGGTCCCCAAACATCAGAATGAACTAAATGGAAGGCAGTACTACTGCGTTTAGAGGTAAGACTATACGAAGAACGAGTTTGCTTAGCTAGAATACAAGCTTCGCAAAAAAACTCGTCTCATTTACATTTATTTGCTAAAAAGGGAAAAAGACTAGCTAAAACATTAAATGAGGGATGCCCGAGCCGTTGGTGCCATCGTTGGAGATCGGAGGATGCCGAATAGAGTTGATGTACTGGGCTTGGGGAAGCTGAAACTGACCTTGGGATACCTTCCTTAAGCAAATACAGACCACCCTGCATCTTACCACATCCAATCGTCCTCTCTATTTCCAGATCCTGAAACAGACAATAAAAAGGAAAAAACGTCACTTTATAGTTTAGAGCAGAGGTAATACTACTAATAGACAGAAGGTTGATATTAAATTTCAAAACATGAAGAACAGACTGCAAAGTTAGAGAAGGAATGCATTGGATGGAACCTTTCCCTGATACAGAGGAGAGAGTGCCATCCGCCACACGAACGTTATTAATTTTAGGATTAGGAAAGTACTGATGAAATAGGCTATGGTTACCGGTCATGTGGTCCGTGGCACCAGAGTCAATAATCCAAGGATTAGAGACCATTGACGCACAATGTCCACTAAAACACATACCTGAATGGGCAAGGTGAGAACCTGGAGTGGTGGATGTAGGAGCAACAACAGATGGCAGTCCGAAAGTAGCAGCAGAGGGTGGCTAGAGCAAACGACCGAGTGCCTGAAGGATCTGATTGTCTTGCAATGGAACTGTGGGATCAGCAACCTGATGAGCTTCAGTCTGTGCCTGGGAACCCTTAAAAGTCTTATTTTTTTGCATAAGTTTATCACGTCTCTTGGCTTCAAAGTCTACTGGTTTCCCATGGAGTTTCCAGCATGTGTCTTTAGTGTGCCAGGGTTTACCAAAATGCTCACATTTTATTGTATCTTTGGATGTTGTAGGGCCCTTAGGAGGTGAAGTAGATGTCTGGAGAGCAGATCTAACAGGAACAAAGGGTAATAACATAGTGGCTCTCCTTTGGTCTTCAAGTTGAACCATAGCATATGTCTGCTCTAGAGTAGGGAAAGGATCCTTATAGACTCTGTACTTTTCTTCCCGTTTCTTAAACAATGTAACATCTTCTTCACACTTGACATATATGGAGTCATAAAAGTCAATGGCTTGCCAATGGCTCCTCAACTGAGTATAATATTGAGATACTGTCAAACTCTTTTTGAGTAGTTCCATGAACCTTTTTTTGCAGAGCATAAATTAAGACATCATTCCCAACCTGGGAATATGTGTCCTTTGCAGACTTCCAGATCTGTGCAGTAGTATCCAATAAGAGGTATTCCTCGGCTATGGCAGGTTGCATGGAATTAAGGAGATATTGCATTACTAAGGAATTCTCAGCATTCCATTTGTCTAGGGTAGCATCTTTAGTAATGGGCTTAGTTTTGGCTCCTATGAGATAGCCAGATAATCCTCGAGCAGTGATAGAACGTTGTGTGGCACGAGACCACATTAAATAGTTACCACCATCAAGTTTTGTGGTATTTGTTGGAATGGTGAGATTTTTTATCTTATAAAAATCCATTCTAGCAGATGTTACATCAGAAGACATTGTAATCACAAGAAGAAACAATCTTGATTTGGTTATGCAAAATAATCCCAAACAAAACAATCAAGAATAATGTTGAAGTTTTCCCTTACATAACCAAAAAGACCCTTGTGGTAGAAACATTAATAAGTCAAAAACTCAACCAGTGAAGGATACTATTAGTGGCAGAATTGTAAATAATCAGAATTTAACAACTGTGGAGGAAACAAACAGACCTTTAGGATCCCTTAGGATAAAACTGGAAACAAAATATTTATTTTAAGGGCAAATCTGGAAAGAAAATTATAATATAAACTTTGCCCTTTCAAAACAATTAGGGACTTAGTCTTCAACCTCACGACAGGAAAAAAAAAACAGCGGTAACCAGATTTGCTTGAAGGAAGAAGAACATCCTCAAATCAGGTCGGTTGGAACTAAAACTTTGAGAGAAGATTGTTAACTCATAAACCTACTGATTGCACATCATATACAGTCAAATATGAAGCCAAAGGGATCATATCGAGTTCTAAGAATATGACCAGGCGGTAGTTGCAGGTTCAGTAGTGCTTCGAGGCTTGGTTCTTGCAGCATAGATGGTTTCACCAGGTAAGGACTTGGGATTCAAGTAACCTAGGGTTAGGGAACTCTCCTTCAGAGTTTCAGGGGAAAAGAAGAGGAGGTGAGGGAGATCGATGGGTTTATGTGGGGTTGAGGGTACCGCCCAGAACAAGGGACGATAGTTCTATGGCTCTGATACCATGTTGAATCATAAGAAAGGTGAGAGATTAACTATTCTCCCACTGTCTCGTTTTTATTTATAAGAAAGAGGTTACAAACTAAGAAACACTAGGAATCCTAGAGAGACTAGTAGTCTCAGTACTAAGGAAATAAAGAGTTAGAGTCCTAGTTCGCAAAGGAAACAAATAAACCAAAACATCATATAAGAGAGAGTCCTACTAAGGACGACATTCAACAAACTCAAATACCTAAAATGATCACTTTGTTGTATCTCCCTTTCACGAATGTTCACTGCCTCATTATCTGTCCTTATGTGACTAAAGTTGCACACCATATACTCCGTCTTCATTCTACTTATCTTAAAAAACCTTTTGATTCCAATGTTGATCTCCATAGCTCCAACTTGGCATTAATCTCTGCTTTTGTCTCATCCACCAAAACAATATCATCAACAAAAAGCATACACCAAGGAACTTCATTTTGAATGTCTCTGGTTAGATCATCCATAATGAAGGCAAACAATTACGGGCTTAAAGCTGATCCTTGATGTAACCCCATTGTAATTGAGAATTCACAACCTTAACCCCCCATGGTTTTCACACTAGTCACCACATTATAATACATATCCTTAACTACGTCCACATATTTTCTTGAAACACTTCTCTTCTCTAGTACTTGCCAGATTAACTCCCTAGGAACTCTATCATAATTTTTTCTAAATTGATAAAAACCATATGGAGGTCCTTCTTGCCTTCTGTACATCTTTCCATGAGTCTCTTACGCAAGTAAATAATCTCTGTCACGGACCTACTTAGCATAAAACCAAACTGGCTCTCCATAGTGGTAGTTTCTTTTCTCAAGCGAGTTTCGATAACTCTCTCCCACAGTTTCATAGTACGACTCATTAGTTTTATATCTCTGTAGTTATTGCAATTTTGAATATCACCTTTCTTTTTATAGATCGGAATCACAATACTTCTCCTCCATTCATTTGGTATTTTCTTTGTGCTCCTAATTTTATTGAATAACTTAGCTAGCCAAGGTACCCCATATATTCCTAGGCACTGCCAAACTTCTATTGGGACCTCATCTAGGCCTGGTGCTTTACCTACATTCATCCTCCTTAAAGCTTCTTCACTTCTATCATCCTAATATTGTATATATACCTATGATCTGTGGTGTCATGGTGGGTAATGTAGCAATCTGGGACACTATTTCCTAAGACATCTTCATTTAATAGGCTGTAGAAATAATCGTTCCATCTCCCTTTAATGTCTTCATCCCTTACTATAACTCTACCATCTGCACTTATAATACATCTAACATGGTCTAAATCTATAATCTTCCTTTTCCTCATCTTAACTATTTTATAGATAACTTTTTCTCCAAGTCTATATCTTTTTAGATCCTCTATATCCTTAAGTTGTCTTTGGTATCATTTTTGTTTTTGTTTTCTGACATGTTTTTGTTTTTGTAGGTGTTTGGTATCATTTTTGGGGTGCTATTTATGAAAAGAAAAAATAAAAATAAGCCCAAAATCAAAAAGAGGTTGATATTTGTTTATGATTTTTGGCCAAAAATCGTTTTTGCTTCTTTTTTCCACAACTTAAGTTACCACGTGGGTCTTTTGTTTCCAACGGCTCAAAGTGTAAGGGTAAAAACATAAAACCTGATTATAATATAACCACTCCCTGATGATACAAAGATTTCTCCACGAACCCCCATCTCTAAAGAGTTAAAGCAAAGCTCCATTTTTTTATCAAACTCTCCTTGGTCGAGCGGTGCACAGTGCCTATGGAATACACTCAACAAAGAAAAATTTCATGGCATTAGTAGAATCGATAGATCATTGGTAGAGTAAGAATTTGGGTGCTTTGATTTCTGCTTCTTCAGCGATTTAAAAACAAATAAACCAAAAATTATTGCAAAAAATTATTGAATCATGCCAACTGTAATAGTTTTCGTGCTTTTGAACTCAATCAACGAACCAATCAAGATCTGGTTGTAGCCTCAGTGTAAGTTCCACGGTTATCACACCCCGTTCTCGATGTATCGGTACTATGGAATGTAATGGGATTCCTTGCATGCAAAGACATCCCCTCCAGGATCACATTTCACAGGATACCCAACTACAAACCCATAACGTTACCCACACATGGTAATAATCAACCTGTTTAGAGTAATTAAAGAAACTATATATATATATTCAATTAAATTAAGTAGAAGTCTTATCTCAAGTCCAAAGTAGCTGACATCTACAATTTATGAAAGTAATATTCAAAACATTATCCCAATTAAAAGTGGTTCTAGAACTTAAGTGTTATTTAAAAGATTTGGACAACACGTCCCCAATCAATGAGTTTGTTTAAACACTAGTGGTATTATAAAAGAATGGTCACACCTATCCATAGACAGAGTCGTTGCACTCGCAACTAGAGCTATGGACATCTTCGTCGGTATCATAATTTAAAATCTCTTCGAGATCTCGGATCTCGACTTTCTCGGCCTTATCGGTGAAGGCCAATACGAGATCTTAAGCCATAACAGATCTCATCTCGGTTGCAAGATCTTGCCCCAGATCCTGCCAAGAAAAAATTGATTTTTTAACAATTTCTCGCCAAGTCTCAGTAAGAAATTGCTTTTTTTTCCCTTTTTTTATTAGTTATAAAAGGGGCATTCTCAACCGAGAACAGATATCTTCCTCTTTTTTCTTATTTTGCTCAAAAAAATTGAAGATTTGTTACTTTTTCATACGAAATTGCTGCCAGTAGTGTTTCGGAGTACGGAGATTGCTGTGGGAGCTCCGCATCAACCGTGAAAGGTAAGATTCTTTGCTAGAAATGGGATTTTTACACGAGAGAAAAAACTTAAGTTTGTAGAATGTGATTCCATTTTTATATGTTAGACACGTGAGCCCTATCCTGGAAACAGCCTCTCCACATTGTGGGGGTAAGGCTGGAAACATTCTGCCCACCCCAAACCCTGCAATAGCGGGAGCTTCGTGCACTGGGAAGTCATTTTTTAGACACGTGAGCCCTATTTACGAACCCAAACAACCACAAAGTGTGCTCTAAATGTGTTTATGTATGCTAAAATAAGGTTTTCCTGAAGTATCAAGCCTAAAAAATGACATTTGGCCACCGAGACAGCCTGTTTTGAGGTGTCTTGGTTTTATGCAGAGTCTCGGCGGGATCTCATCGAGATCTCGGTTTTCCCAGGGGCCGAGATGCCCCCGAGATCCAAGATTTTAAACCTTCTAGCTATCACCATTAATATCCTCTACACCGGATGGACAGTACCTCAAAGTATTAATATAGTCACCAATGGTTATGATGCGGGATCTGGGTTAGAAAACCCTAATTGGTCCGCTAATGGATCCACCCAAACAATAATCAACTCAAATAATAATGACAGTGGCAGAATTGGTAAATATTCAAAATTATGCAATAACTTAGGAAACCAAACAGACCTTATGATATACTTGTAAAAAAGGCTAAATGGATGAGGGCAGTTTTGGAAGGAAACTTAAAGAAGACCAAATCAGAGTTATATATAAAGCTAAGGGGGTAAATCTGGAATAACAGATTAAAGAGCTTCTTCAACATTCATTGGAAGCTATTCACGAACAAAAGAAAGAAGAGGTGGAACCAGATTTAGATAAATGAATAGAACTCTTTCAATACAACTCCAATGAACCTGAAATTTCAAGGGTAAATTGCTAAACCATTGGCCTATTGAATCCACACAACAATACCAAGAACCTGCAAGGAGAACCGATGGACAAAATGACTGAAACAATCCTTGGCGGTGAAGGAAGGTACAGGTAATTTGCAGGTTTCACTTCTCACTGTCGAGGGGATTTCTAGTCAAGGGCTTTGAGGGACTGAATCGTCTAGGGAAGGGATACTCCCGTCCAGAATTGTAGGGGAAAAGGAAAAGGCGTGAGGGAGATCGATGGGATTATGTGGGATTGGGTTTACCGCCAGAACAGGGGAGGGGTCAAGAAGAAAGAAGAAGAAATAGGGAAAGAGGGCGAAAGGAAGAAAAAGACCTAAAAGGATGATCGGTTCTGATCACAGAGACAAAAGAAAGAGAGGGAGAGGGAGAGAGAGATAGCAACTTCTGCTCGTAGGCTCACAAGCACACAACTGACCATGTTGGTACCATATTACTGACTTTCAATTAATTCTCAAATCTGTTATGTTGATTACTCTATTACATGCCTTTATAAAGGAAAATACTTCTAAACTAATTGAAATAATTTTAGTAACTACCTATGCTCTCTATGGAATAAAATCCCTACCCAAAACAGAAATCATAATTAAGGAAACATAAAATTGAAACTTCCTATTCTAAATTAATTCCCTACCAACCCTATCTAGTATCTAGACCAAAAGATTGATTTGGATTTGGGTTTGGGTTTGAACCGATTCAAGTTTGGCTTGGGTAGCCAAATCGGTTCATGTCGGTCCAGCCATGAGCAAGCTACTGCATCAAGTTACACCAGCATAATCTAAAATAATATGTGCACACGAGAGTAAGCTCAACCACCGAACTTAGTAAAGAAATCAAACGTGCAACATACAAATGCATGCAACTATAACTACGGTCAAGTATGATAACTGTATGTGCCAATTCATGGGCCACCAAGATGAATGTCACCTCCCTCGGCCTAAAACAAACATCCCCCAGGTTACAGGGGTCATCCCCATCAAAATGAATGTCGCCTCCCTCAGCGTACAAGAAACATCCCCTACGTATAGGTTTGACGTCTTGGTACTCTCCTAACCGCGATTCATCCCAAGTTCAACCACGTGACACTTGAGGAGATGGTAATCCCACTAGTTGACTCGCCCGTCCATTTACACTACTTTCGGACATGGGGAGCATCGCAGCTATGATCATACCACCCTTTATTAAACCTATGCCAATAAATAACCCCCTATTGACTAGGGGTACAGTTATACGAGTATATATGTGCAATTAATCAAGTCCACCTAATTACCATATTACTAAACCGTAACCCCGCTAAGCTTCCGACTCCGTCCGGTCCCCACATAGAACATCGTGACCCAGCTAGGTTACTTTTGGTCAATGCAAAGCAGTGTCAGTAAGAGGTGGTGCAAGCGTCCCATTCCACCCACCTTCTCCCTTACCAATGTAACCAGACATTGTGTATCACCCAGACCAGCAACACCCTTCATGGAAAGATTGCGAAGCGTCCCATTCGACCTGCTTCTAAACCACTACAGGCACTACTAATCGCATACAATTATTAAAGCGAATGCATGAACAAACAATACAATATATTGGATGGTATGTTATCACACACAACTTACCATATCACACCACAATCATCAAGTCATCAAGAAATATAGATTGGACCTACACAAACAAAATGTTTAATCCCCTTACCTGAGAGATAAGTAGAAATAACTATTGTAGTATCGTTCGAGTCGCTCGTTTAGGTGTCTTCGTATCTCTATCAAAATAATGTTATTCAATGTTATCCAATAAATAATTAGATAAGGGTTTGTCCTAGCATTGCATTAGATTAAGACTACTGTTTCCATATCAATAGTGACATTCACTAGGTCCATCTGTAACGCCCCCAAGTCAGAGCCAAGTACGTTATAGCTAAGTTGCCAGGATTCGAAGGCTCAAAGAGAAATTAACAAATAAAACATAAATTGAGCGGAAGCTTAAATGATATTAATTAACACCAAGAAGGGTTACATACATCTCTTGTTTTAGTGACACCATTACTTAATATTCAAAACTTACTTACATGCATATACCAGTTACACAGTTTTTGTTCTTTATATACATACAAAAGCTTTCATAGCAAAACAAAAGAAAATGAGTCCAGCGGCTTCAGACACTTTTCCTCTGAAAGTGGGGTCATTTAAATCAGAATACACCTCTAAGTGCTCTCCACCTATCTCTGAAATCCATCATTTGAATGACAGAATGAACTTACGCTCAATGAGGAAAATTTAACTACTTACAACAGAAATTACACACACTCACAAAGCATACATTAATTCAGACCTCATCACACACATCATGGAAAAGATTTAACATATTTGGAAATTAACATATACTTATGATATGAATGCAAAAATCTTTGTTAAAACAACTCAAGTAATCCTAGGTAAGCCAGTCATGTCTTTGTTGTACTGTGCTTAACATTTGGAGTCGTTAAAGCACTAGTTGATGTCTCAGATATCTCGTCTTGGTAGCCGCATCTAAATGGACGTCCCAGACACCTCACCCCAAAGGCGGTGAGTTCCCATAACTCTCAGTCCTCCAATGGATTGGTGACATCCCAGATGTCTCAGCTTCAGCAAAAGATGGTGAAGTCCCAGACTTCTTGGTGCTACGCATCTCCACTCATTATCTTACCCCTAATAAGAAGGGGGCAGCAAACACGGGTTTTTAAAATTTCATTATTTAATTTAATTATCATTCTTAGCTTGGTACACATTTCTTTCATTCTCCAGTCTTGTGCTGGAGGCTTAACTTATTTACATTTCTTTTCTTTTTCCCTTCTCTAGTCTTATGCTGGAGGCTCAGATAACATTTGAATAACTTAAGTTCTCCATTTTCCTTTTCGCCACTTAAGCCATTTAATTTTCCATAAATATTAAATCATTTCTTTTCTTACATGTTCATATCAGTATGATATGCATGATCATGATGTTTGATTTTTACATCATTCACAGTCAATTCTGCATACATCTAAGTGCACTCATAAGAGCACTGTCATAAGAAAAATATCATTTCCATCATGTCATGAAACATATCAATGATTATCATTAAATAATTACCATTCTCGATTTATCATATCACTTTTAAATTCACAGTATGAAGCATATATCAAATTACAAAATACAGCACCCATCATGTCATAATATCAATATTGCATAATTCACATAAAATTCCATAGCTTAACAAAGATTATAAAGTAACACACAAGTAATGTAAGCAAATAATTCCCCTCACTTGGTGGTGTACTGTCAATATCTCTCTCCTCTGCTAGATGGAGAAGCTTGATCAGTTTGTCTTTTAGTTCTCTAGCCTCAGCCTTTTGTTGTTCTATATAATTATAACATAAATATTTTCTTAGAAATTCTCCCAATTGCCTTACATGAATTCTAGAATTATTAACTTTGAAAAATGACTAAAATACCCTTCTTATTCTGCTAAAACATACTGCTATAATGCCTTGGTAAAAGCCAAGGGCAAAACGATCATTTCCTAAAAATCCAATATCTTAGTTCTTAAGGGTAAAATGGTCATTCAACCACAATACCTCTTCCCTAAATTTGTCCACGACTCTTTCTTACATTTCTAGGGGTAAGATGGTCATTATGCCAAAATCCCCCTTTTCTTAAATTCTACTCTCACATTATAGGGGCATAATAGTCATTATTCCCAATAAAAATTCTAATTCAAATACTAAGGAAAATCTTTTTTTTCTTTTTTTTTTAAACTATTCTGGAAAACAGAGAACTTCCATGAAACTTTTAGCTCACTACTATTTCAGTCCATGTTTCCCACAACAGTACTTAGGTTCATTTAAGCCCTTTGAACAAAGCATATTTGCTGATCCACCTCTCTCTTTTTTTTTTTAAGCCTCTCTTATATATATATAGCTTAGTTTATGGCCTCCTCATATATCTCATCATGTTAATTGGTCTAATGTCATAAACTGATATTCATGCTAAGGGTTCAGTAAGAACCAGTTCGGTGCTGCCCCTAACCTGAAATAGCATCATAATTATTAATTTCTTTTCATAACCATTAAAGTGAACTGGTTCATACCTTAGCAGCAGCCTGCCATTGCTTCTTCTATTCCTGCCTTCACCGAACTCAGCTTCACTGGACCATGCTTGACTTAACTCCACTTCCAACTCTTATTTTGCAAGGTGAATATATATATATATAAATGTTAAACTTAAACCCACTTGTTCTACTCCCTAATTTCCTCCTCTGTTTTAGGTTTCCTCTTTACTTCTTTGGTACAATAGCTCAGCTCTTTGCTGTCTACTTTTAACATTAAAATATTGCTGAATTTCTAATTGTATGAGATACCTCAACTTTGAGGTTGATTTGGCAGCTCTCCTAACCCGACATGTCCTCAACTTTCATTGCATGAATTTAAGGTATGTTAGGGTTCCTACCTAAGAATGGAAAATCCAATTAACAGGTGTTACTGCACTTGTTTCTTCTGCAACCAAAAACGACAATTCCTTCCCATTTGAGTTATAATTTTGCCGCTGCAACAAATCTTCCTCATAAACAATCACTCCCTTCCATTCTTTCCTTCCTCACTCTCACTTTCACTTCTCTGCTATAGGTTCTTTCTTTTCGCTGTACTTGTTACAGCAGATCTTCCTCCTTGCCGAATCTGCAAGTCCCTTGAACAGCAATAACTGTTGCACTTTTTCTTCCTACCGAAAATGAAAGAAAACCTTCATGGTTCTGGAGCTCAGCTGCAACCACCACTTCTGTTACTCACAACTCACTCTCTCTTCAAATTTCTGTTCTTTTTTTTTTTCCTCCTTGTTGATACCCTCTCACAACTTTTCTCTACGTATAACTAAGAGGTAAAAGTGAACTGATCGTATGTACCCCCATTGTTATACACCTGTAATTAGAGGGCTAATTGTTTAGGTCAATTACTGATTTGCCCTCATAATGACCTAAGTAAGCATCACTAACATATAACTAACTTGGTACCCTTCATGAGTATTTACTACTCTCAAGGCCCTTGGTTTTTAATTAACTTTACAACCTAACCCCACACCTGTATTTACAGGTGTTAATTCATTAAACACTCAAATGACAGCTAATGTTTGAGCTGTCTTCTTGCATGGAACCCACTAACATGGATGCACTAAACTGGTTTGCTGGCTGGTCCTTGGGCCGGCCAGACCAGAACCGGGTTGGATCACCCCCTTCTTTTTTTTTTCTTCTTTTAAAAAAAAAAAAAACTCATATTCTCCTTCTCTCTTTCTCTCTCTCTCAACAAGTGGGGCCCTCTTAGCCCACTAACATCAAAGGAGGATGTTTATGATATTTCATCAAACAAAATAGTATAATAATAATAATAATAATAATAATAATAATAATAATAATAATATACTAATACATATCACAGCATAAGAGTAAATTAATAATATACACCAATAGGTTATAAACTCACCTTGGGCTGGTATTTTTCCAAAATACCCCTTATTTTTCAACAACTTAAAGAATTACTTGAAAAGGTTTAGGAAGATTCTCTCTCACCCACAATACCTCAGGGAACTAGGGTATTTCAACTGGTGAGACAAACTTGCCATCCACGTGAGGTAGGTGATGTGTGGATGGATGCTCATGTCTAACACTCCATCCTCACCTCACAAATTGCATAATACGAAGGACTTCTTATAATATGGGTAGAGAGTCCTTCGTCTAGCCCAATATGTAGTACAGTAATTCATTGGTCGAGCACACAGGGGTGCGCCTAGTGAACTGCATGCAGCTGGTGCCATTGGGCGCACCACGCCATGAGCTGCACCCTTAATAGGCCAGCCGCACCTTAACAGGCACTGCATCCCTTAATAGGGTGCAGCTGGTGGTCGCAGGCCACACGCCTCTACATGGCCGAGAGGCCCCTCTGCACGTTCTAGGTGCTGTCAAACCTTATCCCGAGGGCCTTGGGTGCTTGTGGGTGCACTGGATCTTCATCCGCACCCCCATCCGGATGGTGTCCGAACTGCTGGATCCGAGATAAAATCCTTCAGATCCAGTTCCCAATCTTTGAATCCAACAGGGTTTCATGGTTATAACCTCCTAGGGTCCTTCTTAGTCCTCAAGGGATTATGGATAGCCCTTTGGTTAATAAAAATTGGATTTATAGGGTCTTGTCGATCCTTTGGTTTTCGTTTCCCGATTCGAAATCGGATCTGACACCCGATCAGGTGTTTGGGTGTTCACCATTAATGGTGGATGAACACTTTTTCTTCGATACAGCCATGAAGTATCATCACTACCATTTTATAAATCCATTAACAATGAGGGAAAGAACTTTTTCTTCGATACAGCAATGAAGTATCATCACTACCATTTTATAAATCCATTAACAACGAGGAAAAGAATTACCTCATTTGTCAGACAAGGTGTTTTCAGATCCAAATCTAAGAGTTTGTCCAAAGGTTTGATGGGGATCCATGATCCCATCCTTCTAAGGTCTTTCCTCACTCATGGAAGGTCTCTTGATCAGATCTAAGCATTCTAAATCGAACCTATGTGGTCTCAATTATTCACTGGCTACTGTTCACGATCCAAGATCGGGTACGGTTACGGATCTGGTTCCTCGAGTCTTCACCACTAATAGTGGACAGAGGATTTCCTCTATACATCTAGAGAGTAAGATCTCTCTAACGTATATTGAATCAAAAAGCATTAAGAGGGAGAGGATGCTTACCAAAGGTTCTTCCTCCTTCAAGATCTACTACAAGCACGTGGTCTAAGAGTCGACGAAGTCCCTTCTCCTCCCTCTTCTTCTTCTTCTCCCTTCCCAAGCTTTCTATCAATCTCTCTCACATTTCGCCAAACGTGTCAGAGGTTGGTGGTTAAGGTTTTCTCAACTCTAACAACCATTATATAACGGTTGACTACTAGGGTTGGTGCGAGACCAACCCAAACCATTGGAATAAGGTGGTCTCAGTCTATTCTGTGGTCCATAGTTGAGTTGATAATCACCCAAGGTCAACCATGGGTCTAAACTACTTGATTAGATTGGTTCTACAATAGGTTCTCACGTGCTAATGTGACCCAGGGGTCGCGAACCAAAAACAGCCCACAAACTACGTGAGGCTAATGGCACCATCCGTACGCCCATCCGGACCACTGTCTATCCGCACGACCAAAATTAGAGCACAGACTACGTGCTACTGATGGCACCATCCGCACGCCTAGCCTGACCACTTGTCCATCTGCACAACCAAAATGCAGTGTAATCTCCTTTGTATGGTGTTAGATCGAGTCTACCTTCCCTCCATTGTGTCTTGCCCACTTTGGTCACACCCAGCCATGGCCATGGGCAGAGTCATGTGGCTGCCATTGGCACCTAGCCAGGGCCACGGCCACACACATGGGGCAGCCATGGGCCACAGTCATGGGGCTGCCATTGGCACCTAGCCACGGCCACGGCTACACACATGGGGCAGCCATGGGCACCCAGCTAGGGCCATGGGCAAAGTCATGGGGCAGCCATGGGCACCCAGCCAGGCCACAGTCACACACATGGGGCAGCCATGGGCACCCAGCCAGGGCCAACGGTCACACACATGGGGCAGCCATGGGCAACCCAGCTAGGGCCATGGGCATAGTCATGGGGCAGCCATTGGCACCTAGCCAGGGCCACGGCCACACACATGGGGCAGCCATTGGCACCTATCCAGGGCCACGGTCACACACATGGGGCAGCCATGGGCCACAGTCATGGGGCTGCCATTGGCACCTAGCCAGGGCCACGGCCACACATGGGGCAGCCATGGGCACCCAACTAGGGCCATGGGCACAGTCATGGGGCAGCCATGGGCACCCAGCCAGGCCACAGTCACACACATGGGGCAGCCATGGGCACCCAGCCCGGGGCCAATGGTCACACACATGGGGCAGCCATGGGCAACCCAGCCAGGGCCATGGGCATAGTCATGGGGCTGCCATTGGCACCTAGCCAGGGCCACGGCCACACACATGGGGCAGCCATTGGCACCTAGCCAGGGCCACGGCCACACACATGGGGCAGCCATTGGCACCTAGCCAGGGCCACGGTCACACACATGGGGCAGCCATGGGCACCAGCTAGGGCCATGGGCACAGTCATGGGGCTGCCACTGGCACCTAGCCAGGGCCATGGCCACACAAATGGGGTAGCCATGGGCACCCAGCCAGGGCCATGGGCACCCAGCCAGGGCCATGGGCACCACCTGCCACCTACCATTGGCACCTAGCCAGGGCCACGGCCACACACATGGGGCAGCCATGGGCACTCAGTCAAGATCAAGGCATGCACATGATGCGCACAGGCACATGGCGCACACAGCCATGCCACGGCCACCCACATGGTGCACACAGCCAGTGCCACAGCCACACACATGGTGCGCGCAACCAGTGTCACGGCCACGCACATTGTGCACGCAGCCAGTGTCATGGCCACGCACACAGTGCACACAGCCAGTGCCACGGCCACGCACATGGGGCAGCCATGCGGCATGGGCATAGCCAGTGCCACGGCCACCCACATGGGGCAGCCATGGCACATGCAGTGCACGGCCACGCACATGGGCGGCCATGTGGGCAGCCATAGCCAGTGCCACGGCCATCCACATAGGGTGGCCATGGCCATTGCCAGTGCCACGGGCACCCTCATGGGGCAGCCATGGGCACAGCCAAGGCCACGACCACGCACATGGTGCTACCCATGCCACGGCCTTGTGCCAAGGTCACACACATGGCCACAGCCACACATGAGGTTGGGATGGCCACACACATGGCCACAGCCATGGGCCACTACCACACACATGGTGCAGTCACGGCCACAACCATGGGGCACGGCTGTACCACGACGTGCATGGGGAAGCACAACGTATCATATTTCTTCTAATTCTCACGTGCAAAATGATCTTTATGTTTGAAAACACCTTGAAAAAGGTTTTTTGGTGATCAAAGAGTGCATTGCTTGTATATTTTTCAATCTTATAGTGTGCTTTTATGAGTTATCGGTAAAGTTAACTGAGATACTAATCATAAAATATAAAAAAAATATCAAAGCTTTTCTCAATGTTCCAGTTATTTTTTTATAAATTCTATGAAATTTTCTGAGATATATAAAAGTGGTCCCATTAAAAAATTCAATAAAATGAATTTTTGGTGATTTTTTAAATTTTTTATTGAAAACAATTAATAAAAAATAAAATATTTATTGAAAAGTTATGAAATTTTTTTAAATGAGACCTTGAATTTTTCTCTACAATCCTAACAAGTTTCATGATATTTGGATGTTTGTAGTTCCAAAAAAGGTGAGTATGATGTTTTGAAATAGGTGATGTCTCCTTCTGGAAAAGTGCAAAAAGCTTAAGAGGTACCTTGAGGAGGGGGGGGGGTCTCCTCAAGGGTGGTGGCGTGCATGGGTAGGAAAGCGGCTGCCACGGGGGCTGCATGGGCAAGGTAGGCATGCACAAACGAGGCATGGCACAGTGAAACCTTCCCGATAAGGCACTTGGCCCAATAAAAGCACGTCGTACCCATGCCGTGCGCCGGATGGCTACCACCATAAGTTGCCATGCGCCCCGACTGGTTGCAGCCACGCGCTCACAAGGCTGGGCGCCATGGGCAGCCTGTGTGCACAGTCGGTCGACAAAATGATGCTATGTGCGGGTGGTTCGGTTGGTCCCTCGTGTGCATGATGTGCAGGTGTGTGGGCTTATGGGTGGGTACGTGGAAGGTTGCACGTGCATCGATTGGGCTTGGACGAATAACAGGGCCGGTTGCACGTTTGTTAGGCACTCTGCCCGCACACATGTGCACATGCTTGTGGGCATGGATGCACATCGAGGCACAAGCTTGCAGGTATATGCCTGCATATTATTGGATAGGCTTTCGGGTTGGCCCCTCATGCTTGTAGGCGTGCATGCACATCGTCACACAAGCTTGCGGGCATGGCTGCATCATATTGCACAGCATGTGCAGCAGTGTGCAGCTATGAGTGCAAGCTTGCTTGCGACCGTTCATGCATGCCTGCAAGCATGTGCAGGGCCCCATGATTGAAGGCATTGCAAGTGGGTTGGGGCTTCTAGGGAGTGTTCCAGAGAAGTCCATACTACCCACAAGCATATGCCTTGTTGTGGCTTGCCCCCCCCCCATCCCCCATCCCCCATCCCCCATCCCCCTCCCCTCCCCTCCCCTCCCCTCCCCCCTCGTGGTATGGTTTATGCTTGTTGTGGCTTGGAAAGAACGTTCCCAGGCGTTGCTGCTGATGACCCT